>JAPVLO010000186.1:3600000-4200000 GCA_027257055.1 Cephalopachus bancanus
AAGAAGGAAATTGATGACCTTGATAGAGCAGTTTGAGAATGGGGTCAAAATCAGACTTCAGTGGGCTATGCATAATTGGAAAATAAAAACACAGTCAATAAATTCATATTACATTGTTGAGAAGTCTGAACTGAATGAAGAAATTAAGATGGCATGACACCAAAAACAAGGGCAAGAGCTAACAGGAAATCGAGTTATCGTTGAAGAGAACTAGAGACCCAGTGAAGATGCAAGAAAGAAAAATTGACAACAAAGAATTAGGCTGAAAGCTTCATCTGGGTAGTTATTCTTGGTCAGAAAAAGGGATGCTTCCTCATGCAGACTAGAAAAAAGGAAATTAAGACAGATATGTTTTCTTGATTTTTCTCAGTAAGGCAGGAAAAAAGGAAACCTGCTTAGAGTAGGAGAGATGATAGCCTTGAGGATACAAGTAAAGTTTTGTAGTCAGAAAAAAGGAAATCAGTATGACCATAACTAAAAAAGATCAGAAAAAGGTTTGAGGGACATTGCTGATGGTCTTCATGTTGTGTAGACCACATATTGATAGTGGTCTACCAGTATATTTAAAAAGTATATTCTTATAATTTTGGAGGAAAAAGAGTTTAATTTTAGCATTCATCAACAGGTGTAGCTGAAGGAGGAAGATAAAAAAGAATCAAGAATGTTGAAAATATTGTTTCAGATGATCAACTGGGTGACCCAGGACAAACAGAAAAGAGAGTGTTCAGGATATTACTTTCTTATGGTTTCTTTTTCTCTTAGCTATAATCTCTGCTTGTGTAAAACATCACACACACACACACACACACACACACACACACACATATGCACAAATTCTTAAGCCAAAATATTTTCAAAGGACACATCTTTCCAAGCATATGTTAAAGGAGACAAATCTGTAAAAACAGGACGGGTACAATTGATTTTTTTTCTTTTTTTTTTTCTCTTTTAATTTTTATTTTAAAATTGTGGGGTACAATTCAGGGTTAGGTATACAAATATTTATTGTACAGCTACCCTTATTGATGAGGTGTGCCCCTCTTTCCCTAGGCTGATATCAACTACTGTCAATCCCACCTCCCCACCCCACCACCGATTTTTTTCAAAGCCTGTTTATCCTTGGTAATGTTAGTTTGCTTATATTAAATCACTTGTATGTCATATGAATAAAAAAATAGAAATGTTTAATATCTTCTTCCAATTCTTAGCCTGATTTCATTGAAAACTCTAAGTAAGAATGTGAGAATTATAGTTCCTTTAGGATGATCTTCTAGCTTATAATTAATGCTTAATTCCATCACTGTGGCATAATGATTAATATAATTTAACTAGTTTCATAATTATGCATAATTATTTTATGTTTGACATGTAAAAATATCTCCTAGGAATGGAAAAATATTTTTATATGATCATTTTGCTATTATTTGCTCAGCTAAACAATTTAAATTCAAATACAAATTCTGTCAAAACAAGTCTTAATTGTTTCATGTATATGCAAAATAAAATAGCATAATACAAAATAATATGATGATATAAAATAATAATAATATCATTTTAATTGTATGAAGTAGACCAGGTATGGCGACTCTTGCCTGTAATCCCAGCATTTGGGAGGACTAGGTGGGAGGATTGCTTGAGCCTAGGTGTTCAAGACCAGCCTAGGCAACATAACGAGATATTCTCTCTACAAAATTCAAAAACATTCCAGGCATGGTGGTAAGTGTCTGTAGTCCCACTTACTCAAAAACCTAACACAGAAGGATCTCCTGAGGCCAGGATTTCCAGTCTGTAGTAAGTCATGATCACCTGCACTCCAACCTGGGCAACTCAGATTCCAACTCAAAAAAAAAGTTATATAAAGTTAAGTGGTTTGCATTTAATGGTTTTGACTATACATGTATTTGATATGTAAGATAACTTAAATATTAAAAATATTGATAAGAATATAGAAGTTACAACTTTAAAATCCTCACATAACAGATCAAAAAGCTTCAAAATAAATATTTCTCATATCTTTTAACTTTTAAGCATTATCCACAGGCAATTTACAATTCATTTTTCACTTGACATTATTGAACCCATACATAAGCATACCTGTGAATCTGCATGTATGTGTACATGCCTCATTTTTTTTTAAACTTGCAAATGTAACAATGACATAAAATGCATAACTTAAAAAGCTATTTATTAATCTCCAGGGGAATAGAAGCCTTTTATTTGGTGATGTGTTTTATTGCAAAGGTTGTGTTCCATGACACTGAAACTTTCCAGTAAAGCCCAAGGTTATTTACAAGAAAGCAGCTTTTTAAAAGAAAATAAGTAGTTAAAAAAATTCTGCACATGTATACAACCTAGGTTAAGCTCCACTTATGAAGGCAAGGAGAATTGCATTTGTCTAGACTGTAAAACCTAAGTTTAGATAAAGAATCCAGCAATAAAGCTGAAAGGCAGAAGGGATAAAAGGGACAGGGTATTATTACTGCTTATCACTCCTTAGGTCCATGCAGTTCAATGACAGTTTCAAAAGGATGTGCTGATAAAGGACTAGCCTGTAGTTTGACACAGTGTTCAGTGGTTTCAGTAAGCTGCTTGTGAAACAAAATAAAGCTAAGATACGTCTGAAGCTTGAATAGATGAATGACAGATCAGAACCCAAGTGGCAGCCTTTTCCTCAGGCTTTTGTTATATATATATATATTTTTTTTCCCCAATGCTAGTGCTAATACCAAAGCTGCAACCAAAATTACTGTCTCATTCCCAGAAGTGTTTATGGGAGCATATAGCAAAATCTTTATGTTTAGAAAAATAGCATAGCTTTTAGTTCATTACAGATCTTATATTTGCTAAATGTTGCTAACCCATATCACTTAAAACACCCTAGGTTAGTGCTAATAACAAAAAATAGGCCAAATAATACAGGATGTATGATTTATTGGTTCTACCAAATCAAACATCTTTAAAATTAAAAGACAAAGAACTCTAGCTAAATGTGAGATTATCATCTTGAATATATACGGTCTAATAAACCCAAGTTTAAATAACAGTTTAAAATTTGAATCAATATTTCACTCATCTGGTTTTCTGATGATCAGATTAATGTAGTTAATGCTAACCATCCTTCACACAGGTCTTAATCTGCATATGACAGAATATAATTGAGGAAACTATATCAAATAAATAGTTTTATTATTTTGTAGAAAGTAAGGGAAACTTTTAAAATATATATAAACATTGCAGTTTTATTTTATATAATCTTTAAACATTCAGTTCTAAAAATACATAAAATAGACTATTGTATTTTCTTTATCTGTAGAAAATGAGAAATATCTTGTTTTGTAAAATTTAAAAATTGCAGTTTCACTCTATGTAATCTGAAAAACATTAAAAGTGTGACATTTTGAAATAAAAATATAAATGCTATTAGCATTTTACTTTTTCTGAAGTTATAATTTAAATTATTCATAGTATACATTGTGAAATGTAATTTTTATTTACATTTTAGAACTCATGAGAAAATGGTTAAGTACAAATATGTATTTTTTGCATGTTCAGTTTTATTTTTTTAATTGACAAAGTTGTATGCATTTGCTATGCACAACATAATGGTTAAAAATATATATATAGTGAAATGACTAATTCTAGTTAATTAACGTATACTTAGCCTCACGTTATTTTTGTGATGAAAATACTTTAGATATACTCTCAGTATTTTTTAAGAGTACAGTATTGCTAAATATAGTCACCACATTGTACAATAGATCTCTTGAATTTTTTCCTACTAACCAGCTGAAATTTTGTATCCTTTGACCAACATCTCCTAGCAGCCCCACCACTATCACTTCAATCCCTGGTAACTACCATTGTACTCTACTTCTATGAGATCAACGTTTTTTAGATTTTTGAGAGGTATCATATGGCATTTGTCTTACTGTATCTGGCTTATTTCACGGGCTGCTCCACGTTCTTGCAAATAACAGGATTGACTTTCTTTTTATGACTGCATAATATTGCATTGTGTACATGCACATTTCCTTCATCTGTTCATCAGCTGATGGACACTTAAATTGATTCAATACCTTGGTTATTGTGAATGATGCTGCAATCAACATGGAAGTGCAGATACCTCTTAGACATACTGATTGCTCATTTTGGTTTTAATTTGCATTTTCCTGTGATGTTGAGCAATTTTTTGTATGCCTGTTGGCCATTTGTATGTTCTCTTTTGAGAAATGTCTATTCAGGTCTTTGCCCACTTTTTCATTGGGTCATTTGTTCTATTAATATACAAAAATCAACACAAATGAACTAAAGGCTTAAATGTAAAAACTGATACTAATGTCTAAAACACACACACACACACACACACACACACACACACACACACACACGCTGAAACTTAATGACATTGGTCTGGACAATAATTTTTTTTTTAATATGACCCTAAAAGCACAGGCAATGAAAGCAAAAATAGATGAATGAGATCAAATCAAACTGAAAAGCATCTTCATAAAAAGGAAAACGTGAACAAAATGATGAGTTAACCTACAGAATGGAAGACAATATTTGCAAACTCTACATCTGATGAGGGTTAATATCCAAAATATATAAAGAACCAAAATACACACGTTTTCATTAAAAAATTTCAACAAACCGCCTAAAACCTGTGTAGGATTTGGGGAGTTAGTGTGTTTTGAAATTAATTTTTAATTTAAAAATAGTGAATGAAGCAGGTAAAGCATTATATTTGTTAAGATTATAGATCATACAAAATAAAATAAATTTTCTTCCTTTCCCCAGAACTACAGAAATCCACCCAAAAGGCAACAATTTTCATTGGTTTATCTTGTACCATTCAGAAAATTTTGTGTCTTTAGGGGAAAAAAAAAATAACCTCTGTCCACTCTCTTTTTTTTCCTCTATTTATATGTGTGCATAAGTGACTGATATATATATACACATATATATGCATATATGCATTATATATATGCCTGATAACGTTTCCATATCTGTACATATAGATCTAAACTCATTAATCTTAACTGTTTTAAAAGAACCTAGGGTATTTAACCAAAATTTCTTTAACTTGCTACCTTTTGAAATTAAGTTGATTTTAGAGATTTATTTTTAAAACAATGGTATAGTATACTATAGGACACTATAGGAGTGTGTATTTTCATAGAAAAAAATTCCTAGAGATGGAAAATTTCAAACAAATAGAAAATTATTCCATTCTTGAGTGTTGGAAGATCAATGTTGTTAAGATAACCAGGTCATATTGCCCAAAGCAATTTATAGATTCCAAACAAATGGAAAAATATCCCATCCATGCTCATGGATTGAAAGAATCAATGTTGTTAAAATGTTCAAACTGTCCAAATCAATCTATACATTCAATGCAATTCCTATCAAATTACCAGTGTCATTTCTCACAGAATTGGAAATAATAATCCTAAAGTGTATATGGAACAATAGCAGAAAAGTCTGAATAGCCAAAACACCGCTGAGCAAAAAGAGTAAAGTTGAAGGCATACCATTGCCTGGCTTCAAATTATACTACAAGGTTATAGTAACTAAAACAGCATGGTACTGACAGGAAAATAGAAACATAAACCAATGGAATAAAGAGTCCAGAAATAAAGCCACATACTTACAACCATCTGATCTTCCATAAACAAAAATAAACAACGAGGAAAGGACACACTATTTAATAAATGGTGCTGAGAAAACTAGCAAGTCATATGCTAAAGAATTAAATTAGACCCTAGATCACACTATAAGCAAAAATTTACTCAAAGCGGATTAAAAACCTAAATATAATACCTGAAACTACAAAAGTCCTAGGGAAAAAAAGGAAAAATAAATAAAACTAGAAAAAACTCTTCCAGACATTGGCTTCATCGGAGTATCTATGATGAAGACCCCAAAAGCAAATGCAACAAAACAGAAATAGGCAAATGGGACTTAATTGAACTAAAAACCTACTGCACAGCAAAAGAAATAATCAGCAGAATAAACAGACCCGGTACAAAATGTAAGAAAATATTTGCAAATTACACCTTTGAAAAGGACTAATACCCAGAATCTACCAGAGACTCCAACAATGCAAAACAGAAGAATCAAACAAGCCCATTAAAAACTGGGCAAGGAACAAGAACAAACATTTCTCAAAAGAAATACCAGTGGTCAAAAAATACATAAGAAATGCTCAATGTCCCTATTCATCAGAGAAATGCAAATTAAAGCCACATTGAAATATCATCTTATACCAGTCAAGATGGCTATTGTTAAAAAATCAAAAAACAGGACAGGTATGGTAGCTTATGTTGGAATCCCAGCACTTTAGGAAGCTGAAGCATGAAGATTGCTTGAGCCCAGGAGTTCAAGACTTGCCTAGGCAACATAGTGAGACCTTGTATCTACAAAAATTCTTAAAAAATAAATAACAAGGTTCTGTGGTTCATGCTTATAGTCCCAACTACTCGGGAGGCTGAAGCAAAAGAATTGCCTGAGCCCAGGTTTAGGTTTTGGTGAGCCATGGTCATACCACTGCAACCCCAGCCTGCATAAAACAGTGAGACTCCAATGCAATTACTTTTTAAAGTCATCAAACAATAGTTGTTAGCATGGATACTCCACACTATTGGTAGAAATTTAAAATAGTTCAACCCATATGGAAAACAATATGGCGATATCTCAAAGAACTAAAAATAGAACTACCATTTGACCTACAATCCCACTGCACTGTACTACCCAATGGACAATCCCACTGCACTGTACTACCCAAAGGACAAGAAACTTGTACAATAGCAAAGTACACTATGTACAATAGCAAAGTCATGGAGCCAATGTAAATGTTCACCAAAAGTGGGCTGGATAAAGAAAATATGATACACACACACACACACATACACACACACACACACACACACACACACACACACACACACCCTATGGAATACAATACAACCATTAAAAAATATGAAATCTGTCCTTTGCAGCAATGTGTATGAAATTGGAGACCATAATCCCAATTTCTGATCTAATCAGAAGTAGAAAATTAAATATCACATGTTCTCACTTATAAGTGCAAGCTAAACAATGTATACACATTGAAATAAAAATGGACACCAAAAGGGCAATGAGTAGTAGTGGGATGAGTGAGGGTTGAAAAAGTATCCATTGGGTACAATGTTCACTATTTGGGTGATGATACACCGGAATTCTCAATCTCCATTGTGTTGCAATATATCCATTTAACAAGCAGGCACATGTGTCCACTAGAACTAAAATAAAAATAATAATAAAAGAAGAAAAAGTTCCTAGAGGTGGAGATCTGGATAAAACAAATAGGCATTTTAAATTTGGTAGCTATTGCTAAACAGCTTTCTAAACAAGTGTCTCAAATTTATATTCTCACCAATAATGCCTTAACAGCCTGCTAATCCAGGTTCTAGACCACTCTGGGAATTAACAAAATGATTATTTTCAAAATAATAGGTAAATAAATAACATTCTGTCAATTTTCATTTAGTCTGTATTACTCTACCTACATATGTACCTGATTGTTTGCTTTTTGCATTTTAATATTTATGTTTTGTGTAAGAAGAAATGTTTTGTTTTTAATTTATTCATATTCATATCAATATATAACATAAATACAGAAATTATACAAGTCTCAAAACAGCACAAAAAATTACCACAAAGTGACTCTTACACAGTAAAACTTTATCACACTTTAGAAGAGTCTTTCTTTTGCCTCTTAGCCACTATCACCCCCTCTTGTCTCTTCTTCGGAAGTGACGGCTCTCCTGAATTTTAATGACACAATTCTGTTTTGCCAGTTTGTAGATTTTTAAGGTAATATTGCAAACTTGTTTTTTATTATTGCATCTGTTATGGTAATTTGTGATCATTTACCTTTGATACTACTATGGTCACTGTTAGGACTACGAACCATACCCACAGTGAAAAACTGAGATGAACCAAAAGCCAATCTTCATATACCAGACAGCAAAATTGTGAATGGAAAAGAAAAGTTATTGAAGAGAATTAAAAGTGCTACTTCAGTGAACACACAAATGATAAGAAAGTGAAACAACTTCATTGCATGTATGGAGAAAGTTTCAGTCATCTGGTTAGAAGATCAAACCAGTCACAATATTCCCTTAAACTAAATCCTAATCTGGAGAAAGTCTCTTACTCTGTTTAATTCTATGAAAGCTGATAGAAGTGAGGAAGCCACGGAAGAAAAATTTGAAGCCAACAGGTTGGTCAATGAGGTTTAGGGAAAGAAGCTATCTCTATATCATAAAAGTGCAATATAAAGTAGCAAGTGTTGATGCAGAAACGACAAGAAGTTATTCAGAAGATCTAGCTAAGATATTTGGTAAAAGTGTCTACACTTAACAATAGATTTTATTGTACGGGAAACAAGCCATCTAATGGAAGGAGATATCATCTAGGACGTTCATAGCAAGAGAGGGGAAACAATGCCTGGCTTCAAAGCTTCAAAGGATAGGCTGACACTCTTGGTGGGAGCTAATGCAGCTAATGACTAAGTTGAAGCCAATGCTTATTTACCATTCTGAAAAACCCCAGGGACTTTAGAATTATGCTAAATTGACTTTGCTGGTGCTATATAAATATAACAGCACTGCATTAATGATAGCACATCTGTTGACAGAATGATTTTCTTATATTTTAAATCCATTATTGAGACCTACTGATCAGAAAAAGATTGCTTTCAAAGTAATAATTGACAATTATCACTGACAATGCATCTAGTAACTCAAGAGCTCTGATGAAGAGGGCAAAAAGATTTATGTTGTTTTCCTGTCTGCTAACATAATGTCCATTTTGCAGTTCATGCGTGAAGAAATAAGTCTGGCTTTCTAGTCCTATTATTTAAGAAATGAATTTTATAAGGCTATATAACTGCCATAGATAGCGACTCCTCTGATGAATCTGGGCGAAATAAACTTAAAGCATTCTAAAAATAATTTACAATTCTAGATGCCATTAGGAATGCTTGCAATTTATGGTAGAAGGGGAAAATATCACCATTAGCAGGAATTTGAAAGAAGTTGATATCTGCCCTCATGGGTGGCTTGGAGAAGTTTAAGACTTTTGTAAAGGAAGATATTGCAAGATATTATAGAGATAACAAATAGCTAGATCTAGACATGGAGCCTGAAAATGTGACTGAATTGCTGCAATCTCATGATAAAACTTTAACAGATGAGAAATTGTTTCTTGCGCCTGAGCAAAAAAGTGGTTACTTTAGATGGAATTTATTTCTCTTGAAGAGGCTGTGAGCATTGTTGGAATTATAACAAAGGATTTGGTATATTACACAAACTTAGTTTATAAAGAAAGAGTAGGGTTTGAAAAAATTGACTCCAATTTTTAAAGAAATTCTACTGTGCGTAAAACTGCATCACATGCTAGAGAAAAAACTTTCATAAAAGAAAGTCCATTAGTGTAGCACATTTAGTTGTTATTTATTATTTTAAGAAATTGTCACAGCCACTCTAACCTTCAGCAATCACCACCCTGATCATCAGCAGCCATCAGCATCGAGGCAAGACCCTCCACCAATAAAAAAATTACAACTTAGTGAAAGCTTACATGACTATTAACAATAAACTGTTTTTTGGCACTTGTATTTTTTTTTCAGCTCATCTGTTTTGCTCTTCTTTCTCACTGCAAAATAACTTTTCTCATCCTCTTAACAGATCTTGAATTTATATCTTGTATGTCATGATTGACTCAAAGTCTTTCTATTCCAATTCCAACTGTCTGAGAAAGAAATGTGATTGACTCAAGTTGAGTCAGGTATTGTCCAATCAGTCAAGATCAGAAAAAAAAGCCGATAGTATGGTGCAAATACAGCTGCTGGTGGGGATCCACTTTGTGTCTTGAGATTGATAAGGGGATTCTCACAAAAGGAGGAGTTACTCCAGAACTTAGATGACACCCAATTATGAGCTAACATAGGTTATCAACTCTTCCAAAGAATGAAAGGAACTGCTGCAAGAAGAGAAAATTTTGTCAGCGAACTTGGAGTAAAAAAAAATTCACTGAAACTTTTATGTTGAAATAGCAACAGTACCCACTACCCCCACCTATGCACATTGTACCCAATAGGTGAATTTTTATCCTTCCCCACCTTTTTTATCCTCACCATCTGAGTTTCCAATGTCCATTATACCATTCTTTATGTCTTTGCAGATCCTTAGTTAGCTCCTGCTTACAAGTGAGAACATGAGGTATTTCCTTTTCCATTCCTGCACTACTTCACTTGGGAGTGGGGTCTCTAATTCCATCAAAGTTGGTGCAAAAGACATTCTTTCATTGTAGCTTATGGTTGAATAATATTCCATAATATATGCAAATATCACATTTTTATTATCCACTGATCAGTTCGTAGGTATTTAGGTTGATTCTACATCTTTGCAATTGTGAATTACACTGCATTAAACATACAAGTGCAGGTGTCTGTTTTGTGTAGCAACCTCTGTTCCTTTGTGTAGCTACCGAGTAGTAGGACTGCAAGGTGGAATGATAGATCTACTTTTGGTTCTTTGAGAAATCTTCATACTGATTTCCATAGAGGTTGTATTAGTTTACACTCCCACAGAAAGTGTATAATTGTTTCCTTTTGACTGCATCTCTGCTAATATTTGTTGTTGTTGTGTTTTTTATTTTTTAATAATGGCCATTCTGACTGGTATAAGGTAGTATTTCTTTGTGGTTTAATTTACATTTCTCTGATGATGAGTGGTGTTGCACAATTTTTGATATGTTTATTGGCCACTGCATATCTTCTTTTGGGAGATGTCTGTTTATATTGTTTACCCACTTTTTAATGGAGTGAATTGCTTTTTGCTTACTGATTTGTTTGAGTTCTTTGTGAATACTAGATTTTAGTCCTTTGTTGGATATGTAGCTTCAGAATATATGTAGCTTGTGAATATATTTCCCATTCTATAGGTTGCCTATTTACTCTGTAGATTATGTCTTTTGTTGTGCAGAAGCATCATTGTTTAATTAAATCTATGTATGTATGTATGTATGTATGTATGTATGTATGTATGTATTTGGCTCTTGGGGTCTTAGCCATAAATTATTTGCCTAGGTCAATGTTCAGAAGAGTTTTTCCTAGATTTTCTTCCAGAATTTTTATGATTTCAAGACATGTAAGTCTTTAATCCCTCTTGAGTTAATTTTTGTATATGGTGGGAGATAAAGATTAAGTTTCATTTTTCTGCATGTAGTTATTTAATTTTCCTAGCACCGTTCATTGAATAGGGTGTCCTTCCCCCAGTGTTTATTATTGTGTAGTTTGTCAAAGATCAGTTGGTTGTAAGTATTTGGGTTTATTTCTGAATTCTTATAGCTGTTCTATTGATCCATGTGCCTAATCTTGCACCAGTACTATGCTGCTTTGGTTACTACAGCCTTATAGTATAATTTGAAGTCAAATGTGATGCCTTCAGCTTTGTTCTTTCTTCTTAGGCTTGTTTGGCTATTCTGGCTTATTTTTGGTCCATGTAAATTTTAAGATTGCATTTTCTAATTCTGTAAAAAATGGTGTTGGTAGTTTGATGACCATATTACCCAAAGTAGTCTACAGATGCAATGCAATTCCTATCACATAATCATTTTAAACTAGGGATACGTTGCTTTTAGAGATAATGCTATTGCACACAAAATAGATCACATTATAGTATAAACATGATGTTTATATTCAGTGGGAAACTAAAAACATTTTGTGGCTCACTTTATTGTGGTTTTTGCTTTACTGTGATGGTCTGTAATGGACTCATCAATATCTCTGAAGTTTGTTTGTATATTTTTCGTGTGTCAAAAAAGAAAGAAAGAAACTCAGCAAATGACAAAGATGGCCAACTGAGGGATGCCGGCAAGAATGTGGCTCTCTCACCAAGAATGTCAGAAAAAGTGAGTGAAGCTGACTTTTCAGAGGACGTTTAGGAAGTCCAAGCTGAAGATCATCAGAAAAGTATCTGGAACCACCGACAACAGGGAGGACCAAGCCCCAGTCACTTTTGGAACTGGCTCAAGTACATAACCAAGAAAGGATCTTCTTCAAAGAAAATGATTGAGTTAACCAGAGTTTTCACACATCCTGTACAGACAGGCAGCCCTAACACAGGAGAGAAGCCCTCATCTCTCCCCCAATCCCACATCTCTAGGAAAACAGAGGAATCTATCCAGAATCTGGACGCAGGCGCCAATTGGGTCCTTATGGAGCCAGGGGACTTGGCTGTCTCTGAGATCTGGTGACAGCCACTGCCACCTCACCATAGAGGAAGCCCAAATGTCACATTCCATAGCCATGGACTACACTACCTGGGCAATTTTCCCTAATCCCTCTCTAATCCCCAACCAGGGAGTTGCTCCCACTCAGAAACATCCTTCTCATTGCACCTGTACCCACCCCAAACTCAACTGGGAGCTGCAGTTGTGGCTTGCTTTGGAGGAGGCCATCAGACTATGGGAGAAAAAAGGTAGCCTTCCCACAGCTCCTGACATCACTGCCTTTACCCTTCCCACAGAGCAGGGAGGGAACTGTAAGAGAACAATAAGAACCCTCATCACAATCTAGCAACTTTAACAAACAAAAAATAATGAAACAATAAACAAAATAAAAGAGAAGAGTCTGCCCTCATAGATGAGCAGGAACCAGTGCGAAAACAGCAGCAATACCAAAATTCAAAATGACTCAACACCCAAAGAATCCTAACAGCTCCTGCACAATGGATCCTAATCAGAATGAACTCTTTGTGATGACAGGGAAATCAGAATGTGAATGGCGAAGAGACTCAGTGAGATCCAAGAGAAAGTGGATACTCAAATAGTCCACAAAAACAGTATAGGAAGTGAAAGCTGACTTGGCTATCCTAAAAAAGAACCAAATAGAATCTCTTTAAATGAATAATTTGCTCCAGAAATTTCAAAACACAATCACAAGCCTTAGTAGTTGACTTTATCAGGCAGAGGAAAGAATTTCAGAGCTTGTGAATTGATTCACTGAATTAACCCAATCTAACAAAAGCAAGGAGAAAACTATTAAGAAAAACAAACAAGGCAATGGGTCTCCGATTATATAAAAAGACCAAAGTTATGGCTAGTCAGCATATCTGAGAGAGAAGGGGAAAGTAAGAACAAACTGGAACAAGACTTCTAAGATATTGCCTAAGAAAACTTTTTCTATCTTGCTAGAGAGATTTTGTATCTTGCTAATACAAAAAATTCAGAGAACTCCTATAAGGTACTATATGAGATAACCATCCCCAAGAAGCATAAATCATCAGATTTTCCAAAGTCAGCATGAAGAAAAAAAATATTAAAATCAGCTAGAGAGAAGAGACAGACTACTCATCAAGGGAAACCATCAGATATGGAGCAGACCTCTCAGCAAAAACTTTACAAGCCAGAATGAATTGGGGCCCATTTTAAAAATTCTTAGGGAACTAACAAAGAAATCAGGGACTTAAACTCAGTACTTGACCAATTAGATGTGATAAAAATCTACAAAACACTCTACCCAACAACCACAGAATATATGGTCCTCTCATCTGCACATGAAACATACTTGAAGATTGACCACAAATTGACCATAAATCAAGCCTGAACAAATTCCCAAAAGTCAAAATTATCCCAAGCATCTTCTCAGATCACAAGCAAAATAAAAATTAATGTCAACAGCAACTGAAGCCTTTAAAAACATACAAATACATGAAAATTAAACAACATACTCCTGAACAATTTTGGGAACTACACAGAAATCAAGACAGAAATAAAAAGACAACTAGAAACAAATGAAAACAAAGACACAGCATACCAAAACTTTCAGGATACCATTAAAGTAATACAAGTGGGAAATGTATACCATTACGTGCATACATCAAGAAAACAGAGAAATCTCAAGTACACAGTCTAATATATTATTTAAGGAGCCCAGAAAGACAAGAACAATTCAATTTCAAAAGTTGCAGAAGGAAAGAAATAACCTAAGTCAGAACAAAACTAAACAAAATTGAAACAAAACAAATTAAAAAATGAAGGATCAATGAGCTGAAAATCTCCTTTTTTGAAAGGTTAAATAAGATTAACAAACCCTTGACCAGATTTACCAAAAAAAAAAAAAGATAGAGGGAGAAAATTTGAAGAAACACAACCAGAAATGAAAAAGATGAAATTGTAATCAACCCTAAAACAATACAAAAGATTATCATAGATTTTTACAAACATTTGTACATGTGTAACCTAGAAAATCTCAAGGAAATGAATAAATTTCTGAAAAACACACAATCTCTCAAGATTGAAACAGGAGGAAATTTAAATCCTGAACAGATGAATAATAAGCCAAGAAATTGATTCAGTAATAAGCAATCTTCTTACTAAGCCCTGGGCCGGATGATTTCTCAGCTGACTTCTACCACATCCATAAGTAAGAGCTGGTACAAATCCTGCTGTAAGTATTCCAAGGAAATGTCAAGGAAGAATTCTTCATTAGCTTATACAATGAAGACTATATCATCCTGATACTCCAAAATGGCAAACCCATTAAAGAAAGAAAATTACAGGCCACTTTTACTGATGAATATAAATGAAAACAAACAAAACAAAACACTATAAAATTGCATCTAACAACACAGTACAAGGATCATCCAGTGTGACTAGCTGGACTTTATTCCCAGGATATAAAAATGGCTCAACATACACAAACCAATAAATGCAATCTGCTACATAAACAGGTGTAAAACCAAGAACAAGATGATTATCTCAATAGATGCAGTAAAAGTATTTTGTAAAATCCAACATCCCTGCTTAATTAAAAAACCCGCAAACACCCAGGCATTAAAGGAACATTCGTCAAAACAATGAACCATCTATAACAAACCCGCAGCTAATATCATGCTTAATAGTTGGAAGCCAGAAACATTCCTCCTAAGGAATAAAACAAGGATGTCAAATCTTATCACTCCTATTTAAAATAGCACTGGAAGCCGGGCTCGGTGGCTCAGTCTGTAATCCCGCGCCTTTGGGAGGCTGAGGTGGGTGGAGTGCCTGAGCCAGCGTGTTCGAGACCCGCCTGGGCAGCAAGGCCTCATCTCTACAATAAATCAAAAAATCAGCCGGGCGTGGTAGCGTGTAATTCCGGCTACTCAGAAGGCTGAGGCGGAAGGATCGCCGGAGCCCAGCAGGTTGAGGCTGCGGTGGCCAGGAGCGGCCACTGCACTCCAGTCTGGGTGACAGAGTGAGACTTCAACTCAAAAAATAAAAATAAAATTAAAAAATAAAATAGCACTGGAGATCTTAGCCAAAGAAATCAGGGAAGAGAAAGAGATTAGAGGCATCCAAATAGAAAAAAGAGGAAGTTAAATTATTACTCTTCACAGATTATATAATTTTATACCTAGAAAACCCAAAAGATTGACCCCAAATATCCTAGAACTGATAAACGACTTCAATAAATATCAGGATACAAAAATCAATGCTCAAAAATCAGTTGTATTTCTATACACTAACAAGCCATCTGAGAATCAAATAAAAAACACAATCTTATTCCTAATAGGCACAAATAAAGTAAAATAACATGCTTCAGAAGACATCTAACCAGAAAAGTAGAAGATCTTTACAATGAGATCTACAAAATACTACTTAAAGAAATCAAAGGTAACACACACAAATGAAAAAAAATGCATACTCACGGATTAGAAGAAACATTATTGTTAAGATGTTCATACTACCCAAACCAATCTATAGATGAGAAGCAATCCTTATCAAACTACCAGAAATATTTTCCACAGACCTAGAAGACAATACTTAAATTCATATGGAAGCAGAAAAGAGCATGAATAGCCAAAGCAATCCTTAGCAAAAAGAACAAAGTCAATGATATCAAACTCCCAGACTTCAAACTTACTATAAGCCTACAGTAACCAAAACAGTATAGGACCGGTACAAAAATAGGCACGTAGACCAATGGAACAGGACAGAGAACCCAGGGAAAAAAAGCACTGACCCACAACCATCTCATCTTTGCAAAACCAAAAATAAGGGGGGGCGGAGAATATCTTAGTTAACAAATGGTGCTAGGAAAACAGGTTAACCATATACAGAAGAAAAAGCCTTGTGTAAAAGTTAACTCAAAATGGATCAAGGGCTTAAATGTAAGACTTCAAGCTATAAAAATCTTAGAAGGAAACCTGGGGAACACTCTCCTGAATATTGGCCTAGGTAGTGAATTCATGACCAATTCCTCAAAAGAAAATACAAAAAATAAAAATAAAAAAGTCATTTGGAACCTTGTCAAGCTAAAGAGCTTTGTAGCAAAAGAAACCATCAAGAAAGTAAATCAATACACAGAATGGGAGAAAATATTTGCAAACTATGCATCTGACAAAAGGCATCTATAAGGAACTCAAATGAATCAGCAGGGGAAAAAAAAACTTTAAAACTCCATTAAAAAGTGGGCAAAGAACATGAACAGACACTTCTCAAAGGAAGACAAACAAGTGGCTAATAAACATGAAAAAATGATTAACATCATTAATCACCAGAAAAATTCAAATCAAAACTACAATGAGATTGTAGTTTTTGGTTGCCATAAAATAAAAATAAAATATTAACATCTAACTACATCACATTCAAAATTCAAATACATCCCTCCATGAATATGTGGCTTGCCAATGTCATCCAATAAGAACATCATTTATCTTTGCAAAATGTTTACTTCTAAGTAAAAGAGGAAGTGAAGAGGAAAAAAATATTTCAAAATTCTACATGTGAGTTTCACCATATTATTGCATGCAGCATTATTTTGTATTGCTGAGTAAGATCCTATTGTAAGAATATGCCACATATAGTTAACATACATCTGTTTATTTTTTATTGAGTTCTTTACATTAGATATTAAAATGTCAATGTAATTTGGAAACTGAAATGATGTTAGTTTCTTGCAAATAGGATTTACATATGCTTTTAATGGTAGCTAGTGGCAAAATCACTTTAACCTACATCAGTTTTTAAATGCTTTTAAACTGGAGTTTAGGATTGGTGTGTTTCCAATTCACCCTTATTTTCTGAGTATAGCTCTTTTGGGAAACCGACTTAAAGCATGAGTAATGAACCAGACATCCCAAATCCTGAATGGATGTTGATCACCATTTTTTGTCTACTAATCCCAGTTTACCAAAAGGTATGCTCTTCTCTTCATTTCTCAGCTTTCTTTTTTTTTCTCTTTTTTTTCCTTTTTTTTTTTCCCATCAAGAGTTTATATAGGGTTAATTGTATCTTGTTAATTTTGCAATGAAAAAAAAGTCTTTTTTTAAAATGATCATTTTATGATTTTAAAACATTTAAAAACATCATTCTTCTCAGACCTGGAAATGACAATACAGAAATTCATATGGAAACATAAACAACCATGAATAGCCAAAACAATCCAGACTTCAAACTTTACTATAATGCTATAGTAATGAAAACAGCCTGGTATTGGTACAGAAACAGGCACATAGACCAATGGAACAGGATAGAGATTCTGGAAGCAAAGCCTCAATTCCTCAACCAACTCATCTTTGACAAAGCCTCCAACAACAACCACTAGGGAGAGGAGAACCTATTCAGTCAATTGTGCTGAGAAAACTGGCTGACTACATGCAGAAAATTGAAACAGGACCCTTACTATCACCATACACAAAAATTAACTCTAAATGGATCAAAGACCTAAACATGAAACCTCAAACCATAAGAATCTTAGAAAGCACAGGAGACACCCTTATGGAAATTGGAACTGGGAACCAATTTCTATTCAGAACCCTAAAGGTCAATACCTTAAGAAATAAGATAGACAAGTGGGACCTCATCAAATGAACAAGCTTCTGCAAAGCAAAAGAAACCATCAAGAGAGCAGGGAGACAGTCCACAGAATGGGAAAAAATATTTGCCAACTGTATATCTGACAAAGGCCTGACATCTAGGATTTACAAAAAAAAAACAAACAGCCCCTTTAAAAAGTGGGCAAAAGACATGAATAGACACTTCTCAAAAGAAGATATATGGGCAGCCAACAGACACATGAAAAAGTGCTCAGCCTCATTCATTATCAGAGAAATGCAAATCAAAACCACATTGAGATACCACCTAACCCCTATAAGAATGGCCATCATTAATAAAACAAACAACCACAGATGCTGGCAAGGATGTGGAGAAAAAAGGAACGCTTCTATACTGTTGGTGGGAATGTAGACTAGTACAACCTCTTTGGAAGACAGTGTAGCAATTTCTGAAAGAACTAGAAATTGACCTTCCATATATCCCAGCAATTCCCCTATTGGGAATATACCCAGAGGAACTCAAATCATTCTACAGAAAAATACCTGCACACGTATGTTTGTTGCAGCTCTATTCACAATAGCAAAAACATGGAACCAACAGTGTTGCCAATCGAAGCTGGACTGGATATAAAAATTGTGGTACATATATTCAATGGAATATTATGCAGCCATAAAGAAGGACAAATATATGAACTTTGCAGCAACATGGATGGATTTGGAGTCGATCATACCCAGTGATTTATCACAGAAACAAAGAAATGAATTCCATGTGTTCTCACTCATAAGGTGATCTTGAACAATTATAATGCTATAAGAAAGTGATTGGCAGTAGTGGAAATTGTCAGGGGAGCTGGGTGGGACTGGCAGTTGAAGGAAACTGCGAGGGGAGGGAGGGGCATACCTCATCAACAAGGATGCCTGCATGATCGGTGTTTACCTAACCCTTAATTGTAACCCACATCTTTATTAAAAAAAAAAATTTTTTTTAAATAAAAATAAACGGTTTGTTATATCTGTACTTTAAAATACAGATAAATTAATTTATGCTATTATATTTTTAATAGTTGCTAATTCTGTTTTATGTCTTTATTATTTATCTTTTCTAAACAGTAGATACTCATTCAAATTTAAATAAATGAAATAGTTGGTTAGCCTCAGATTATCATTTTATACATCTTATTCTGTATAAATAAACATTTTAGCATCACATTCTCATGAATGTGGTCAAAATAACTATAAAAATATTAGTCTCTGTTGCATCTCTACTTCTTATCAAATTTTAACAGTAGCACTTTATGTAGAGAAAGTCCATTTACCTAATTTAGGCTCTTTTATAACACTTTCATTAGTTATCTTTCTGGACAAAGGAGAATAAATTATCAAACTTAATAAGATTCAAGTTTAGTTTTAAACTAAAAGAATTAGGAAAAGAGCCTTAAAGTAGAAAAATGAAAACAAGCTAGAGAGTGAGAGATCAAGAAAAGAAAAGGAACCTGAGGGAAGGTTTTGAATGAGACAGAAATGCAACTGCTATGAAGTCTATGAGATGAAAATGATACCTATTGATGACTCTTTAATAAAAGAGTTGCTCACAAGTTTACCTGGAAACAGACACATGACAGCAATTTCAGACACCAAAGAAATTCACATCAATTTGCAGATAGGTATGGTTATAGATGTAGACATAGATATATAGACACACATTTTTCTAATAAATGTCTTTTAGGACTGTATCAAATATCAAAAAATGAAGAGGTATATTTTGTTTTCTAAGTTTCTCCAGCTGGTTGTTTAAAGTAATTGGTCTTATTTCCATAAACGGCAGTCACAAATCAGTTTCACTGCATCAGTATAACTTTGTAGTGTCTAATGCAGAAATTAGGAGTTTACAATCTAATATATTTCAGGCATCAAAACTGAAAACAAGGTTACTTTTCTTCATATATGTAAAATACTTAAAAATTACTTTTTCTTTCTCAGTCTCCGTTTCTTTTTCTGTAAAATCAGCATGCTAGTAATACAGCCTACAGATACTGTGAAGGTCATTTAGAATAGATTATATGCAGTGCTTAATAAAGTGGCAACCTCATCATTCTTGCTCAGTAACTGTTATTTGAATCTAAAATTGATCAGTTTGAACGTCCAGACAATGTATGTTTTTCTATCAGATAACACTTGTAATAAAATATGAAGCTATATTACATATCTACATCAATTTTTGTTTTTAATTTTAAGTAAAGATGAGTACTTATATCAGTTTTTTTAATCAAAATAGTCAGAAACAGAATAATACTGAGGTAGCAACAAATGGCAAATCATACTATAAAACTAATAAACAGTGACCAGAGAAGCTGTGCCAAGTGATTCATGTGATTACAGAATAAGTACCAGAAATTCTCCATATATTTTAAAGTAATCTTTTGAAACTTTCATTAATGATGCAACTTGAAAGAATCAGAATTCAAATATTAGAAACTCTCCCTTAAAACTTAACCGAACTTCTGAGGACTACCTCAAAATACAATGAGTGACAGGGCAACAGCACAACTGTTGGTTCAATTCCTGTCTCTGAGTTTTCACCAAGAACAATACTGCCTGGCCATTTGCCATTGTTTGCATAAGAGGCACAAGGACTCAAACAGACATCATAATGAATAGATTCTGGAAGAAAAACATTCTAAAAATGCAAACCAACATATATAAATCCAAAAAATAAGTTATTTAATGCATAGCAGAGCATTTTTTGTGTTTGTTTTTGTTTTGTTTTTTGAAACAACAGACTAGCCAGTTTCCCAGTCCTTTGATTGCCTGATTTAAAATATCTACAGGGGGTGAGAACAAAGAATTACACTGATACCATTAAAAAACTTTTCAAAATGATGCAACAGCATTCCTTGGAAAGGTGTCATTTACTTTTTTATTTTTTATTTTTTGAGTTGTAGTCTTACTCTGTCACCCAGGTTGGAATGCAGTGGTATGGCACACTCACGGCCACCCCAGTGTCGACCTGCTGGGCTCTGGCGATCCTTCCACCTCAGCCTTCCAAGTAACCGTATCTATAGATGCATGCTACCACTCCCGGCTAATTTTTGATTTATTGTAGAGACAGGTCTCCTCAAGTTGCGCAGGCTGGTCTCTAACCCACAGGCTCAGGCAGTCCACATGCCTCAGCCTCCCAAAATGCTAGGATTACAGACTGAGCCACCAAACCCAGCCGTCATTTACTTTTTTAATGAAACTAGGTTTTCTGGAACTCAAATGTTAGATAATGTGTTCACTAAATATATTTAATCAATATAGACTTCTTATGTCTTTAACATAAAATAGAAAATTCACCAAAAGCCAGTGCTATATATGAACACATATTTATTTTTGTTTCTTACAACCAAGTGTGGAACATTTAAAGTGTGCTTTCAGTTATAGCCTTCCTCTGTTTTTGTAGTTTATCACTTCTATCTACTGGTTTCTGAAGATCAATTTAAAAAGAAAATAAACTGAACTCCTTTCCATTTATTCTTTTTTTTTAGACTGGATAAATAAAGTTTATTTAGAAAGTAAAAGAGAGAGAGAAAGAGAGGAGAGTCACCTCCTCAGGGTAGGGAGGGAGTCAAAGCTAGGAAAACATGGTGGCCATAGCTCAAAGAACACATGGCCTGGCCAGTGCTTAACAAAACCATGGCCCATTTATTCTTTTATTATAGTTTAGTTACTAAAACACTTTATTCAATCTCTATTTTTTAGTATTTCTGGAAAAATTATTATAATTTAGATGAGATTGTAAGGAAAATAAACTTCAATGAGCTTATTTATTTACTTTTTTTCAAAAATAGAAAGTATTCATTTGAATACACACATTTTGTATGTTTTATTTTTAAATGGTTTAGAGTATAAAAAGTTGCAAAGACAGTACAGAAAAGACCCGTGTAATGTTCACCCAGCATATTTCATTAGTTATATCTTAAGTATCCATAGTATAATATCAACCCCCCAAAATTATATAAGGTACAGCTCTATGTAATTGTATCACATGTGTAGAACAATGTAGCTACCACTGCAATCAAGATGCAGAATTATTTTGATACCACAAAGATATCTCTCATTCTAGGAGATTTGCCTATCTCTTTGATACTGATTTCTAGTGTGATTTAATATTGTCTCGGAATACATTTTGTATGATTTCAATTATTTTTAAATTTGCTGAAATTTTTTTTGTAGCCTAAGATATGATGTATCTTGTGTATATATTCTGTGAACACTTGAAAAGAATGTCTTTCTGCTATTAGATGAAGAGTTCCATAAATGTCAATTCAATTCTTTTGTTGATAGTGTTGTATGGTTCAATACCCTTGCTGATTTTCTAATCGTCTTATCATTGCTGAAATAAGGGTGTAGAAGTCTCCAACTATAATTGAGAATTTGTCTGTTTCTCCTTTCATATCCATACAACTTTACTTCAAATAACTTCCTGCTCTGTTGTTTCATGCATAGACATTTAAGTTTGCCTTATCTTCTTGGAGAATTGACCCGTTTAAATTATGTAATGCCACTCTCTGTCTCTTATTTCCCTTTATCTTTATGCCTTCCCCATTTATTATATACCTGTCTTTGTATTAGATAGTCTCTCTACATACACTTACACCCACATCTGACACGACATTGATTTTGCTGTAACCATTAAGCAACTCAGAAAACGTAAAACTCGAAAGACAGTATATTGTATTTACCTATTGTTTTGTTTTCTCTGTTCTACCTTCTTGATATTCCAAGATTTCTTTTTCCGTTGTTTCTTTTCTATTTAGAAAACTTCCTCTAGCCATTCTTTTAGGATTGGTCTGCTATGCACAAATTATCAATATCTTTAATAGTTTTTTTTCTCCTTCATGGAGGATATTTTTACTGGCTTTGGTGTTCTAAGTTGATGACTCTTCTCTTCAAGCACTTTAAAAACATAGTGACTCTTCTTCTTGCCTCCATGGTTTTATGGTGGGAAATGCACTGCCATTTCATTTTTTTCTCCTATAGGTAAGGCTTCGCTTCTCTTTCACTCTCAGACACAATTTCACTCATAGTCAATAATTTTTCCATGCTTTTAGTTTTCAGAAGTTTGCCTATGATGTGTTTTTTGAGAATTTATTTGAGTTTATCTTGTTTGAGATTTGGTTATCTTCTTGAATCTGTAAGCATACGTCTTTTGTCAAATTTGGACATTTTCAACTATCACTACTTACTTTTTCACACACGTGTTCATTTTTTCTACTCTCCTTCTGGGATTTCTCTGACCTGAGTGTTACACATTGTTATATTCCCAGCAATTCCTGAACCTTTGTTTTTGCTTTTTCTATTCTATTTACTCTCTGTTATTCAACTCTGATAATTTCCATGGTTGTATCTTCTAGTCCTCCAACTCTTTTCTGTCCTGTCTTGCTGTTGAGTTCATCCACTGAGTTTTTTAATTGGCCATTATATCTCCCCATTCTAAAATTTTTCATTTGGTTCTTATTTAGAGCTTTTATTTCTTTGCTTAGACATTTATATTCTTATTCCTGTCAGGCACACCCGTAATTGCTTGTTGAAGCATTTTTATGATGCTGCTTTAAAATCTTTCTCAGGTAATTCTAAAATATCTGTCATCTTGGTATTGGGATCTATTGATTGTCTTTTCACATTCATTTTTACATCATCCTGTTTCTTGGTATAATGAGTAGTTTGTTTTTCAATTGAAACCTCCATATTCTGGATATTATATAATGAGAACTGTAGCTGGCTTTCTTTGATACCACTTCAGTAGAAAAACAAGGACATTAGCTTTTTTTCTGCAAAGTGTGTGAGTAGAAATCTAGGTTCCAACTCAGGCTATGTTGACATCTGAGTGGCAAGACTTTTTGTTCTTGTTGTTACTGCTGAATGGAGAAGGAAGATGGTACCTTCCCATCCTGATGTTCCTAGTTTCTTTAACTTCTTTCTACTTCTCAATCTTCGTGTGTGTGTTTTACATGTAATGGCCAACATTTCAGTTGTGATTAGGTGGAAGAACAAGAAAATAAATACATTTACTTCTCAGAAGTGAAAGACTTTATTTGTATTAATTTATGTTTCAACACTATACAATGGATCACTCCTCTTAGCAAGAGGACTATTTAGTCTTTTAGGCAACTTTGTGCCCTCATAATTCACATCAGTTTTCCAATGCAAAGTGAGCCCACTTGACTCTTCGAAAAATTTCTCTCAGAAAAAATCACACATCTGTGATAATTCTCTTATAAAATACATTTTATTCACACAGGGAAGTAGATGGTGAGTTGGAAAAAATAGTAAAAATATTTAGTCATCCCTTCCTCTCTAGATTCAACATTGGCTATAAGCAACTGGAGAAATATGAGTCTTGGTGATGCAGATTTATATCTTCAGTTCAACTACTTAGCCTCTTGATACATCTGGAGAAGCAGTTGAGTTCTTAGATATTTATAAGAAAGTAATATTGTCTTGGTACATTTTTACTTTTATTCCTTAAACACATTGTGAAAAATGCCAGATTTCCATGTCTGGTTTTGTATCATTTACATCCTACACATATACAGCATAAATATTTCTAGAATCTCCTATAATTTCTTTCTATTGAATTAATATTTTTATATAAAGTTCTCTCATATGTTGGTATTAAACTTCCATATTTAATGGAACTATAACCATAAAAAGTGAGACATCATATTGGTTTATCTGATCATAAAAAGTGAGACATCATGTTGGTTTATCTGTACCTCTTTATTTACTTAGTTCATAGAGAAATACCTGACTGTGATATTATAGACTAAAAATGTTTCCCAGTAGAGGGCTCTTTGTTCCCCTGTGTGCTGCTTTTATCTCCCCACCTTCCAATGCACTTTGGGGAACCAGGTCAGACAGTATTTTTCATGGCCTCAGTCTTGTTTGATATTCCAGTCTTTGAACTTTCTGTTCTACAGAAATGGCATGTGATTCACCTGTGAAAACTACCTTTCTCATTCTTCATCTTTACCTCTAGCACTCATGTTTTCAAATTTGGGCAAGGTAGCATGATTTTTTATTTCCTGTTTTATATTGTTTCTTCATAATGCCTTTTATGTTACTTTCATAACCCTACCCCTATCTTCAATCTAAGTTGCAGAGTTCTAAGACCAATATTATAAGACTTGTTTGGCTAATATAATTGCTTAAACTGCTTCTCTAAGAAACCGTATAGATGCTGCCAGATTTTTGAATTTTTTGTTTTTGAGATTAGGGTTTATAAATTGCTTTTACACCAGTTTTTCTAGAAATCTCCTAATAATCTATGTTTTAAATATATAAAATGAAAAATACATATAGATATAAAACATATAAGGCCATATTTTATAAAAACTAGCCCTAATTATGCAAAATATTGTATATTTACAACTGAATTCGGTCCACATTATGAAAGAAGTAATGCTGTGCTGGAAATAATTCTGCTTTTATGAAATTCCCTGTTTCACATATTTCAAGAGTATACATGGACAAATGTAAACAAAGAATAGAAAATCTGACTGAAGCCCTAACTTGCAAAGTAGCTAATAAATTTTCTTAAAGGCACAGTCTTCTCCCTACTCTTAATTGAAGAGAATTCTACTCCCATTGCCTATGCTGCACATTTTAAACCCAAGGAACAGTGTCTAAGATGCCTGCTGCTGTAATATGCCTTTATGAAAGGCATCTGATCTCATAGCATCACTCACTATTTTGATTATAGACTTTCCAATCTCAAAGGGATCACGTGTTTATAGAAGCTCATCGTATGTGTATAGCTTAGTCAAAATGCAAAAACAAAAACAAGAAAAAAAAACAAGAAATGAAGTTATAGGAATCTAGCAACAAAGAAAAAGATACACAAAAGAGTTTTGGCAGTCAAAATGCCATTTTTATACTATATTGTCTTCCACTGTCTGTAAGCTTAAACTTTCCAGAGAAGTTTGTACTCATATATAGATTTTACCTATAATAATTTTGATGAGATTCTTATGAAGGAAAGCTTAAATCATATCATTTAGTTAGCCAGGTTCTGAGTGGTAAAGAACAGAAGCGACCTTTCTTAGCTACCAGTCGTAGGGCACTCAGGTTGGATACAAAGTGGCCTCCTGTATTTGATTGAGTCTGTATAGCATTCAGATCATGATCTTTCTTGTTCTGGGGTAGTGGAAATCAATTGCACAGGCTTTACTGTTTAAATTCCACTGCTATCAAATTCATGTAAGGCTTTCAGGTTGTATAGAGGTCTATATTGTGGAAACTATTATAATAGAATTGAAATGTGCCATACACCATCCCAGTCTATTAGACAGATGTTTCAAAAGAATTTCTGATATTTATATCAACTGTTGGCATGGAATCATAGCAAAATAAAAACAAATTATAATTAAGAGTTTCAAGTTTACATCCTATTCATCAGAGAAGGAAAGAAAAGATTTAATGAATCAACCTGCTTAAAATAAGGAATGAACAGGAAACATTAACTACAAGAGTTAGATATCGAAGTAGAATTTAAAATTAACTCTGATAAAGACCAAAGCAATTATCCTTTAAATTAAATTAGGAGTTCAGCACTAATGAACAAAAGGCAGACACTAATTAAGACATTTTTACACCTCAATTTTCAAGGAGATTGGGAAGAATGCAGAATCTTCAAATCATTAGAATCAGTTCCCCTGACATGTTCCTCCTTGCCAGAGATCGAAGTATACATAAGAAGATAAGCCCAATTTTATTAGTTTCCATAGGAACTGTAAAAATAATAATATGAATATAGAGGATGTTTTTCTTAAAAACCACTCAGAACTTTTATAAAACTAAATTGTCCCCATGCTTTTTGAATCTGTTGAATTCATGTCTTTAGACTCAGATGTGGCAAATGTGCTGCAAACAACACTTTACTTCAATTAGTTTCTCCATCACAACTGCTCTATAGTAAATTCCCCCAATGCTGAGTTTTTAATGGAATTACAATTAGAAAATTAATTTTGATTAACTACTTCTACAAGGTGATAGTCCTTCTTTTTTTTTTTTTTTTTTTGAGTTGGAGTTTCACTCTGTCGCCCAGCCTGGAGTGCAGTGGCCGCTCCCGGCCACCGCAGCCTCGACCTGCTGGGCTCCGGCAATCCTTCCACCTCAGTCTTCCGAGTAGCTGGAAATACAGGCACGCACTACCACACCCGGATGATTTTTGATTTATTGTAGAGATGAGGCCTCACCGAGTTGCCCAGGTGGGTCTCGAACCCACGGGCTCAGACAATCCACTCACCTCAGCCTCCCAAGGCGCGGGATTACAGGCTGAGCCACCGAGCCCGGCTGATAGTCCTTCTTTTAATCTTGAAAACTATTTTTAATGTTTGTATTTTTGTAGATTTTTCACTTCTGTTCTTTGATTCTGTCTTCCAAATTTTATTATAATTTCTTTGAGGGCAGACATTTCTTTCCATTCCCCCTTGGCATCAAGCAAAATATTTTAAACACAGTTGAATATTAGTTTAATTAAAACTCTGCATAGTCTTTCACTTTGAAAATCTAAAATAACCCATCATAATATTTTATAAATCCTCTTAATACCTTTGTAAAATAAGTAAATAGTAGACATTTCTATCATATGGAATATAAAACAGAGACCAATATTTGTAGTAAGATAAATAATGAAACACAAATCCATATTATCTAATATATATCAGAATTTTCTCATTACCTTTTAGCAATTGTAACATAGTTGGGTTTGGTTTTGTTTGCTTTATGCTTATTTTATTATTTGTAAATTCTGTTTACTAAGTAGAAATCTATACATCCTAAGAAAATTTCAATTTTCAAAATTTGAATATTGCAATACCAAACCATATATTGACAAAAAAACTTTCTAAGCACTACAAAAAACATTCCAAGAATAAGGAAAGAGAAAATGTTTTATGCAAAAAGTGTTTTGATTTTTGTAGAGAACATTTTTTTACAGATATAACATGGATATTTGTATTTTAATTTAAAAATTCTCTTTAAAAAGAGAATTTCTACATCATATATCAAAACACAGTCATCTCTACCCAGCAGAAAATTAATACCAGCTTACAAAGAAGTCAATAGGAATTTGGGGGACAATTAATATAATGCTAATTCTCCAGTTTTCTCTGTCTGGCTCTAGATTAAAGTCCCGATTACCCCTTTTCCTCTAGTAGAGCGCCAGTAATCTTATGGTCTCTGAAGGGCACAATAAAGGATACACTCAATTGTAGAACAATTAAAGTTGCTGTTTATTGAACCAGTCTCAAATTTTAGTATTTGGAACCATGACGCTAGAAACTTTGCTAGAGCAAAGGGAAGTATTAGATTGAGCTATACTCACGTAACTTGGCTAGTACCATTTTACACCAGTGAAAATTCATATTTTGAACTCACATTGATTTTTCACTTATTTAACTTTAAAGATGTGGGGTACAATTCAGGTTAGGTATACAAATGTTCATTATGCAGGTACCCTTGTTGATGAGTTGTGCCCCTCCTTCCCCTAGCAGTTTCCCTCAACTGCCAATCCTATCCCCCCTTCCCTGGCAGTTTCCCACTACTGCCAATCCCTTTCTTATAGTATTATTATAATTGTTCAGGGTTTGCTTATGAGTGAAAACGTATGGTACTCTGTTCTTTGTTTCTGTGATAGATCACTGAGTATGATAGACTCCAAATCCATCCAAGTTGCTGCAAAGTCCATATGTTTGTCCTTCTTTATGGCTGCATAATATTCCATTCTCTCTCTCTCTCTCTCTCTCTCTCTCTCTCTCTCTCTCTCTCTCTCTCTTCTCTCTCTCTCTCTCTCTCTCTCTCTATATATATATATATATATATAATATTATATATATATATTTTTTTAAATATATATACTACATTTTCTCTATCCAGTCCAGCTTCGATGGGCAGTATGGTTGGTTCCATGTTTTTGCTATTGTGAATAGAGCTGCAACAAACATACATGTGCAGGTATCTTAATGGTAAAGTGACTTGAGTTCCTCCAAGCATATTTCCAGTAAAGGGATTGCTGGGTCATATGGAAGATTAATTTCTACTTCTTTGAGAACTCGTCACACTGTCTTCCAAAGAGGTTGCACTAGTTTACATTCCTACCAGCAGTGAAGAAGCATTTCTTTTTCTCGGCATCCTCACCAGCATCTGTTGTTGTTTGTTTTATTAATGATGGCCATTCTTACGGGGGTTAGGTGTTATCTCAATGTGGTTTTGATTTGCATTTCTCTGATGATTAGTGAGACTGAGCATATTTTCATCACATTGAATTTTCAAAGTTGCTCTTGAAATATTTAAAAGAAATATAAAATCAATGCAAAGTAAAATATTCTCTTTATAAATAACCAGAACAGTCAGCAGTGATGAGAATTATGTAATTAATAAATTAAACAAATACAAAATTAAAACTTTTCAGGATTGGAGCCGCTAAAACAGTGAAAAGAAGCTAATTTATATATATATGTAATTGTGTTTAAATAAAGTTCACTCATGCTACATAACACTTTATCTTTTACATGAGTCGTCATAATTAGTCATTTTTATTAATTTATACTCTGACTTATTTTTTGAATGATTTCAAAAATTGGTCATAACTTTCTACAAACCAATTAATAAAAATATATCATGTACACAATTTACATCATGATATTCTTGCAATAGAGTTCCTCGGGAGATGTAACATTATTTTGTTTGTAAGATCTACTAAGACAATGAATAACTACTTATATAAAATTGAGTGAGTCTAAGGCTTTAAAACTTACTTTTTCATCAAGGGACATTGTAAGCTTTAACACTGAAGAATGCAGTGAAAAGAAGAAATATAGAATTGGGAAATGCAGATAAATATATTTTAGAAATTTTAAATGTAGCTATCCTAGGTTGCAAGAAGAATCTGCTGTTTGATATTCATCTACTCATCATTTTAGTCATTTATTTATTTATTTATTCATTCATTCATTCATTCATTCATTCCACAGACATTTACTGAGGAACTCATACATTACAGGAACTGTTTTGAGTGCTCGGATGCCTTCCATTGTAAAACTCTATCGATACTACAGGATTCTCTATGAATTCTGGATTTCAGAATAAGATACAATACCATCTTACACAATTTAATTATAAGACAACTCATAAGTATCTTACCTGACTCTTTTTTCTTGCTCCACTAATATCTCCTTAGCAGAAGACACTACCTTTCCTAATGTGAACTATTGCAATAACTTCCTAATACCCTTCTATAGTCCTCACAGCATAGCCAAGACAGGTTTCTTTCTTTCTTTCTTTCTTTTTATTAGGAATGTCATGACTATTATATTATTTATTTATTTATTTATTTATTTATTTATTTATTTATTGTGTATCTTTTTTATTTTAAAAATGTGGGACACAATTCAGGATTATGTATATAAGTGGACATCATATAGGTAAAGTCTGGACCTCCCTTTGGTCCCCACTTTGCCTGGTTTGAAATCAAGTACACATTTTATTGTTACATGCTGACACTCCCCTGTCCCCAATCCCACAACCCTGGCAGTATCCAACTACTACCAATCACTTGCTTATAGTATTATGGTGAATGCTCAGGGTCCATTCATGAGTGAGAACATGTGCTACTCGGTTCTTTGTTTCTACACTAGATCACTGAGTATGATAGAGTCTAAATCCATCCAAGTTACTGCAAAGTATATGTTTGTCATTTTTATCGCTGTGTAATAGTCCATCGTGTATATGTACCACATTGTTTTAATCCAATGCAGTTTCCATGGGCAACAAGGTTATTCCATGTTTTTGCTATTGTGAATAGTGTTGCAATAAACATGTATGTGCAGGTATATTTTTTACAGAATAATTTGAGTATATTCCCAGTAGGGGGATTGCTAGGTCATATAGAAGGTCAATTTCTGGTATTTTGAGAAATTGCCACACTGTTTACCATAGAGGATGAACTAGTTTATTCCCACCAACGGTGTAGACCGTTCCCTTTTCTCCACACCTTTGCCAGCATCTGTTGCCTGTTTTATTAATGATGGTCATTCTTACAGTGGTTAGGTGGTATCTGAATGTGGTTTTGATTTGCATTTCTCTGATGATTGGTGGGACAGAATACTTTTTCATGTGTCTCTTGCTGTCTGTATATCTTCTTTAGAGAAGTGTCTATGTCTATTAATCACTTTTAATGGAGATTTTTTAAACATTTTTATTATAAAATTGTGGGGTACAGTTAAGGGTTAGGCATATAAATGTGCATCATTCAGGCACCCTTGTTGATAAGGGGTGTCTCCCCGTCCTCAGACAGATATTGACTACCGTTAATCCTATCTCCCTTTCCCTCCCTAGCACCCCCAATAGTTTCCCACCATTGACAGGCCTTTTCTTATAGTACTATGATAGATGTTCAAGGTCCACTATATGAGTGAGAACATGTAATACTCAGATCTTTGTTTCTGTGAGAGATCACCCAGTATTATAGACTCTAGTTCCATCCAGGTTGCTGCAAATATTCATGATTTTGTTCTTTTTTATGGCATAGTATTCCATTGTGCATATGTACTACATTTTTTAATCCAATCCTCTTTTGATGGACAGCATGGTTGGTTCCAGGTTCTTGCTTTTGTGAACAATGCTGCAATAAACATTCATGTACAGGTATCCTTTTGATAGAGTGATTTGAGTTCTTCAGGTTATGTTCCCAGTAGGGGAATTGCAGGGTCATATGGGAGGTCAATATTTAGAGCTTTTAGGAATTGCCACACTGCTTTCCACAGAGGTTGCACTAGTTTATAGTCCCACCAACATTGTAGTAGTGTTCCCTTTTCACCACATCCTCTCCGGCATCTGTTATTTTTCGAGTTATTGATAATTGCCATTCTGACTGGAGTTAGGTGGTATCTCAGTGTAGTTTTAATTTGCATCTCCTTGATGATTCGTGAGGTTGAACATTTCTTCATGAGTCTGTTGGCCACGTGAATGTCTTACTTTGAGAAGTGTCTGTTCATGTCTTGTGTCCACTTCATAATGGGGTTGTTTGTTTTTTTTCTTTTCAGCACGTTTGAGTTCCTTGTAGATCCAAGATGTTAGGCCTCTGTCAGACCTAGAGTTGGTAAATACTTTTTCCCAGTCTGTGGGCTATCTCCCTGCTCTCTTGATGGTTTCTTTGGCTTTGCAGAAGCATGTCAGTTTATTGAGGTCCCACTTGTCTATCTTATCTCTTATGGCCCATGTATTTTGGGTATTGCCCAGGAATTGGATGCCAGTTCCAATTTCCATAAGGATGTGTCCTGCATTTTCTAAGGTTCTTATTGTTTGAGGTTTTACACTTAGGTCTCTGATCTATTTGGAGTTAATTTCTGTGCATGGGGATAGATAGGGGTCTTGTTTGAGTCTTCTGCATGTGGTCAGCCAGTTTTCCCAGCACCATTTACTGAATAGGTTCTCCTCTCCCCAGTGGTAGGTGGTGGAGGCTTTGTCAAAGATGAGTTGGTTGAGAAATTGAGATTTTGCTTCTGGAATCTCAGTTCTATTGCTTTAGTCTTTATGCCTCTTCCTGTACCAATACCAAGCTGTTTTAATTATTGTAGCTTTATAGTAAAGTTTGAGGTCTGGTAGTGCGATACCTCCTGCTTTGTTTTTGTTTTTCGTTTTTTTTTTAATGAGAATTGTTCTGGCTATTCTTGGTCGTTTGTGTTTCCATATGAATACCTGTATTGTTTTTTCTGGGTCTGAGAAGAATGTTGTTGGTAATTTGATGGGTATTGCATTAAATCTGTAGATTGCCTTAGGTAGGATGGACATCTTCACAATGTTGATTCTTCCAATCCATGTGCATGGGATATTTTTCCACTTGTTTGTGTCATCTTTGATTTCTTTGAGCAGTGTTTTGTAGTTTTCATTGTAAAGGTCTTTCACATTTCTGGTTAGGAAGATGCCAGGGATTTCTTTGTGTGTGTGTGTGTGTGTGTGTGTGTGTGTGTGTGTGTGTGTGTATTGTGAATGGAGTTGTGCTTTTTATTTGGGTTTCTGTTTGTTTATTATTGGTGTAAAGAAATGTGATTGTCTTTTGCACATTTATTTCATACCCTGAGACTTTGCCAAAGTCCTTTATCAGTGTAAGGAGGTTTTTGACAGATTCTCTTGGGTTTTCAAGGTACACAATCATGTCATCTGCAAAAAGAAATAACTTGACTTCCTCTTTTCCTATTTGGATACCCCTGACTGCCTTCTCTTCTCGGACTGCACTAGCCAGGCCATCCAATAATATATTGAACAGCAGGGGTGAGAGTGGGCATCCTTGTCTTGTTCCAGTTTTCAGGGGAAATGGTTCCAATTTTTGTCCATTTAGGAGTATACTAGCTTTGGGTTTCTCATAGATGGTTTTTACTATTTTGAGGTATGTTTCACATATGCCTAGATGTTCAAGGGTTTTTATCAAGAAGGGGTACTGGCTTTTATCAAAAGCTTTTTCTGCATCTAATGATATAATCATGTGGTTTTTGTTTTGACATCTGTTGATGTATTTAATTACATTTATGGTTTTACAAATGTTGAGCTAGCCTTGCATCCCAGGGATGAAGCTTACTTGGTCATGATGGATGATTTTGAGATGTGTTGTTGAATCCAGTTTGCTAGGATCTTTTTGAGAATTTTAGCATGTGTGTTCATCAAAGATATTGGTCGGTAGTTCTCATTCTTTGAATTGGATCTTTATCTGACTTGGATATCAATGTGATGTTAGCCTCATAATATGATTTGGGGAGAGTTCTATCCTTCTCAATCTCCTGGAATACTTTCAGTAGGATTGGTATCAGCTACCCCTTAAATGTCTTGTAGAATTCTGCTGGGAAACCATCTGGTCCAGGTCTTTTTTTTTTTTTTTTTTTGTAGGTAGTTTTATTATGTAGTCAATTTCCTTGATTGTTATTGGTCTATTTAGGGTCTCAATTTCTTCTTGTTCAACCTAGGCAAGTTGTGTGATGTCAGAAAGTCCTCCATTTCCTTAAGGTTTTCAAATTTGTTTCCATACAATTGTACATAATAGTCTCTAATGATCTTTTGTATTTCTTCAGGGTCAGGTGTGACTTCATCTTTTGTGTTTCTGATTGTGTTTATTTGGGCTTTTTCTCTCTTTTTCTTGGTTAGTCTAGCTAGGGGACCATCAATCTTGTTTATCCTTTCGAAGAACCAGGTTTTTGTTTCATTTATTTTTTGTATTATCTTTTTTTCTTCTATGTCCTAGATTTGGGCTTTTATTTTGGTGATCTGGATTCTTCTACTTAAGTTACGGTTTTAAGTTACGGTTTTGCTTTTCCAGCTTCCTTAGGTGGCTTGTTAGGCTGTTAATTTGTGATCCTTCTATTTTCTTCATGTGTGTTTGTAGGGATATGGATTCCCCTCTTACTACAGCTTTCATGGCATCCCAGAGATTTTGGTAAGATGTTTCTTCATTTTCATTTGTTTCCAGATATCTTTTAATCTCTGTTTTGATTTCATCATTGACCCAGGAGTTGTTTAGCATCATGCTGTTTAGTGTCCATGTCTTTGTGGGTTTTGGGGTGACCTTGTTGGTGTTGATGTTTCTTTTTATTCCACTGTGGTCTGAGAAGGTGCATGGTAAACTTTCAATCCTTTTAAATTTTCTTATGCTTGATTTGTGGCCAAGTGTGTGGTCAATCTTTGAATACATTCCATGCACTGATGAGTAGAATGTATATTCTGTGGTCATTGGATGGAGTGTTCTGTAGGTATCAGTTAAGTCCATTTGGTCAAGAGTCACATTGAGGTTCCAGATCTCGTTCCTGGTTTTGTCCTGATGATCTGTCTAAGGTTGTGAGTGGGTATTGATGTCCCCAGCTATGATAGTGTTAGAGTTGATATCTTTTTTGAGTTTACATAGAAGCTACTTTATGAAAGTTGGCACTCCTATGTTGGGTGCACATATGTTTAAAATGGATTTTCTTGTTGATGCATTGAACCTTTTATCATTATGTAGTGGCCTTCTGTATCTTTTTTAATTTTTGATAGCTTAAAGCGTATTTTGTCTGAGATTCAGATCATAACTCCTCCTTTCTTTTGTGTTCCGTCCACCTGAAAGTTTGCTTCCCATCCTCTTACTTTGAGTCTGTGAGTCCTTTAGTGAGTTGAGTCTCTTGAAGGCAATAAATTATTGCCTGGTGATATTTTATCCATTTTGCCATTCTATGTCTTTTCAGTGGTGCATTTAGTACATTCACATTTAGGCTAATTATTGAAATGCAAGAGTTGATCCTTGTCATAAGGTTCTTACAGAGTTGTTGTTCCCGTTTGTTTGTTGTCTTTCTTTTGGTTTTGGAGTTGGTTCATGTGTGTTTTTAATCTTTTGCCTGTACTCTTGTGAAGAATGTTCTTTTTTCCTTTTCTTCTGTGTTCACTACTTTCTTAAGTGTTTCTTGTAGAGGTGGTCTGGTGGCAGCATAGGTTCTTAGGGATTGGATATCTGGGAAAGATTTAAATTCTCCCTCACTTATGAAGTTTAACTTGGCTAGGTAGGTTATTCTTGGTTGAAATTGTTTATCTTTTAGAACTTTGAAGATAAAGGTCCAAGCTCTCCTAGCTTGGAGGGTTTCTGTAGATAAATCTGCTGCTATTCTAATTGGTCTTCCTTGGTAGGTAGTCTGACCTTTTTCTCTTACTGCCTTTAGGATTTTTTCTTTTTTAGCTACTTTGTTTAGGCGAATTATTATGTATCTAGGAGTTGGTCTTCTCATTTGTTGTCTTGCAGGGGTTCTCTGAATCTCTTGTATTTGAATTTTTGCATCACTGATAAGATGAGGGAAGTTTTCTTTAATGATTTCATGAAATGTTTGTTCCAGTGTGGCCTCTGACTCCCTCTCTGCCTCAGGAAGGCCAATTACTCTTAGGTTGGGTCTTGAAGTAATCATTCGTCTCTTGAAGGTTTTGTTCTGTCTTTTTAAGCTTCTTTTCTATGTTTTTGATAGTTTGGGTTAGTTCTGTATTTTGGTCTTCAAGTTCTGAGATTCTTTCTTCTGCTTGGCTAATTCTGCTTTCCATGTTTATTAGTTTGTTATTTATTTCCATCACAGTATTCTTTACTGCTGTTATTTCTCTCATCACCTCCTTCCTATTTTCCTCTTGTCTCTCCTTAATTTTTTAAAAATTCTCTCTATTAATGTCTTGACGTCTGGGTTTGTTGCATGTGACCAGTCATTCTGGGGGCTCTTCATTGTTTGTGTTCCGGTCTATTTTCTCAGTGTCTGACCTCCCAGGGGTCTGTCTGAACCCTATATTCTTTTAGTTTTTCTTCATTTGTGCAGATTTTTTCCTCCCTACTTTTCCCTTCCCTCCACTTCCTCATCTTCTTTAATGCTGTTATTCAGGGTTGGAGGGATTTCTTTTACTTCTGTTTGTTCAATCTCCTATTCTTCCTAATGTATTCCCACTTGCTTTGTTCAGTTCTGGATTTGGACTGTAGGTTGAGTCCAGTCCTTTTTGCAGCTTTGAGATTTAATTAAGGGGGCAGCTGTGATTCAAAATCTCTCTGCAGATCCCTGTATCCACCAACAGGTGTATGTATAGTCTGAAACCCACTTCCCACTGCCTTGGAATCTTTCCATGCAGTGGGGTTGTAGGTTTGCTCCCTGAAAGCAATATGAGGTTAACAGATGGAAGAGATGGAGCAGGCTGTGAGGGTCAGGGGGGGTGGAGAGAGAAGAATGAGAGGGAAAACAGATGATTGTACCAACTGGCGAGTGAAAAGAGACACAAATACTGAAGCAAATAAAAAGAAAAACAATAACCACAACTGAAAACTAACCAATAACCATACAAAAAAAAACTAAAACATACAATGACGCTAACATACAAGCTAACCAACCTCCTTATTGGTGTGCTATTCCTCTGTACAAAGATGGGGTTTACAGAGAAATAAGAAAAAAAGAGAAAAAAGAAAGAAAAGGAATAGATTAAAGTCAGTAAATTAACAGAACCAACCAAGCACACTCTGAGACTTTTTCTTTAAGTCCAGAGTCCTTTCAGCTCTGATTTCTAACTGTCTTTGCTGACTGATAGAACTGTTCACAGTTAGGGTCAGTTGCCCCTGGCCTGCTGTGAAGAACAGTTCAGATATGGGCTCCCTGCCCAGTCTATTACTGAGATCTGGCCTTGTCTATTTATCAAGGGGGAAGAGCATCTGTCATTCCTGTTTTGATGTCATTACCTTGGGTCCCCAGCAGGTGGTGCAATCTCATCACTCCAGTAGACCTTTATCTGCAGCTGCTGAAGCCTGCAGTTCAGAGGGGAGGGAGCCAGCAATGGTATCCCTGCCAGCGGCAGCCACCTCCCCAAACACGGGGGGAGCTCCACAGGCCTGGCTCCGGGTGAGGGGTATGGCATGGCAGTGGCAGCAACAGCCGGGAACCAGTGATCTCAGAAGATTCTGCTTGCGGGGGCTTCATGGTCCGAAGTCGTGGGTCGTCTCAGGCATGGGTGGGCAATGACCACAGGGGTGGCATCTGTGGCTGTGGCAGTGGCCCAGACCCCCATGATATTTGAGCAGGGGTGGCAGTGGCAACTGAGCTCCCTGTGAAGAGCAGGCTGTCAAAGATGGGAACTGCAACCTGTGGGAGAGAGCTAGGCTCTTTATGGGTGTTCTTTTTTGTAGAAAGTCTCACAGACCATGCTGCCCCATCACCATCTTGCCAGAAGTCTGGGGATTTTTTTTTTCTATTTGGCATATTTGGGTTCCTTGTAGATTCAGGATGTTAAACGTTTTTCAGATGTACAGTTGGCAAATATTTTTTTTCCATTCTGTGGGCTGTCTCCCTATTCTATTGATGTTTTCATTTGATTTGCAAAAACTTTTCAGTTTAATGAGTTCCCATTTGTTTATCATGTGTCTTATAGCTTGGACATCTGTGGTTTTGATCAGGAATTGGTTGCCAATTCCAATTTCCACTAGGTTGTTTCCTGCACTTTCTAAAGTTCCTATAGTTTGAGATTTTACGTTTAGGTATTTGATCCATTTAGAGTTGATTTTAGTGTATGGTGTTAGGTAGGGGTCCTGCTTCAATCCTCTGCATGTGGTCAGCCAGTTTTCCAGTGCCACTTACTGAATAGGTTCTCCTCTCCCCAGTAGTTCTTGGTGGAGACTTTTTCAAGAATGGGTTGCTTAAGAAATTGAGGTTTTTCTTCCGGAATCTCTATCTTGTTCCTTTGGTCCATATGCCTATTATTGTACCAATACAAGACTGTTTTGATTATTGTAGCCTTATAGTAAAGTTTAAAGTATGGAAATATGTGATACCTCTCATTCTGTTTCCTTTACTAAGGATTATTTTAACTATTCATGGTCATTTATGTTTACATATGAGTTTCTGTATTGTCATTTACAGGTTTGAGAAGAATGATATTGGTAATTGAATAGATATTGCATTAAATCTATAGATTGCTATTGGTAGGATGGACATCTTAGTAATATTGATCCTGTGAGCATAGAATGTCTTTTCATTTGTTTGTATCTTTTTGGATTTCTTTGAGCAATATTTTGTAGTTTTCATTGTGAAGGTTTTTCACTTTTCTAGTTAGGAAGATGCCTAGGTATTTCATTTTCTTTGGTAGCTACTGTGAATGGGATTGTGCTTTTTATTTGGTTCTCTGCCTGTTTGTTGTTGGTGTATAAAAATGCAACTGTCTTTTGCGTGTTTATTTTTATACCTGGAGACTTTGCCAAAGTCCTTTATCAGTGCAAACAGGTTTTTGAAAGATTCTCTTGTATTCTCAATTATAGGAGCATATCATCAGCAAAGAGGGTAACTTAACTTCCTCTTTTCCTATTTAGATACCCCTGATTTCCTCTCTTGTCTAATTTCTCTAACTAGGGCTTGCAACACAATGTTTAACAGGAGGAGTAAGAGTGGGCAGGCTTGTTTTGTTCTGGTTTTCAGGGGATATGCTTCCAGGGTTTGTCAATTTATCAGTACGTTGGCTGTGGGTGTATTGTAGATGGAGCTTACTATTTTGAAGTATTTTCCTTATATGCCTAAAGCTTTTTCTACATCCAATGATAAAATCACGTGATTCTTGTTTTTATATCTGTTGATGTATTTAATTACATTTATGGTCTTGCAGATGTTGTATCAGCCCTCCGTCCCAAAGATGAAGTTTACTTGGTCATGGTGGGTGAGTGATTTTTGAGATGTGTTGTGTTCAAAATTTGCTAGAATCTTGTTGAGTATTTTTGCATCTATGTTTATTAGGGATATTGTCCTGTAGTTCTCTTTATTTGTTGGATCTTTACCTGGTTTGGTTATCAGTGTGATGTTAGCTTTGTAAAATGATTGAGGAGAATTCCATCTTTCTCAATTGTCTGGAACACTTTCAACAATATTGGTATCAGCTCCTCCTCATGTTTTATAGAATTCCCTGAAAAGCTGTCTGTTCCAGAGCTTCTTTTTTTTTGGTAGCTTTCTTTTGATGGAGTCAATTTCCTGGGTTGTAATAGGTCTATTTAGAGTCTCAATGCCTTCTTGTTTCAAACTTGAAAGGTTGTGTGATGTCTAAAGCCCTCCATTTCATTTAGGTTATCAAGTTTGTTCCCATACAGTTGCACATAGTAGTCTGATAATCTTTTGTATTTCTTCAGAGTCAGTTGTGATTTAATCTTTTGCATTTCTTATTGTGTTTAATTGGGATTTTTCTCTCCTTTTCTTGGTCATTCTGGCTAGGGGTCCATCAATCTTGTTTATTCTTTCAAAGAACCAGCATCTTGTTTTGTTGATTTTTTTTCTAAGATACTTTTGTCTTCTGAATCCCTTATTTGGGCTTTTACTTTGGTGATCTGAATTCTTTTGCTAAAGTTAGGATATTGGTAGTCTTTTCCTTCCAGCTCCTTTACATGATTTGTTAGGTTGTTAACTTGTGATTTTTCTGTTTTCTTTGTGTGTGTACATAGACATATAAATTCCCCTCTTAGAACTGTTTTCAGGGCATGCCAGTGGTATCGGTAAGATGTTTCTTCATTTTTATGTGTTCCCAGGAATCTTTTAATTTCTGTTTTTATTTCTGCTTTGGTCCAGTAATCATTCAGCATCATGCTGTTCACTGTCCATATCATTGTGGGTTTGGGAGAAATTCTGTTGTTGTTGATATTTATTTTTATTCCACTGTGGTCTAAAAAGTTGCATGGCAGTATTTTGATCTTTTGAAATTTGTTTATGCTTGATTTATGCCTAAGGATGTGATTGATCTTGGAGTATATTCCACGTGGTGATAAGTAGAATGTATATTCTGTAATCGTTGGGTAAAGTGTTCTGTAGGTATTTAATAAGTCCATTTGGTCAAGTGTCAAGTTGAGGTTCTGGATCTCTTTTTTGATTTCTTACCTCAATGATATCTAGGGCTGTTTAAATTCCCAGCTACAATAGTATTAGGGTCAATATCTTTTTGTAGTTTACTTAGTAGCTACTTTATAAATGCCAGTGCTCCTGTGTTGTGTGTATATATGTTTAGGATGAATATTTCTTGTTGATGGAATTGAACCTTTATTATTATGTAGTATACTTCCTTATATTTATTAATTGTGGATAGTTTAAAGGTTGTTTTGTATGATATTAAGAATGCTACTCCTGCCTTCTTTTGTGATCCATTGGCCTGGAAATTCATTTTCCATCCTCTAACTTTGAGTCTGTGTGCATCCCTTGTGGTGAGATGAGTTTTCTGGATGCAACCAATTACTGGGTCAAGTTTTTTATCCAGTTTGCTATACAGTGTCTTTTCAGAGGTGCATGTGGTCCATTCACATTCAGGCTGATTATTGAATTGTGATTGTTTATCTCCCTTGTGAGGTTCTTGTAAAGTTTTTTATTTGTCTGTTTGCTTTCAACTTTTGGGTAATGTGTGTGTGTGTGTGTGTGTGTGTGTGTGTGTGTGTGTTTTCAAATTAGCAGTCCCAATGTATTCTCTGTTGATTCTGTGTTCTCCTGTTCTCTTTGGAAGCAGGTGGTCATTTTTTTCTTTCTTCTGTGCTTAATACATGTTTAAGCATCCACTATAGAACTGGTATGGAAGCTGCATAATCTCTTATGGATTGAATGTCTGGGAAGGGTATTAATTATCCATTGCTGATGAAACTGAGCTTGGCTGGGTAGGAAATTCTTGTTTGAAATTGTTTATCTTTGAGGGCTCTGAATATTGGACTCCAGTCCCTTCTGGTTTGTAGTGTTTCTGCTGGTAGGTCTGCTGCTATTCTGATAGGGTTCCCCCAGTAGGAAGTATGACCTTTCTCTCTTGTTGCCTTTAGGATTTTTTCTTTTGTACCTACTTTGTGTAGATGAATTAGTATGTGTCTATGGGTTAGTACTCTCATTTGATGTCTTGCCGGGGTTGTCTGTATCTCTTGTGTTTGGATGGTCACATCTCTCATGAGATGAGGAAAGTTATCTTGAATAATCTCTTGGAATACTTGCTCCATGGTGTTCTCCCTTTCCCTTTCTTCTTCTGGGATACCAATCAGGCTTAGGTTTGGCCTGTTGATATAATCTTTGTTCTTTCATCTGAGTTTTTGTTTGTTTGTTTGTTTTTTACAGATCAGGTTAACTCCACGTTTTGGTATTTAAGTTCAGAGATTCTTCCTTCTGCTTGATTAATTCTGTTTTTCATGTTTAACATCTTGTTATTTATTTCCTGGATGAAATTTTTTTATGGCCAAAATCTCTGTTACAAGTTCTTTCAGTGTTGTATCTTGTCTTTCTTGAGTCTTATTCATTCTTTCCATCCATTCCCCAATCCCTGTTGTATTCTGTGGCCAGTTGTTGGTGATCTCCATTGCTTGGGCATTGAGGTCTGATTTTTCAGGTGTTTTCTCTCTGTTACACTGGAAATTACCTGTGTTCTTCTGTAGATTTCTCCTCATTTGTGATGAATCTCTTTCTTTTCCCTTTAGTTCTGTTATTCAGTGGCGGTGAGAGAGACTTTCACTTCTGATGTTTGTTCAGTCCTCTAATCTTCCCTTGTCAAGGCTCTGAATTTGTTCTATTTTGAAACAAGGCTGTGGATGGGAAGCTTTGCTGTCTCTTGTAGTTTTGAGAGTCAAATAAGGTGGAGGACAAAGAGCTAGGATTCAGAAACTAGTTGCAAATAACAATGTTCACTGACTGTGGTATGGGTTCCCTGAGACCCACTCCCCACCACCACTCTGTATGACAATGCAATGGGTATGTATGCATGCCCTCTGAGTCCAAGATACAGTAACAGCAATGAGGAGAATAGAGAAATGTAGAATAAAATAAGATGGACAAAAATTTAAAAATAAGCAGAAAACCAAAGCAGAAACTAAAGCAATAAACAATTAAACACACAAACAAAAATTCAAAATAAATTGAGAAAAAAAAAAAGGAAAACAATAAACAAACAAAGAAACAGGACAACTAAACATATACCCCCACACATGCCCAACACAAGATGAACATAGAAGAAAAAAGGAGAAGATTGAAAAATGAATTCAAATCAAACCCTCAGACATACATTCACACATGCATTAAATGAAAAGAAAGAGAACCAAAAATCAAAATAAACAAAAAAAACTGAAAGTTGAACACTCAATCATTCATGTACACACATAAACAGAAAACTTAAAATGGAAGAAGAAAGTAAAAAGAAGAAAGAAAACAAGAAGATGAAAGAAAAACGAAAAGGTGAGGGGAATGCAGATAGAACCTTCACATACACATTCATGCACAAAGAAAAAGAAAAAAAATAAAAAAGCAAAAAAAGAAAACAAAAAACAACCTGCCCTCTTGTGGTAGGTCCTGTAATTGTTCCTCTCAGTTGCTCACAGGTGATCCCCTCTGCTGGTTCCTGCGCAGCTACAGGAGATTATTTACAATCTCCCCAGTGTCTGGCCAGTCCTCTTATCGCAGCTGATGTCCAGGCTCTGCCTGGCTTCATCTTTCCCAAAAATGTTCCAACTGTGTGGGTCTGACATTCAGAGGATTGCTGGGGAGGAGGGGATTGGGTCAGCCCCAGACTCACCACTGATGTTTTCTGAGGTCTTCCTTGTCCCTTTCTGGTCACACCCTTTGTCCCTCAGCTGGATCAGGGTAGGGGATGGGGCGCCTGAGACTTAGCACTAGTTTGTGCTTTCGGGGTATTCCCTCTAAGTCAACCCCTGAGTAGGTGATCTGCTGGTCACAGAGATCATGTCAGTCACTTTGTTGTGAGCAAGCTAGAGCACTTTCCTGTCCAGTTTTCAAGGTGGTGGCAGGATGCCTCTTTCATCTTCTCCATTGGGGCTCAGCCTCTGGCTCCCTCGCTGTGCTCCCTCTGCAGTCCTTGCTGCCAGAGTCTAGCCAAGTACTGGGGCGGTGAGGCAGAGACTGGAGCTGGTAGTCACTCCCAGCAGCTTCTTCCTGGGAAGGGCTTCCGACTGGTTTCTAACATAAGCTAATTATTTTTCCTTCTCTGCTCCAAAACTTCCAATTTGTTAACATTTCTCATCTCACTGAGAATTAAACAATTTTTTTTACCTTTGCTTGCAAGGAATAATCCTTATTATCCCTCTGACTTCATTTATCATCAATCTCATCTTGTGCACTCCATCCATTATTCTGAATGTCTTGCTGCTCCTCAAACATGCTAACTATGATCATACCTCAAGACCTTTGCATATACTTTCTTCTGTGCCGGGGACACTTTTTTCCAGGTATCCACAAACTCAGTTCCTTACTTCCTGCTGAATTCAACTTGGAAGTGTTCTCATCAACAAAGCCTTTCCTAGTCATTTTATGTAAAATAGCTCTAGTTACTCACCAGCTGCTCTACAATATTAAATTTTCCTTTGTGTGTAATACAGCGAACATGAAAAACACTGTGTTTCTTAACTTGGGGTTTTATAAAGAAGACAATAAAATTAAGTATTAATATATGGAACAAATTATGAATGTACTTTGATGTCCATGTTTACTTTCTCTCTAGTGTCTGGTGAGTTTTGTTGTTCTTTCTCTTTTGCTTTGTTTGGTTTTGCATTAATAAGAAACCATCAGTTTTCTTCTTGCTTCCAGATGTCTTTTATGTCTGAATTCATTTAATACTCTTTTCCTTTTTATGACCTTCTTGATCCTTACATTTGTATGATATTTTTATTATATTTTCTTTGTAAAATTTGTATGATTTTTTTCTTTGTTTCTGGCTATCTTTTGCCATTTATAGAATTTTTTTTACATCTTCAAAATTTAACAAATACAAATTTTTTAAAAAACAACATTTTAGGCTCACTTGAGTATAATACTTATTAATTTATTTCTGCAGTGGTATGCTTTTCCAATAAATTATGCAAAATTCTGCTGTCTTCTATTCAATAGCAATAAACATCTGTTACATATCAGACATTGTCCAAATATTGGAGATACCTAAAATAATACATGGCCAACAATCAAGTAGTTGGGAATTAAGTTCAACTACTTTAGAGTATCAAAGTAATTGTGGACATATTTTAAAACTACCACACAAACACACATATAAAGGTATATTTGATCCCAACATAAAGTATGGGAACTCCTTTGAGGTCATAAGCAAAAATTAAACTAAAAGCAGAGAAATAAAGTAGCTGTTCTTGGACATCTGCTTTGTAAAGAAACTTAGAGAATTCTATGGAATATACATAATAACTTAATTCCCAACATCTCTTGCAAGACTGGTCTTGTTACTCTACTAACCAATAGAATATAAATAAAATACAGTAATTTCTCCTTAACCTCAGTTTCACTTTCCATGATTTCAGTTAACTGTGTTCAAGTGTAGTCCAAAAATATTAAATGAAAAATGTCAGAAATAAACAATTCATAAGTTTTAAACCTTTTGCTATTCTGAGGCAAGCTGATCATAATACCAAAAGATACAAACCCAAGTGTTACAATCTTGAAAGATCAAAGTTCCAATTATATAGCTCTGGAAAGAATAATTTTAAAAATTATTTAAAGAGGCATTTATTTATATTTTAAAAGGGGATTTATTTGAGAAACAGAAAAACATTGACAGAAGACTTTATAGGCCACTTTACACAATAAAATGGCAATAATAAGGCATACTTTTGCAAGTATAAACACTTAGGTACACTAACAGTCTCATAGGTATAACAGCTATGAGCAGATGAATAATAATCATAAAGAAATAGGTTAAATCAAACTAAAGTTATAAAAATAGTAACAAAGTAATAGTACCACGTAACATATTGCAACTATTCTGTGACTATAATTTTGTAGATTTTAGATATTAAACATTTGAGGCTTTAGGGGTTTTGATCTTTTGGGATTTTAACATTTGGGACTGGTTTTTTTCGGGATTTTGAACCAAACCCTCATTATGAATGGTGTGATAAAACCATGCCCCTTCCGCCCCATCCCACTGGAGAGGTGAATCATCCCTTTGTCCATCATATCTACACTATAAATGCTATCCCTATATGAGTCACTTAGTAGATTAACTGACATGGTAACACAATGCTTGTGTTCAAGGAATCCTTATTTTACCTAATAATGCCCACAAAGCACAAGAATAGTGATGCTGGAAGTTTAGATATGCCACACAAAGAAAAGGCCATTGCATTGCTTCCTTTAAATGAAAAGGTGAAATTTCTTGACAATAAATAAAGAAAAATGTGGATGCTGGCATTGTTAAAATCTATGGAAAGAACAAATTTTCTCTCCATAAAATACAAAAGAAGACAAAAAAACTTTTTGCTAGTTTTGCTATTGTACCTCAAACTGCAAAAGTTATAGCCACAGAGCATGAAAATTGCTTAGCTAAAATGGAAAAGTCATTAAATTTGTGGGTGGACAACACATTTGTGGTGTCTGACATCTACTGGGAGTCATTGGAACATATTTCCCAGGGAAAGGGGGAAAATACTGTAATAGGCAAATGCTCCATGCCACAATGAAATCCAGTCTATTCTCTTCCCTTTTTTTCTCCCCTATGTGGTTGGTAACAAAAAGACTCCAAAATATCAAACTCACATGAGCAAAAGAGTGTGTATTCTGAGTAACCATTTATAAAAGAACTTCCCCGGAGTTCAACTAGCATTGGGCTTTGCATTGGTGAAAAATATGCACTTATTATATCAAGCCTCTGAGATTTTAGGATTCATCAGTTACAGTAGAATATCTTGTTCAGCCCAATTAATCCAGAGATTTGTACTTTGTGGTAGTGCTCTTCTACAACAAAGGCGTAATGTATGTGGCATTTGTTTAGTACAGTGGTCAGTAAACTTTTTCTTCAAAGGAACAGCTTATAAATATATTTTTTTAGACCTAGTGATGGGACTGCTCATGAATGTAACACATTTTCTGATGACTCTGAAGACTTTTCAATCTCTGTTGTAACTACTCAACTCTTCAGTATTCAGTCATAGACAATACATAAATGACTAAGCAAAGCTATGTTCTAATACTACTTTATTTACAAAAACAGGTCAAAGGCTAGTTTTGGCCCATAGACAGTAATTTTCTGAATAACAGTTTACTTGCAACAACAAAAAACTAATAATGAAGAATGAAAAAGTTGTGTTCCCTGTTATGCAGTGGCAAAATATTTAGCAAAACCAGTGCTGATATGACATGGATGCCAATTAGGTATCTAGTAAATTGGTCAACCTACCAAAAGTGATTTCAAAGTCAGTACATTAGTGTGTGTGTATGTGCTGATACTGGTTGAGTCTCATGCTATAGAGAAAGAAAAGAGTTAAACAAAAAATGAATGAGTCATTCAGCAAGTAAATATGAAAAGAATATAAGAAACTTGAAGAAATAGAGATGTTAAATATATTCAAATTCCAGCAAAAGAGAAAAACTTCAAATAGCTTTGAACAACAAATATCTAGAAAAGTTACTCACATGCATAAAATGAACCAGGGCTCACAAAACCAGATTAAGAGAATGACCTTCACGTTTACACCTTTAGCACCACAACTGAGTTGAGGGAAAATCAAGGAAACCAAAATGCAAAATTGAACTGGACAAACCACATGCATAGGTGATTACTAAATTTGGGGGGAATCTGTAGTGTCAAATAAAATATAAACTCAGACAAAACAACTTTAGTGAGGTCCCACTTGTCTATCTTATCTTGTATGGCATGGGCACTTGGGAATGTGGTTGAACTCAGGAATTGGTTGCCAGTTTCAATTTCCATCAGGGTGTCTCCTACGTTTTCTAAGGTAAGTTTGAGATTTTATGTTTAGGTCTTTGATCCATTTAGAGTTGATTTTTGTGTATGGTGATAGGTAGGGGCCTTGTTTTAATCTTCTGCATGTGGTCTGCCTGTTTTCCCAGCGCCATTAACTGAATAGGCTCTCCTCTTCCCAGTGGTTGGTGGTGAAGGCTTTTTAAAGAGGAGTGGCACAATCTCCCAACTGTGAATATACCTGGAGGAACTCAAATCACTCTATGAAAAAGTAACCTGCACATGCATGCTTACGGCAGCATTGCTCACAGTAGCAAAAACATGGATTCAACTGTGCTGCCCATCAAAAGAGGACTGGATTTAAAAATGTGGTACATACACATGATGAAATATTATGCAGCCATAAAGAAGGACAAAATTATGAACTTCACAGCAACTTGGATGGACTTAGAGTCTATAATACTGAGTGATCTATCACAGAAACAAAGAACTGAGTACCACATGTTCTCACTCATAAGCAGATCTTGAACAATTATCATAATACTCTGAGAAAAGGATTGGCAGTAGTGGAAAATTGCCAGGGGTGGGGGAAGGACAGAATTGGCAGTAGTGGGAATCTGCCAGAGGATGGGGAGGCACACCTCATCAACAAGAGTACCTGCACAATGAACATTTGTATACCTAACCCTAAATTGTATCCCACATCTTTAAAATTAAAAATTTAAAAATAATAAAAATAAAAGCAGTCTTAGGAAGAAACTTCAAGGTACCTATAAGCAATGAAGATTGTGCAGTTAAAAAAGAAACAAAAAAATTCCTGATATAGGAATTTACTGTGCTACACATTTAAGAAATGTCTGTGCAAAGTCACACCATCAAGATTACCCGAAGACAGAGAATACAAACTAGCAAAAAGAGAGAAAATTCAAGAAATAACAGTGCTGTAGTGCCACGTATCCCGCCCCTCCCCATGCATATCAGAGCTTTGTGGCAAGCAAAAACAGAAAAATTACAAGAAATACAGAGGCAGCCTGCCAGCTAAGAAGCCTGAGGGTGAGTTGAAGCAACCACTGGAAAGATTAAATTCACACTAAATTTGAAGATACTGGGGGAAAATAAAAAACAAAAAGCAGATCACACAACAAACTGCAGGGAAGAGATTTCAAAATACATGCTCTCCAAGAGCCAAATACCATAAAAAGAGACAGATGCAGGATTTAAAAAGGCAGAACCCAGCTCAGTAACCCATTTTAAAGAGGCAAACTATTTAATGTTTTTTTAAAGCAAAAACAAAAGCAAGACAAAAATTATAAAAAATCCTTGATTTAAACATACACACACTTCACTTAACTTCTGCGGTGGAAAACAATTAAAAGAAAGGGGGAAGAACCCTCTGACAATTAGATACTGAAAGGTAAAACAAGAAAAAGTGAAAAATCTGGGGTTCTACAGGACCAAAGATGGAAAATCTGATTAGCAACCCCTTCCTTATCTACCTACAAAACCAACCAACCAAACAAACAAACAAATTAAAAAATGTTACTAAGTTTGCAGGTCTTTGCTAGATTAACAAAACATGGTGCCATTACAATAAGAAACATATAAAGTACCTAAATAACGTTAAAAATAAACAGAAGAAACTGAAATCCATAGAGAACTACAGCAGAAAATGAGGAAAAAAAATTGCATAAAACTTAAATGAGTTGCAACTTGAATTAATACCTCCCTCCAAAAAAAATGCAAGCAAAATACAGCTATAAATCTACTGTCCAAACAGAATTTAAACTAGTTGAAAATATGAAAAACCACCTTGAATCAGAAATTAAAACTAAATATCCAAATTGAATATTAAAAAGTAAAGTTATTATTCAAAAAGCTTGAATTTCATCTAACCAAGTGATATCTGGAAAATTTTCAGAAAATCATTTTAAAAGAGCATTTTAAAAATATATGAATATATTCAGATATATTTCCCACAAGGGGAAACTATCGTGTAAATATTATACATATTAATCACAGAAATAATGCAACTAAAACCTGAGAAGAGAATGGAGAAGAAAACACAAAAGACTAACTGTTGTATTAACAAAAGGTGTATGTTAAAGGATGCCCCCATCTGAGAAAGCAAATAGGAAAATGTTAACTAAGAAAACAGGAAACTAAAGTCATTAAAATAGGCATAAGTACAAAGGTAACCCCAACAACTAACATTCCAGTCTTTTTAAATACCCAATTTTACTAAATAAAAGTGCAGAAAATGCACATCATATACATAAAAAATAGCAAATATAATAAAAGAGATATAATTATAAATTACAGATGAAACTAAATCTATCAATCCTAAAGTAAAAATGAATGGACTCAATTTCTTTATAAAGAGAAAAATACATACACACACATTCACAATATTTCCAATACTAAAAAGCAAACTACCTAGTAAAACTTGACAAAGTTAGCTTTATACTATAAAGGTTTAACACAATTGTGATTAAAAGAAAATGTCCTTTTGTTCCACAGAGACTTTTATTTTTATTTTTATTGTTTTTAGAAAACAGGATTTATTGAGAGGACAGAAAAGCTCCCACAGTGGGAGGGAACCCGAGAGGGTTGCCTCACAGGGACTTTTATAGTTTCCTAATCAATGAATATAACTTTACTGAGTTCCATAGATGAATTAAGGCAATGATACGATAATGCAAGTTCATGAGTGTGGCATTTTGGAGCTAATTCAGTGGTCACTGTTTTCAACTGCTCATTGATGTCTTTGGGGGCACCAAAGCACTTATGATTTATTTAGATTTACTTGCCTGTCTCATCTAAGACTTGAGAGATCCAGTCTCTGTATGTCCAGACATCTCTTTTTGTGCATGTCCACTCATAGTTATTTTACTTTTGTTATATATATCCTTCCATGTGTCATAAACATAACACTGTCATTAAACTTTCTTTTTCAGTGGTGCCTGGGTCACGCTAACATTGGTGTTGTAATTGTTTGGATTTTCTTTTTCTAAACTTTTAGCAAATATGGTCACAATAGTACCAAAATTAGAAAGTAAACTAGCACTATCTCCATACAAATTACAGCAGTTAATACATAAGCAAAATCAAAGAACATCTGTTGTCATTCACAATTACAGCACACTAAAGTTGCACACTTAAAATCACATTAGCCAGAGTGATAAAGCAATGAGTAATTGCCACAGTGAACTGCAGACCATGGTTAACAACATCAGTCATCAAAGATGATACCGGAGACAGTGACTACAGAAGGTGGATAATCTAAATTGCATCCATTTTACACTGAGATAAAAGCCTAAGGTGCTTCTAAAAAGGGAATATTAAGAAGAAAAAATAAATTTAAAAGTATATTAGGCCACATGCAGTAACACTTCTTGAGCTTAGGCTTCTCCTACTTCCTATTCAAAGTAAGGCTACAAGGAAGAAAAATGAAAAACATTCATTTTCACAAATAACTCTGATTTAGGAACATAAAGTGTATACCACTCTAACAGAGTGTAATACAAAAAGGCAGTGAAGCAATCTCTTTCTGTATAGCACATAGCATAGCCCAGACAAGTTACCACATTACACAAGCACAGAGCATCTGAACAGCTACACGTGGCCTTCCTGAGTCTCAAATGCTAGAGAGTTCGCAGAAATGTAAAAAAGATCTATGGCAGTTAGACCACTCAAGAAGAGACAACAGAGTTTGATATGGGTGGTAATGTCTGGTAGAGCATTCAAGGTACCCAACAAAAGCTACAGTGTCTAACAGATGCTTTGGCCCTAGGTTAACATTGCATACCTATAATATGACCACTCATACAAATAATTCTTCTTTTCAGTGGCTCACGAAATAAAATTATTAGTCTTTTTTCTTCTTCTTTGGTCATACATTAGTAACTCTCTCTCTCTGGCAAAATGCTTCTTTAAATTGATTCTAATTCCCATGGAAGTGGCAGTGTGCAGGGCTAGAAGCAGCATGTGAAGAGCTGGGCAGGAGATCAAGCTCCTTTTGATGAAAGTCTAATGGTTTTCTGCAACCTCTGAGGAAATCAGTTGCATGTCAGTGATGTGGAATGAAATGTTTAATGATGCTGTCAACGCGGTTGCCAGACCTTCCTGTAGGTCTTCAGTGTGCCACCACCTTTCTTAGACACTACAGATGATTCTTCTGAGTTGTCTCTGGACTTAAAGAGGCACCGTTTTCCTAAATGTTAACTATTATTTGCATTTAGTATTGGGAACATAAAGTTATCAGAGAAAGAAAATTAACTCAATGAAGTTACTTTATATGAAGTTTAAAGTAGACCTTTAAAGTAGTAAACTTTAGTAAACCTCTCCTATGCTCTTTATTTAATACTGTATTTCTAAGTGTGACCACATAATTCATTTACATGGCAGAGATTATTTATTTTATTAGTTGATCATTATATATATATTTATTTTAAAAGCTTTGGGTACAGTTCTAAAATTTCTCTGAATATACTCAAGACTCTGATTACTGTGTTAATCTCCCTGATTTCTGACTGAGTCAAACACAATTTATAGAGCCCCTATGAAGGTGTTAATTTATTAAATATATATATATATGTATTCCAATATATATATATATTCCAAGTAAAACTATAGCTAACGTACATTAACAAAAATGTGTTATATATTTTATTTTTATTTATTTAGTTATTTATTTATTTTGAGTTGGAGTCTCACTCTGTTGCCCAGACTGGAGTGCAATGGAATACTCATGGCCACTGCGGCCTTGATCTACTGGGTTCAGGCAATCCTTCCACCTCAGTCTTCCAAGTAGCCAGAACTACAGACATATGCTACCATGCCATGCTAATTTTTTGATCTATTGTAGAGATGAGGTCTCGCCAAGTCCCCTGGGCTGGTCTCGAACCCACAGACTCAGGGAATCTATTCACCTTGGCCTCCCAAAGTGCTGAGTTTACAGGCTGAGCCACCAGGCCAGGCCTGTTATATATTTTTAAATCTCAAATTTTTATATTGAGTGAAAAATTTCTCACCAATCAATTGGGATAGTCATGGAAGATTCTATAGAAAAACCGACAGAATGTGGAAGAAATAGGGATCGGAGCAGGGCTAGGACTCCTCTATAGACTATTAAAACTTTTGTGGATTTCTGTTACCCTATCCTCACTTACGTTATTGCATAAAGTATTTTATCCTCAAGAATTCTAAAGCAAAACATTCCATTGGTAAGTATCCAAATAGAAATCGACATCCTAAAATTGAAGCCTTCACTCTATTATTCAGTGTTCAATGTGTTTATGATTCACTTGGGCTGGTAATCATTACACGTCACTTCTAGTAAGTAGCAGCAAATTTTCATTAGCAGTGTAGACTCAAGCCACCACTCTGCCTGAGTTTGAATCCTGACTCTGCCAGTTAATTGAGAAGTACATTAGTCTTTCTTTGTCTGTATTTCCTCAAATTTAAATGGGGAAAATAATAGTCCTTTCATCATAAGATTGTTTTTAACATTACTTAAGTTGATAAAATTAAAATATTTCAAACATTACCTGGCACAGAGTGTTTTATAGTTTTCTATGATTAAGATATAATTAAAATACAATAAAATTTACATATCATCTCACAAACTATCTACAATTAAAATGTGCACATAATTTCACAATTTCCTAAAAAAATTTCAGCAATAGTATCTTTATTCACATATGATATAATCTCTTGGGGAGGGCAGTTATTAAACAAAATCAGATACATGTGCTGACAGAAAAGTGAATATCTGATTCACTTCTGAATTCCTTTAAGCACCTCTGAGCACAAAGCCTATACATAAGTGTCAGTTTGTTTTATTTTGCTTTGTATTATTTCACTCTATTTGAGTAGTGGTTTTCTCTTGTTCCCTTTGCTTATCAAGTAATTTTATTATTCCGGATAGCTCAAAAACTGCCCTTGATAGGAACCAGCTACACTGATATGTAGAGCACTGGTATTTTTTTTTCTGTGAAATACTAGACTGATTATTCTAAACACTATACATGTTGTATCAGGACTGCTTCACTTAACCAGAGATAAAAAAGTAGTAAAACTGGGAGAGTATTGAACAATGTTTTAAAACTCGAGGGTTTTTAAAATATCTTTGAAATTTTTTTCTTGCAGAGTACTGCCTAGTATGGTATTTTGCCTAACTTTCATAGTATGTTAGATTCCATAATTCGATACGATTTTGGGAAATTGTGCTAGTTTAAAAATTCTAGATTTATTGTGTATTCTATTACATCACTCCTGGAGCCTAAGCGTCAAAGGTTACATTGTGAATACATCCTACTAGCTGTAAATGATAATTATAATTCATGCAAATTAGAAACATACACATTTTGAAAGATATATTTAGAAGAATAAAAAGACAAGCTGCACACTGGAAAGAGTATTTGAGAAACTTATATCTGACTAAGAACTTGTATGTGGAATACATAAAGAACTCTCAAGACTCAATAACAAGAAAAGCAATTTGAACATAAACTTCACTAAAGAAGAAAGATGCATGGCAAATAAGCACCTGAAAAAAACGCCCCATAGCATCCATCAAAATATACAAGTTAAAATCTCATCAAAATAGCATTACATACCTGGAAGAGTGTCTAAAATTAAAAGCCTGATCCTACCAAGTGTTTTTGAGAATATTATGAAACTGGAACTCTCAAAACATTTTGTGAGAACGTAAACGGTACAATTACTTTGAAAAACAATCTGGCAGTTTCTTTAAAAGTTGATCATCATATATGGTCCAGCCATTTCACATGTAGGGGTATGCCTAAGAAAAAAATAAAGCATATACCTATACAAAACACATCTACACTTATATTTATAGCAACTTAATTTGTAATAGCTAACACTAGAAACAATCATATGTTCATTAACAGGTAAATTGATAAAGAAATTGTGGCATATCATGCATTTGGCTACTGCTCAGCAATAAAAATAAATACCTTATTAATATATGCAGCAACATAAATATATCTCTAAATTACTATGCTGAGTAACAGACTCCAGGCAAAGATATACATGTTATATATTACACCAAGTTCTAGATATGAAAACTAGTCAGTAGTGACAGCAGATTAGTGATTGACTGAGAATGAGGAGGAAATAGGATAGAGCGTTTATAAAGTGGTCCACGTAAACTTTCCTGATGATGAAGAGAGGTTCACTTCTTGATTATGGTCACGTTTCTTCAGGGTACACACATGTAAAAACTTATCAAATGATGTTATTCAATATATTCAGTTTATTAATGTCAATTATGCCTCAGTGATTATTAGGAAAACAAAAAATTAAAGAAACAGGTTAAGAGGTAAGTGTAGGAAGAGCTCTCTAAAATATGCTCAGCATAGCCAAGTAATCATTTTTATGTAATTATAGTTAATGACCATTCCTCAGAACTATAATTGCATTTACTTCTATGAACATTTATTTTGTGCATTATTGAGGATTCTGTGAGCTTCATATGCTGTGCTGGGAGCTGAGAATTTTGAAAGGCAGTAATGTTTGGTGGACTATTTTAGCATAGTGCTTAAGAGTATTGGTTTACAGTCATACTGACCTGGGTTCACGATCCAAACCACTGTTTCCCACTTAAATGATTATGAGCCCAGTACACAAATTGTTTAAGTCTCAGTTTCCACTAGTATAAAAATAAGATTGAAAGAGATAGTACATGTAATATACTAAATAATGCTTGAGACATGGCATGTGTTCAACAAATTATTATTTTTATGTTACAATTAAAGTAAGCAATGCTCTCAACCAGATCAACAAGACTTTAGAAAAGGAATATAAAAGATGTATTTAGAGATTATTAAAGGTTTTCTGTGATTAATTCTAATCACAGAAGTATTTTATTTATTTATTTTTATCAATCAGTATTTTTTATTATGGTTTTGTGGGGTACAGTTAAGGGTTAGGTATACAATTACGTTTCATTCAGGCACCCTGTTGATAAGAGGTGTTTTCCCGTCCCCTGACAGATATTTGCTACTGTTAATCCCATCCCCCTCTCCCCCATAGTTTCCCAGTACCGTCAGTCATTTTCTTATAGTATTACATTGGATGTTCAAGGTCCATTATATGAGTGAGAACATGTGATATTCGGATCTTTGTTTCTGTGAGAGGTCACTCAGTATTATAGACTCTAGTTCCATCCAGGTTGCTGCGAAATTCATGATTTTGTTCTTTTTTATGGCTGCGTAGTATTCCATCGTGTATATGTACCACATTTTTTTTAATCCAGTCCTCTTTTGATGGGCAGCATGGTTGCTTCCAGGTTCTTGCTATTGTGAACAATGCTGTGATAAACATACGTGTGCAGGTATCTTTTTATAGAGTGATTTGAGTTCTTCAGGGTATATTCCCAGTAGGAGGATTGCAGGGTCATATGGAAGGTCAATTTTTAGAGCTTTTAGGAATCGCCACACTGCTTTCCACAGAGGTTGCACTAGTTTACACTCCCACCAACAGTGTAGAAGTGTTCCCTTTTCACCACACCCTCTCCAGCAGCTGTTATTTTTTGAGTTGTTGATAATTGCCATTCTGACTGGAGTTAGGTGGTATCTCAGTGTGGTTTTGATTTGCATCTCCCTGGTGATTAGTGAGGTTGAGCATTTCTTCATGTGTTTGTTGGCTGCTCGAATGTCTTCTTTTGTGAAGTGTCTGTTCAGACCTTTACAATGAAAATTACAAAACACTGCTCATAGAAATCAAAGCTGACCCGAACAAGTGGAAAAATATCCCATGCTCATGGGTCGGAAGAATCAACATTGTGAAGATGTCCATCTTACCTAAGGCAATCTACAAATTCAATGCAATACCCATTAAATTACCAACAACATTCTTCTCAGACCTAGAAAAAACAACACAGGAATTCATATGGAAACACAAACGTCCAAGAATAGCCAGAACAATCCTTAGCAAAAAAAACAAAGCAGGTGGTATCACAATACCAGACTTCAAACTTTACTATAAAGCTACAATCATCAAAACAGCTTGGTATTGGTACAGGAACAGGCATATAGATCAATGGAACAGAATAGAGTCCAGAAGCAAAACCTCAATTTCTCAACCAACTCATCTTCGACAAAGCCCCCACCACCTACCAATGAGGAGAGGAGAACCTATTCAGTAAATGGTGCTGGGAAAACTGGCTGACCACATGCAGAAAATTGAAACAGGACCCCTATCTATCCCCATGCACAAAGGTTAACTCCAAATGGATCAGAGACCTAAATGTAAAACCTCAAACCAAAAGAACCTTAGAAAAGGAAGGAAATACTCTCATGGAAATCGGAACTGTCATCCAATTCCTGTACAAAACCCGAAACCCACAGGACTTAGGAGAGAAGATAGACAAATGGGACCTTATTAAACTGACAAGCTTCTGCAAAGCCAAAGAAACCATCAAGAGAGCAGGGAGACAGCCTACAGACTGGGAAAAAGTATTCGCCAACTCTAGGTCTGACAAAGGCTTAACATCCTGGATCTACAAGGAACTGAAACGCACTGAAAAGAAGAAAACAAACAACCCCATTATAAAATGGGCAAAACACAGAAGTATTTTATCATTTAAAAATACACTGTTGGGAAATCTTTTTTTAATCATTTGTTGCCTGAGAAACCCAAGGTGTTTTTTTCATTTTTTTTTAATTTCAAAATGGTACACAGGAAACCAGCTAGTGCTGTCTCAGCACATTGCTAATTAATTACCCACATGCAAGATGAAGAAAATAAAATTCTGGATCCCATTTTTTATTCTTGTGGAATATTTTCTTAAAATAATGTCACTATTGGGACTGAGATCAAAGAAGACTGTGACTAACAAAAGTCACAATCTCTTGATATAAAGAATGGCTATAGACATTTAAAATAAAAGTCTAATTTGAGGCACAATTCTATAAGTGTGAGTGTATGAGTGTTTACTCTTATTTAAACCCTCAATCACATAAAGGTAGTTTAAGTTGAGTGATCAAACAAAACAAGTTTCTTTAATCCCTCTGAGGCTTTATTTTATGATTAAGAAATAACAAATCATTTAGATTACGCATCAAATTATCCAATGGCATGACTCCTCTGAGAGGTCACATCCACACTGAGGATATATAAAAGTTCCTCTGTAAAGAGATGTCTCCAGACTGAAGTCCCTACACTCCTTCTCTACCCAAGGACAACTTCAACAACTAACACAATGTGTGGCAGCTATTATGGAAACTGCTATGGTGGCCACGACTATGGATGCTGTGGCTATGGAGGCCTGGGCTGCTGTTATGGTGGCCTAGGCTATGGCTATGGGGGCCTGGGATGTGGCTGTGGCTCCTGCTGTAACTGTGGCTTCCGCAGACTGGGCTGTGGCTATGGCGGCGGCTATGGATAGGGTGCCCACTCTCTCTGTGGCCATGGCTACAGATACGGCTCTGGCTACAGCTCTGGTTTTGGCTATTACTATTGAGGACACCATGGGAAGCTCTCACTCTCTATCCTGTGACATCAGAATTCACCAGTTTTAAAGACCATATATTCTACCCATCATGCTAGGATGATGATTACCTCACATCATAGATTTCTAGTGTAATTTTACTGAAGGATTTTCCTCTGCAGTCTTCTGGATCTGGTATCCCAAACTTTTGCTTTCCTGAACATAACTCATGAAAAGTGGGAGAGTGTGAAAATCATTTTATGAACTCCTGTATGGTTTGTCATTGAGATGATGCACTCACATAGTCTATCTTGATTTTTATTCATGAATCTTTTCTCTATATTCCTAATAAACACGTTCATTATGAAAAAGAAAGGCTTCTATAAGCTGTAGCAAAGTTCACCTACTGTTTGAAAGGTGAGACTGAGCCAAAACATCTAATAAACTTTCAAAATGTCTTTTTTTTAAATTTTTCAATCAGGATATAAAATATCTTTAATGGAAATTTTCAGGATTTTCTCAACAATGCTTAAATTTTATTTATTTATTTATTTATTTTTTATCAATATTTTTTATTATGATGTTGTGGGGTACAGTTAAGGGTTAGGTATACAATTACATTTCATTCAGGCACCCTGTTGATAAGAGGTGTTTCCCCGTCCCCAGACAGATATTTGCTACTGTTAATCCCATCTCCCCCCACACAGTTTCCCAGTACTGTTAGTCATTTTCTTATAGTATTGCATTGGATGTTCAAGGTCCATTATATGAGTGAGAACATGTGATACTTGGATCTTTGTTTCTGTGAGAGGTCACGCAGTATTATAGACTCTAGTTCCATCCAGGTTGCTGCGAAAATCATGATTTTGTTCTTTTTTATGACTGCGCAGTATTCCATCGTGTATATGTACCACATTTTTTTTAATCCAGTCCACTTTTGATTGGCAGCATTGTTGCTTCCAGGTTCTTGCTAGTGTGAACAATGCTGTGATAAACATACGTGTGCAGGTATCTTTTTTATAGAGTGATTTGAGTTCTTCAGGATATATTCCCAGTAGGGGGATTGCGGGGTCATATGGGAGGTTGATATTTAGAGCTTTTAGAAATCGCCACCAAATTATTGCATTTCTGATCATCACCTTTGAGACAGACAAGGTGAAAAAACAAGTAGAAGAATAAAATCCTTCAATAAATTATGTGTCTTTGTGAGAATGTCAACAGGGGAGATAGATACTGTGAAAGACTTAGTCTTGACTGCCATGCAGATTCCACTATCCCTATTTTTAGAATTTTCAGGCTAATCACCTATTTTAGTGACCAGGAAAGGACAATATTCAGAGGCAAACATGTTTGGTAAAATAACTGATTCTTAAAAAATACTTTTTTCAAGAAGATACTCTATTCAGATATGTAAACTCTTTGATGTCAAGGTCTAGGGATGGTGCAAAAGTGTAAATAGTAATTTGGTAATTTGGTATTTTGAAGCTAGTTCACTTACTGCCTCGATGAACCTCCTCCACCTCATCACCTTGCATCACTCCCGGTAAACAAACAGCCCCTAGCATTCTAATAATTAAAGTTTTTACAGGTAGTGAATTAGGCTAGTGTACTGGTCAAGGAAACATATTAGCTGGTACAAAATATTAAACATTTGGAACTTGTGGAGGAAGTAATTACAAGTGCAGTGGGAGTGAGTGGTTATTGCTAAATTTGTTGATGTAACTGAGAAAGATAATGAATGCCAAAGACAGTTTTCAAGCATTTTAAAACCAAGTATAAAAGCCAGAGGGCCTTCTTGGGGGCATACATACCTCGTCTCTACAATAAAATAAAAAAATAGCCAGGCGTGGTAGCGCACGACTATAGTTCCCACTACTTGAAAGGCTGAGGCAGAAGGATCACTGGAGCCCAGAAGTTCAACTCTCGGTGACTGTGAGCGTTCTTGCCACTGCACCTAGCCTGGGCGAAGGAGTGAGGCTCCAGCTGAATAAAAAAGAAAAAAGAAAAAGAAATTTCTGAGCCTGCAGAAGGGGCTGACATCCCCTACTGAGCCACCAGTTCCCCTACTGAAGGACAATGTAGAGGCCTTTTCCCCTCAAGGCAAAAAGTCTTCCTCCTAAGGATCTTTCTTTTACTTTTTCTGAATACTAAGCATACAGCTAGGATTAAAATAAGTTATGGACTGGATGGTAGCATACTGGGCCTCATAAGGGAGAAATGCCCTATATCCTAAAAGAACTACAAGAACTATTGTACCAGCAGATGCTTGAGGAACATGCATGAGAATAGACTGTAAGAGTCTTTGTTCAATTTTAGGGAAAATAAATTCCTATGCATCAAAGTGATACTTTAATGAATTTTAAATAAAAATCAAATTTAATCAAATTTCTAAGAGAATGATAGATTGGAAAGAAAAAGAGCGCACAAGACTGTTCCATTCTGTGGGCATCAAGAGAATATTTCTAGGTTTCATATCTCTTGCATCTTATAGCTTAGTTAAATGAATAAAATTAGGTAGAATTCCCCTCCAAAGAGCAAACAAATTCAGAAAACTGTCTTCATGAGAAAAACCTCTGAAAACAAATTCTTTAGACTAGAGATAAGCTCATCATTAAGAGAATTATATATACAGAATCAAATGTACATTTGACAACAAGCAGCAATTTAGCATCCATGTGTGAGACTAAATAGAAGAACACAAGGAAAAAATGGAGGAAGGGAGGCAGGGAGAAAGGGAGGGAGGGAGGAAAGAAAAAGGAAGGAAGAGGAAGCAATGGAGGGAGGAAGGGAGGGAAAGAGGGCGGAGAGGAAGAAGAGAAGAAGGAAAAACGAAATGAAGGAGAGAGGAACAGAAGGAAGATAAATGATACGAAGGAAAATTAGCAAATTGACAAAACTCTTTGATACTGAAGATTGGGAAATATTAATACAAAATCTCAGTTTCTGTAGATTATTTAGAAAGCTGTAAACAGCTCTCTTTCTGAGCTAGTTTAAGTGAACTTAAATAGAAGCCTTAGCTTAGAAGCTAACTTACTAAAGTTCCCTCTAGTTTAGTCATCCTCTGTCATGCCTTGGAGCTAGCCATAGCGCCTCATAAAAGTTCTTTCAACTTCTGCATATTCTAGGCACGAAAGTTTGAACTGTTTTGCTGAGATTCACACTTCAGTATTACTGATCTAAGAGGTTTGTGAGCACATATAAAACTTTGGATACTGATTTAAATTACACTCTAGGGCTTCTAGGGTTGTCTGCTACTTAATTAGACCTTCCACATATGAAAATAACAATGAGCTGGTGTCCCATCTCTAACAGATGCCTGTGCCAGATGCTCTGAGATACACACACTCCATTTCCTATAATGTTGTCTATTGCTCATTTTTATATTGTGTCATCAAAGAAGCCTATCCAAGAATACTTTGAGAATTTACAATAAAAAACAAATAGAATATAAACAGTAAAAGTACCAGTCTTTATTTCAAATTTTTTTGTTTCACGAACTCTTTTTCTATTGTTCTGTTGCTCACAGTTTAACTTCTGCTTAATTCTTTTTTGGTAATTATAAGTTGGATTTAATGTGCAACAAAAAGGCCCCTGTTTATCTACAGTATCCCACAGCACTGGATTATGACTAAAATACCAGGGTCAGACCTGAATCTGTCCACCTTAGGAAAGGCTTTGATAAAATGTGATGTTGAGGGCACTGACACCTGATATTGTGTTGGAAGAGGAAAGAGATGAAAGAATATTCCTTAGAAGATGTGAATATTTTGAGGAAAAAATAATACTAAAGATAAATTAGATCTACTGTGTTATTTTGCTCAAGGCAATCTCTGTAAAGCTTTCCAGAAGAACATCCAAGAGAAAAATTCAAGAAAGGGAAGAAAGGACATCCAACCAGGCAGTAAGTCCCATTTATTTAGAATCAGAATTTGTCATTAAAAAAATCACAATAATATCACTATTTGTCTGATATTACATATGATAAAAGAATAAAACTGATATTTTTTTGGAATGAGATGAAAGTCCGTGTTCAGTAGCATATTGGAATTGCAGTCACATTCTCACTTCATATATTCAGAAACAAAAAAAATAGTTGAGAGCAAAGACTTTGAAGGCAGATCCTTCAATATTTATTCCTTATTAGCTATGTCACCAGTTTCTTTAGCTCCCTTATGTAACACTCACATGGAGAGTATATTAACTAACAGAGAAAACTTTTCAGTTCAAGTGATAAAAATACACAAAGCATATAGCACCATGTTTAGAGCCTAACCTGTGATCAGTAAATATTACTTTTTTGTCATCACTCCCACCCAACTTCCAAGAGGTTATTTTTTCATGTGTTCCATTTACTGTGCCATATGTCCTCTTGTGCTATGATATACCAGAGATACCAGCTGATGACATCTTGTCTTTGGACATTTAGATAATATTGCCACAAATGTCTATTTCATGTTTTATGTGAAATTCAATATCCCTTCTAAAATTTTGACAAATTCTCAAAAGTTTACACTGATGGTTATGTCTGGCTCCTAGTTTATACCTCAATGTACCCCCACATTTCCTTGCATGTCACCATCTGCTGCCATTAATTTCTCTCTTCTCCATGCTGATCCATGCACCAAAAAAGTCTTACCCTTATTTTCTACCAATAAAAATTGCATAAACCACAGAGATGCATACTAAAAAGATGGAAGAACTTAAAATTGAATAATAGATGCCCCTATGTGATAGTTAATTTTATATGTCAACTTGATTGGATCAGGGAATGAAGGCCAGATATTTGATTAAATATTGTTTCTGGTGTCTGTTAGAGTGTTCCTGGATGAGGTTAGCAATTGAACTAGGGAACTCAGTAAAACAGATTGAACTCCTTAACATGTATGATCATCATCCAATCCACTGAGGCCCTGGATAGAATAAAAGGTGAAAGAAGGAAGAATTTTCCTCTTCTTTTCGGCCTTACTACTTCAGCTACAACATCTTGTCTTGTTCTGCACCCAGATGGTATTTCTGAGTTCTCAACCCTTTCAGCTTTCTGAGCTCTCAACCCTTTCGGACCCATAGGGCTTACTGGGTCTCTGGCTTGCAGATGGCTAATCATGGAACTTAGCATCCATAATTGTATGAGCCAATTATTCATAATAAAGCTCCTTTTAAATATATATCTCCAGCCTGTAATCCCGTGCCTTTGGGAGGCTGAGGTGAGTGGATTGCCTGAGCCTGCGGGTTTGAGACCTGCCTGGACAGCGAGACCTCATCTCTACAATAAATCAAAAAAATCGACCAGGCGTGGTAGCGCATGCCTGTAATTCCGGCTATTTGGAAGGCTGAGGCGGAAGGATCACTGGAGCCCAGCAGGTCGAGGCTGCGGTGGCCGAGAGCAGCCACTGCACTCCAGTCTGGGAGATAGAGTGAGACTCCAACTAAATAAATAAATAAATAAATAAATATCTCACTATAAAAACCTGTTGATTCTGTTTCCCTGGAGAACCGTGACTAAAATGCATTGTTTCTACATTTCCTTTTGGCTGTACAGAGTTGAGAATTTCTTCTTGATCATTCTTCTCCTTGAGATTTAACCTCTAATCTTATTGTTTAACCTCTTTCCTATTTATTGTCATTATTATCCTTTTTTCCCTACCACTGAATTGATGTTTATTACTTAGTGTTCAGATATCTTTCCAAATTTTTTCCAGTCTTCTTTTTCAAAAGCTTACCTTCCATCCCCTAATTAACTTAGTAGTATGTTCAGTTTTTCATTGAGAGGAACTTTGACTCCAACTATTAAAATTGTCTTTTTATGCCACTTTAATATTACTAAATACACTTACTGAAGTAAATAGTATTAATTATAATTTTTTTATAAGTAAATATCTTTGAAAACTTGAAGATGAATATCTTTTCCCACAAACTAGCAACATCCTTTTTCATTTTTTTCTATAATATTTTTTATGTTTTTCAGCATTAATGGATTTATGTCTGATCCTTGACTTTTACTTTCACATTTCGCATTCTACCCTGAGTCACAGTACAAGATGAAACAAGCCTGACTGATGGTCAAAATCAGTCTTTATATCACAGGTACTCAATACTAGAGACTTGGAGTGGTGTTCTGCTCCCAAGCAACATTCATGAGGGTAGTGATTTTATTTTATTCACTGCTAAATCCCTGGGAATGCATAAGTGCTTTATATTTATATATGTGTGTGTGTGTGTGTGTGTGTGTGTGTGTGAGAGAGAGAGAGAGAGAGAGAGAGAGAGAGAGAGAGAGAAATGAGTGATCTTTTAATTGTTTTGTATTATTATGCCCATAAAAATGACATAATTTTCTGATTATTCATTGCTGTGTCACAAATATCACCCCAATAAAAATAATGGCTTACACAAAAATTGATAATTTTTCATAGTTCTATGGATTAAATGGGCTCAGTTGGATGCTTCTCACTTGGAGATCGCTAATGTCATTGCAAGATACAGGCTGTGGCTAAAGTTATCTGGAGACTCAATTAAGATGCTATGTATAATATGGCCTCTTCACTTACATTCTGGCCCTTTAGCCCTCCATGTGACCTCCATCTTCAGAAGGTTCTTGGACTCATCATTAGGTAGTTCAGGGCACCAAAAGATGGAGAAAAAAGCTTCTGATACCCTGAAAGTTCTGGCACTAAACTAGAATAATATCACTTCTACTATAATCTATTGGTCAGAAAATTCACATACAGGCTACTTCAGATTTAAGGGTAGAGAACTACACACCACTTCTAAATGGGATAAGCATCAAATAGTTTGATGATCAGAACATACAAGGAGCCCACACTAGGAACTGGTTCCATGCAAAATCCAAAATATATGTTATCCCATTTAATAACAATAACAACCCATTTTACCATTGCATAATCACACAGCTAGTGAGTTACAGGGTGAGTTATTGATCCTTGTGATCTGATTTACTTTAATGCTCAGAACCTTTATCATTATAACTTATAACCTCTGATTTAGCTCCCCAAAAGGTCCTGCTAGAAGGATTTAACTTTATTCATCTTTCAATGCATAGCCAGCAGAGTTGATACATTCATATATTGTTGAAAATCCTATACAGTTGTGTTTGCAAAGATAACATGAAACTGCAATTCAACTGCATTGCTGCAAATTTTTTTAGTCTATTGCTAATTGATTGCATGAATACACTGATAAGATTGGAAATTTCTATTTCGCCAGGATTGCTTTCAAGCAATAAAAATCATCTCCCTTATTTCATCTGGATTTTGAATTTTACAATATACAATGGCTTGATCATGGTTTACAAGCCTAGGACAGAGCTTAGAATCATCCACTTTCCTAGGAGGGCATGTCAAAAAATTATTTGAAGCTCTTATTATTCCTTTAATGGCAATCACATTGACACAATACTTCTGATTTTTAATCTAATCTCTCAAATCTTAAAAATATTAGACATCATATTTGGCACCCGGTCTGTAAACAAATAAAATTAGAAAATATTTTACTTTGCTTTTTTTCATAAGAATCTTTCAAAATAATCTAGAATAGCTTGCATGTGGTAAACAATAGCATTAACATTTTCAGCAAGAAATTTCTTTTTGATATTACAGCATTTTTTTCTAAATGAAAAACAAATTATAATCTTTATTTTCCCAAGAAATTATTAGAAAAAACAAAAATATTTTCACATATGTAGAAGTGAATATAAAATAGAACAAACTTTGTTCTTTTTTTTTTTTTTGCTTTTACAAAGCAGACACTTATCGACAATCTTCTGTAGAACTTCTAAAGAAACAAATTCAAGAAAAAAAACTCTTCCAGTAGGTAACAAAATAATCTATTGTTTAAATTCCTTCTCATCCAGTGACTTTATTCCATAAACAGTATGTCGGCCGGGCATGGTTGGCCTCCACTTACCAAGAGTGAAATGCTTGTGTGGCATTCACTACTTGTTTGTTTCAACAGAACAAGGCTATAGTGACACTGCCATGACTGCCGTGAAGGAATCAGTTCTGTGACCTTCAGGGGCATCTGTGGAACCCCTTGTAATGGTTCACTATCTAACACGATAAAAATGAAAATAAAAGCCGCACTCGGGAAGAAAGCCCCCCTTCTTGGTGTCTAACAGTGTAGCTGAGTCTCTGTCATGGCACTTACTCCCTTCCTCTTAGAAAATCAAGTTTTCACAGCAAGTTTAATAAATTAAAAATAAACAGAAAGCAACTGGTGAGCAAACTGTGAACCTCCTTCAAGGTCTCTTGTAAAGTAACATGTTAGGGTTTACACACGAGTTAGAGTATTCACAAGCTCATGACACCAGGCTCAGAATCAGTTGTCACATTTAGCAAGTCCAGCAGAGTCATCTTTTCAGTGTGAGTTTTTCTGAGCATTAATGAAGTTCCGTATGGAACAGCAAAGGAGCACTTGGGACAACAGTTGGCTCTCACAGTCCACCCTTTAAGGCATAATCAGAGGTCAGTGTCCAGGCTTTGGTCCCTTCTGCTGTGTCCTCGTGTGCCCTAAGAAAGTCGTCATGTGGCTGGAACTGGCCTGTTTCAATCTCTGATTGTGGAAATGAGGAAGTCTGGTTTTTGGAAATTATAGAAATCAAGTCAGAAAAACCTGGCAAAAACACAAATACTCTGTGTCCTAAAATTTTCCACAATCACCTCATCTTACAGATAAAATGATGATATGACGTTCAAGTGCTGAAAAGCCTCTTGCTTAATTTTTCACACCTCTTTGTACTGTCTGGCTAGAATCTCTGGTAGGACAGCTTTCACCTAATCTGAATTTTTTTAAGAAAGGAACTGAACAGCCTCATTGCATTCAAAGCTGATTCGTGACCTGTCCCAGCGCCACCTGTGCTGGGCAGCACACTGGAGGCAGCTCGACAGGTGCTTAGTTTGTCACACCTTCAGCCTTGTGCGTGGGGGAGAAGGAACACAAGTACCCCCCTCAGTCCTGTGCGAGGGTCCAGCAGCCCATCAGAGTGCCTTCAATTTGACAGGGAAGAAACATCTGAAAACACGGGGCCTAGTTTTCTTACATGATAGGAAAATACCTTGAAAGTAGCAGAGAGGTCAACCCACAGGAAGTATAAGGCAGGTGAGAAGCTGGAAGACCAGGAGCAGCGGGGTCACAAGCTATGCCCTTGCCCGGGCTCTGCATGAGGACAGTTGTTGCAGGACCGTGGGACGTTGGAACAAGATAGGAGCAGCCCATGCCAGCACTACCTGAGGCTACAGGCACCGTCTGTCGTGAGTGGAGCAGAGTCATGCAGATGGAGGTCGCAAGGGAAGGTAGCAGAAGACCGTGGTCAAGCGTGGGCGCCAGCAGCGGTCTGGGAGGTATGGGCTGTCCCTGCTGTAACTTTGCACCCAACAGTGACCGTTCTCAGCTGGCACTATGCTGAGTACAGCTGTCCAGCATGCCCATCAAGGCCAGCAGGAGGGACCTGCGGGCACATCCCCCGGCTCTCAGTCCATGCAGGCCAGAGAGTGGAGTGGTGGGGTCAGTGGGTCCGCTGGCAGGGCCAGCTCGCTGAGCTTGCCGATGGTGGTGGCCAGCAGGGTATCCTGCGACACCACAGCATTGTCTGACTTGCAGGTGGGCTCTGCAGAGCTGCTCTCCTGCACACCAGGCACAGCACCCTGGACTGCAGCCAGGCTGTGGAAATGGCCGTTCTCTGCAAAAGATAGCAGTTTATCCACGAGCTTGGGTGCCACATATTCTTCGTCCGGCTGCTCTGTCTTGTGGCTGTCGTGATTCTTGGGTGAGCCGTCTACGATGACAAGGAAAGACTTCCATGGAGTGTTCTTGTCGTGGATTGAGATGTGTCGCCGGAGCATGGACTTGTCGGTGAACGTCCGCCGGCAGGCGTTGCACATGAACGGCCTCTCCCCTGTGTGCATGCGGCGGTGGCGCTGGAGGGCGTCGAGCTGGGTGAACTGCTTGCCGCATTGGTCACAGCAGTAGGGACGCTCCCCTATGTGGACCTTGATGTGCTGGTACAGTGAGTTCCGCGGTGCAAACGGCCGGAAGCTGACCTCACACTTGGGCTTGGAGCCTGTGTGTATCCTATTGTGGTGTTTCAGGTACTCCTTGGAGGCGAAGCTCTTGCCACACGTTTCACACCTAAACTGCCTTTTACCTGTGTGACACCGCTTGTGGGAAATCAGCATATGGTTCTGAGTGAATCTTGCACCACACTCATCACAGACAAAAGGCTTTTCTCCGGTATGAATTCTTATGTGTGTCTTGAGCGCCGAGGGCTGCGAGAAGCGTGCTCCGCAGTCAGTGCAGCCGCGCGGCCGATCGCCCGTGTGCGTGCGCTCGTGTAGCCGCAGCGCCGTCTTGGAGCTCAGACCCTTGGCGCACTGGCCACAGCGGTGGCGTTCGCCGCCGTCCTCGTGCACCTGCAGCACATGGCGCTTCACATCCTTCTTGCGTTTGAACTTCTTCCCGCACAGCTCACACGGCACGTGGCGCTCGCTGCTGTGCACATGGCGCTGGTGGCTCTTGAGGTTGCAGTGGTTGGCGAAGGTCTGGTTGCACATGTCGCAGCGGTACACCACATCAGCCGCTGCGCCGCGGTGCAGCCGGCTGAGCTTTAGGAAGCTCTTCTCATACAGGAATGCCTTGGCGCCTACTGCGCACTTGAAGCTGTTCTGCCTTCGGCCCACCTCATCAGCCTCCTCTTCCTTGTCCTCCTCTTCCTCCTCCTCCTCCCGGGGCACTGCCCTCTGCAGTGTCACCTCCCCCTGGGTACCCAGTTGGCCCTCTGGGCTAGCAGCTTGCTCCATAGTGCCGGCACCAACTGGGCTCTGGGCCTGGGGGCACCGGAGGCCCCCTCGGCAGCCTCCGCAATCTTCTCCTGCTCTCGGAGCCTCCTCGTGTACTTCTTCTGGGGGATCTCCACAAAGACCTTCCTTCCCGCGAGTCTCCCACTGGCCCTCCAGATTTTTGGGTAGGGAGGCTTGGCGGCCTCCTTCTTGTCCAGCTTCTCCCTGGATTTCCTTGGGGGCACATCTGACAACGCGCAATCAGACCATCTCCATCAGGCAGTCCGAGGTGTCCCCATGGCCATTGGGGGGGCCATCCACGGCCCCGCCTGTCCTCGGAGCTGGTGCCACGCTGACCAGAGAGCTGCCGCTGGCCTCCGCCTCCTGAGCCTTGGAGAAATTCTGCAGCTCCAAAAGTACCGACTCCAACATCTGCTTCTTCAACTGGAAACATGTTTCTGATAGGTCCAGACACTTGAACTTTTCAGCTGTCTCCAGCATCTGCTGCACCCGGTCTTCCTCCACCTGCACCTTGGCGGTATAGACAAACTCCAGAAATGAAGCAAAGTCGACCACCTGCACCTCGTGAAGGCAGACATTTGTCCTGGCACCGTCTGCGCTCTTCTCACTGAGGAACATCTCCTTAAAGAACTTGCTGGTGGCCGCCAGCACAGCCTTGTGCGCCACAAAGTTCTCACGCATGCCCTGGTACTCCACGCTGACCGTGACCGTGACATCGCACAGGTGGCCCAACAGGCGGAGTTCGTGCATCTCATGCAACAGGTGCAGCGGGGAAGACCTGGACTCCAGCAGGACTGCCCCGCTTTCCATCTTTCTTCTTTCTGGAGCAGCCTGAAGGAGAGACTCCACAGTACATTGCGAGGACACTGACAAACGCCAAGTCAAGCAGATGCAGGAGGGGGGTGACTGTGACCATCCCGGGGAGAAAAGGCTGCACTCTGCCCACGAGGCCCGCGAGGGGACGTGGCTTACTACAGGCGGCCTGGCGCGACTTCTCCATCACCAAAGTGGGTCCTGGGCACAGTTTCCTATTTTACTTGTAGCCGGGAGGGAGAGCAGGCACCGGCGGCGGCGTCAGGGCCCTCGGCGGCCGGTGACAGCTGCTGCCCCCGCCGCCGCACACCGGCACTCCGGCTGCCTCTCAGGGCGTCGAGGTCGGGGTCAGGGGCCAGGCCCTCCCAGCCGAGCTGCTCCCCAGCCCGTCCACAGTCACGGGGAACTGGCTCTCCGGGAAGGCTTAAGCCGTGGTCGTCCCCGCCGCCTCCACCTGGCCCCCTGGGCCCCCAGAGGACTGAGCTGAGAACGAACTCCTGCACCCGGAGCCAGCCCTCCTCGGCCATCCGAGGCCGCGTGGACCCGGCCCGTCCCTCGGGCCCCGGGCCGCCACGCTCCCGCATCTCTGGGTCCACCGCTCCTCGCGGCAGCCGTACTCACCTCCCAGCCAGCGCCCGCCGCCGCCGCTGCCCGCCGGACCAGGCCAGGGCACGGGACTGTTTTGTGATCTTAGAAGAAAACCAAGGAAATGCTCTCCTGGACATCAGCCTGCCCAATGAATCCATGACCAAGTCCTTAAAAACAAATACATCAAAAGTTAAAATTGACAGGTGGAATTTTATCAAGTTAAAAAGCTTGTAGCAAAAGAAACCATCAATAGAGTAAAGAGACAACCACAGAATAGGAGAAAATATTTGCAAACTATGCAGCAACTAACGTCTATCTTCTAGACCCTATAAGAAACTCAAACAAATTACCAAGAAAAAAACAAATAACCTCATTAAAAAGTGGGCAAAGGACATGTACAGACACTTCTCAAGGAAGACATAAAAGTGACCAAGAAACATGAAAAAAATGCTCAACATTATTAATCATTAAATAAACGCAAATCAAAACTATGATGAGATACCGTCTCACAACAGTCAGAATGGCTATTATGAAGAAATCAAAAAACAAGAAAGGTTAGCAAGGCTATGGAGAAAAGGGAATGCTTCTACACTGTTGATGGGAATGTAAGTTAGTTCAACCCCATTTGGAAAACAATTTGGATATTTCTTAAAGAACTTAAAATAGATCTATCATTTGACCCAGCATTCCCACTTCTGGATATATACCAAAAGGAGCATAAATTGTTCTACCGAAAAGGCATCTACCATGTATATTTACTGCAGCACTATTCACAACAGCAAAAACATGAAACCAACTCAGGTGTCCAACAACAGTGGATTGGATAAAGAAAATGGAGCACGTATACACCATGGAATACTACAAAATCACTAAAAGGAATAAATGAGTACTAAACTCTGGGCATACACAAGTGCAAGGATGGGAAGAACAGAGAATTGGCACTGTTAAACAGGAGAAGGAGAGGGAATAAAGGTTGCAAAAATGCTCACCACCCAGAGGCAGGTGGGATGCTGGGAGGAATGAACTTATCAGATGCCCAAACCTGATCTTCAGGCAACATACCTATGTTACAGATCTTCACATATACCTCATGATTCTAGAATAAAATACAGAAGTTTTTAAAAAATAATAATAAATTTTTTTCTGTGAAGCACCTTACAACTTACATTTTTCAATGTTCAAGATTGTTATTAATGTTTAAAAAAATCATATAGGTCTTAATGCAATTATACTGACATTTAGGTTATCTACACTTTCCTTTTTTTGCCTGAAACTAGTCTGACAAACTGATAGTTTTCAAAATCTCTGAAATAACTTGGTAGTCTAAATCTTACATTTTTGGTGATTTATTTTATTATGTTATACTTAGTCACTATGTTAGGCATCCGGTATGGTTTGAGTGTTACCATAGGTTAGTCTTTATTTTCAATCCCAAGTGGATTTTCTTAAAATAAAAGAATTTATTTGTCTCTCATTATCAAGTTTCTATAATTTGTATCTGTGTTTAGGTACATGGTGTTTTAGAAAAGCAGATCTAGCATTTGAAATTTCCCAAGTGAGTGTGAAAAAGAACTCAGTGGTGGAGGAGACTCAAAAGAGAACATGTACTGAAGTTTAAAATTTTTTTTAATGATATTCCATGGCAATCAGTCTATTCCTACTCTTCAATCCTCTTTAGGAACTAAGAAAATGAAATGGGGCCCAGAATTATGAAAATAACCCAGAACATAATCATACAAATAGGACACAGTCTGAAGTCTTGAGTTCATTTCCTGACTTGCCCCTAATTGGTTAAGAGTATGTGTTTGTGGGGGAGGTAGGGGGAGAGCAGGGCTGGAGGGTTGCTTATATGCATTTACAGTCTAAAAGAAATGATTCATCCTAAGAAAGAAGAAGTATGATGCTCTCTTTCAACATTCTCTGAAATCTTTTTTTTTTTTTGAGTTGGAGTCTCACTCTGTTACCCAGACTGGAGTGCAATGGCCGCTCCCGGCCACTGCAGCCTCAACCTGCTGGGCTCCGGCGATCCTTCCGCCTCAGCCTTCCAAGTAGCCGGAATTACAGGCATGCACTACCCTGCCCGGCTGATTTTTTGATTTATTGTAGAGATGAGGTCTCGCTGCCCAGGCAGGTCTCGAACCCACGGGCTCAGGCAATCCACTCACCTCAGCCTCCCAAAGGCGCGGGATTACAGGCTGAGCCACCGAGCCCGGCTCTCTGAAATCTTTAATTAAAATCTGAACTATTGGAGGAAGTTACAGTAATGGTATAAAATTCAGTTTAATATTTTGTGAAAATTTTAAGATTAGACAAACCTTAGTATGATTTCAGAATTTTAAAGATCCTCTTATTCTGGAGATTAAAATTAGCACTAAGAATAACTGCAAACGTAATTTTCCATCCACGCTCATCAATCAAGATAATATTTGAATGATGAGTACTTTCTAAACACAACTTCAAAAATGGTATAAAACTTAAGAGTCTGGACTTCCATTTGTCTGTAATGACTTGAATAATTCAATTTCTTAGCCATATAAAGTGATCTCTGAATCATTCCATATGAGTTAATGTGAAGAACAGTCACTGAAATTGATAAGCATGAGATATAATAAAAACAAATTCCTGTTATGTGGAAGAGGAGCAGGTGCCTTTTTAACTGAATTATTTATTGAAATACTGTAAATAGACAAAAAGCAATATATATTGAAATACTGTCACTTTTATTGCAATAAAACACAAATCTCTTCTCCTGGAAGCTGAAGAGAAATTGTTATTTAGTAGAGAAAAAACGTGCAAACTGTTCTATTGATCTATACAAAGTAAAAGAAAATCAATTCATAATAGCCCACTTAAGAACAATGGATGTCTTTCATTTCAAGTTCAATGTAGGCAAGAAAGCAAAGAGACCGAAAATCTAGCAATAAACAGAGAGAAGACATTGTTAAAACACCATGTCCTTCCATTTGTTTCCGCAGCAGAGGGATCATGTAGAACATTGTCAAGAGCGGGACCCAGACAGTCAGGATGGGATATATTGACTTGCTGATGGTTGGAATTGATTGATTAGTGTATTATGTAAGGAATATTTTACAGCCTTTATTACTTTATTTAATTTTGATTTAGAGGCATTCTTTCATATCCCCAGTATATTTAGTACATTGGAGTGAGGATATGATTCTTTGAAGAATAGAATTCCATTTTTATTTAATTACATCTATTTTCATCAACCACAGTACAGTTAGGCTTGTTTTCCAGAGTTAGGAAAACACAATAATATTTATACAATAACTTTAAAGGATATTATGCTAAAGTTTTTAAAATCATAATAAACCTTCCAACTGATTAAAGAAAACTGTTTTCACTTAATGTTGTGAGAAGTTTTCATTCACAAATTTTCTTTACTTTCAAGGAGATTAAAGATTAATTTCTATCTAAAGATCAGGATCAATACAGGCAAATAATATTTGTGTGTAAAAGGTTAGCTAATGAATTTGAGCAGTAAACATATCAAAGCTGTCTTAGCTGAGGAAAAAGGCCCTGCCCACTATGAACTTAACACTATGATGATTCTTTAATTCTCTATGTAGCTTTGACTTGGTATAGAAAGTCATTTTATGCTCTCATGACTTTTATGTAAAATCATAAGCTTTTATTTTTCCAAATTTAGGTAATAGAAAAGTTAAAATATAGCTAAATAGTCCAAGCCACATTTCAAGATTCAGAAATGGTAAATACTTGTAATATCTTAAGTCCTTAAATATTCAGTAGTATGCTAATATTTGTCATTAATTTTATAATACTTTTAGATTCTTAACTAGGCAACAGTATAGATAAATAATAAACAAACTATACACCAGAGATGCATTATATGATATAAGAAATCTACTTTATATTTCCTAATAACACACATTTTTTCTAAGGATATAACTGCAATAACAATTATAAAATTTACTATGGGATATCAAGTTATTATATGGGAAGATAATCGATACATTACATATTTATATTATATTATTAAGGATGAACACAGCTCGAGTCTTTATAGACAAATTAGTCAGGAATGTCTGAATCATCGTGATGTTAGTGTACTTGGATAGACTTTAAAATGTTTTATGCCACTAAATAAATGTGTGATATTTTACTGATGGAAGTCTGATTTGAAGAGTTTGGGCTCTCTTATGTCTCTAGTGACTGTGAATGTGATTATGAATGTGTGAAGGTGAATAGATACAAATTAACAAGATGGAGGAATTTTTCACAATGACAATCTAATGAATCTTGCAGTGGGAGCAAAGAACACTCATTTAAACCATTAGGAGAAATAAAATACAAATCCCAGGTGTTAAAAAAAAATCTGGTTTACTTAGATTACAAAGCCAAATACCCACAAAAGACTTGCAAGCTGCTAAAATTTAAAAAGAACTTTTATTTTAACACCTTTATAAAGTGCCCAACATCTGACATTGTGAATGTCTAACGCTGATAACAAAAGGACAGATAACCTTATGACAATTCATTCTCTTTACTGGAAGTTAAATGAGATGTCCTTTTGCAATGAAGTGAGAATATTTTTTTCAATGAGTTGTGTTAGTTGCTGTACTAGAATAATTCAGAGAGAAATAGCTTCAAGAAATTATCAAGATATTTAGGTAACAAGGATGTCCTCATCTGGAAGTCATAGCGTTTTTGCTCTAGTTGAGGAGATAATATCAACACCTGTCAGAATAGTTTAGGGAGTACAGCATGGAACTCTGAGCTGCTTAGCACAACAGAGTTTCTTTGGTGTTAACCCAAATGGTAGCAGAATCATGAATTACAAAAGGAAGTTATTATCTTAAAATTTTAATATATCTTAAAATATATTTTTAAATTACATTATCTTAAAATATATCTTAAAATTATATAAAAATAATGATATTTAGTACAACTAAAGTGATACAGGATTTAAAAACAAACTCAGTAAACTAAAGTTTTAGAAAGCATCCAGTAATGCTACATTCATTGGTATTAGAATCTTTCTCAGTTAGTAATCGCTTTTCTGTATTACTTTATTCAAATGTTCAAGAATTATTGCTATGGTGGTATCATCCCCTGAGGTATATTTTACTACTGCTTTTATATTTTCCACACTTTCATTCTTTTTATAGCTTGTTAAGTTTTACTTGCCTGAAACTAAATTCCTTTTGCACATATATTCTATTTTGTCAAGTTTTTGCAAGTATTAGAAAAATGTTCGTGTGAAGGGCTGTTCATCCCATAGACAGGAATTAAGTTTCCAGTTTTAATAGGCCTAGAATTTCCTCAACATATTGAAAGGACAATATAAAAAGGTTCCTATTACCTATGATACTCAGCTATGTGGTCAGCAAAAGAAAGTAATAACTATTGTTATCTTCTCCGATTTAAGAGAATGAAGTGAACCATGTGTATCTAAAATGATAGTTTATATTTTACTTTTATATACAAGTAAAAACTTACATTGTTTCAAAAATTTATTTGGCAAAAATAAAGAAAAAAAAAAACCCTTTTTGGAGAAAAGTAAGAGTCCCACTTGGGATTTTAAATAAATCTACTGGAATCTTTTAAATGAATTTTTATTTGTAAAGTATATTTGCAAATTATTTTAAAACTAATTTATTTGTAAAAGTAAATTTTTTTACTTATGAAATACCTTTTTAAATTTTTTAATTCTATTAGAATCACACAATATTTAATATTGGTTGGATTCATTAGAACTAGCTAATGAAATTAGAAATAGCTAACTAAGTTTAATGAATAAAATAAACTACTTATGACAAAAATGTTTATAATTTAGGTAGAAAAGCCTAATCATTTAAAATCAACATTCCATCAAGGGTAGTCTTTCCTAAAAATGTTTATAGTTTTAGGATTACAAAACAAAAATTATTCAAACTATTATGGCAATTAATATAATGGCAAAGTTCTTTGCCTTGGTAAGTAAATATATTTAGGACAAAAGTTTGACTTAATAATATTTGATTCAGAGTAAATACTGATTTAACTTAAATTTTACAAGAGCTTATATAGACATTAATATTCTTTATTATCTAAAAAATGATTGTCTAATGACTAAGCCAGGATTTATTCACTTATCACATAGACATTCAATCAAGTGTCATTGAGATTAATGCTTTCTGATGTCATTTCTAATTTTAATTAAGTCTGAATAAAGGTATTTGAAGTTATTTGGCCAGAGTTTGAAGTGACATAATAATCATGTTTTTATTAAAGCTATTTTTAGAAACATAAATTCAAGCTTAGATTCTCCTTCAAATTTATGGAACATATTTATCTGATATAGAGAAAGACAAAATACATCTCTAGTGGCTACAAAGTCCTTTCTATAAAAATCTAAAAGATCTGTATCTACTGATTATGATAAAACAACAAATTGTTCTTATACTATGGCTTGAGGATCTGAAGAAAACATGGTTCAAGAACATGAAGACTCTAAAATGAAATTCAACCAGAAATAACCCTGAAAGCAGGATAATGAAAAGTGAAGTCTCCAAAGTGGGCTTACAAGGGCACAAATTTCAAAAGTGAATTTGTAGAAAATGTACAGAGTGGTACATATCGAAGAACAAGGACAACAAAGATGACAGCAACCTAAATGTATTTCAGGAAAGTTCAACTATATCCATTTCAGTGTTGGAGCTAAGCAGACCTATGGCTGACTGTGGGGGGCCAGCCCCTGCAAGTTTTGGGGAGTCCCTTGGAAGATGTGGTGGCGTCGGCAAATCAGTAGGGATAGATATTAAAAGAAAGAAAGATGGAAAGATAGATATAAAGAGGAAGAAAAAGAAAGAAAGAAAGAAAGTGGACAACTGTTCAGTGAAATGAGCAGAAGCCGTTTATTGAAAGTTACAGCAGGTATTTATCCCCAAATTTTACACAGGCACGCTCACAAGTCTGTCACGTGAACACAAAGCCAGGTGCAGGAGGGGCATCCCCCACCCACCAGATGCTTAGGTGTGAGGAGGGACAAACCCCAAAATTGTCTTATTGTTCCCTTTGCTAGTTAATGCTCTTCAAAAGCAGTGCAACAGTCCCTACTAGCCTAATGACGTTCTGATAATCAATAACTTCTAAAGCTCACTCAATACCCATGATGACTAACTTAAACTTTATTACCTTTCTATTCTATGCTAATACTACTTACACAATGCTACGGAAGCTCTTAGTTATAGCTTAAACCAATACCTAAAGAATGTGGCCAAGTCCAAAGATCACGCTGGGCTCTATAGGATGTGGCCCAGTCCAAGGTTCACGGTGGGCCACTTTTTGGAACAATAGACTACAATCTCTTAACAAAATGACTATTCTAAAGTCCTATATATCTATCCTAATTTCTATGAAAGTTTCCAATTCCTAATTCTAATATATAAAGCTGATTAGCAGCAGTAAAGCTTCCAAATATAAACTGTAAATGTACTAAGGCCAAAACCACGATAGTAGAAAATGGAGACAATGAAATTTCTAAAGTTAACTATATTCTTATTAAACCTAAAAATATCATGATTGATTATGCTTGAACTAACATGATTCCTTGATGTAGTATGACCTATTCTACAATACCTTCTATGGATAAAATTAATTCAATTTCTATAATAGGTAGAAAAAAGACCTTACATTAACTCTAGCTAAAGCCTGCCTAAAAGAATGCAGCCCAGTCCAAAGTACGCGCTGGGCTCTCAGGAATGTGGCCCAGCTCAAACTCTGTGCTGGGCCACTCTTGATAATCATCTATACCATTGAAAAGCTGAAAACAGCTCTCCATGAGTATATACTAATTCTACAAATATTCTTTTAAATCTTATAAAGAAGCTTGTACCGTATAAAAGGCTTCCAAATGTGACCTGAATTTGAATTACATCTAATACCTAAGCCGAAACCACAGTTTGTGGGAAACAGGAACAATGGGTTTCTAGAGTGAGCTATGCCTGTCACAGTCACAGAGCCTTCAGCTTAGGCCAACAGAGTTCCTTTCGGTTGTTTTTGTGCTGCATGGCAAAAGGGGAAGGAAAATGGGGTCTACGGCTCCTGAACACATCCTAGCACTCTCGGGGTCCACGGCCCTCCCTGATCCCTAACGCTCAGTGGACCTCCGTGGCCGGCTCCCAACATCTGACCCCAGGATTTTCATTTATTCTAAACCTATGAACCTAGAATTTCAGAGCAATAAAGAAAAAAACATAATTTCTTGTAAATAATAGCCCTTTAGATATTGCAAGATAGAACCAGCAATTCATCAGTAAGTCCTGTAATATCTAACACACATTAGTTCTTTCCTAAAACTTCAAATGGCATACTTTCTTGGTTTTTCACTTGATCCTTCACTATTCCAGTCATTTTCCTTTTGTTCTATTTCAATGTTTTTTTATTTGCCTGTCATTTGTTTGTCTTAATAATAAATGGGCCCCAAATAAAATCAATACTACAGACTTTGAGCAGTACAGAAAACCTTGATGCAATTTTATTTGTGAACAATTTTTTATTACTGCATTTTAGGTAATATTAGTTTATCTTATCTGATAGCCAAATCATACTATTAGATTTCATGTAGATCTAAATTGCTAGAGCACATTGATTGCCTTAACTAGGTCTGCAGATGTTTTCACATATGTGTATTTAAATGGTTGGCAAATTATTTGAGGTCAACTTCAACATATCCCATTAAAAGACGTGATATTATATGTGCCCAATATGACATTTTTTAATAAATGACCAATTGATCTCTGAGAAATTTGAAGCTAAATTGAACACAAACACGCACACACACACACACACAACACACACACACACACACACACACAGACACAGAGAGAGAGAGAGAGAGAGAGAGAGAGAGAGAGAAACTTGGCATTATCTTAATGTTACTCACTTCAATAAATCTAAAAATATGTGAATAAGAAATGCTATCTTTTTCATTCTATATGTTCACTGTACTCCATGATTTTTTTAAACTTTAATGAAATACAACATCAAAAATAATTTAGCAGTAAGCATTTTACTATTGGCACATAAAGAAAAAGATCTATTTTCCCAGCTTGTGCACAGTTTTGTTTTCCAAATAAGTGTTGCCAATTTTTTTCAACAAATATGACCCTAGTGATTTAATACTCATTTGGATTTTTAAAATAACTGAAATGGACAAGATTTATCACCTTTTCAAGGTCATCCAAATGACTATTGAATATTGAAAAGAACAAAAATTGTCATGCAACTTGAAATAAAAATTGTGGCTCTGAATCAGGACTAGGATTAGTATTATTTTTAACTTTAGCTCTGCTGTTTGATTTGTTCTATAACAACAAATTATAAGTAAAGTAAAAGGTATCATTATCTTTCAAAAAAAGACTGAAGCTAAAAATAATTAATAAATTATTTTTATTTCTAGTAGTTACATATATACATAGGAGAGAAACCACAAGTTTCAGAGGGATGCTTGTATTTGAAGCTCTCTTTCTTTTTTTATACATTTTATTTTTACCAGGGTCTTATTCTGTCACCCAGGCTGGAGTGCAGTGGTGCAATCGTAATTCATCACCACTTCAAACTCCAGGTACAAGTTATCTTCCCGCCTCAGTCTCTCAAGTACCTGGGACTACAGGTGCATATCACCGTGCCCAGCTAGCTGTTTTTTAAATTATTTTTTGTAGATTTGGAGTCATGTTGCCCAGGCTGGTCTCACTCCTGACCTCAAGCAATCCTCCCACCTTGGCTTCCCAAAGTGCTGGGATTACAGGCATGAGTCACCATGCCTTTCCTGAAGCTCACTTTTACTGTTCTTAGTCACAAGACCTGTGGCAGATTACTTTACTCCCTGCCAAAATGCTATTGATATACTTGAGTGTAAATATTATATTTAACTGGGAAGATTAAGAACTTCTTCCACCTTTGTTTTAAAATGTTATTATTTTAACTCTGCCCGGGTGGTCTTATTGACTTTCATTATTTTTACTAAATTAGTGATTTCTAACTCAGTCTCCTCCACCAAGTGTTTTTTCTTAAATTCCATGTCTGTATCTAACTGCTTCTTTGAGATTTCCATCTGTCTTGTAGCATAGGCAATTTAAATTCAACAGGCTCAATTCAAACTCATGATCTTTCTTCCTTAGCTGTTTCTTCTCCTGGATCTTAACTAGGTATATCATTAACTCATGCGATTGATTATAATATTTTCTGTCTGGCATCACCACAGTCATATTTATTCTCCTCAATTACTCAAAAAAGAGTAATTGCTCTTTTTTACTGCAAGAGTAATTACTCTACTGAAAGAGTAATTGCTCATTTAATCTTGCTATTGTTTTGTTAAAACGCTTTAGTAGATCCTAATAACTTACAAGTAAAAATTTAAATTTCATAAATACTGTCTCCCAGGACCTCTATTCAGTAAACCTTGTCTACCTCCCCAATTTCAGCCTTCACCAACCTTTATTCTCGTTTGGCTCATACTAAATTGTTCATAATTCTCCACATACCTCAGTATATTTTCAGTTACTTGGCTTTTCTACATGCTTCTCTATTCATTTCTCTTTCTCATCTTCTCAAACTAACTAACATAATCTCTTAAGGCACAGTTCAAGTGTCATCTCCTGGAAAAACAAAATAACACAAAAACCTTATCTAATTCATTTTCTCTTTTCCTCTGATTTATATAAAATAAAAACTCATTAAAAATCTTATTGCTGCATTTCCATTCTACTTTTTAAATTGTTTTTGCTTGTGTCCACCCTCCCTTATTTTTCTATGGGTCTTATCAGTATACCTTTAGTCTTATAAGTACTTAGTGTTGAATTTAAGAATGGATAAACTAATAAATAGAATCTGAGGTAGTCAAGATAGTGACTTGTGCAAATGGTAGAAAAGATGTTCTAGGCAATGGCATAACCTGAGCAGGGGCATGAGGAGACAATCAGGGAAGACACGCAAATCTATAAAAATTAAGATAGTTAAGACAACATGGTGCAATGGATACTACTCACCTGGCTTTGTCCTCTCTGGGGATTTGAGATCATCATGAGGGCCTATCCAATCCAGGTAAACCCTCTACACCTTGGTGCTTTATATAGAAAACAAATGGATTTGTGGAGAATGACTGAACTCTTACCATAAAATTAGTACTATGTAAGGTAAAAAAATATATATAATTTAATGCATCATACAACCTATAGCATCAACTGATGTATATTTCCTATTTTCAATTTGCACTTGATCAGGGATCGGTAAAAGCCTTCTTAATAATTACAGTAAAGAGAACGGTCTCTGCTCTGGGTTTCAGTGTGCTCTCACAGTGTTCTCAAGCCACATTATTCTGTGCTCTGTCTTCATTTTTGCGTTACAGTCTTTCTTCAGTCTCTGCTTCAAGGTCACCTTCAGTACAGTTTTATTTTAATCACAGTGATTATTAAACTAATTTTCTTCCCCTCTGTTAGGCTCTACAAAATAACTGGCCTGCATTACTTAGTAGTGTGGACTGGCATCTTTCTATGTGGGGGGACCTGAATTTTCTTGTCTCTAATCTTAGGACATGGCGTTCTCTAGCCATCTGTTTCTGGGTTCCGCCTACACAGCAGAGATGGGGAAAAAAGTTTTATATCCTACTTCTTTTGTTGAGGAGGGTAAGTTCCAGATTGAGTGTGAACTAACAGTAGAATCCCCACTGCACAGGAATGTGGAGGTCATGACCTTTTAGATATATCACCAGTGACACACACCCACAAATCCAGTAATTCAGTTCTTATTTAGTAGATGTCATATCCAATGTCATGAAACCTCATAGGGAGCACTTTATGGCAGGAAAATAGAATTTATGAAGCTACTATATTTGAAAAGTCAGATGGAGTATAAAACTTAGTGGATCTTAAATGAAGGGCTGCATAAAACTGAATGAATAAAGAAATGAGTAAAAGTAATTTCATGAGAATAATAACAACAGAGCTATGATATTTCTCACGATAGAGGGTGAATTAAATTGCTTTTTACTTTTCGTAATCAGAATCTTAAGTGGGGTGCAAGTAGTCTAAGTACGTACATTACATTGGTCATAAACATATTATGTCCTCCAAAATTTTAAATAAACATATTTAGTATTTGTTGAAATTTTCCATTAAATGGTGTGACCTTTATCTCATAACCAACAACAATATTTATTTTTTCAGGTTGTTTTAATACTAAACATAAATTGCTCTTGAGCACCCATTCATTTACACAAGAATGGTATCCACAGGAGTGATTGCTAAAAGACAACCATATCTGCTGAAAACATAAAAATTGGTCTCTATTTACCTTTGGAAATTGAAAATTCTAAGTGGCGTGTGTAATGTTTGATAACAAATGTTACTTGGCAGGACAAAGTAGTGACTTTCAATCAACATCAAAAAAGGCACATTGGAATATATCAGAAGAAAGTTATTCTGACACATTGAAAATATAGTATAGGCAAAAAAAAATCTGTGTTTATTTAAAATAATTGTATTCAAGTATAAGTTCTTTGAACAAATATTATATCCACAAATTAAAAATAGGATATTTGACATTTAATTATATGTTTTTCTTGGAAATATTTGTATTTTGGTTATCATGAAATTTTTTTTTTAATTTTGCTATAATTAGATTTTCCACATGATGCAGGGAACCCTCATTTCAAAGAGGCAATTAGGCTTTAGAACTGTTCAAGTATTAAATAAATCACATATGTAAGTGATACAAACTTGGTATTTTTAAATTTTTACCTGGCTTGTTGACATTGGTTATTCTGTCATTGGTATTTCTTGTTTTTAAACAACGCTAACAGATACTTTCTCACAAATGTTTAAATTACTACAGAGGGTATGACTACTACACATCAATAGTTTTTTAAATTTTGTATATATAAAATTTTGTGCTTCAATATTTTAATGTTGTAGATATAAAACCTAATGAGAGATTGAATACATATACAAGAATGATTCCCACAGATATCTTCCTTTAAAAAATAACAATGTGCAGATATATATATGTATATATATATATATAAATTTTAAAATTTAGTCACAAAATTGTTATAGGCTTAGTATTAGATGTAGTATTTGCTCTCATTTATGATTTCATAAAAAATAAACTGTTATTGAATGTCTAAAAAAATCACAATATGAAAATATTTTTTCTGACTATAGCAGATATTGTGGTATGCCAAACAAATCTATCATTTGGGACTGAAGAACTCATCCCCAATGAAAAGGCTTCTGTCTTCTGTTGTTACAGATGAGCCCCTCTTTAGGAAATACTCTCTGCAAAGGGGGATGCCTCTTTCACAATCACTTGCTTTCCCCAGGAACAGTCAACATCCAATGGTGTTGATGTGGGGGCACAAAGACTCAACCTCTTTGCCACAATTTTGAAGACTTGAATACAGTGGAGCTTCAGAGCGCCACTGAAGACCACTGAGGACTCTGCCAAAAACTAAATTTCAAATTCTCCCTCTGCTCACTCTCACTTCCTCCACTCTCTCATAGGTACTGTTCCCAAGAGTGCTCTCCTGTGTACCAACTGCATGTCAATATCTATCTCACAGGTCTATTGCCTGGGTAAAATAACTATAAATATTGGTGTTAGAGTGATACTAGGAAAGAGGCACACTGGGGAGCCATCTCAGTCACTGTAAAGCCACTTTTACTGATAATACATGAATTGATATATTGTGATATGTGGCTTTCCTCACAGGTGACATGGGAAAGGGTGGAATGCTCTTGTGAATGTAATATAAGCTGTTTTATAAATTTGGGGAAGGAGCAATAATAATGAATATAGATTCAAATTGTTCTTGCTGAGTATTATTGATACATTAGAGAAGAAATATAACAAGGAAGGTGGAGGGTAATTAGTTACTAACTCAAGGCAAAGTATGAATGCAAGAAGACTTCCCTCAAAAAATATGAAAAGAATCTTATCTCTTGTATCCTCAAGGTAGTGAATTCTTAGAATTAGACTCAGGACTTAAAAGGGCATAAAGTTTCCAGGAAGATTGTATTACCAATGCTAACAATTCCCATGTGCCCCAGAACCCTCTGGCTCTGCAAAAGTGGCTCACTGCTCTTTGTTAATAGTGAGTGTCCTTTCACTTGCTTGAACATAAAGTTATAATTTGTTGATATGGGAGCATTCTCCATGACTCAATATTTCAAATCCTAGCAAGGGTCCTAGGAAGCAGGTGCTAACACTCTATTAGAATAACTCTTGGAAACAATGGCCCATATTAAGTGAAGTGGAAAAAATGACAAAAAGGAGATGAAAAATAGTGGAAGAAGAGTCAAAAGGCTCCAAGAAGTGGCTATGCTACATAAAGCCAGAAAATTCACCAGATGACTATGCTTCACAGAATGGGCCTGGAGTATCCTATTTACAAAGAGATAAGAAATGTGTTTGTGAAAAAGGCACCAGCATTATTTTAAAAACTCACTGGTGGTTGTTCACTGTATGGCAGGGATAATAGGAGATGTTACTACAGAAATGGGTTTCTTGATAGCAAGGGGGATGATATAATCACAAAATAATAGAGGCCATATGGTGCTACTTAACCATCAGAGGCAAAGTTGAAGCAATTATCCTAACAAGAGCAAGGTTGGACTGAAAGCAAGGATGGCCTTATTTACCAAAAGCCTTGGAAATGGCTAAAATAACACAGAGTCCCTAGGGACAAGACAGGGTATTGATCAACCAAGAAACAAAGACTAGCTCATGAAGAGGCTGAGGATAGCTGCCCAGTAAAACTCACAATCCCTTGCAGTGTATCCAGATATGAACCAGTTTTCAGATCCAGAACCACTTGATTGAAGATAGACCAGGTCCCCAGGAGGAAGGACCTGTCTTACTGCAGTAAGTATATATAGCAAAACTTCCTCCACCAGCTTTTTCCCAAAATGAACTATGGTCATTTACTTAAGAAACTTTTGGTTGAGGAAAGGAGAATAAGCAGATATTTTATGACTCTTGAACATGATATCTGAGATGATATTAAATTATCAACATGTCCACCCTCAATCACAACCTCTGTTGGAATGAGGGAATATGGAATCCAGGCAGTAATCTGGGTCTGCCTTCAGTGGGTTCACAGAGTTCACAAAGACACCTTTATGGTAATTTCTCTGGTCCCCAAATGTATAATTGGAATGGGTTATAATATAGTGTAGTTGTCAGAATTCCCACATTGGTTCCATTGGTAGGTAAGGAAAGCAAATCATAGTAGAGAAAGACACATGGAAGCCTCTGAAACCAATACCACTTTCAGCCAAGATATTAAATAGAAAAATTATATTGTATCTCAAGAAGAATCATCTAATTACTTAAAAGAAAAAGGGATGATATTACTCATAATATTCCCATTTGTTTTTTCATAGTGGCTCTCATACAAACCAGACAGATTCTAAAGGATAACAATGAACTGTCGCGAATGCAACTAAGTAGTATCCCCAATTGTAAATGCTGGGCCAGATGTGCTGTTTTTGCTAGAGAAGATCAGCAGACCTCAGTTGTATTCCCATTAAATTGAGGGATGCATTTTTTTCCTACTTATCAAGAAACATTTTGCATTCACATGGAAATGACAACAATGTACATTTCAAAGTTCCCCCCAGAATTAGGCTTATCTCCCTGCACTGTGGTCTAGATTGCCTGAAGTAATCTGCAACATTGAGATAGTCTTCAGAATATCACATTGGTCTGTACATTGATGACATGTACATTAATCAAACAAAATAATTAGCTCATCAATTTGGTTCATCAAATCAAATTTTTTTAAAAAAAACCTATATGCCAAATATGCAAAGAAAAGATTTATGTAGTAAAGTTTTTATATATCCTGTGGCCTGGGGCATACCAAGTCATGTACTTTATAAAGGACAAATTAAGCCGGGCTCGGTGGCTCAGCCTGTAATCCCATGCTTTGGGAGACTGAGGTGAGTGGATTGCCTGAGCCCGCGGGTTCGAGACCCACCTGGGAAACTTGGCGAGCCCTCATCTCTACAATAAGTCAAAAACTAGCCGGGCATGGTAGCGCGCGCCTGTAGTTCCAGGTACTTGGAAGGCTGAGGTGGAAGGATCGCCGGAGCCCAGCAGGTCAAGGCTGCGGTGGCCGGGAGCGGCCACTGCACTCCAGTCTGGGTGACAGAGTGAGACTCCAACCCAAAAAAAAAGGACAAATTATTGTATTGTATCACTTCCCCCACTACTAAGGAAACACAATATCTACTTGGCCCCTTCAGAATCTGGAGGGTTAATAAAAGCTTTGACTCTCTGATGTGGGGCACTTCTTGGGCCATATGATCCAACAGACTCTATGGTCCTAAAGTTAAATGTGCTGGAAAAAGATGGAATATGGAGAATTCTCCTGCAAAAATTTTAAAAATGCCAAACTTGGACTATGATGCAGCAACTCAGTATGGGGGTTTGAGAGAAAAAGTAATTGCTACTGCAGGATATCTTCACCCAAGAGTAACATAAAAGTTAACCATAGGGGAAATCATTGCAATGATCAGAAATTTGTACAGTATAACTACTTACATTTGTGGAAGACAAATGGCCTGAAATAAGAACATTTAGCCTCATGAGTAGTGGTGAATGACTTGGCTTTTGAGCCTTGGACATGGAAAGAGAAAGACTAGAAAACTGGGAGGTCTGGGGAAAGGCATGCAGCCATATCTATGGGAACTTTTGTGGATCTTTGTATTGTATATTAACATTTACCCAAGACTATCTACTACAGAAGTAACACTAATAACATAGAAGACAGAATGACTTTGCCATTTGACAACAGCCAGCCTTTGTCACTGGCCATCTCAGTGTTCTGGGTTCATGAACACAGTAGCTTTGATTGAAGGGGTGGAGGGTACATATGGACCAAATAGCATGTCCTCCCTCTCACTAGGGTTGATTTAGCTACTATAAGTAATGAATGTCCAAATTTTCAGCAACAGAAAATTAAGCTTCCAAAATACAATGAAGTGCTAGCAAAGTCTTAACAACTTGTTATCCAGGAAAGAGAGGCCTAATTTAATGTATCAAATGCTCCCAGCATGATGAATACTCCCTGGTATTAACACTTTCAGCATGATGAATTTCAGGTTACCAGCCTGATGTCACTGAACACAGAGGTGTGAATAAATACACACAGTCAGCTTCTCAAAGACAAGACAAGGCAGCTCTTGCACACCTCCACTGATATGGTGCCATTTTTGGAGGAAACCAACTAGGAGCTTAGTGGCATACGGTCACATAAGACATTTACCATCATGAAACGGACAGTGAATCTTCTCATCTGGGATCAACATATAGTCCAAAAATAGCACTTCTTCCACCTAAAGGGCTTCAGTGAGTTCTACTATCTGAGTTAATAAGATGTTTGACTCCCTGATGTGGGATCCCATATAAGACCATATCAAATGAGGAGAAATAAAAGAAAAGGAAATGTGGCTATGGAAACACATTCATGAATACAGTGATTCTATCACATACTTTGCCATACAGAAACTGCTGGCTCAGTAGAACAGTTAAATGGCCTTCTGAAGCACAGCTACCTGCTAGGAAATAATCTTGAGTGTATGAGGCATTATTATCCAGGACTCAAATATTCATTGAGTATGTCAAATCAATGACAGTTATATTTCCTTAATAGGTTGAATACATTGAACTAAAACTGTAGATGTAGGAGAAATAATGCTTTCAAATTGTCCTGGTTTCCTGTCTGTGAAATTAGTGCCTCCAGTTTCTGAAATTTTAGATTCTGAAGCTCTGGATGTCTTTTTCTCATATCAAATAAACACTTCTTCATAGGATACTCAGAAAGAGCCTCATTAGATTGCAAGCTCCTATTAACTGCTGAGAGGTCATAACCAAACTGCCAGCTGAAAAAGTTTTTTGCCCTACCTTCTCCTCAGGGAAAGCCTGAGTGAAATGTCCTGACCACCCTACCTTAATTTTGGGTACCTCTGATTGGCCATCCCAGATCCACAGTTCCACGTGTGTCAGATGAAGACTCTGCTGCAACTGTGTTTCAGTTCAATCCCCCCTCATTCCCACCCAAACCTGCTTCCCTACAGATGCTGGTCCCAAGAGCACCTCTTATCAAACCACTTGCTTGAGGATGTCTATTTTAGCATCCACTTCCAGGGAAACCAAAACTATGATAGATACCATCTCAACTTCATCTTCAGAAACTTGTCCCAAATCCTCTACCCTTTATTTCTCAGTTTGTTTCATACAAAAGTTCTAAGATTTTATTTTTTCATCCTTGCTTGCTGTTACATTTTTTTAAATACCAGAAGCAGTTTTCATGCAATCTGGCATTCAATTTTCAGAGTACATTTATATGTGCTAAAAATGACCATTTTATCAGGAGCAAATATCTAACTCTGAATTAAATTACCCCATTCCCCTGCCACCTCACCATAGATAGAACAGAGTCTGACTTCTTTGCAAACCTAGGTGTTAGAAAAGAGAAGGCTTTAGAAGAAAAACAACCATAAAAACCCTGCTCAATTTAAAACAAAACCATACACCTTTCAGCCAAGTCCCACTTGTCATCGCCCGGTCTATAATTGCAACACTATAAATAGCAGTTTCTGTTTTCCTCTAAAATTGTTCCAAAGATTAATATACAGGGTTGGTTTTTTTTATAATCTAACAAATGAATAGGTGATAAGGCTTTCTTCCCTTACTAGCTGTGAGAAGGGCTTTTGTAAATTATAAAGACTATTTGGCTTTTTATTACTGAGGCATCTATATGTGTTCAACATATTATTCAATCTTTATGTACTTTTAGAACTTTCTGAAAAAATCTACTATCTTTTCAAACCCATTCAGGATATAAGTACTGCTGAAATAAATAGGGTGTTAAAATAAAACTAGGTCATTATATAGGTGAGATAAACAGTACTGCCAGGTAAAAATTTTCTTGTTAAACTGGCCTTGATTTCTCAGACCTCCAACTTTTCTTTCTTCAAGTTGTCTAGCAACATGAAAATTCACAGATCTCAGGTGTTTGTTTAGCTTTCCCTTCTATTTCTCCTGTGTTTTCAAAAGGATTGCTTCCAGGGCAAAGAAGCAATGTTCTAGTTGATTCCTAAGCAGTGTGTTTTAAAGTAATTTGGAAAACTGAAATAGGCAATTAAACAAATTTGTCTCCATATCTAATGAAGTCTATGGATAAAAGACTATAATCATGGGACCCAAGGTTTTTCTTGACATATCACTATATAACACATGAGCAAAATGCAGTAGCAAGGTATCAATTTCCCTGTAAATGGTACATCACAATATCAATATCTTGAATCAGTCTCTAATCCCATAACTCACCTTTTTTCCACTTCTTAAAGTCCCTCAGCTCCAGTGATCTGCAAGTCATGAAGTCAGATAAATTTAGGACTTGTCTTCCATTTTTTCCTTCAATACTCTAGATATTAATCCCACCAGAGATGTAATCACCATGAATTTTTTAAAACACAAAAAATAATCTTAGTGTACAGTGGATATATTATATTTTAGTTTGCCTTAAGGTAAAAATCAATATTGGAAACATGAAAGATTTAAGAGAGGAAGCATTCATTAAACACTTAGAAAAAATATTTTATAATTTGCAATTTCTGACATCCAGTTAAATATACCATTGAATGTGTATTTAAGGAAATTAAATTTAGAAAAGCATATACTATCTATCTTCCTTTCAGTCTCTCTTTTCTTTTTCTCTTTTTCTTTATTTCTATAGGTGTGATATTTCTGTTAGGAACCAAAACATACAGCCCTACACAATTTTTATAGAAATCTTCCAACAGAAAACCAATTATTGATTGAATTTAAGATAGTTTACAGCAAAAAATCTGTATCAGCAGAAATCTAAATCTATTTCCCAAATAAATAAGAAAAGCTACTACATTATGTGACTGCATTGAAAATGAAAACATTTAAGGGGCTCACAGAGTAACATGTAAAAATAAATCTCATTATAACCATAGAAGAATTCTTTAGGAACTATAGGAGCTATTTGGGAACTATTCTTCAACAAAATAAGGTGAGTTTGGAGAAGATTGTTGTACTTTCACAAATTTAAATCAAATAATAATCACATGAGATAAATAATATATATTGCTCATGTTTTTAAAAATAGAACTGGTATTGCAAGATATGTAATTCAAAATATAGACTTCTTGACATTAAAACTGGCCAGCTCATAAAATTTATAGTATCAATTCACACAGAAATCCCTGCCTATGGATCCCTGGAATCTAAGGCAGATTCAGCAGAGCTAGTAAAGCGATAAATTAACTGGCCCGAAGCATTTAAAAGTGAAAGCCACAAGTTACACCAAACCGAGCACTATAATAGCTTTCTTATAGTGCATGACAGTGGAAAGCGTCTTTTACTCAAGAATCGGTATGGTTGACTAGGAGGGGATTTGAAAACCTTGTATGGTTTTATGAGATTGAGGAATAAAACTAGACTTTATTTCATTCACTAAGTGAGCAAATTACTTCTCCTCTGCTTGCTCAGGTTACTTTTTTTATCAATTTTGATAGCCTCATCTTCCCTTTGTATCCCACAGATGACATGAGGGTTAACTAAAGTATTTGGGGGGAAATATCTATAAATAATTATAAAATGTTGTCATACTCCTAAAGTAAATTTGATTTTTATATATTACTAAAGATATCTGTAGCTGTTGTGAATCCAACGCCAATTTAAGTGACTTGGGATTTTGTCAATGTTGAGTTTTTTCTGACTTTTTCTTATGGTATAGTTCAGAAAAATTCTGAATAATTTGAAAGAATTCTGACTAAAGACTCAGTCCTTGGCCTTGCATAGTTTATCTCCTTCCTTGACATCTTACCAGGAAGAACTATACCTGAAAGAACTTGTAAATACAAGAACAATTGATTGGTTCATTTATTTATTCATTAGAGCTTAATATCTGTCATGAATCAATACCCCCTTCTGACGTTGGAAATACAAAAAAGAATATAATGTAGTTCTCACATAAGATATCACAACCCCTAGCCTAGAAATTCCTAAGGACTTTGACTGTACAAGACCACTAGGGAATAATCTTCACCAACCTCCCTCTCAGAGCCACTCATGCTGGAAAGTATCAACCTTAGCAGACCTAGGACTATACACTCACTATGAGGCAGCTATTAGCTTTTTATTAAAGTAGCATGTCCCCAAATCACAACCCCATTCCTTGATCTCTGCCTTTTTCTAATCCAAATTCTTTTAGTCTCTGCGTGCTAGAATTCATTATAGTACAATGAAGTTTATACTCTGCAATCATATTATCTGTATTCAAATCTTAGTTATTTTATTTGCTAGCTAAATATACTTGGATAAGTATTGATGACCTCTATGCCTCATTTTCCTCATCTGTAAATAAGGTTTAGGAGGAACTTAAATTAATTAATACTCATAAAGCACATAGAAAGGTGCCTGGAACATAGTAAGGACACAACAACTATTACCTACTATCATCATCATCATCATCATCATCATCATGACCAACATCACCATATGCTATGCATAAATATAGAAGTGGTTGGTAATAAACTACTTAATACTGAAGAATGTGTTCTCAAACCCCAAACAACCCAATAAATTTGAGTCATTTCTCAAAATTGTCTCTGCATTAAAATAGGCCAGGAATGGCTAAAGTGATGTGATAAAAGGTAGCTTTACAATAAATTAATCAATTTCATCAATTTTCTCCCAGGATTTACAAATTTTGATCTTGGAGCAAAGAACATTGTACTTGTCTTCATTCAAATACCAGGACTTATGACAGTAATGTCTTCTGACTATACAGAGTCAAAATCTCTCAGAAACCTGGTCCACTTGCAGCAATTCTCCTCAGTAAATTGTCACTCTAACTCCTACAGTTACATAAGTCAAAAACCTTGCAGCCACTTTTGATCCATTCCTCTTGGAACTTCACTTTCCACATCCATCTACCAAATCAGCCATGAAGCACATTACACTTTGTTTTTGAAGTCTCTCTGGATTCCATCACTATCTTCTCATTTTCAATTCTAGCCACCATGATCCATTACCAAAACTGCAATAAGTTCAGTTGTCACAGTCATTCCTGCTCCTATAGTCCATTCCCTCTACAGCCAACAAGATAATCTACTAAAAACACACATGTGAATATGTCTCTCCCCTGTTTTATGAAAAAGATTCTCATGGACCCTAGAATGAAATCCAAGATCATTAGCATGAACTACAAAGTCCTTTGGAAGCTGGCACTGCCACGTTGACTTTGACTCAGGCCATGAAGACCTTTCTCACATTTCCCTCATAAAATGACCTTTTCTCAAATACTTCAGGCCACTGTGGCATGATCCCTTCCATAACTGCCATTCCTTCTGTCTAGAAAACTCCCTAACTCACAACTTGCTCCCATCTTTTTTTGCTATGCTAATGACTATTCATTCAACTGTCCACTTTAGATCAATTTCTCAGTACTTCTCTTTTCTTACACTAATGTGACTCACTTATTAACTGTAAAATTCATTGCTTAGTATGTTTTCTCTATGTAATATAAGTTCCATGACTGGAGTGATTTTCTATCTTTTATTCACAGTTTATTCCAATAGAACCTCAATATTTTAATGCAAAAATAGTCCATTAATTAATTAGCTATTAAGACTCAGAATTATAATAAATGAAATAAACCAGACATGGAAAGATAAATACTGCATGATTTCACTATATGTGAAATCTAAAAATAAAGTCTAATACAAAAATCAAGAATAAAACAGTGTTTACAGGGGCATGGAGGGAGAAGAGATGGGGAGATACAGGTCAAAAGTTTCCAGCTTCAGTTATGTAGGATAAATAAGTCTAGAGAGCTAATGTACAGCCAGAAGAATATAGTTAATATTATTGTATTGTATACTAAAAATTTTCTAAAACAGTAGATATTAGGAACAAAAATAAGTAGCTATGATAGATACATGGTATGTCAATTTGCTTACTCATAGTAATCATTTCACTCTATGTATGGATGTCAAAATATTATGTGGGACACCTTAAATATATACAATTGAAAATAATTAGGGGAAACCTCTTGGGGTCCCCTCCCACTGTGGGAGCTTTTCTGCCCTCTCAATAAATCCTGCTTTAAAAAAAAAAGGAAAGAATTAAAAGACTCAGCAGTTATGAAAGACCAATTAATGGTTCAGGGAACATAGGTTTTATGAAATATAAAATCTTGACACGGCTCCACATTTAATTTCAGAATAAGACAGAATCACCCTCACTCCCTATTTCTTTACTAACAACAAATTCCAGAATTTGGATTCTCAGTCTTGGAAGTTTTCCCAGCTCTTCACAATAGAAAAATAATTAGTATTTTATTCACCTGCTAAAAAAATTAACACTATATTTTATACAAAAAAGAAGATATAAAAAGTTACCTCCATCTGTAGGAAGGGCTCGATCATTTTTCCTGAAATGGAAGAGATAAATAACATCATCTAGCTTCAAGGTCTTCAGCAAGAACTGAGTATGAGAAATTTTAAATTAACATTAGACTTTCTAAGAAAATATATGTTTTAACAATGAACATAAATAAGAATTTTGGAAAGTATTTCTACCTTTATATGAGAGAATATCCAAAACCTGTAATAATTAATTACACTCTGTTTGACATTTGCCTGCAGCAATGCATTTTTCAGGGTAGTTCTCATGCAAGAAATCTTCAAGATAATACTAAGTTTTACCTCCAATTATAAATGATTACTAAAATCAAATACGACTGATACATAAATCAAATATGACTGCTATATACATATCAAAAATCATTAATACATTTGGACTACAAAATGTTCTTTCCTTTCTTTATTTAAAAAAAATACATCATGAGTTTTTCACTTATATTTTTAGCAACTTCATTTTCACTTTTTTGAAAAGTGCTCCGTTTCTCAAGGCCAACTTAAATGTTTGTGTTCTCCAGGGTAGAGAGTTGGTAATCCTAGTAGATTACATAATTGTTTAGCAAATATCTGTTTCTTCCTTGGAAAAGAGTATGCTTCCTAACCCTACATAGGTCAGTTTTGAACTTGTAATTTGCTTTGGTCATGGACATGTGAGCACAAGTTCTCTGTATCACTTCCACGTAAGGGTTCATTCATGCTTCATCACATTTTCTTTTCCCTTTTCATAATGATAAAGATGTTCCATATACAAATTGTTTAGGAAGGTTATACCCCAAAGATAAGAACAGAATAAAAAAAAAACACCCAAATTTCATGTAGCAAAAGTGAGAAGTAAATTTTTGTTATTGTAAATTACTGAGGTTTGAGGTAATGTCGTAACTATAGCATAACCACATCTACCCTGATAGTTAGGTTTTCTCACTCTATTCCTGTCTGTATAATCTTGCCTCTAGCTTCTACCTACACCTAAAATCATTGTCTTCCCCTCAAAAAATTCTTCGTTACCAGAAATGACCACTTAAACATGATAAGGATTTTTCACATGGACAATTTCATCTGGGTGCCATTCAGGCAGTTTATAACCATGGCTAAACCAAATCCTCCATATTTTTTTCAAAAATGTTACTCATCTTCCCTTACTTCCATATTATTTACCAGTGAGACTCTTCCTCAACTTCTCTCTTTCTCCAGTCCATGCCATATCAAATTGATTGCCAAGTTCTATCCATTTGGCAACCCAAACAGCTAATGAACCTATTCTACTCTCTTCAACATCGTTGCCAAAGTTCTGGTTTATAATTGGAGATAAATTTTAGTATTATCATCACTAGTTTCCAAAGATTATCACCATCATAGTCTTTCTAAAATTGAAAGTTGACTTTATCACTTCACTGCTTAGAATTTACCAATGATACCACCAAGCATTCTGAAAAAAATTCAAGACCTTAGTGTAGCATTTGAGATTCTTCATGATCTTACTCCAATCTACCTCTTTAGTTTTGTACACAGATATATTCCCATTTCACCTTCCAATTTGTGTAACTTCTGAGCATACCATTTATATTTCCTAAAATCTCTATTACTTTTCATATATTTTGATATTCTGATCCCAACAACTGCTTGACTAACCCTTCTTAGCTCTGTAAGCCAAGGTTATGACTCTGAGGATCACCAAAAGCCATAATCAGCTACGGATGATATCTCTTGGGTACTGTCCTATTCATGTGTATCATATGAGAAAAAGGATTGTCCAACAAATACAAACAAAAATGGAAGATTAATAGGTCATGAAAACAAATGAAGTGCAGATCCTTTCAGAAGAAGGATTAGCCCAAGTGTCAGAGTAGAAAGTTACAGTTGGGTGAGAATAAATATATTTTATTTATTTTTTATTTTAAAGATGTTGGGTGCAATTCAGGGTTAGGTATACAAATGGTCATTGTACAAGTAAAGTTTGGGCCTCACTTTGGCCCCCACTTCACTGGTTTGAGATCAGGTACCCTTATTGATGAAGCGTATCCCCCATTCCCTCGCAGTTTCCCACTACTGCCAATCCCTTTCTTATAGTATTATGATAATTGTTCAGGGTCTGCTTATGAGTGAGAACGTGGTATTTGGTTCTTTGTTTCTGTAATAGATCATTGAGTATTGTAGATTCTAAGTCCATTACTTAGAAAGAATGGTGAGTACAGTAGCCAGTTTGCAGTTAGTTGAAGAGTAAATGGAAGAAGTAACTTGTAGACATTAAATATAAACAATTCTCCTGACTAGTATTGATTAGTCAGGTTGGAGAGTAGTAGTGAGGTAGCTAGAGGAGACATAAAAGAAACAATTTTCTCAGGAAGGGACAACAGAACAGAGTTTGAAGACAGATTAATTAGAGCTACTAGATTGGGGCTATAGTCAAAGGTGGTTTCTTAAAGGGAGTAGAGGTCTAAGACTGGAATAGTAGAAGGAAATGGAGTAGCTGAGGAACAATGCTGTTTTTCCAAGAGAGGAAGTATGTAGGAGAGAAATGTGGGCTTAGGCATGTAGAATTTGAAGTGAGAATAGGACTGGGAGCTAGAAATATTATACAGATTTGAAAATATTGGTGTGATGGTGGATGAAAGGTCACACTTGACCTTTTGTAAATCACATACATTGAATTTCCTAGGAAAACAAGACCAAGAAACTACCAAATTGTTCTCAGAGATATGAAGTGCAGAATTGCATTTATCATGTTCCAACCTATTTTTCAAAACAGCATTTCTAATATGGGAATTATTCTACATTCACCAAGTATCATTGAGAAAAACATTTGACCACACAAAATAAGTTTTCTATCTTTAAAAATGGTGAATGATATATAAAACCAAGTGAACAATGTGGAAAACTGGACAATGCATAAATTATGCCAATATATCTAAAGAGGCAAACAACCACTATAAATCCTTGAAAGAAATAAACAAGGAGTGAAGGAGAGATAGAAGAAGAGAAGGAGGAAAGAAGGGGAAAAAAGGTTGGGTTTTTAAAATTAATTTAGATATGTAAAATACTTTCTCTCACTAGGGTCACACACTTCCTTTGAAATTAATTTTATTACAAAATTGACCTAACATTGGGACCCCATTACAATTTGTATGGATGTTTTGAAGATTAGTTGGATGCTGCTTATACAAGAGCAAATGGTTGCCTTAGCAGTAGTTATTTTTTACATATAAATTATGAATCTATATATGGATACAAAATTAAATGCTAACTATAACATATTGCTTTAAGGAAATACGATTTCTCAGAGTTCAGCATTATTTCTAATTAAACTATTTTTCCTGAAACCAAATTTTTGGAGGTTCTGTAGAGTTCTTTTACCTACAAAAATTTAAAACTCTGTGTTGTTGGCAGAGTGCCTCTCACCTTAGACTTTAAGATTAGAGTAGGCTTTTGTTACAAATACTTAGGATTGGTGTTATATAACATCTTTGAAATACTTTATTAAACTTTTCTGTGCAATTTTGACTTCCTTTTCTTAGAGATGTAATAAAAATGAATGTGGGTAGCCACGTTGCCCTAGCAACACTTCTGCATGTATTGTTGTTTTTTAAAAAAGGTGTGAATGTGTTTAAAACATCAAGAATGTATATGATATATGAATGTTCAAAGGATTTCCACAATCAGGTGGCCAGTCTGATAGCATTTTCTGATCCTGTTTAACTTCTAGTTTTTAGATCCTTTATGAGTTATTTTTTCTTTATGTAAGTTGTCATCATTTTAATTTATCATTGTTACTAAGCCCCAGAAACAAATCAAACAGCTTTGAACTTGCAGGAACCATTTGAGCAATTTCCAGTTTGCAGATTATTGAGGTTTGAGCACTTACACATAATTCTGTTGTGACCTGTGTAAAATGCATCAGTAGCCTCCATCTAGACTGGTCCACATCATGAAAGCACACCATTATAATAGATACTAAGAAGTCTCAGAAGAATTGAACCTGAATAAGAAAGTTCCAGTTCATTGTCTTTCCAAGCTTTGCACTAGTTTCTTTAAAAATATTATAACGATGATCTTTTACCTTCTGTAAAAATTATAATCTAGTTATTGTAATAATTAAACTGGAAAGAAACCAGCTATTTTAGAGTGAGAATTTCCATGGTTTGATCAGCTAAGGAGAATATAATAAGAATCAGGAATTTTAGGGTAGTGTAGAGGAAGGCACAGAATAGCTATTTATTAACTCAGACATTGGAGACGAATGCCTAAATAATTTATTAAAATGGGTAAAAATGATAGGTTAGCATCATAGATGAAGATCAAGTCAAAACAATTACTTAAATCATTACTATAAATTATTATCACAGCATTGCACTATACTTTTTATAGTTAAATACAATTCTTCATAACACTTTGCATGTATGTGGCTTCTGAATTTTTACCTCCTCAAAGAGGCCTTTTCTAACTACACAATTTAAAATAGGTGCTCCCTTGCATGGAGAAATTATACTTTATCATTTGCTTTATTTTCTTTACAGTCATAGCTTTATCTGAAATGACATTATCTTTGTATTTGTCAACTTGATTATTGTTTCTCTTCCTTTAATAATGTAGGGTTGATGAAGACAGAGACTCTGTCTGCCTTATTCATTCCTATACCCCAGTCCCTAAAACAAAGTATGTCACCTAAGAGATGCTCCCGTTTTGGTTGAATGAACATATGGAATAGCAGTTCATTATTTTCATGTAAATCTACCAAATTTTGGTTAAAATTTTTTAAATGTATGCATTTCATTTGTATTGGTAAAACTTATTTCACCTCTTTCAAAAAGCATTTGAGTCACCAAAATAATCAAAAGAAAGAAAAAAATGCATAAATGTATCACTTTCCCACCTCGCCTCAGTATATTATTCCTTCTACATTCATCCTTTAATGTATTTGAGTTAACCCGTCTCTTGAGAATACAGACAAAGACATTTGCTTTTGATGTGTATTTATAAATATGGGGGAAAGCTCTCGTCTAAAGCTGATAACATTTGGGAGGTTGTCTTCTTCAAAAATTAATACTATCTTAAAATATTACATCAAATTTACTGTAGTTCGTATCTTCACAACAGCCCTGAAGCAGCAAATAAGAGATGGAAAACATTCACACTGATGAAATTTCAACTTGATCTCCTTAAGAATGCATGGTATAAAAGTATCAGGATCTGTGAGAGTTGTTTCTGTATGGAGTTTACCTTAACGACTTTCTTCACTTTAAATGAAATTTGACATGTGACATCAGTCAGTTTTGTCAAATAAAAAAAACTGACATCATAAATATTTTAAAGTCAAAAAATGAAAGAAAAAATACTTTGTATGTCATTTATGTCATCTTAATATTTAAATTTCCAAACATAATCAGAAGTTTTACCTTTAGGAAATTCTCTGTAAATACCTTAGTCTTTCTACTTAACTGCTCACCTTCCTAGGAGGAAGAAAAAAAGGAATCAAGTAAAGTGGAGGTAGAAATGGAGGCAGCAATTTAGTCAGCTATTCTAATTCAGTCACAAAGCACAAGCAGCTGGAAGTGATCATTGCTTTTGTGAGAGTGATTTCATAGACAGGCCTGATCCACTGACCCCCCCATCACCTCAACTGTCCTCATCTGTGGATTGATAATAGCATTTTCATCCCTATTACCTTAAGTCTCTTCTCCATGTCAATAACACTAATAAATGCATCTGGAAGAATTGTGACTTTAATTTGACCAATTAGTCGTATTTATGAAGAAGAAGGAATACACAAGAAAAATCTGGAAGGTTTTGGTGTAAAGTGGCTAATCAATTATTTGACATAGTCATACTGTGTCAACTTTTAGTCTCCTCTCTTTTTCCTCAAGGCATGCGGTGAAAAAGTTATAAGGGGTGCTTTTCACTTATTCGTTTGTTTTGTTCTCTACCATGTGCAGGTTGGTTTTTTAAAAGTGATAGATAATAGATTGGTGAGAGAGAGGGAGAGAGAGAGGTGGGAGAGAGAAAGATAAATCAGGTTTAGTCATAAACCAAACCTCAGGATAGTTGTATCATTTATTTAGCCCCTGTGACTCCTTCTTGTGACCAAGAATACCATCTTGTTTTGTTTATTCGGCCCTTCCTCTTCCCCACTTCTCCTCAATCCAAGCAAGGGTTGGAAGTGATTTGAATCTACCCTCTACAATACATCTTCCAGGGAAATATTAGGAAAAAATGGAACTCACATTTTAGTAGATATTATATGCTAGGTGCTTTTTATACACTATGTTATATAATTATTAAAATAAATTTCTGACTTCAGTGTCATTATACCCATTTCACAGATAAGAACATTGAAGTTTTATTATCTGTTTCTTGTTACCCAGTTTATGAGTGATAGATCTGGATTTGCATCCTATTTTTTCTGACCTTAAAACCTATACCTTTTCAAAATATCGTGTTGCCTCTCCCTCTGACTCATCCAGGCTTACCCTCAGCTGGCCAGCAATTTGATTGAAATAACTAGTTCCACTAGAGACTGAATAATGAGTGAGACTCAGTATGCTCTCCCTCCATGGAGTGTACAGATTTACACAGAAGAACATCCTTAACTGAAGAAGGATTTTTTAAGATGATGAAATTTTGGGGCTAAGCAGCATTTTTCCAGTGAAGTGACTTTGAGGTTGAACACCCCACTGGCTTGATTTAGCAGGTCATGACTCTTAAGTAGTCAAATATATTTAGTCCAAACAGACAACTAAACATTGTGCTACACAGTACCTTTTTTTAAAAAGTGATGTAAGCTTTGAAGCAGTTGGTATCACATTTGGGAAAACATTGCTTGCTGAGGGAATTTGGTACGGTTCTTAATAAATGCATTTGTCATGTTTCTAATTTTCTTCTGCACTCTTTAAATGCTGTTGCTTCCAAGGCTTAAATTGAGATAGCCTTTTTTTTGATGTTATTGTCTCTCTTGTTTCATATAAGATACCCACAGTGGAGAAGCAACACAAATTCCTGGCAATAACAGACTTTTCCAGAACTGTTTTAGTCATATGACAGAAAGTAATAAATTAGTCTAACTTTGTAGCTACTTCCTCAAGTTCAAATGGTGTTAATACTAGCAGCTCACTAGGTGGTTTTTCCACAGCAAACAGTTTCACATATGTCACCCAGTGTAAAACAAAAGGTCAGTCTTCATAGGCAAACTTCTTGTGTTTGAATCTCACTCTGTTCAATAGTAGACATATGAACTATATTAGCTCATTTAACTTCTCCTGCTTGGGTTTTGATTGTAAACAAAGGGAATAAATACAATACCCACCTGATAACTGATTTGATTTAATGAAGAATTCAGATCAAATATATAAAATGGTGCTTGACACATCATGTTAACTATATGTGAAATTGCCTTGTAATTCACTTATCATTTTGGAAACGTGGTGTTGTTGTGGTATTGTATCATACGTCACAAAAGATTTGCCATCCTCTTCTTCAAGAGGAGAAATCAGGATTCATGTGAAGCTAATAGAAGACCCATGTATTTGACACTGCATTTGATCCCTGTATGACAAAGTAGGTGATGCTTAAAGAAGAAATGTTCACCAGCTTTACTAAGTGGAAGGTTAGGAAAAACAGAGACTGGATCACTGACGGTAGCAATGATAATTCAACATGACTTCTCAGAACCAAATAGAAGAAAATTCCATGAGACCTTAGAGAAGAAAAGAAAAAACAAGAAAGGAAGAGGAAAAAAGAAATAAGAAAGAAGGAAAGCTAAATGGATCATTAGAAATGGTGGGTCACAATGATAAAGTGCAATAAACTAGATGCTCTTAAGAAAAAAATGATTAAGGTGAAAGGTAGGAAATATTATGGACAAAAGAAAGAATATGGTTGAGCATATAGCTGTTTTTTTAAATTTATTTATCATTTTAACTTGCTGGGTATGGTGGCTCATATCTGTAAACCCAACACTTTGGGAGACTGGGTTGGGAGAATCACTTAAGCTCAGTAATCAAGGTTACAGTGAGCTATGATTGTGCCCCTGCACTCCAGCTTGGGTGACCTTATAAACAAAGTGAGACCTTGTCTCTAAAAGATTAAAATTTAAAAAGAAATGCAGATATATTATTTATATACATATACAAATTAATATATATGGTACATATATACGTATGTATGTGTGTAATGTTAACTGAACATTGCAATAGTGAAAGTAAATTTTTGAACTTTAAAAGTGATCCTTTCTCCAGATGTGAGACATGATCAATAAAAGTACAGGAAATAGCACTCTCTCAGTAAGGAGATATTCATTGACTAAGGACTTGGAAAGACAGGAATGGAAAGTAGAGAAAACCAGCAGAATGAGAGATAGGAAACTTACAAAGGTAAGATTATCTCTAAAAAATAGTTTCACTATGTCTGTTGCTATATGCTATCCAGCACTCATGAATCTCCAGAGTCTCTGATCTGGTCTACTCCTTCAAAACAATCAATCAGGCATGCAATTCAAACATATGAAGCTTTTAACGCATTTCTAGATTTTAAAATGAAAATAGGTAAGAACAGGTAAAAATCGGAAACATCCCAGGAGAGTTGACCATTAGTAGAGATCTTCACTCAGGGACAGCCTGCAAGTTTGCTTTCAGCCCCAAATGCATTTTTCCATGTGAGCTGAACAATTTATATATTCTGTTATATCATTGGAATGTCCTCAATCAGAATTTTATTTTTGATATTAAATATCTGCTTCTAAAAATGAAAATGCCTCTGGGAATGTGAAGAAAGTTGCCTCCTAAACATTTAGCAGAGAGGAATTCCATTAGAGAATTGAAGTTCTTATTTAAGTAGGATGGAGGTAAATAACTTGGAAGGAAAAAAATATATTAGGAAGCAAGTCAGACCTCAGTGTGAATTGCAGTGAGGACACAGAGCAACAGAATAGCACCTGCTGGATGCCCAGGGGTGCTGGAGAAAGAAGAGAGGGAAACAGAGAAGCACTACAGTTTAATTTTCCCTAAATTTTAACTTTTGCTTAGACCATCCAAGAAAGCAAATAAATTCTTTTTCTTTGTTATTTTATTCTAAATTGCATGACTCCCAAAACCTGGACTAGATTTTAAAAGTGATATTTTATTTTGAGTACATTCGCTATCAGTTAGCAGGCTTCTGAACACTGGAGATGTTTTTGAAGAATATGTACCCAATATCTTAAATCATTCCTGTTGAAGAACAAACCTTCTGGAAAATACTGCATTCATAAATATATTAAGTGTATACTAGAGACAAATGATAAAAAGTAAGAGATAATTTATAATTTTGAGAAGTGGTAGCAACTTGACTCTGCATCCTGGTAGAGATGTTGAAAAAAACTGCAACTAGAATGGAGAAAAATTAACATCGGTTTAGAGAAATGTGGGTAAATACACAAAAGTACAAGCCATTGCACAAAGGCAGAACGAAAGTGGTGCTACACCACCACAGCCTCAGGGATAGGAAAAGGGAAAACTTTTAACCTTACCAGCTCAAGGTGATAGAGAACAGAGCTCAGGACTAGCAGGACAACTGATAACTTAAAGAAGAAATCTTGATAGCAAAAGAACTGAAGAAATGAGATTCAAAACCTAAGTATAAATTTTGCCCAAATCACTCGCTGACAGTTAAATTAGTTGTACTCAGGGAAGAGCTTATGAAGCATGGTAGAAAACTAGGCAGAAGCCAATGAAAGTCAGGGCTGCAAGAGAAAGCTATGAGTTTAGTGCTTTAATAACTCAGTGCATTTCACTTACCGTCAATTAGATGGCTAAAATTTAAAAGACTGACAATTCTATGCATTAGTGAGAATATAGAACTAGAACTTTCATACATTGTTGGTGAATGTAAATTTATGCTGCCACGTTGGAAAAAAATTTGGCAATGTCAAATTTAAATTTATAATTATCATTTTACCTAGCAATTACACTCACAGATATTTACCTAAAAAAGATAAAAACATGTTCATGCAAAGATCTGTATGCGAACGTTCATAACTGTGAATGCTCAACTTAATCATTCATCATAACATCTTAAAACTGGAAATACTCCAAATGTCCACCAATGCATGAATGAATAATAATAAATTTTCGTAAATTTTTATACAAAAAAAAAACCTCTGAGTAATATAAAAATGAGTGAACAACTGATACAGAAACAACATGGCTGTATCTCAAAATCATTAAGCTGATTTAAAGAAGCCAGATATAAAAAGTATACAAAAAATATATACTGAATTATCCTATTTGCATGAAATTCTAGAAAATGTGAAATAATCTGTCATGACAGACAGCAGATCAATAGGGCTGGGTGAAGTAAATAGCAAAGGGAAGTAAAGAAACTTTTTGGGGTGATAGAATTGATCTATACCCTGAGTAGAGTGGCTGACCCACAGATATATAAATTTGCCAAAATCCACCAACCTGCACACTTAAAATGGAACAGTTTGCTGTATGTAGAAAATGCTTCACTAAAGTTGATATTAAAAAATAGCTGGTAGCTTGTAATGCACAACAATGATTCAAAAGTGGTTTTTGAAATACCTTTAAACAATTCTTTACATAATCCCATTTTTTTGTAAGACAGCAATCTCAGCAATACTTGTGACTAGAAAACAGAAATGTAAGTCATTCTGTATATTTGATATTTGAGCTGTTCCTGCTTTCTGCGTTTGCCCTGTATTTGTGTGCCTGGCATTCCTCTTCCTGCCCTGTCTTCCTTCTCTCTACTCATATATCTGACATTTAAAAATGCTTATCACAAAAGTTATTTACACAGTTTAAACATTCAGTTAAAATTTCAGGTTCTCGGCTTGGTGGCTCAGCCTATAATCCCAGTGCTTTGGGAGGCTGAGGTGAGTGGATTGCCTGAGCTGGCGGGTTTGAGACCCACCTGGGCAACTTGGTGAGACCTCATCTCTACAATAGATTAAAAAATCAGCCAGGCGTGGTAGTGCGTGCCTGTAGTTTCCGGCTACTTGGAAGGCTGAGGCGGAAGGATCGCGGAGCCCAGCAGGTCGAGGCTGCAGTGGCCGGGAGCGGCCACTGCACTCCAGTGTGGGCGACAGAGTGAGACTGCAACTCAAAAAATAAATAAATAAATAAATAAATAAATAAATAAATAAATAAATAAAAGTTCAGGTTCTCTATAGAAGGACATTTTTTAAATTAGTAAATAAATATTGGGGAAAAGTAAAGATTTTCTTTGTTTATAATATATAGTATATATATATATGGAAGAGACTATAGATATATCTATATAGAGATACATGAATATGATATATATAGAAGATACTTTAGAGAGCATGTACTCCACTGTGATGAACTATTATATTCATCTCCCCATTTCTCTATGAACAGAATTATAATTTTACTTGATATGTCATTACTCTCAAATGAAATCTAACAAATAAACAAACAATGATCTTTCTTCAATATTCAGCCTCCCTTGAAATTATCAGTAGCCATATGGCACAAGTAATTGAGATGTAAGCAGAAATGGCTGGGCAGACTTATTGGGAAATCTTTAGAGACTGATGCAGCATTTATTCTGCCCTCTTTCTCTACTTGTTTCCTTAAACAGAGATGTAATGCTGGAGTCAGAGACACCATCTTGCTTCCACTAAGTCATAAGCAAAAAAAAAAAAAAAGTGTCAGGTCAACTCTAAGAGTTGTGGATTTGAGAGCCAGGTGATGCCTGAGTCCTGATGGCTTCCTGGAGCCACCAAGTCAACACTGTATTTTCTAGTTCTGAACTTATTGTTATGTGAAAAACAAAACTTCTTATTTTCTTAAGACACTGTTCATGAGTTTTATATGGCACTGAATCTGTTCCTAAATGAAACATCCCCTCCACCTCATTTTACAGATAAGATCATGAAGGTAAAGGATGTTAAGTGGCTTCCTTCAATGAATTCCACCTCTACTTTTAATTAATAATCCAGGTCTCTTGACTTTCAATGCCATAATAGATCTTCCAATATATAAAAAAGTCTCTAGGAGAGAAATTTGTGAGATAAACGTTTTCTTCAATCATACAAGTTGAGAAAAGCTAAATAAACAGTATTGGAGTTTAACAACTTGAATTTTATATGCTTACATTCAAACCATTTCATTGTGTGTTAAAAGTAGTGGGCCTGTAGTAAAAAAAAAAAAAAACACTTAACAGGGTTAAAAATACTAAAAATTTAAATATGTATCTTCTTGATATAAAACTAAATTGAAATAGCTAGGAGAAATTGGAATGCTCCCAATACACACACACATAAGATAAATGTTTGAGATGATTAATATCCCAATTAGCCTAATTTGATCATGCCACTTTGTATATATGACATCAAAATATCACATATACCCCTCAAAATATAAACTACTGTTATATATCAACACAAAACTAAACTGAGAAAGGGAATTTAAAATATATAATGATCTTGAATAGGAGACTCAATTAAAATACCTATTTTCTCTGTTTAATTTGCAGTCTTGATAAAAAGATATTTAAGAGATAGATAGGTCTATTACAAAGTTTATCTAGAAAACAATTTAGCAAGAATATTCAGGAAAATCCTGGCCCTCAACAAAGTATTCATTGAGGAATAGCCTCAAATTATATTAGTAAATATTATAAACCCACCTCAATTAAAAGTGTAGTACAGCATTAGCACATGAATAAAAAAACTGTTGAGAGAGAATATTCAAAAATCGATCCAATATTGTATGCAAATGTAGTACATAACAAAGGTGTAATTTATACCATTATAATCATGAAAAAAGAGGATTCATTTCTTATACTATTTGATAAGATATATCTCAGAGATATCTGGAATTTAACTACTAAAAAATGAAAACATACCTCCCAAATGAAGCACAATGAAACTTCCTTTTGAACACCGCTGCCATAGTGCCTTAGGACACCTCGGTCCTGGGGGACTCAGGTGCCCCCGTTTCCTGTCAAAGTCCTGGGTTCATGGCCAGGCCTCCTTAGTGTGGTCATTGTTACTAGGTGCCCACCTTCCCTTTTTTCTGGAGCCAAACTCACCCTCCCCAAAAAGTCCTCACTGAAAACAACAACAACAAATGAAAACATATAAACACTGGACAAAAACATGGGTAAATTCCTTTAAAATGTTAGTGTTGGGAATGTTAGTGTTGGGAAAACTTTCCTAATTATGGCCTAAATTCAGATGCACAAAAAAAATATAATTGGTAAAGTTGGAAAGTTGATCATATAAAAAGAAAAACATTTCATAGCAAAAAATAACCACCATAATGACACAATGACATCATGCCTCCAACGTATATCATACTAATGTCACTAGAATGTATGAGCTTCAAAAATATGAAAGAAAAAAATGACAAGGTATGAAAATGGGCAGTCACAGTATAAGTGTCCCTTAACCATACGAGAAGATGCTCAGCCCTGTTACTCATTCTAACTAAATGCAAATTAAAACTAAACTGAGTTTTATTTCTCTCCTACACACCAGAAAATATCAAAACTTTCCACACTATACTCTATTGGCAAGGGTGGGTAAAACAGGTATTCTCATGTATTACTGGTAAGAATGCAAAGCAGCATAACCCATATGATAAGAAATTTGATGAGGCAACATCTGGCAAAGTTATACATGCAATTACCCTTTGACTCAGCAATTCTGGTACTCAACCCCAAAGGTTTACTGGTAAAAATTTTTAAAAGGCATATATATATAGTCTTCACACGGCAAATGCCCAAGAATGGGAATAAAAACACAATAGTTTGTTCTCAGAGTGGAGTAGTATGCAACTATATAAAAATTAATAAATATCTCTACACAAATTGATCTCCAATATATATATGTATATATGTATATGTCTAAAATATGAAAAAGGGGTGTATAACAAAGGGGGATACAGATATATGCACATATTTGACTGTAATTTGTCATATTTTTTAATTAAAAATAGAGGGAAGGTATTGGATATCATAGACAGTAGCAAACACTAGGCTTCTCTTAATATACATTGTTTTATAGATCTTAATTTTGAAATTTGTAGATGTTTTACATAATTATAAAACAAAAACAAATTTAAAAATGATCTCAGAAAGTTTTACTTGTAATGAAATGAATAAGCCCACTGTGCATTTCATTGATGGCATACTCACAAAAAAGAAACTATTTTAAAACACAGTCATTTCATACATCCCAAGTAGGATATGCACTAAGCCAAAAAAAGGAGAAGGTGTTTTTTTAAAAAAAATTCTTAAATTGCTTTCATGAGCTATATTTTTGGTGGCAACGTTAGTATTTTTTACTTGATACTGTTGCATGGTGTACATTGTGGGCTAAAGAAACTGAAAATTATGTTGATGTATTTGAAATCCAGCGTTTTATGCATTGGAGATGGAGCTGAGATTGATAAGGTGAAATAAAACTCTATAGGCCTAAATTGAAATGGAATTATTAATATAAATTCATAACAATGGTGTTCACAAAATAAACAAGCATCTCTAAGTTCTAGTTACTGAAAAACCTAGAAATAATGATCAACCAAAGGTGATGATGACCCTTGGTATCTAGATTGTGATCCCAACAACAACAACAAAAAAAATTGGTCTTCTTGGGAGCAAGAGTGATTCAAGGTCTGAGACAGAAAATGCGCAAAATTTCCCTGGAAACATTTGTCATAGAGGAATGCAAGAAGCTAGCAATGAAGACTAAAAGTCATGAAAAATGACCCAGGCTAGGAGCCAACATAAAGAGCTCTCATTGTTCTGGCACAGGACAAGTAAAATATCATTAAAGATATAAACTACAATGTATTAAAACACAGAAAGTGTGTTTGAATATATGAACTTATAACAACCATTGGATACTATTGGTAGATGTTATTTTTTAAACTAGCATTTATCTATTTATTACAGCAACCACATGTTGAGAAATGTAAGGCAAGTTTCCTTTTTATGAACGTGGAAATAGTAGCAAATAAAAAAGAAACGAAGGAATCAAAATATCTCCATTTTAAAACTCCCAAAAAACAATGCACTTAATCGATGATCATCACAATTACACAAAATGGTATGAGCAGGCATTACATGCATACAAGAAAATAATAATCAATATGAGGTATATTTGAAAAAAAATATTCACACTTAACTTTGATTAAGGAAATACTGGAAGCAGAGTAACATTAAAGATACAAGGGGTCCAGGTGCTATGGCTCAAGCCTGTAATCCCAGCACTTTGGGAGACCAAGGCGAGAAAATTTCCTGAGCCTGTGGATTCGAGACCAGCCTGGGCAACATGGTGAGGACCTCGTCTCCACAACAAAGCAAAAAATTAGCCAGGCATGGTGGTGCGCGCCTGTAGTTCCAGCAACTTGGAAGGCTGAGGCGGAAGGATCACCGGAGCCCAGCAGGTCGAGGCTGCGGTGGCCGGGAGCGGCCACTGCACTCCAGTCTGGGCAACAGAGTGAGACTCCAACTCAAAAAAATAAAGAGGGTGGGGGTGTAATTAGTCAAATGTAGGCTATAAGAAACTCTAAAAGGCATATTTACAGATTTGTTAAACAAGTAAAAATATACTGTAGTCTTTAACATGCTAAGAGAATAGAAGCAAAGTGTTTTCACTACAAAAAAAATTATAACTATGTGACATCATATGTTAATTAGCTAAATTAGTCATTCCACAATGTATATACACTTCAAAACATCATGCTGTACACAATAAACAAATGCAATATTAATTATTAATTTTTTTAAGTGAAATAAATTTTAAAAACTAAAAATATTTAAGAAACCAATGGGATGTTTATACTTTATTTGATTTAAACAAGTAAATGGTAGAAAGTATTTATGAGATGGTCAGAAGAGTTTGAATAATGACTATACATTTTATATTAGTTCTTATCAATTTTTAAGTATTTTAGTCATATTATTGCTATTTTAAAATGTTTTAGAGATAGATACATACTAAAATATTTACAGATAGAATGATAAATGTCAAGGATTTGTTTTAAAATCATCTGGGTATAAGGAAATTGGTGAGACCTAAGTTGATAATTTTTTTAAAGCCAGGTGGTTGGGTTCGTGACATTATTTCCTCTACATTTGAGTCTGACAGATATTTCATATAATGAAAGGTTTTAAAAATATACAACTTTCCCAAAATATGCATCTGTACACAGAACACCCAAGTACAGATAATACTGCAAGGTCCTTTGGAGCAGTAATATTTACAATTTTTTTTTTTCTATCTAGCCCACACTATGATTTTGCCCTTTACATAAGCCTAAATCTGTTGTTTGACTACAGTGACAAGAAACAGTGACTGAGAACTGTGGCATCAGCTGTTGGGTGGGGGTGGGAGAACAGAATATTTGTATCTACTGGCAGTATTTAAAAATAGGATGAGCATCTCACCAGATGGATAGTTTATATATGACCTTGTCTATAGGTAGAAGGATATAAAATTGGGACGTGCTCATCAAAAATGCTGGATGGAGAATAATATACACACTTTAGCAAGTTAAAATTGAAAGGTTTCCACACAGAATTGTAGCATCAGAACTGAAGAGTATGCGCAGTTAAGTTGGAGTTCGTGCTACATAAACATGTAGCATGTAGCTTTGTTTTTTCCAAAAGCGATATGGGCAAATCTGAAGCAAGGCCAATACAAGGAATTTGGTATTGCCCATCACTTTATTTTAGTGTCAGAAATGTGTACAGATATGCTTCTATCTTTCTCAAGATAACTAATGGTTAATTTAAATTATTTCATAAATGATAAGTGTAGTAAAAAGATTTCATATTCAGCTAGAAATTCATTGCATTATTATTAAAATCATATAGACTTTAGTTTTATGCAGAAGCTTATAAGTTCCAATCTATAAAAAACTCTAAATTCAGAAAGTTGTGTTTTTCAACAAAAAGATATGCTTTTTAGTATTAATTAAAATAAGTTTTATATATCTAGTTTGCTTGTTAATAGTTTATAATGTTTTCAGTGTCTATTTCTTGTTGAATAAGCAGGGGAAGGTCTTCGGAAACACATTTTTTCCATCCAAGTTCTTTAATTTTTTTTTGTCTTGATCGCTTGATTGTAGAAATAAAAATGGAAGGAAGGAAGGAAGGAAGGAAGGAAGGAAGGAAGGAAGGAAGGAAGGAAGGAAGGAAGGAGGAGGAAAAAAAGGAAAGAAGAGGAGAGAAACATGTTCACAGAGAATATGGTGGCGCATAGCTCTACAATCTCCTTGAGTAGCTCTTTCTGAAAGGGAGACATATTTCAGCCCTGTATAATTATGTATTTCCAACAAAAGATAATAAGTCCTTTATATAAGGACTCAATATAGTAGGCAGCAAAATATAATCAATAAACTCATAGCATAAACAGTTTGATATTTCAATGATTCATACTAGTTCTTTTTAGTACTATATAATTTAAAAGTCCACATTGTTAGTTGCTTGTTTGTCATAAAGATATTGCGATTATACTTAAAATGAGTGTACTGTGTGTGTGTGCACACTCGTGCAAACTCTGAATCGTTTCTACAGATTAATTGACTTTGGAGAGAGTCGAAGTCTTTCTGTACATAAAAGTCTAATTAAAATACAACCTTTACAGAATTTATGGTCAAAAAATTGAAATTTGAAATATCATTTAATATAAATTTAACATGTAAATTTTTTATCACTTAGGATTATTTAAGCCTCTTATCGGTAAGAGCCCTATATTTTAGATTTAAAACAATTTGGAATATTACCTGGGGCAACAGAATATTAATTATCTTTTCAAGGTATTAATTACCTTCTCATTGAGCAGTTAATGTAAGACCAGCTAAGATAATGACAATATCACCAAAGGAATATGTTTAGGCACAATTAACCAAATTAGTAACTTGATTGATGAATTTAATGAATGAATGAAGTTAATGAATGTACAATCTTTTGTGACTAGCATAGAGGCTGCCTAAATTTTAAAAATGTTTTCATTATATTGAAGAAAAACTTTGAAGTATTTAGTATTATCAAACTGATCTTAATTCTTTCCCATTCTAAAGTGGCAAATCTGAAAGTACTGCAGAATTGATTGCATGCTTTTTAAAATAGGAGCAACAATAGCAAGCAGTCAAATACATCTATTGATAGTATAACCAAAAGAAAAAGAAAGAAAAAAACATGACAAAAACCAGTTGATAGCTTAGAAAAATAGATCAAATACAAGAGTTTGCAAACAGAATACCATTAGACCCATGTTTTCTGTTGTACTGATGGGCCATATGGTGATATATTTATTCTATATTGACTACAGGAGCATTTTTCAAAAAAATAAAATTAGGTTGACTTTTTTTTAACTTTTGTCCTCTGCTAAGTTTAGTTATGAGCTAATGATAAGAAAAATATAATATGTGCCTGTTGATGTATAAGCCTTGATTATATTTTTAATCAAAGGAATAATTTAAGATATATTTCCATACTGCATTCATCCAATAACCTATGTCCACTGGGATGAGTGAAATAGGGTAGGACTGGAGTGCGGGATCATCAGAACTTCCTTTAATTTGCTGTTCATTCTTCAACAAAGCTTCTAAACAATTCTAGACTCTTTGCAACAGTCTATGGCCTATCTGTTCTGAAGAAGTTTGAATGAAGGTGACAAGAACTCGGCTTTTAGGTCCCGACCACAGGATATGGTACAGTTCTGACACCTAGTGGTTACTTTCTCACACGTGACTTGGCAGAATTTATACTTTGTGGATTCTGCCTGCCTCTGCAAAGAAACAGTGAAGTTGGGAATGGCTAGCAAAAGCTTGGCACCTCACTGACCACCATTTAAAAAGAGAAAAGATCCAGACTTTAACTAAAATCAATACACCACCTCTGTTTTAACATGCAAAACAGATGAGGCCCTTTGCAATCTGGTCTCTCTCTGCCCACTCTCCAACTTATCACCCAACATCTCACTCTGTAAAGAACAACCTGCTGTTATTCAAATGCACCGTATTCTCTTGGGAGCCATTTCTCTAGGTGCATAATTTTCTTATTTATCTTGGTTACACTGAACATTCTTAAATGCTTTAACTTAAGAATTATGACCCCATGAAAACTGCATTGAATTCTAGTCTATTTGTTCCATGCTATTTGTCCCATTCAGATTATCCTTGAGAATCTCTGCTTTGCCTTCTACAAGCTAAGTTCTTTGAAAGTAAGAATTTTACCTTTAAATTTTTGGATTGCCTATGCACTTAACACTGGTCTTTGGTCCATAAATACGTGATGTATGCGTTTATGTATGTGATCCTTTGGGAAGGCTGTCTAATTCCTAATTTAGCACAACTATTGTTTATATAAAAATGAAGCAAACATTGATTAAAAACATACTATTTGCCAGATGTGGTCTTGTAATGTTTCCTTAGCCAGATTCCTCAGTGTTTTCATATGATATACATTCATGTCAAATATATGGCAAATTTAGATTCTTGGTAGTACAAAGACTGGAAACTTGAGTAGTGATAAAAAAGTTTTTAAGCTTGATTGTAAAGGAAAATCTAAAGAAATTGTAAACATTTTGAGCTTCATCCCACATGATTGGGTGAAATGAAAAATAAAACTAAAAAGTAGCCAGGCTCACTGGCTCAGCCTGTAATCCCTTTGGGAGGCTGAGGTGAGTGGATTGCCTGAGCCCGCAGGTTCGAGACCCACCTGGGCAACTTGGCAAGACCTCATCTCTACAGTAAATCAAAAAATCAGCCGAGCATGGTAGAGCATGCCTGTAATTCCGGCTACTCGGAAGGCTAAGGCGGAAGGATCGCTGGAGTCCAGCAGGTCGAGGCTGCAGTGGCCGGGAACGGTCACTGCACTCCAGTCTGGGCAACAGAGTGAGACTCCAACTCAAAAAAAAAAAAAAAAAAAACGAAAAAGTATGTACAATTTATTTGTAAAATAAGATTTTAAATCTTCAATTTGTGCAAATCCTTTACTCTCGTAATGTGCAATATAAATTTTCATGGTGGTCAGAAGAGCAATTATGTAAAATCACTACTTTTTACTTAATTTAGCTCATTCTGTCCTATCTTCAAGCCACACCTGCTCGCTGTATTGACCAAAATAAACATTTGCTCACTTCAGTATTACATAACTGAAATAGTTATGAAAGAGCAAGCTTAGATTTATTTTTTCATTATCTGCTGAGCTTACAGCTAAATCCTGGTTTTAAATTTTCATTGTCCAAAGATACAGCCTAAAAGATAGAGTTTGATGCTGAAGTTTACCATATGAAGTTACAATACTATTGGTTATGAAACAAACATCTTTGCATGTAGATGGAACATTTGATATGGAGAAGTACAAACAGCAAAGATTTAGAGTCCATGATACATGATTAAGTATGGCACTCTTTAGCAAGAAACTGAGTATAATCTATCATCAAAATTTGCTTATGTGAGAATTCACTTGCCTCATTTCTCATGTCTTAGATGACTATTTTGCAGGTAACTTTGTTAAAGTTAGAATAAACAAAATAGTTTCTGTGATAATTTTGCTTAATAATTTTTTAAAAGATAAATAACAGAATTATATGAATTATTAAGTATCATGTATATTGCAATGTATGTGTAAAATCAGAGCATATTGGCTTCCACTTGCTTTTAAGAACATATGAAACTTATAACAATACCATCATTCCTTGGAAGGGAAAATACATTAAATAAAAATGTCAAGGTGTCTTAAATGTAATAGAAATCAAGTAAACCAATATTTTCCTAGATAAGAACTAGTTCTATTTATTGCCCTCTTCTTTTACATAAAAAAGATGCTTTATTTTGCTTTATTGTTAGGTTCGTTTTGAATTTTCAATCCTAGGAAAAGCCTATGTGACTTAGTATGTATAAACACAGCAAGCCTTTAACTCTGCATAGAAAATTAGTGTCCAAAATTGGCTTCTTAATATTTCCTGGGAGCTTTCAAAATACACAGATACCTTGGCCTTAGCCAATACCTTCAGAAGCAGAATCCCTGTGTGTAAGTCCTGGAATATGTATTTTTTAAGAACTTTCTAGGTGGTTCCTACATATCACATTTTAGACCAGTGAGTAAACTGGTATTTGGTTCCCAATGCATCCGGGGAAAAAAAAAGGCAGTGTCAACATCACCTGAAATCTTATTGCAAATGCAAATTTTCAACCCCCCCCCCCCCCCCCGGCCAATGAATTAGAAATTCTGGAAGTGTGCCCAGCAACTACCATTTTAACAAGCTTACATGTGATGCTGAATCATACTAGAGGTTATGATTAAGAACCATTTGCTCAAAAAAAAGTTGGAAATTGAGAGTTTATTTAATTTAATAAGATTTGCCAAATGCTTACACTTTTGAGAAATTATTATTTTTTAAAAATTTATTATTATTTTTTTTTGAGTTAGAGTCTCACTCGGTTGCCCAGACTGGAGTGCAGTGCCCGCTCCGGCCACCGCAGCCTCAACCTGCTGGGCTCCGGTGATCCTTCCCCCTCAGCCTTCCGAGTAGCTGGAACTACAGGCGTGCACTACCACGCCCGGCTGATTTTTTGATTTATTGTACAGATGAGGTCTCGCAAGTTGCCCAGGTGGGTCTCGAACCCGCGGGCTCAGGTAATTCACTCACCTGAGCCTCCCAAGGCGCGGGATTACAGGCTGAGCCACCGAGCCCGGCTGAGAAATTATTTTTTTAAAGGATAAGATGGTGCAGTATAACGAAATCTATTATGTCTTTACTTGTGATCTTTTTTATGATTTTTAAACAAATCATTTACTTGTTAATATCTCCATTTGCAACCATTTCTTATTTATTTGCATTTTTAGTGAAAGGACTATATCTCATAAATAAATTGTTCTCAGAAATACCTGCTTCATGAATTTTGAAAGTTTCTTCTTGCCGGGCTCGGTGGCTCAGCCTGTAATTCCGCGCCTTTGAAAGGCTGAGGTGAGTGGATTGCCTGAGCCCGCAGGTTCGAGACCCGCCTGGGCAGCAAGACCTCATCTCTACAATAAATCAAAAAAACCGCCGGGCGTGGTAGCACATGCCTGTAATTCTGGCTACTCGGAAGGCTGAGGCGGAAGGATCACCGGAGCCCCTCATGTGGAGGCTGCGGTGGTCTGGAGCGACCACTGCACTCCAGTCTGGGTGACAGAGTGAGACTCCAAATCAAAAAAAAAAAAAAAAAAGAAAGTTTCTTCTTTTGTAGGAATTATAAAATGTTTTAAAATTATTTTTAAATTATTTAAATAATCTTTAAAAATTCATTTATTTTATCTTATTTTATTATAAAGATGTGAGGTACAAGTCAGGATTACATACATAAGTAGTTTGTGTACAGGTGAAGTTTAGACGCCCAACTGGTCCTCACTTCCCCTGGTTTAAGGTCAGGTACCTTTAGTGATGTTTCATTCTCCCTCCTTCCCCATTCAGTATCCCGCTACTGCCGATCCATCTCTTAGAGTATTGAGATAAATGTTCAGGACTCACAGGAATTACAGAATTACAGGGACTGGTAGGAGTGATAATTTTGCCTCATTTTGTAGACTGAACAAATAAACAAAATTACACTTTGAAAGCAAAGCAGAAAGTCTTACACATGGTAACAACAAAGAGCCCTAGATCCTTATGAAGCTTTTAAAAATATTATCTTGTTTGTCATATCATTGTGAGATAAGTATTATTGTTATAACAACATAAATGTAAGACACATAGTTAAATGACTTTCTGGTAGGTACTCATTTGACAAATAACTGGGCACAGATCATAAAACTAGACACTATAAATTTTAATTCTACAGTCTTTACCTCTGACTCCATTGCAAAGATATTGAATGTACATAGTAAGCACTCAATATATATTTGTGTAATTGAACTGAAAAGATTGCCTCATTTCCAGGATGAAGGAAAACTTGGAATTAGTTTTCTATTCTATTAATTCCTATTGGAAAGAGATAACATAAGAAATAGCACTTAGAATTTCCAGTCATGAGCATAAGTAGAAAAACCAATTCATTTGCATTGAAGGTACTGATTTATGGAGATATACAAATGAAATAAAATTGGAAAGAATTCAGTATGGTATCTGGACAATATCCAGGGTTAATTGTTTTCTGTCCTCAAAAAGTTTGAATTCACTATTCCTTGTGCTATAAAACAAATTAGTTTTACCAAAATCTCAAAAGCTCATGTTTTTAAATAAATTATCAACATTTAAAATGAGCCATTTATTTTCCTGAACTTCTGATTTGACCTGAACTATTGATCACTATGAATTTTCTTGTGTAGTAAGTATGAATTGCATGAATTGCTCCACTATATTAAGAATGTCAAATACCTCAGTTTTGTTTATTATTTTCAGACCGGTCAAAACCAGATTTTAGTTGTCAATCACAATAGTTGACTAAGTCAATATCAATTTATTTTCAAGTCTCACTTCCTACTATCAATCATAAAGGAACACTGAAACTTACACAGCCCATAAAAATTAAGCTCTACTCTCTCCATGCTCTCTCACGTTGGACATTGAAGTCGCTGGCCTTTGCCAAAGCCTGAGAAATAATGACTAGACAACTGACTATGAATTCCTCCAATCAGTTTCAAATCAAGCCATGAGGCCTTTTCAAAGGCCTCTGAATTACAGTTTCCAACACAGTTTTCACTGAGACTCACACAGAAATCAGTGTGGAGACTGTCCCTCTAGAAATACTTCATTGATTCAAAGACCAGTTTTCAAACATTTCAGAATGTATCATCCTCCTCCTCTCTCAAGCATTCCAGTCTTAGGAATTTCAACTGTTTGTCACAGACTACTTATCTCTCCGGACTCAAAGCATAGCATGGAGGCTTCTATCCTATCTCCTCTCTCTCTCTCTCTCTCTCTCTCTCTCTCTCTCTCTCTCTCTCTCTCTCTCTCTCTCTCCAACCTATTTGATTTATAGAACATTATTTTACACCTTTTAAAACAAAGAACATGTGGATATGATTATTAATAATAATAAAGTAAGCATAAAACCCAAATACAATATTTTTAATATATCACTTTTGCATATACATCATTTAATCTCTCAGAAACACTATATAGCCTAGGAGTATTACAGAAAGTATCTAAAAGCCTTCTTTCAATGTTTTTTTGATTAACCTTAAAGATCACTTCAACTTTGTCCCATATGAAAGTTTATAGAAATAATAAAGTGGGTTTGCAGGTGATCTATTTATCTTCAAACAATGACCCTTCTCATGAGAAAGGTACAAAAAAAATGTATATACAGATCTACCACATATATGTCATGTAGACTTTATGCTGTGCTCATGGATACTTTATATGACAAGCATTCTAAAGTGAGCATTAACAACAGGGATTCATCCATGTCTAAATAAACTAGAAAAGTTGAACATGGACCAGGAAAACTGAAGCTTGGACCTGAAAACTAATTCGATGTGTAGAAAGGAGTTAAAGAAATGGAGGAGTCAAAAAAGAAAAATTTAAGTGTTTTGACTCCGTGAATGTTTATGCCCTTCCTTGAAACTTGACTTTTTAGAAAGAAAAGAAGTGCACAAGAGAGAGATCTAATAAAATCTATAATATATTCTGGTTTGGATTGTTGAGTGTAAGGTGCTCCTGAGCTATTCAAGGTTCCTGGGGAACATTCACATAGAAAAATACTCAGATGTGAAACTCAGAAGAGAGATATGAGCATTAAAACTTCACCTTTATACAAAGATTCCCAGATTCAAGCATTGGAAACTTTAAATTACCTTTTTACTTTAATTATTTTAATCACCTTATTACTAAAGGTATATCTTTCCTTGCATTCTGCTAATCCCCAGAATTTAAATTTTGGGGACTTCTTTTCTAGGAGAGAAATATCTCTGGATACAGTTTCTTTGGGGGGGGTGAGAGAGGGATTGCTTTGAAAAATTAATGCTAAGAGATTTCAGAGTTTTAAATAAATTCCAGGAGATGAGTCCTTCTGATTGTAAGTCCGTCAAAGGGAAAAACATTCTGTACTATATAGTCTTAATCAAACTTCCAGGAGGCCGTAGACAAGATTTTATGGAACCAATACGCAAAGGGTTCAGTTGATCCAATTACTATAAATAAGTCATCTTGAACCATCAAGGATGGTTTAATCTTATCAAGTTGCCAAGTCCTTAGTTGCTCCTCCCAGTTTCTTCAATAAATGAAATCACAATTTATCTAGTCTATTCAACCTAGAAAAGTTTTACTCTGGAAACTCTTCAGCTAAAATTCTTTGGTTCTCTGTCTACTCTACCAAGCCCACCCTCTTCTCTACAAACCCACTCTGACTGCTCTAGCTGAGACTTCAATATTAGTAAATAACTATAACATCTTCCTGCCTCCTGTTTAGAATCAGGCACCCTTGTTTTGAATTCTGGCTTTCTTCAGTATCCCCAAACATGAACCTCTTTCCTACTCACTACCTAAGGAAACCTGGGCAAATTATTTAGCTTCTTTGTGAATCTGCTTTGTCAGATGTAAAATGGGGTTAAGGTTAATACTATATCTCATGGGATTGTGAAGACTACTGGCAGCATATATTAAGGTACTTTGCATAATGGATGATACATAGTAAACACTCAACTTATTTTTTTTCCTTTTTTCTCTTGTGTGCTTATTACTTGATATTATTACCATGGTTTATAATTAAAGGGCCAATGGAACAAGGAAAATAACAAAAGTAATTACACAACCCTAGGTGACAGATGTCATTTCACTGTGACTCCATGGTTGTGTTTATCCTGTGATGATGCTGCCTATTTATACTTCACCAACGCCTCATGTGTTCCAATTCTACACCTTTGCATATGCTACTTCTTGCACCTGGAATGCCCTTCACTCCATTATCTACATGGAAAAACCCAGTCACCTGTTTCTCTGACACTCAAATGTCATCTCTTCTCTAAAGCATTTTTGATATCCAAAGGCAGAGACAGCAGTTTTGTCTTCTTTTAGCCTACAGCACATTTCTATACAACTCTCTATATAAATAACTCCATTAAAGCACCAGTAAACTATGAAAACCTCAAGTACAGACAATTTTGTTCATCACTGAATCACAGAACTATCACAGTGCCTAATATATATTAGGGTTTCAGTAAATTTTTCAAGTCTTTTATACATTGTCTTTTTCCCCCTGTTTCATGGACCCCTCCATAGTCGCCCTATGTCTTAATGTTAACATGTCCAAGGCTAAGACCTTGGACTTCCTTTTCATTTGTATACTTGCTTCTTAGATTATTTCAGCCAGTCCCTTAACTCTAAATACTATCTAAATATTGATAATTTATATATCTATTTCTTCAATCTGAGCCTCCCTTCTGACCTGTAGACTCATATATTCAACTATAAATCTAGCAACTTTACTTTATTTAATAATATGTCTCATCATCATTGAAATATATACAGCTGCATCCCCCTAAGTCTTCCCCACAACATATTGCTCCCAAAGTTGTATCCTCTATACTTCACCATTCCAATTGTGGTCTTGGGAGTCATCGTTGGCACCTCATCTCTAATACCTTATGTCCATCATTACTCTCTGGGAAGTCCATTCTCCATATGGTAGGCAGATGGATCATTTTAAAATACAGGACAGATCACCTCTTTGTTTATAACTTTTGATCATTTACTATGTTGTTTGGATACAAATCAAAGTCCAGTACCCTATTAGTTCCAATGTGATTCACACACACTCCTGATCTATTATTTCATTTCTCACTCTTCTTCCTGTATTTTATCCCAGCCTTTTTGTGATTCTTTAAACACACAAATTTCTTCCACCTTAGTTTCCAAGTCCTTTCTGCTCCCATCAGAACTTTTTTCTAACAAATATTCATAAAAACTCATCCTGTCACTTTCTTCAGGTCACTGTTTAAATGTTGTCTTATCTGCAAACACACACACTCCACCTCCAACTGTTACTCTCGGTTGTTTTACATTATTTTTTTTTCTTGGCACTTATAACCAGCTAGCATAATGTGGGCCTACTTGATTATTTATTCATTATCTATATACTGACTGAATGTGAAATCTATGAGAGCTGGAACTTTTTTTTGGTTCACTGCTTGTCCCCATTGCCTAAAGCAATTCTGTACTCAGTAGTGCTCAAAAATTACTTGTCAAATGAATGAAGGTATAATTACTCACCCAATGATATAATGAAAACTGTCAATGAAATGGTTGTCCAATTCCAACAATATATCTCTATTTTTTTGCCTAATTTTATTTTTCCATAAATTTACAATTCCCACCACCCTCATTTCAAAGCATAAAATGCAGTAAACTGTTTCCTGTGACTTGGCACACAGCACACTGAATCAAACCCCATGATGTTTTGAAGCACATGGGCCACTGAACAAATGGATTAAGTCCCATTTACTTAGCCAAAAATTTAACTTTGAACATTGGCCATTTCCTATATAGGGAATACTGATGGAAGAAAGCCATGAGGAGAAGTTAAATTTAGTCCAGACCTCTAAAATTCTTCAGAATAAATGGCAGTGATGAGCACAAAGTGAGTATGAAGGATATGTTAAGGAAGGGATATTTAGAGAACTTAATAGTGAGTTGCTCTGAAAAATGTGCTCCTCAAGCCTTTTTAGGAGTAAGTTTAGTAAAGAGAACTAAAAGTAGATTGAGTCTAAACCAAAACCCTTGGGGGCCAGTTTCAGTAGATTATCAACCATATAAGTGTTCTTGAGTAAGGGCCAGTGGAACCTCTGAAATCTTTTGAACCAAAATGAATTAATCTTTCATTCACTTCTAAGATATTACGATCCTAAGAATGTTGGGTCCAACTTTATAAAAATAAATACCCAAAGAAGTAGAATTCTTGGCTCAGGTTCTATTATGCCACTATAATTTTATAAGTCCCCAGATATTCTTTATACCCAGGCTACTATCTAAGTGACTTCTTGAGAGTTTAGGTCTATTTACATACAAACAGGGTATGGCTGAAAAATAATCATTCATATCATAGAGCTTTTTGAATAACATAATACAAATGAGAGACTTCTCATTAAAACTTTTTGCCTAAGGGAAAAAATCCCTTAAAATTAAGCCTGCTCTAGAACATTTTAGTAATTGGAAATGTATAGACAACAGAAAAACACTTGAACAAAAGTGTGCACTTACCACGCATAGGCTCCACAAAATCTGGTACTTACTGTTGAGGTCAAATGTTTCCATTATTTTCCATAGGTTCACTCCGTGAATCAAATCATAAGAAGAGCAGACTGCATATATCCTCAGAGAGATAAAAAACTGGCGTGAATCCCTGAAAAACGACTATTTCAGAACTGAAAGTATTTACTCTAGGTGACTTTAAATAAGCCCTTTAGCAGAAAGGAGATCATAATACAACTTATTTTAAACTTTGCATTAAAAGACTGTCTCAATTTAATTCACTATGTGTAAATTGCTCATTTTGTAGCCTCAATAGTCCTTCACTCCATGGGAAATGCAAAGAGGTATAAGAAAACCCGATCCTTGACTTTTGAGCTCTGATCAATTCACAGGTCTGAAGGCAATGAATACTGTAACAAAAAACAGGAGATGCTGGGTGATATGTATCTCAAATGCTTTAGGAACTTAAACAAGGGAAAGACCCCCTGTAACTGAGGAACCCAAAGAAAAATTCACAAAAGGAGATCTTTAAGGAGTTGTACCTTGATGGTTGAGCTGGGTTTGAGGGAAAATGTACAGAAAGAGGAAACTCTTAAGATGACAACTCAGAGGAAACCAAGCTCAGAATGTGTTTAGGAAGTAGGGAATGGTCCTTGTGATAGGAAGATTTCAACATGACCCTTGACGACCCCCACTTCCTGATATTTATATCATCATATTGTCACCTCCCCTTCTGTATGGATAACCCCAGTAAGTTGCTTCTAATGAATAGAATAAGGAGAATTGACAGGATGTCATATTTCCACAGTTAGATTCCAAAAGACTTCAGTCTAACTTGCTGTGTTCTTTCTATTGCCTTCTTGGCTTGCAAACTTTGATGAAGAAGAAAGATACCCATTGGAAAGATCTCGGGCAAAGGAATTGACGACCGCCTCCAGTCACCAGCAAGTGAGAAACTGAGGCTCTCAGTCCAACAACAAGAGAGAAACTGAATCTTGCCAGCAGCAATGTGAGTGATTATGGAAGCAGATCCTTCTCCAGCTGAGCCTTGAGATACTGGTAGTCAAACACCTTGATTGCAGCCTGTGAGAGACCCTGAAGCAGAGAATTTAGTTAAGCTCTACTTAAATTTCTGACCTAAGAAACTCAAATAATTGTAGTTTTAAGCCACTAAATTTAGAGGAAATTTGTTTTTCAGGGATAGGTAATTCTTGTAGGCCAGATTGTTACGTGGAAGAACTATTTACATGGTGCTTTACTATTTTCAAAAAACTTTCTCAAACATTGTTGTCAAATTTTCATAGTCCTGCGTGGTAGAAAAAGCAGGTGCAACAGGCATTTTATAGATCAAGAGACATTTCCGTGGTTTTATGGCTTATACTCAGTGTCACACAACTAGCTAGTGTTTTGTCTTTAGTTCGGTGCTCTTTTCATTACAACACCCAGGGGAATGGAAATCTGGAAATTTGAAAGATTTAACATATACTAGGATTATAGTGTTTAATGTGGATGAACAGAAACAGCAAGTGCTTGAACACAAAGGAATTGGTGATGCTATTCATCTTTGTCTTCCTAACTCTTAAAATCTGAGTGTTTTATAAATAAATGTTTGACTGGATTTTATAGATTTGTTTTGGCATCTTTGTGCCTCTCCTAAGTGTGTCACCAAAATGTCAAAGAGTGTTGACATTTCAGTTGGTTTAGAATGGCCTTTGATACAAAAAAGAAAAAAAAAAGGCCTGACTTGCAAAAAGGCAGGTTTTTCACATAGTACAATAACATATGTACATGCCATGATATATTTTATTGATTTGTTCTGAAAACTCATGGTCCACCTAGTGAATACTCAAACAATTGATGCCTCTTTCTCGCTTTAACTTTCATTTATTTATGTTTCTATTAGGAAATTATAAATATATACCCCCTCTCATAAATTATACAGAACAAAAATGATTTTTCTTTATAAATCAGTTATAAGATTAGTTCAATTCTGCTCAAATATAATAATATTCCCTGTAGCATTAAGCATTGCTACATTTAGTAACATTTACACTTTCCCCCAAAAAACTCAGATTTCCAGAATTTTTGAACATGGACGTATTTTATGTTTTTTACTCTCAGCTCTTAGGATCAGTTTCCCAATTATAAGTTTACTGCCGTCAATGTTTTTATTTCTGACAGCTTACATTTCCAATTTCCTGCTTTTTCTGTGAAAAGGGAACTCAGAAAATAAACAGCAATTGTACTGATGATGTTTAAAAATAGGACTAAACAAGCTCTACATAAGAGTTTAAGTAGACGTGACAGCTGCTATAGGAGCCAGCCTGCATGCGTTTGAAGGTTATCACTTAGTAGCTGGGTAACACTGAACAACTTCTTTTAAAAACCTTGAAAGAAACTTTCTTGTACTGATGATTCCACAAATAACTTATGCTGAAAACATGTAGCTGAATATTTGCTGAGTGTTAGTCATGATACTAAATGTTGAATAAAAAAGATGAATGATGAAAAAAGGTATGTGGAAGTGAAAGAGTTTTTTTGAGACTGTTAGAATGCAAAGGGCCCTTTGACTCCATCACTTGTGTATTATTGATGAGGTCATCAATTTTTAAAAACTGTTCAAATACCTTGATCATAATTCCTCAGCTACCAAATGACATATCTAAGTTCTGCAGCTCCCAATTTGTCTACCCAGCAGATATTGACCTTTATAAGAGATGTTGAGGCATGAGGAAAATTAAGTTATCTAATTCTTATAATTGAACAAAAGAGAGCTGCAGTCTTAGAAAATGTTCTTAGCACTTATTTTGTTTAAAAAAATAATAAATTATTTCTAAGCTTTTTTCAGGATCTCAGATTTTAAAAATATTTTGAATCTGAAAAGTAGATTTTTGTTTTCAAAATTTCAACTAGCTATGAGCAAGTTAAGGTAGAAGCAGCGATAACCTGTCTACTAGAGAACAGGGCAAGAGGTTCATGCCTTTTCACTTTTCTCACAATAGCTCTCTAACTGCAGATTTGTGCCCTGGGATTCTTGATCTGATTTTTCTTTGACCTGTGCTGTTTGCCTCATTCAAACTGGGAATTGTCTTGTATTGCCAACCTCCTTATATGGGGCTTCTGCAGTATATAGGTCAGTGTGCCAAACTGAGAAGTTCACTGGGTTCTGACTATGTGTTCTCATTCCTCTAACTCCTGCCAGTGTATACACATTGTCAAATTGAAAGGGAATACCCTTTCTTTTACGTTTGAAAAACATGCAGTTTGAAAATATAAGCTCTTATTCACTAAGTGATTTCCCAGTATCCAGCACATTGCTGGCCGTTGTCTACTGCAGGTTCTAATTATTTCTTTTCTGTGCTACTGCAATATATATTTTTTTGATTTGGTCTTCCCACTTCCATTTTGGCTGTTTACCATGGCCAAGTAATCGTTCTTTTCTTTCTCTTCCTTTCTCCCTTGCTTTCTCCCCTCCCTCCCTCCCTCCCTCCTTTTCTTTTTTCCTTCCTCCCTCCCTCCCTTCTTTTCATTATAAAATTGTGGAATAAAGTGAGAATTAACTAACCCTCATGCTGCATGCAGGTGAAGTTTGGGCTTCTAACTGGCCCTTGGTCCCCTTGGTAGTGTACACTTTGTGTACCTGCCCCCCCTCCACACACTCCTCCGTTTCTCCCTCCCCAGTAGTGCCCAGCACCTGCTGATCCCACCCTTGTGCTAATGTGACTAGTGTTCAGGGCCTACTTATGAGTGAGAACATGCGGTATTCATTTCCTCATTTCTGTAATAGTTCACTTGGTATGATAGTCTCCAACTCCTTCCAAGTTGCTATGAAGTCCATAATTTTGTTCTTCTTTATGGCTGCGTAATACTCTGTCATGTACACATACCACATTTTCTTTATCCAGTCCACATTCACTGAAAAGCAGCATTGGTTCCATGTTTTTGTTATTGTGAATAGTGCAGCAATAAACATGCATGTACAGGTGTCATTTTGCTAGAGTTATTTCTGTTCCTGGGTGTATTCCCAGAAGAAGGATTGCTGGATCATATGGAAGATCAATATTTATTTCTTTTGGGAATCACCACGCTTCTTACCATAGAGATTAAACTGGTTTACTTTCTCACCTATAGAGTAGAAGCATTTCCTTTTCTCCACACCTGCATCAGCACTTGTTTTTTGACTTATTTTGATAACTGTCCTTCCTACAGATAGATGTTAGCTCGTTGTTTTGGTTTGCATTTCTATGATGATTAGTGAGGCTAAACATTTTTTCATGTTTCTATTGACTGTTTGTATGTCATCTTTTCAATGGGGTTTTTGTTTTTTGGGCCAGGTAATCTTCTTAAAGTCCAATTATATAATTCCCCAGTTAAAAAGCGAAAACACCATCATACACACACACACACACACACACACACACACACACACACACATACACGCACCCCCCCCCACACACACACACAATTCAAGTTTTTAAAAACTGGTAAAACCTGGATGAGGTCTGCATTCTAGCTAATAGTAATGTCAATTTTCTGATTTGGATGATGTGCTATTCCTATATAAGATATCAGCACTGGGGAAAGTAGGATGATGGGTACATGGGACTTAAGGAGTCTAAAATAAATTTAAAATTAAAAAGTTAAAAAAAAACACTTGGATTCTTCAGATTTTCAATAAGTATAAAACTCTGTACTATTGCATTTCAGCATATCCCCCAAAACAGAGCCACTTAAAATTTCTTAAAGAAGTATCGTGCAGCCAGGCACGGTGGCTCAGCCTGTAATCCCGTGCCTTTGGGAGGCTGAGGTGAGTGGATTGCCTGAGCCCGCGGGTTCGAGACCCGCCTGGGCAGTGAGACCTCATCTCTACAATAAATCAAAAAATCAGCCGGGCATGGTAGTGCATGCCTGTAATTCCAGCTACTTGGGAGGTTGAGGCAGAAGGATTGCCGGAGCCCAGCAGGTCGAGGCTGCGGAGGCCGGGAGCGGCCACTGCACTCCAGTCTGGGCAACAGAGTGAGACTCCAACTCAAAAAAAAAAAAAGAATTATTGTGCTTACTAAGACAATTTGGCCTTTACTGCTCAATGCCTGTCTCTTCCCTTCATTTTGACTTGCAAAACAACTATCTTTCAAGATGTACCTTAAGTTCCACTTCCTCCTTTAAACATTGCTCAATCTTCCATCAGCTAAATACAATACAAAACCTTGTAAGATAGCCTTTTAATTTTTTAGCCCCACTAAATTATAAGAAAATTACAAGATCTTAGAGGACAGGGTTTGTGTCTCACTGATCTTTCTGATCTAGGCATATTCTAGTAAGTGCTTTGCTCAATTTTTATTGAAATAAATGGAAATGAAGCATTCTGCCTTTAATATGCAAAGGACATATCCTGCAAAAGCAAGGTGGAGGTCAGTTCTAATCAACTAATAAATCAACAAATTTAAACATACTTAGCAAAATAATGTCTTTTAATATAGCATAACCTTTCATGTTTCACATATCTATTCTTTAAATATTAAGACAGTTAAAAACATTGATGTCCGCCGGGCTTGGTGTCTCAGCCTGAAATCCCACGCCTTTGGGAGGCTGAGGTGAGTAAATTGCCTGAGCCCGCGGGTTCAAGACCCGCCTGGGCAGCGAGACCTCATCTCTACAATAAATCAAAAAATCAACCAGGCATGGTAGTGCATGCTTGTAATTCCGGCTACTTGGAAGGCTGAGGCGGAAGGATCGCCGGAGCCCAGCAGGTCGAGGCTGCGGTGGTAGGGAGCGGCCACTGCACTCCAGTCTGGGTGACAGAGTGAGACTTCAACTCAAAAAAAAAAAAAAAAAATTGATGTCCAAGAACATTTGGTTTGTTCTCTAGATTTGAACTTAAATAATAGTTTCAGTCTGTGCAACATTAAGGCAAATACCATGGTATAGGTGTCATAGAAGTTTCAGATCAATTGAAAAAAAATTCCAAATTAACAGGATCTCTGAAACTGCCCTTCTGTTTTACCCGGCCCTAAATTATTTTTCCCCAATGTAAATGTCTTTCTCTTAGTGCATTTCCCTTTATCTTTCCACTTCTCAATAATAAAGTGTCCAACATATTTTTCTTTTCTAGGGTCACTGAGGTATAGTTCCTATCAAATAAACTGGGAAGTGACCTCAGTCTGAGTTTTCTATGCCACATCAGGATGGCATTCCAATCCTAAGCCTCAAATAATAACTTATTCAGCACTTAGTATGACACCGCATTATTATTTCAAAATCAATTTTAAAGAAGAAATATCTAAGCAAATAAAGAATAAGTCAGAAGTTGAATTTAAAAATAAATAAAACTTATACATACACAGTTATGTAATGTGAATCTCTGCATCTAGTTTCTGAAGTTGCTAAAAGAATCTGTTTTAATTCACTAATAAAGGTAGGTTTTTTCCAAATAATATTTTCTATCTTGACCTATATTTTTGTTTGAGGTGATTAAGCTACTGACATTCTATAATGAATTCACATCAATAGGCCATCTTGAGAGCTTCCTAAATGGCAAGAACTGTACTAGACACTGAATTACTTCATTTGTTTTTCCAGTCTTTGTGATGAATTTGAACATGTCAAATATTTCCTTCAGTCAAAGTCAGTATTTCATTAATAAAAACGTTTTAATGAATAAACTGAAGCTGAACACATTTATCATCTACTATATTAACATTTTTCAAGAATACAATATACTGTTTAACTATAGTCACCATGTTTTATAATAGATCTTTTGAACTTATTTCTCCTAATTGAAATTTTATACCTTTTTGAGCGACATCGCTAAGTTAATCTAGATATGTGCTGTTGTCAATGACTGTGGAAAGTTTTTAACTTGCTGATCTTTAATAAGTAATACAAACTTTCAAAGTGTTCAGGCTGGAGTAGGAATGAACTCTGTCAGGAAAGACTGAAAAGTGTCTTGTCAGAGAGATAATGATGGCCCCAGATTCTGCCCCATTTCCCACTGCAGCACAGTTGGCCCCTCTTATATAACTCAAATTTGAAATAATTACTTGGTGACAATGGACCACCTTTCACTTAGTGCTGCACATATCCCTGTGATCATGGAGGTGAAATTATCAGCACTTCCAGAAATTGACAAAATTGCAGGTGATGTTTTTTCTATTTCTAAAGATGTGATGGATATAAAGCATGGGTGTGTCTGTATGTGTTTGTAAAATTAGTTCTTTCCTGTTGCAATATTTCAACTCTACCATGATATAGGAAACTAATATCCTAAAAAACTTAATATGCATATGTTGAAATATCTGATCTTGTTAAAGTTATTTGTCCACTTGTCGGTATCTTTATTAGATAGCTGATTTTATTTAATAGATGCCCTTGCATGTTAAGTAATCTTAGTTCTAAGGTAATATTTTAGTGATTTACAGTGAGTATGAATTGTGCTACATATAAAGTATCAAAAAAATAGTTAAGTAAAACTACAGGAACTGTGAATAACCAATCCTGTTCTACCTTTAAAATATATTTGGGGCGTATCTGCTTCACAAAAATTCTTATCTAAGCCCTTATCTTCCATCACTGAAGAACTTAACATAGGTCCTTTCAAACATTCACTATGGCTCATAGAATAAAACCCAGAATTTTGTTTGACCCTTTCAATGTCTGGCTCCTACTATCTATTCCCAATCATCTCATGGCATTTCTCATCTTTCTTACTAATTTCCGACTATAATTACCTTCTTTCTTTACATCATCCTTTCCTACCCATGGTCTTTGCATATGTTCTCTCTTCTACCAAGCTTCCCACTCACTGGGTCATTCTCATCATTTGGGGCTCACCCCAAACATCTTGCTGTTTAGCAGGCATACATGGATCTATTAATATAAAGGTGCACCCACACTCAATCTCTATTGCATTACCCTGTAGTTTTCTACCTACCACTTAAGAACTTCTTGATATCTTGTTTACTTGATTATTTGGTTGTTTTTGGCCTTACTCACTAGAAAATAAGCTTCCTGAGTGCATAAAGACTTTATGTGTATTCCCAGACCTTATCTATATCCACAACAACTAGAACTCTGCCTTTAACAAGTACTTGTTAAATCAAAGAGTGATTAGTACATATCTCTTTTCTTTCTTTCTTTTTTTTTTTTTTTTGAGGTGGAGTCTCACTCTGTGGCCCAGGTTGGAGTGCATGGCATACTCACAGCCGCTCCAGCGTCCACCAACTGGGCTTAGGGGATCCTTTTGCCTCAGCCTTCAAAGTAGCTGGAATTACAGGCGCACACTACCACGCCGGCTAATTTTTTGTTTATTATGGAGATGTGATCTCGCCAAGTTGCCCGGACTGGTCTGGAACCCTCATGCTCAGGCAATCCACTGACCTCAGCCTCCCAAAGTGCTGGGTTTACAGGCTGAGCCACCCAGCCCGGCGTGTATATCTTGATAATACATGATAGACATTAAAACCTGACATACTATATCCACAATGTGTATGAAAGAAAGAGAAAAAGTGAGAAAAATGTTTGTCTATGTAGAGGTGTATCATGTTTGTATTCTGAATACTCTTTATCATGAAAATGTGTGGTCTGATCCTTCATAGAAAGCAGACATGTAATTTTAAATTATAATTTAATATAGTTATTTTACCAATGCATTAACTGTAGTACCTGCCAAAAATAAAATAATTTTATTTTTGTTTAATAAATTACCTTTGTATTAGCTTTTGGGATGCCTTGCATTAGTTTTTGGGGTAGTCATTAACAATTGGTTACTTTTGACTTGTCTATCATAATCCAACAGCTAACAGTGCTAGGCCACTGAAGGTTTCTAATAAATGCCAGGAAGTAGCAAAATATAATTTAAAAAAAATTTAAATATGCAAACTAAAAAAGACATTTGACAGTTTTATGCTACTTATAGTTGGAGAATTCATATTTAAAACTGCTATATTTAATGACACTGTTTAAAATGGTAGAAAGGAAATGCAGAAAGAAAAACCGACTAGCTTTTCTAATGTTGGCTTCTGATGCAAAAATGGTAGATTAGAGAAATTTGACATTTAAGAAAACATTGTTTTGTAATAGAAAGAATTTCTGGGAGGACAATATAATATTTCAAAGGTTACATTCACCTCAGCAAGAATGCAGATTTATTATTTTTTAAAAAATCAAGGAAAATTAAGAAAGCATATTGCTTGGTAGAGTGACATAAAGGGATATTGCTCATTTGAAAATCCCTCAGACAGCTCTGATGCTTGGGTTGCAAATCTCAGCAAGGCTTTGATCAGTCAAATACACATCAACATATGAAGACACAAACTGGATATATCAAGACATACTGTGTGCATTTGCATTTTCTCCATTGTAAGTGCTTCTTATTTCTGAAGTCCTTTGTCAGCAAGCTGAATAAAATCCTATAGCATGTGAAAGTTCCCTTTTAAAATTGTATTATCCGTACTTTTATAGATTATTTTTCTCCTGTGCTCAGTCAAGATACTAATATTATTCAAGTGCTTCAAAGATATATTGCTTGCATTTTGCAGACAATATTGGGTATTGCCTCTGGTTAAGCCTTTATTTTAAAAAAGTTGATTTTTCTATATAAGAGAAAATTTGTGTAGCAAGGCAACAAAAGATTTTTACACTGCATTCTTAAATATGAATGAAACTGCTGCATTGATAAGAACTCTAAAACCAGAATTAGCATATTGCTCTAACTCAGCCTCTCAGCAGTGCCCCCTGAGCTGTATATATAATTCACTTTTTTCTCATTCATTATTACTCTCAGAAAAGGAAAATGAAAAAGAAACTCCAATGTACATATTAATATTGGGGTTTCGGGAAAGAAAAAGTAACTTTCTCTAGAGGGTAAATGGTGATGAGATCTTCCATGTGAAAATTTCTTGAAGAGAGATGCCAGAGAGAAACCTAAACAGCAAGACTTTGGTTTCTTTAAGATAAAAAAGCCATCTGGAAAAATCTTCCAGTTGTAAATTATTGCAAATATTGGTTTTATTTTAGATTTGCAAATGTCAAATCATCATTTCCAGACTTGACTACCATAAAATCAGGTGCACAATTAACTAAAAAAGAAATAAACACATTTCCAAAAATATGCCCTCCCAAAATGTGAAAAAATATATTTAGATTATTTTAAAATCTCATTAAATACTTTTGAGTTTTATCAAATGTTAGTGATTACTAATTAAAATTTTGCTAAAAATCAATAATGTTGAGACTATAGGAAAATTGTGCCTTGATTCCATTCCATCTTTTCTAGAGAACTTTTTCTGCTTCAACCATTCTTTTACTCAAAGTGGTCCATTCTCAATCAGCTAAATCACTCCAATAAGCACATTTATATCAAAGTGCTATTACCAATGGCTTGATATTTTACCCAGAGAAAAGTTTTACTTACATAAAAGACTATGGGAGAGGGAAAATTTTAATCCAAAAAAATAATTTTCAAATGGTAAAATTTTAAACCGTGTTCACATACGAGAGATACATGGCCCTCTACAATTAATTTCACAAAATGTATCACCTTTTTTTCCTGCATGTGAACCTATTTCTTTTAGACAATGATCCTCCATTTTTAGCACACATCCGAACAATTTCTTTTTTTTTTAAGTTTCCAAACAAAGTTTATTAGAGAAGAAGGGAAAAAAGAAAGCATGTGACATGCCAGGGCTGGCATGGACAGCTCAGTTTCACTTCGGAGTTTCTGACTCAGTAGGTATGATATGAGACCAAGGATTTGTATTCCTAATTGTCTCCAATGCTGCTGCTTGGTGGCCACACTTTGAGAAACATTTATCTAAGTCAGTGAATTCTCCTATTTGTCTGAAATCACCTGAGGAAGTTAAAAACACAGATGATACCCACAGATTCTGATATTATATGTCTGCAATATAACCTTGAACCAATCTTTAAAAAAAAAAAAAAAAAAACCTCTAGGATTTCTAATGTGTAGTAAAGTTTCTGATCCACTGCTCAGACTATTTTAAGGGGTAATTATACTAATAATATGAATTTAGACAATACTGCTCTTATACTCTCAACTTTAATCTAACAATATTCAGTGTAGGCTCATTAAACACTAATCGTGTGTGCTAAGGATATGCGTTGACCTGCAAAGTCCTCCATGATCTAATCCCTGGAAAATCTTTCTGACCTCATCTTTTGACACTCTCCCCCACCTGCCCACCACCACCCCTCTCCAGCCTCAAAGACTTCCTTGTTGCTCCTTCACTACATCAAACACACTCCCAACTCATGGTCTTTGTGCTGACTCATTATTATTCCCTCTTCCAAGAGCACTATGCCCACATGGCTTCCACCCTCCCTTCCTCTAGTTCTCAGCTCAAGTGTCAAGACTTCAAAGAGGGTTTTATCTAAAAGAATCCATCCTTTCCTCCAATCCATTTGCTTTATCCCTTTGCTCTCTGTATTTGTCTTCATAGCACTTCGTATTATCTTATTTAGTACACATTTATTTATTTATCTGTTGTTTGTCCCTTTCCGTTAAGTATAGACCCATGAAAGTAGAGTCTATGTTTCCTTCACTGCTGTATTTCCAATGCCTGGAGAAGTACCTGACATAAAGTAAGCACTAAGTAAATATTGTTAAATATATGGGGATGTAATAATAACAAAGATGAGCATGACTTTAATGCCATGCAACTGACCCTTGAATGGGATTTATTGGTTTAAAAAAAAAAGCACTAAACAATGAGAGGAGAATAGTCCACTTGGCTAGGAGAACACAAAGAAAGGGCAAAGAAGCCTGCCTGAAGTGATCAGAGAAGATGTCCCAACAGAACTAATTTATAAACTAAAAGAGAACTAAAGAAGAGCTTTAAGAAATAAAAATGAGTAGGCATAGTTCAGGAAAAAGGTGGTAGAAAGTGCTCAGAGTTCAGCATATTGATGAATTGAAAGAAGTTTAATAGATAATTCAGCATGAGTCTACTACGTTTCTGCTAAGTTATAAAACATGCATAAACTTTGATGAAATCTAAGAGCATGAAATTCTTGAAAGCAAGAATTGAACTGATACATGTTTTATCTTTTTTCCTGTCCTCTCATTACTCAGGAGGTAATCCTGAGCACATAGTAGGATCTCTATGAGCATATTGAAAAATGACTATTTGGGAGACCAGGGATCTCCTTTATAGTTACAGAATAACTTACACACAACAAGAACTCAAAAATAATCTTGATTGATGATCCCCTGAGATGAATTATATGACACTTTACCCAAATCCCAAACTATGTGACTCATCCTACATAAATATAAATTACATATTAAAATAAAACAATTATTATTTTATTCCATTTCATTTTCTTCACAGCCACCATTAAATGTGACTACATTTCCAGCACTGATATGGTTTTATGCTAATGTTTTCAAAAATGATTGAATAAATTATTTGGGGCAAGATGCGACTGTATTAACTAAAAGAGAGACAAAATTTTGTCTTTTAAAATCTGTCAACCACATATAACAGTATATTCAGGTTTTTGTAATTTTTTTATCCTATTTTTAATCTTGAAATACCTTGACAAATTCTTGCATTCTTTCATTGTAACAAAACTTGACACCACACAGACAGTACTAGAGTGACTACATCTCTGACATTCTAGTTTTAAAAGTAATTAAGTTAGATTAAGTAAACACCAACTCCTTCAAATTCTGGTCCACTATATTAAAATCCTGAAGATATCAGAAACCAGATTCAGGAAGATTTAAATAAGAGCTAACAAACCATCGCAATTGTGATTGGCAAACCTTGAAGTGACCCCCACGATCCTTCCTCCTTGTATTCTTACTCTTGTGTAATTCTCTCTTTTGACTGTGAGATGGACCTCTCAACTCACCCCAACAAATAAAATACGCAAAAAATAATCGACTATCACTTTCAGGAGTTGGTTATAGTGGCTAAAGTGGTATCCATCATAATCCCAAAAGACAAAATGTCAAATGTCATAATCCTGAAAGTTGAAATCTCGAAAGATTAAAATTCCTAAAGATCAAAATTCTTCAAGGTTAAAATTCCTAATGTCTAAAATCTTCAAGATTGAAATCCCCAAAAATTTAAATTGCTGATGTTGAAATCCTGAAAGCCAAATTCTGGGGAAGAAACTCGTGTGATTACAGTGAAACACAGGACAGATGCATCAGGTTAGTTGAATTAAATTGGGTACAATTGTTACCTTGTTATTGCCTTTATTAGCATTTGGCAGAAAATTCAGGTGAGTACAATATTGCAATGACAAACCTTCAATTTAAAAATGCATTATTTGTGCATTTGTATTGGCACTCCTCCCAGTTGATCAACTTTTAGTTTTTAATGAATTAAAGATTTAATTTCCTGAAAAAGCCAGTGAAGTTACTGATTGGCTCAAAAATAATTACCAGCACAGTAAGATAAGAAGACACAAATACAATGGTGTTGCTGTCAAATTTGTGGACTGTACTTGAGTGCATATGGAATGGATTTTTGCAAACCTAAAGCAACATAAAAGCATGGCACAGAAAATGGAAAAATGTAATAGGGAATGCTTGTTGGTGTATATTGGGTCATAGGAGAATTTTTTTTTTTTAAGTAGCACTGTGTAGAAAATCACTGTGAGCGTATTCTCTGAGGAGACCCATACCCTAAAAAGAAAGCAGCTATTCATTGCCATGCAATATTTCAAAATATAGTTAATGATTATGAAAGCTGGCCAGCTCTAATGGATGACCTCCAGGCAATTTCCCATAATCTATCCCTGTAAACATTTTCTTATGCCAAATGTTCTTTTTTTTTTCCTATTTGTAGGTTTTTTCCTGGCATTTTTAATTGTCAGCATTATTTTTTTATATTTTTATGCTATGTAGTTCATCTTCACATAATTTGCAACACTGGAGGTATAAATTATATAAAGACTTTATAGGAAGTTAGAATTTAGGCAAGGCATGGTGGCTTATGCCTATAATCCCAGTATTTTGGGACACTGAGGTGGGACGATTACTTGAGGTCAGGAGTTCAACACCAGCCTATGCAACATGATGATGCCTCATCTCTCCAAAAAATCAAAAGCTTAGCCAGGTGTGATGGTACTTGCCTGTAGTCTCAGCTACTAGGGAGGTTGAAGCAAAAGGACCACCTGATTCCAGGAAGTCAAGGCTGCAGTAAGCCAAGATTGTGTCACTGCACTCCAGCCTGGGTAACAAAGTGAGACCCTATTTCAAAAATAAAGAAAGTAGGAATGGACTGAGGCTTTTATCAATATGTAGTAGCCTTCTGTATCTTTTTTGAATTTTAATAGCTTGAAGAGTATTTTGTCTGAAATTAAGATCGTTACTCCTCCTTTATTTTGTATTCCGTTCACCTGAAAGTTTGTTTCCCATCCTTTGAGTCTGTGGGTGTCCTTTCTAGTGAGGTGAGTCTCTTGAAGGCAATAGGTTGTTGCCTGATGATATTTTATCCATTTTGCCATTCTATGTCTTTTCAGTGGTGCATTTAGTCCATTCACATTGAGGCTAATAATTGAAATGCAAGAGTTGATTCCTGTCATAAGGTTCTTACAGAGTTGTTCCTGTTTGTTTGTTGTCTTTCTTTGGGTTCTGGAGTTGGCTCATGTGTGTTTTTATTCTTTTGCCTGTACTCTTGTGAAGAATGTTGTTGTTCTTTTTTCTTTTTCTTCAGTGTTCAGTACTTTCTTAAGTGTTTCTTGTAGAGGTGGTCTGGTGGCAGCATAGGTTCTTAGGGATTGGATATCTGGAAAAGATTTCAATTCTCCCTCATTAATGAAGCTTAGTTTGGCCTGGTAGGTTATTCTTTGTTGAAATTGTTTCTCTTTTAGAACTCTGAAGATAGGGCTCCAGGCTCTCCTAGCCTGAAGGGTTTCTGTGGATAAATCTGCTGCTATTCTAATTGGTTTTCCCTGGTAGGTAGTCTGGTCTTTTTCTCTTGCTGCCTTTAGGATTTTTCCTTTTGTAGCTACTTTGTTTAGGCGAATTATTATGTGTCTGGGAGTTGGTCTTCTCATTTTTTGTCTTGCAGGGGTTTTCTGAATCTCTTGTGTTTGAATTTTTTATCCTTGATGAGATGAGGGGAGTTTTCTTGAATGATTTCATGAAATGTTTGTTCCAGTGTGGCTTCTGTTTCTCTCTCTGCCTCAGGAAGTCCAATTACTCTTAGGTTTGGTCTCTTGAACTGATCATTCATCTCTTGCAGGTTTTGTTCTGTCTTTTTGATCTTCTTTTCTATGCTTTTGATAGTTTGGGTTAGTTCTGTGTTTTGGTCTTCAAGCTCTGAGATTCTTTCTTCTGCTTGGCTAATTCTGCTTTCCAGAAGCAAAACCTCAATTTCTCAACCAACTCATCTTCGACAAGGCCTCCACCACCTACCACTGGGGAGAGGAGAACCTATTCAATAAATGGTGCTGGGAAAACTGGCTGACCACATGCAGAAGATTGAAACAGGACCCCTATCTATCCCCATGCACAAAGGTTAACTCCAAATGGATCAGAGACCTAAATGTAAAACATCACACCATAAGAACCTCAGAAAATGAAGGAAATACCCTCATGGAAATTGGAACTGGCATCCAATTCCTGAACAAAACCCGAAACCCACAGGTCATAAGACAGAAGATAGACAAGTGGGATCTTATTAAACTGACAAGCTTCTGCAAAGTCAAAGAAGCCATCAAGAGAGCAGGGAGACAGCCTACAGACTGGGAAAAAATATGTGCCAACTCCAGGTTTGACAAAGGCTTAACATCCTGGATCTACAAGGAACTAAAATGTGCTGAAAAGAAAAAAACAAACAACCCCATTATCAAATGGGCAAAAGATATGAACAGACACTTCACAAAAGAGGACATCCGAGCAGCCAACAAGCACATGAAGAAATGTTCAACCTCACTAATCATCAGGTAGATGCAAATCAAAACCACACTGAGATACCACCTAACTCCAGTCAGAATGGCAATTATCAACAACTCAAAAAATAACAGCTGCTGGAGAGGGTGTGGTGAAAAGGGAACACTTCTACACTGTTGGTGGGAGTGTAAACTAATGCAACCTCTGTGGAAAGCAGTGTGGCGATTCCTAAAAACTCTAAATATCAACCTCCCAAATGACCCCGCAATCCCCCTACTGGGAATATACCCTGAAGAACTCAAATCACTCTATAAAAAAGATACCTGCACACGTATGTTTATCGCAGTATTGTTCACAATAGCAAGAACCTGGAAACAACCATGCTGCCCATCAAAAGAGGACTGGATTTAAAAAATGTGGTACATATACATGATGGAATACTACGCAGCCATAAAAAGAACAAAATCATGAATTTTGCAGCAACCTGGATGGAAGTTGAGTCTATAATACTGAGTGACCTCTCACAGAAACAAAGATCCAAGTATCACATGTTCTCACTCATATAATGGACCTTGAACATCCAATGTAATACTATAAGAAAATGACTGACAGTACTGGGAAACTATGGGGGGGAGAGGGATGGGATTAACAGTAGCAAATATCTGTCTGGGAAAGGGGAAACACCTCTTATCAACAGGGTGCCTGAATGAAACGCAATTGTACACCTAACCCTTAACTGTACCCCACAAAACCATAATAAAAAATATTGATTTTAAAAAAAAAAGAAAGAATGGAAGGGAGGGAGGGAGAGAGGGAAAGAAAGAGAGAAAAGAAAGGGAGTTCTAATTTGTTTTGTTTTTTTGCAAATTTGACTCCATGAAAGTATATTATCACAACATTGATTTTGTGTGTAAGCACAGTGTATGTGTAAAAAATTGACACTTCCTTAACAAATGAAGAAGAGATGTGAAAGGTAAAGTTTTTCAAGATCTAACTCTTTTGTATGACTGCATATGGGATGGTGACCCATTATAGGTTTTGACTGATCTCATCAAGAAACTCAAGTTGTCCATCTCAGTATTTCAGATGACCAAAGTTTCAAAGCTGGTTGCATACAATCACGAACCATAGTGATAGGTGTTAATGCAATTCTCTTTTGAACTTATTTATTAATACACTTTGTCTGCTCATAACAGTACTATCCTTGCAACTTTCATTTGTATATCTGAATACTTATGCTTGTAAAAATATATACTATTGTCTATTTTATTCAATAAGGTGACTTATGAAGCATTTTGTCATGTTTTTCTATGCTTCTCAAATAGATCCCTTTAAAAAATGCAAATAAATGTCTTTCAAATAATTTTTACAAATTATTTTTCTAGGAAGAGTAAATATGGACAACCGGAGACATCAGTTGACAAGAGCTCTCAGCAAAGGAGTCTAAAAGGGAAAGTGAGTATGGCACTTTGCAGGTCTGTCAGGAAACCCAAACTGAACTTTATCAAATGTACACCTGACAAGGCAGAGAAAGGTCAGTTCCAAGCCCCTGCCACCTCCAGAATTGACCTGACATAAGATATGGAGACTGCTCTTGATGAAAGAAGCAGTGAGTGATGGAGAGAGTTTTTACATACTTCTCATGAACCTCTTTATTCCGAGCAAGGAAGAGACACTACCTCTTGCACTGCCCAAAAGCAAAAGCTGCCCAGAATTGGGACAGAGGTACCAATTGGATCCACAAGGGGCCAGGGAGACCACAGTCTCCAGTGAGTCATGATGCTTGTGGCCACCAAACCCCCCACAAAAAAAGCTACATGGGGCATACCCTGTTGGGTCATCTGTACATTAATGCTCCCCCTTCCCCTCCCTGACAGAGTAATGCACACCCACTTTGAGGACATTTCTGCAGTGGTGCTGACACCTGTCCCAGCCCCAGTTCAAGGTTGCAAATGTGGCTTGCCCTCAGGGGGCTGCCATCACTACCATTACTTCTCCCACAGAGCAGAGCAGAAAGTAGGAGACAGTACACATCTGTGCAGCACAGCAGTGATAACTCTACCTAATAGCAGACTGAAGGAGAAATGCTGGGAAAAGCCTGCTGAATCCAGCTGATTACATCACCTGGCACCTGGCCCACACCATCACCTGTCATAGCAGATCAGCTGGAGCCCTGGATCTGATCAGTGGTGAGGTAGTATCGGGAAAGCCAGAGAGGAGTCCTTGCCTGGTGAGGAGCCACCTATCGCAGCCATTTTCTTTGATCCAGGACCAGGTATAGATTTGCATTGCCCCACCAAATCTGCACAGCCTCCAACTTGTTGCTTAAGGTAATCTCATCAAACTGGGAGAGACAGAAGCCCCTCCTCCAGGCTGAATCAGACACAGAAAACTCAGATCTGTGTGGCAGACCTGACAGGAAGCAAGCCAAGTGAACCCAGAGCTGACTAACCCCCTCCCAAAGTAGGCCTGTGGCAACTGACCCAAGCTATAAGTAACCCTATCTGCCTGAGATGAGAGCAGAAGGGAGGGTCTAGAGATCAGAGCTGAAGGGACTCTGGACATACAGGAAGAACCTCAGAACCAGTCTGATTCCTTGTTTTTATTTTTTATTTTTCAACTGTTTGTTTTTCTCACTTTCGTTTGCTTTGTGTTTTAGTTTTTTTCTCTTTCATTTGGGTTTTGATAACATTTTCATACTTGCTTTTCTTTTGTTATTTTACTGATTTTTTTTCTTTCTTCTATCTATTCTTTAGACCCCCAGTTTGTGTAGGGGACGTCTACATCAATAGACATGACTTTACTAGACTGTGTGTTTGTGTGATTACCTGTATGCTCTAGGGTTTTTTGTTGTTGTTTTTGTTTTCTCTTTTTTGTCTTTGTGTCTCCTTTCATTTGTTAGCTGGTATGTCTGTCTGTTGTCCCCCCTTACTCTTCTCTCACTTAACCTTCCTCTTGACCTCCCGTTTGTTCTTCCATTATTTTCCTTTTTCTTACCTCATTTTATTCCAGGGAGCAAACCTAAACCCCCACTGCATGAACATATTTTATGGCAGTGGAAAATGGGTTCCAAGGTGCCCATACACCTGTCAGTGGATACTGGGATCTGCAGATAGATTCTGAATCACAGCTCCCCACTCAACTAAATCTCAAAACTGCAAAAAAGTACAGCCCCCAACCCACAGTCCAGCTTCAGAATTGAACAAAGATAGAGGATCCACACAAGGAAGAATAGGAGACTGAGCAAAAAGAAGTAAAAGTAACCCCACCATCCCTGAAAAAACAGAATTAAAGAAAAGGGGAGAAAAAGTGGGGGGTGGGGAGAGAAAATTTACAAAAATGAAGAAAACCCAAAAGAAGAACATGGGTCTCTCACAGACCCCTGGAAGGTCAGATACTGAGAAAACAGATTTTGGAACACAAACAATGAAAAGCCCCCAGAATGACTGGTATCAAACTACAAACCCAGATATCAAAACACTAATAGAGAGATTAAAAAGAATGGAGGAGAGACAAGAGGAAAATAGGAAGGAGTTGATAACTGAGATAACAGCAGTGATAAATACTGTGATTGAAATAAATAATGAATTGGTAAGCATGGAAAGCAGAATTAGCCAAGCAGAAGAAAGAATCTCAGAGCTTGAGGACCAAAATAAAGAACTAACCCAAACTGTCAAAAACATAGAAAAGAAGCTTAAAAGTACAGAACAAAACCTTCACGAGATAAGCGATTACTTCAAGACCCAATCTAAGAGTAATTGGCCTTCCTGAGGAAGAGAGAGTCAGAGGTCACACTGGAACAAACATTTCATGAAATCATTCAAGAAAACTTCCCTCATCTCATCAGTGATGCAAAAATTCAAATACAAGAGATTCAGAGAACCCCTGCAAGACAACAAATGAGAAGACCAACTCCTAGACACAAAATAATTCACCTAAACAAAGTAGCTATAAAAGAAAAAATCCTAAGAGTAATTGAACTTCCTGAGGCAGAAAGAGAGACAGAGACCACCCTGGAACAAACATTCCATGAAATTATTCAAGAAAACCTCCCTCATCTCATCAGTGATGTGACCATTCAAACACAAGAGATTCAGCGAACCCCTGCAAGACAACAAATGGGAAGACTAACTCCTAGATACATAATATTTCGCCTAAACAAAGTAGGTATAAAAAAAATCCTAAAGGCAGCAAGAGATCGAGGTCAGACTACCTACTGGGGAAGACAAATTAGAATAGTAACAGATTTATCTACAGAAACATTTTGGGCTAGGAGAGCTTGGAGTCCAATCTTCAAAGTTCTCAAAGATTATCAATTTCAACCAAGAATAACCTACCAAGCTAAACATCAGTGAGGGAGAATTAAAATATTTTCCAGACATTCAATCCCTAAGAACTTAGGTTGCCTCTAAACCAGTTCCACAAGAAACGCTTAAGAAAGTATTAAACACAGAAGAAAGGGAAAAAAGAACAATGTTCTTCACAAGAGTGTAGAAAAAGATTGAAAACACACATGAATCAACCCCAAAATCAAAAGGAACACAACAAACAAATAGGAACAACAACATCTCTATAAGAACCTCATGATAGGGATAAACTTTAACATTTCAATAATTAGCCTGAATGTGAATGGACTAAATGCACCACTGAAAAGACACAGAATAGCAAAATGGATAAAATATCATAAGGCAATAGTATATTGTCTCCAAGAGGCTCATCTCACCAGAAAGGATACTCACAGACTCAAAGTAAGAGGATGGGAAGCAAAATTTCAGGTGACTAGAACACAAAAGAAAACTGAAGTTGCAATCTTAATCTCAGTCAAAATACCCTTGAAGCTATCAAAAACTTGAAAAGATGAAGAAGGTCATTATATAATGATAAAATATTCAATCCATCAATAAGAAATATCCATCCTAAACATATATGCACCCAACATAGGAGCACCAACATTTTTAAAGCAGCTTCCAGTCAAACTTAAAAAAAAAGACTGACTCTAACACTGTTATAGACTTTAATACCCACACACAACCCTGGATAGATCATCAAGACAAAAAATCAGCAAGGAGATCCAGAATCTCAATGAGACGCTTGGCCAAATGGACTTAATTGATACCTACAGAATATTCCACCCAACGACCACAGAATATACATTCTACTCGTCACCACATGGAATGTACTTCAAGGTCAACCACATCATTAGCCATAAGACAGACATAAACAAATTTCATAAAATTGAAATTTTGCCATACACCTTCTCAGACCACAGTGGAATAAAAATAAATATCAACACCAAAAAAATTCCCCCAAAACCCACAAAGACATGGACACTTAACAGTACGATGCTAAGCAATTCCTGGGTCAACAATGAAATCAAAACAGAGATTGAAAAATACTTGGAAACAAATGAAAATGAAGAAACCTGTGGGATGCCATGAAAGCTGTAGTAAGAGGGTAATTCATACCTTTACAAATCACAAGTTAACAGTCTAACAGGTCACCTAAAGAAGGTGGAAAAACAAGACCACCAAAACCCTAACTTCAGCAGAAGAATCCGAATCACCAAAATAAAAGTCCAAATCAGAACATAGAAGACAAAACGATAATACCAAAAAATCAATAAAACCAAAACCTGGTTCTTTGAAAGGATAAACAAGATCTATGATCCCCTAGCCAGACTGACCAAGAAAAAGAGAGAAAAAGCCCAAATAGACTCAATCAGAAACACAAAAGATGAAGTCACAACTGACCCTGAAGAAATACAAAAGGTTATCAGAGACTACTATGTATACTTGTATGGAAGCAAACTTGAAAACCCAAAGGAAATGGAGGACTTTCTGACATCACACAACCTCCCTAGGTTGAAACAAGAAGAAATTAAGACCCTAAATAGAGCAATAACAATCAAAGAAATTCATTATGTCATAAGAAAACTACCTGCAAAAAAAAAAAAGCCTGGACCAGATGGCTTTCCAGTAGAATTCTACAAAACATACAAAGAGGAACTGATACCAATCCTATTGAAAGTATTCCAGGCAATTGAGAAAGATGGAACTCTCCCCAAATCATCTTATGAAGCTAACGTCACATTGATAGCCAAGCCAGGTAAAGACCCAATAAAGAAAGAAAACTACAGGCCAATATCTCTGATGAACAGAGATGCTAAAATTCTCAACAAGATCCTAACAAAACAGACTCAACAACACATCTCAAAAATCATCCATCACGACCAAGTAGGCTTCATCCCTGGGATGTAAGACTGGGTCAACATTCACAAGACCATAAATATAATTAAATGCATCAACAGATGTAAAAACAAAAACTACATGATTATCTCATTAGATGCAGAAAAAGCTTTTGATAAAATCCAGCACCCCTTCTTGATAAAAACCCTCAAACATCTAGGCATAGGTAGAACATACCTCAAAATGGTAAGAGTCATCCACGAGAAAACCACAGCCAGCATATTCCTAAACAGACAAAAATTAGAACCATTTCTCCTGAAAACTAGAACAAGGCAAGGATGCCCACTCTCACCCCTCCTGTTCAACATAGTTTTGGAAGTCCTAGCTAGAGCAATCAGAGAAGAGAAGAAGATCGGGATATCCAAATAGGAAAAGAGGAAGTCAAGTCATTTCTCTTTGCAGATGACGTGATTGTATACCTTGAAAACCCAAGAGAATCTAGCAAAAACCTCCTTGCACTGATAAAGGACTTTGGCAAAGTCTCAGGGTATAAAATAAATGTGCAAAAGACAATTGCATTTCTATACACCAATAATAAACAAACAGAAACCCAAATAAAAAGCACAATTCCATTCACAATAACCACAAAAAAAAATGAAATACCTTGTCATCTTCCTAATCAGAGATGAGAAAGACCTTTACAATGACAACTACAAAACACTGCTCAAAGAAATCAAAGATGACACAAACAAGTGGAAAAATATTCCATGCTCATGGATTGGAGGAATCAACATTGTTAAGATGTTCATTTTACCTAAGACTATCTACAGATTTTAATACCCATCAAATTACCAGCAACATTCTTCTCAGATCTAGAAAAAACAATACAGGAATTCATATGGAAACATAAACGACCAAGAATAGCCCAAAATATCCACAGCAAGAAAAAACAAAACAAAAACAAAGCAGGAGGTATCACACTCCCAGACTTTAATACTTTATTATAAAGCAACAATAATCAAAACAGCCTGGTATTGATACAAGAATAGGCATATAGATCAATGGAATAGAATTGAGATTCCAGAAGCAAAACCTCAATTTCTCAACCAATTCATCTTCAACAAAGCCTCCACTACCCACTACTGGGGAAAGGAGAATCTATTCAGTAAATGGTGCTGGAAAAACTGGCTGACCACATACAGAAGATTGAAACAGGACCCCTACCTATCCCCATACACAAAAATTAACTCTAAATGGATCACAGACCTAAATGTAAAATTCAAACTGTAAGAACGTTAGAAAATGCAGGAGACACTCTTACGAAGTTGGAACTGGCAACCAATTTCAGATCAAAACCCGAAGTACCCAGGCCAGAAGAGATAAGGTAGACAAGTGGGACCTCATTAAACTGACTAGCTTCTGCAAAGCCAAAGAAACCATCAAGAGAGCAGGGAGACAGCTCACAGACTGGGAAAAAATATTTGCCAACGCCATGTCTGACAAAGGCCTAACATCAAGGTTCTACAAAGAATTCAAACATGCTGAAAAGAAAAAATAATAATAATAATAATCCTATTACACAGTGGGCAAAAGATATGAATAGACACTTCTCAAAAGAAGACATACGAGCAGCCAATACATGAAAAAATGTTCAGCCTCACTAGTCATCAAGGAGATGCAAATTAGAACTACACTGAGATACCACCTAACTCCAGTCAGAATGGCCATCATCAATAACTCAGAAAATAACAGATGCTGGAGAGGATGTGGTAAAAAAGGGAACACTTCTACACTGTTACTGGGAGTGTAAACTAGTACAGCCTCTGTGGAAATCAGTGTGGCAATTCCTAAAAGTTCTAAAAATCGACCTTCCATTTGACCCTGCAATCCCCCTACTGGGAATAAACCCAGAACTCAAATCACTCTATGAAAAAGATACCTGTACACATATGTTTATCACACCATTGTTCACACTAGCAAGAACATGGAACCAACTGTGCTGCCCATCAAAAGAGAACTGGATTAAAAAAATGTGGTACCTATACACAATGGAATATTACACAGTCATAAAGAATAACAAAATCATGAAATTCGCAGCAACCTGAATGGAATTAGAGTTTATAATATCGAGTGATCTCTCACAGAAACAAAGAGCTGAGTATCACATGTTCTCACTCATAAATGGACCTCGAACAACTACTGCATTACTATAAGAAAAGGATTGAAAATGGTGGGAAACTGTGGGGTGGGGGGCGGGGAAGTGGGATTGTGGTCAAATCTACCTGGGGTGGGGGGCACACCTCATCAACAAGGGTACCTGCACAATGAATATTTGTATACCTCACCCTGAATTGTACCACATAAGTTTGAAATAAAAATTAAAAGAGGAAAAAAAAAAGAACCAAATTAAAAAAAAAAATCTGAATACTGCCTGTTCTCACTCAAAAGTGGGCACTAAATATTGGATACACACAGGCACAAAGATGAGAACAACAGATACTGGGCATCACTAAAGGAGGGACCAGGAGTAGGAGGAATAAGAGATACAAAACTACCCCTTGGGTGTCATGTCCACTAGGGTATAAGGGGACAGAGCTTGTCAGAAGATTGAACCTCACCTTCACACAATATACTTATGCAACAAATCATTACAAGTACCCCCCAAATTCTCAAATAAATAAATGCATATTTTTTCTAAAATTATATTTTCAGAATTTCACTCTTTCAGGATTGTGACTTTTTTGTATTGTATACTTTAGACATTTTAATCTTTCAAGATTTCAGCATTTGGGATTATGGTGTTTGAGACTGTCTCTTTTGAGTTTATGGCTCTCGATCTTTTTTGTTCAACAGTTGCCATATAGTGGGACCACTCCAGTAGCCAATATAGAGGCCCACATGTGATCAAGGTGGTGAAACCTATCAGTGCCTATTAGAATGAGCTGGAAAATGGGCCTTCTGAGACCTGAAACAGCTTTGAAAGTAAATTTGAAAGGGGCTTCTACAGCCTCAGTTGAGTGCTGAGATGGCTAGTCCTCGCTGACAGCTTGAATGAAACTTCACATGAGACCTAGAATAAGAAGCACCTAGTTAAGCCATACCTAGATTCCTAATTCACAGAATTTGTGAGATAATAACTATTTGTGCTTTAAGCTGCTAACTTTTGGAGCAATTTGCTGCCAGTAATTTGGAACTAGCACATTAATGAAATGATGAAAATGAAACAGATGCCATTATTTGATTTCTGTCCTCACTTTGTGACCTTCCAGTCTCCTGCATCTTCTCTGAGGTGGTCTAGCATAGTGGTCAAGAGCAGACTCTGAAGCCAAGAATCTGAATGTAGATCATTGCTCTGACCTTTACATGTGATAACGTAATAACTGCATCTACCCTGTAAGGTTATGGTAGTGATTACATGAGAGATAATTTAAAATTCAACATAGATACTTAGTGTTCTGTGTTAATTATCTCCTTTTTAGTTCGCTACTTTTCATTCTCCACTCCAGTTCTTTTTTCTCCTCCTTGCTTTATATCCCTTTAATTATTTATTTTTTCCTGCCTATAAGCACTCTTTCAAGAAATATTCATTGAATTTCAACTATTTACAGAATAATTGCTATGGTTTGTATATGATTTATTTAGCCCTGCCAAGTCTCGTGTTGAAATTTGATCCACACTTTTGGAGGTGGGACCTAATGGAAGATATGGGGGTTATGGGAGTGAATTCCCCATGAATGGCTTGGTGCCATCTTCACAGTACTGAGTGAGTTCTAGTTCTATTGGTTCTTGCAAGAACTGGTTGTTATAAAGAGTCTTAGACCGATATCTCTCTTTCTTCTCTCTCCTCTCTCTTTCTGTCTCTCTTCCGTTCTAGCCGCATAATCTGTACATACTGACTCCTCTTTGCCTTTCCCCATTTCCCCCATGACTGCGTCTTCCTGAGGCTCCCATCAAAAGCAGATATTAGCATCATGCTTCTCATACAGGCTACAGAACCATGAGACAAATAAATCTCTTTTATTTTTAAATTACCCAGTCTCAAGTATAGTAACAAAATGGGCTGTGTAACAGAAATGGACTAAGAACATTGTAATAAGACATTAGGCATACAAGGTAAATTAACAGATGAAGCTCAACCCTCTAATGACTTGTAATTTTCTTCCCTCCTTTGAGTTTTTTTCCTTCTGTCATTTTTCCTCATCACCATTGTACCCTACATTTTTTGAAGCTCGGTTGCCTTTATTATTTGATCATTAAAAAGTGTCACTGGGGGCAACCCCCTCAGGTCTGCTCCTGCTCTGGGAGCTTTTCTGTCCTCTCAATAAATCCTGTTTTCTAAAAAAAAAAAAAAAAAAATTGTTATTGGGTATAGAACTAGTATGTGGCCAGCAGTTATGTTAATCTTTCTTATGTGAGCATTTCTGAATAATTTAATCTCTTTAAGATTTCACTTAATCTAAGATAAAACCTATTTCAGTTATATTCATTTTTAAAAATAGAAATATTTTAAAACTGATTTGAAAAGCACTCCATTTTACAATCGGTTTACTCTCTCAGCATTAGAAATTCACATGATTACATTTGGAAAGATAAATCTTACCCTACTGATGATGTTTAAGTTCCTGCCGGGCTCGGTGGCTCAGCCTGTAACCCCGCGCCTTTGGGAGGCTGAGGTGAGTGGATTGCCTGAGACGGCGGGTTCGAGACCCGCCTGGGCAGTGAGACCTCATCTCTACAATAAATCAAAAAATCAGCCGGGTGTGGTAGCGCATGTCTGTAATTCCGGCTACTCGGAAGGCTGAGGCTGAAGGATCGCCGGAGCCCAGCAGGTCGAGGCTGTGGTGGCCGGGAGTGGCCACTGCACTCCAGTCTGGACGACGGGGTGAGACTCCAACTAAAAAAAAAAAAATGTTCCTTATGGATTTATATCTTCTTTACCAACCAGCGAAACTGAAAGAAATTTTTTTAAAAAACTCTTTTTTACAGTGGTTTTAGGCAATTTCAATAAGTGGCATATGTTCCTAAAAATTGCTTTGTAATTTTTTGCATAAAGGTAAAAATATTGTAAACTTAGAACACAATGAAAGGTACCATGGCTAAGTGTTTAAGAGTACAAACCCTGGGAACCAGACTGCTTGGATTTCAATTATATATATATATATATATATATATTTTTAATAGCGTCACACTGGTAATTTACTTTTCTTCTCTTGTCTATTGTGCTTTTTCCTCTTTGAAATATGGATAATAAGATCTGCCCAGTAGATTCATAAGGATTAGATAAGTTCATATCTCTAAATTGCTTAGAATATATGGTACACAGTAAATACCATATGTGCTTGTTAAATAAAGAGTGAGGTCTAAAGTGCTGTATTCTGAATATTTTTTCAAAGAAATTAACCCATAAAATGAAAAGCTCTCAATAATCATGTGTTCTATCTCAGGGTCCTATAAAAAATAATACATCTGCTCTCAAATGCAGCACACTCTTCCAGGAGAAACATAGTGGATACCCCAGCATTTCACAGGACACAAGCTTGAAACAAGTAGATACTTAAATGAAAGATGTGATAACTTGGAATTAAACCTACTATGCTCTAATATATTAATTTGGATGCAAGTAGAACTTGGAGATCATAAAAAGACAAACTTAACTTTAATTCAGGATTTCTGGCCAGTAAGCAAATATCAGCTGAGCTGGAAACTTATTTGTGCATTCATTAATTAATTTAGCATATACTGAGAACCAATTCATGGGAAACCAAGATGAATAGTTGCTGCCTTCAAGAAGCTTACTTAGAGTAAGAACCAAGTAACCATTTAAAATAGACTGTATTAGGTGTTCTAACGTAGACATATAGCAGATCCAATGATGATGTATTGAAAAAGAATGATAATATGAATGACATAATAAATATAGACCTCTCAAAAGGCCATAAAAGAGGAATAAATCTTGGAGTGATAGCTATAGTCAGATGACAGTCCAGGCACAGCAAGCATGCTCTGTAAAAGTATGGACAAGCCGGGCTCGGTGGCTCAGCCTATAATCCCACACCTTTGGGAGACTGAGATGAGTGGATTGCCTGAGCCTGCAGGTTCGAAATCCTCCTGGGCAGCAAGACCTCATCTCTACAATAAATTAAAAAATCAGCAGGGCTTGGTAGCGCATGCCTGTAATTTCAGCTACTCGGAAGGCTGAGGCGGAAGGATAGCCGGAGCCCAGCAGGTCAAGGCTGCGGTGGCCGGGAGCGGCCACTGCACTCCAGTCTGGGCGACAGAGTGAGACTCCAACTCAAAAAAAAAAAAAGTATGGACAAACACAGGAGTACAACATGGTTCAGAAACCAAGAGAAGCTCAGAATTGCTTTTTAGAATATATGGAAGAAAATGGTGGACGAGAACCCAGAGACAAAGGCATGTGGAAGGGTCTTGAAAGGGCTTGTGTGCCATGTGAGAAATATAAGGCTCTTCTGGAACAACTATAGATCCAGAACTATACTTTTTTTTAAATAAATGAAGAGCATTTATTAAGAAACAAACACTCTAAATACTCTCAAGTAGTTGTCTTGCACCCTTAACCCTTGGCCAGGGGACACAAGACAACTGTGTAGGAAAAGGATTGAGGACTGAGTCCACAAGATTTTGCTTATGCCACAAAAGTTTTAAGGAAGATTATTTCAAGACTGAAAAACCTATGTTATGGCAGAAACATGACATTCAAAACTAACTCAGCTCTCAAAATGTTGCCAGTACCGACAAATCACTGAACTCGTCACGGTGACAGTCACTGTCAAGGACAGATAAACAGTCTCAAAGGCAACCCAACATGACGCCAATATAGCTGCAGCTGTTTAGAGATCTCTTTGCCTAGTTAACACAGACTGACGGCTGCTGTTTGTAGGGCTCCACTCTTACACATTTTTATTTCACATAAATATATTACACTGCCCTAGGACAGCAAATGCACATTAGTTGAGAGAAGTAGAGGACTCACTCTCTTATATCATGAACAGGATTGCAGAAAACATAGGGCCAAATGAGACCACACCAAGATGGTTTATGACTCTTCTGGCAAGCCCTCACAGTCACTGAGATGAGTATTAAAAATATACTGGGAAAATTCTGTCCTTCCTTCGGTAGTTTCCACCTTGGTTAGGCTTCCTGAATTCTGTCGACTTTTCCCTGTGATCCAGTCATAGAAGTGTTTCGATTAGGAATTCTAAGGGCATCCAGGAGCTGAAGTCTCCTCAGGCATTTGTTTCCTGTTCATCATGGGATCCAGGGTAAGCAGGAGCACAGTGACGGTGGCTGATCCAGGCAGCTTGCCGCTGTCCTCCAGCAGGCTCTGACAGAGCTGGTGAACGGCACCCTTTGCCATGCCGGACCTGAGCAACCCAAGAGCATCCAGGACGGCCTTTGCACCAGCATAGGTCAGGAAGCTTCCTTCCTTGAGGTGCTTGGTCTGGTGACTGGAGATGGTCAACATCCACATGCTCTGCTTCCACATCAGATCACAGTTTGGATTTGGCTCTATCTCCAGCTCATCCTCCAACACAAAGCATCGCATCCACCATCTTTTCACCAAGAGGTTCCCAGCTTCAGCAGTCACCTGGTCAGCCTGCCCGGTAAATGTCTGTCATTTCAACAACAACATTGTCTTCTTCATTCTTGTCGATGCTGGCCAATCATCTGCCTGTAAAGCATGACTGGCCCAGCTCCTGCTGCCGCACACTTGGTGTGTCTCACGTGCAGCTGCCGGCAGTGGTACACATTTCTGTAGGACAAGAAATGTTCGACAAGGATGAAGTCCTCACCAAATAAGTTTGGGAATGCTGAATAACACATCCCCTCGGAGAGTATATTGCATATAAAAACTGTAAGAAAGCACAAAGAAAAGAAATCATTTTTCAAACTTATTTGAGTAGGCAAATATAAATAGAATTCCATTTTCTGGAATAAAGCAGAACACAGAAACACAGTTTAGAAACACAGTTTAGAAAATACTATTAAGCGCAATAGATGATTACTTTGCTTTTGATATGGAAGACAAGAAACACAGTTTAGAAAATATTATTAAGCACAATAGATGATTACTTTTCTTTTGATATGGAAGACAAATTTGAGAAAAAAAGATTCAGTCAGGGAGACCAGACAGGAAATAACTAGACTAATAAGTAAGGAAATGGCAGTGAGATATAAATAATAAGATTATTGGGAGGCCAAATGTGGACTGAGAGAGAGGAAGCAGTTTAAACATGACCCAGAGGCTTTATCATTTATCACCAGTTGAGTACTTATTGTCTGCATATTGTGTGTCAAATACAAAAATGGTTCAGAAAAATTCTAAGAAATATAAGAGAAAAAATATAAAAGAGAAATTGTGCTAAGGAATTTGTAGATAGGTTGAGAATCTGATCTCCCCCCACCACTCGCCAAAGAGCCAAATTTGTTAAGATTGATATAGTTTCTTCAATGTTTGCAAATTTGGCTTTCTGAACCACTTTTCCAACCCTGTGACACCTGTTCCTCCTCAATATCACATATTAATGTCCTTAACATTCCTTTTCCCAGAAAAAACTTCTTTTTCCAGAAAAAATACCATTTATTTACTTCTAAATGGAAATTCAAATAGATACATTTTTCTCGTGGATATGTCTAATAACCTTAGTGCTGAAACACATTTAAGGCTTTTCCCTTTGAATAGAATTTTCCTCAACAAAGGAAAGAATTGCAAAAACTTTGGGAGAAAAAAAAAGTTGGAATTGCCCTAAAAATCACAGGGCACAGTTAATAGTCTACTACTTGTTAAGGATAGCTTTGGGCCTGGAAGGGGGAAAAATAAGTAACAGCCAATCCACCTTCCTCCAATCACCTGTGAAATATACTTTCACATCTGTTTTCCAAGTATCTGGAAATATGGACAATGAGATAAACATTTCTTCAAATGTGAGCCACTGTTATTTACATTAGAATAGACAGAGAGTTTTGTTTAAAATATGCAGATTCCTACACTCCATCCCAATCTCTAGGTTGGAACCCAGAAATCTGAATTTCTAACCAACACTTCTAAATGATTCCTTATGAACACTAATACCTAAGAACTATTGATTAAGTAAAACATGGAAATTATGTTAGGTGGAGGGCTTAATATAAAATATAGGCAAACATTGGTTAATTAAATTTGGGGCTATTATTCTTGGTGGTAGTAGAGAAGCCAGAAAGTAAATTTCATTCTGAACTTGCTTTAGGTAAGTTAATTATGGAGGGATTTACCAGTATTTCTCAGATTGGATTTAGACTCAGTCTGGAACACTTTTATTATCTTGATTTAAGAAAGGATTTAATCTAAATCAGCCCAATTTAAAACAGGTAGTCAATTTAATTGAATTTTAACCAAAAAAGATATTCAATTATTTAACATTATTTCTGTCTAGTGTTCATAAATTTGAAATAGAAGATATTTTGTTGCAAGATATAAAACACAAATTTTAAAATTATTATTTTAAAATACTTTCACAACAATATCAGATATTGAATGATTAATATTTTGTTTTCCATAGATAGGTAAATATGAAACTTTGTGACTTTATTATAAATGTGTAGATTTGTTTGCAGATTTATATAGATCCAGGAAAATCACATGAATCTTAGATTTTTTGATCAATAATAGATATTAACAAATATTTAATATTGCTTTTAAAAGTTTGCAGGTTAAATTCAAACATTTCTAGAGATAAATGTTCTGTATTTATTTTAAATGTTGCATAAATGATATCTGCCTAGATGAATATGAAAAATAAAATACATTTTAATTTGCAAATTGCCTTCATCTTATTTATTTTGTTTATTTTGATTAGAAAAAGACTAGAAATTACTTTCTCATATCCCAATTTTGCAATTTAATATGCATTTTAGCAACACTTCCTATTCCTGCCTAAGCATAAGGATCACTAGGGAATTTTTAAAACATACCAATGCTTGAGCTCTACCACAGACAAATTTAGGGGTAAAACTGAACTACTCTTTGTTTTAGAAACTCACTAGGTACATCAAATGCCTTGCCAAAGTTGAGCTATCCAGTTTATAGGAAAGAGAAATCAGTGTTACATGTAGAAGAGTCTATTGCTGTTAGATTAGTTTACCACTCCAAAGCTTCAGTTAATTCAATCCAGTCATTAAGTGTTTCACACCTGCTCACCGAGGGGGAAGGAGAGGAATGTGTTGAGATTTGTGTATTTGCTTGTTTTTACCATTACAATAAATACTATTTCTGAAATTGTCACTTTTCATACCAATCTGTCTAAGGATTGATATTGCAATCAAAGCCAAATTTCTTGTGTGTCCAAACTGTCTCTGCCACTACACATTAGAGAGAAAAGGAGTGGAAGATAGCCCTTGACTTGTTGTTAGGTATGAACAAATGTATATTAAATGGTCTCTGGATATATTGTCTAAAATACCTAAAACTTGAAGGCATAACACATTTTTAAAATATAGATTCTTTCTGGCTGGCATCTTTTGGTTTATTATGCCAAATCAGTAGTATGTTTAAAATAATACAGAAGACTATTTAATGATTAAAACCACAAGAATAGAATCAGGAAGATGGCAGCTGAGCCAATTGGACTATGCGAGTCCTGATGGGAGTGAGTGAGTATATGAAAAATTTTGTGTACATGCTGGTGAGCAAGTGGCTGACTGAGTGAGGGCTAGGGAACCAGTGACCAGGGCTCTCCTGGTGCAGTGACTGGTACCACAGTGGTTGGGCTTGGACTCTAGTGATTCCCAGGATGCAGAAGCCGAGTGCCATTTCCTTTTTCTTTCTTTCTTTTTTTTTTTTTTTGAAATAAACAAACCCTCCCTGGGAAGAAAATGCTGGGAAAGACTGGCTAAGTGGGGCTCGTGAGTGGTTGGCCAGGCCCCGGTACAACAGCTGGTACCGAAGTTTCTCTACTTAGTCCTTGGCTCTTCCCAGGTCACAAGCAGAGCACCATTTAAAAAAAAACCAGAAGTTTTCCTTTGAAAAAGTGGTGGGGAGAAACTATCGTTCCAGGCTCTCCCTCATCATCAAAGCAGGAGAGAGACTGACAGCTCCTGGTTTTGCCTCATCTAGCACCTGACAGGACTCTGGCAAGGGCTGTGGAGGGAGTACAGAGGTAAGTTCCCACAGAAGAGAACAAGAGAGGCACCCTGCCACCAACTTGAAGGCGAGGCAGTAAAGTGCTCCAACTTACTCACCACAGAGCAAGAGACCGGAACTCTGTGACAGGCAGAGCAACTACTCAGGGATTGATCGTGGCCCAGAGGAAATATCCTGAGAGTACAAATTTCAGAGGGATCTGATGAGTACTGAGTTCCAGGCGCCCCACCTCCTACTCTGATCCAGCAGTGGAACAAAGGGTATGGCCAGAAAAGGATGAGGAGGAGCTCCAAATATATCAGTGCACCTCATCCCCTACTTTATTCAAAATTTTAAAAACTACCAGAGACAGCAAACCTTCCAGTCCACCATCCAATTTCAAAATAGAACAAATCCATAGCCCAGATCAGGGAAGAATACAGGACTTAGCAAACATCAGAAGGGAAAGCCTCTCCCACTGACACTGAATGACAGAACTACTGAAAAAAACAAGAGATCTGTCACAAATGAGGAAAAACCAAAAGAAGGCCTCAGGCAATTTCAAGTGTACCAAAGACAAAACTCCTGAAAAATCAGACCTTGGTGCCCAAACAATGGAAGTCACCAATGACTGACCCAAGAATATGACAGGGAATAAGGAATGGATGGAAAGAATGAATAAGACTCAAGAAAGACAGGATACAACACTGAAGGAACTTGCAACACAGATTTTGGCAATAAAAAATTTCATCCAGTAAATAAATAAAAAGATGGCAAGCGTGGAAAGCAGAATTAATCTGGCTGAAGAAAAAATCTCAGAACTTGAAGACCAGAACCCAACTTGGAGAAAGTATTCCAGGAGGTAATCAAGAAAACTTTCCCCATCGGACCAGAGATGTGACCAGCCAAACACAAGAGATACAGAGAACCCCCACAAGATATCAAATGAGAAGGCCAATTCCTAGACACATAGTAACTCGCTTACACAGAGTAGGCACAAAAGAAAAAATCCTAAAGGCAGCAGAGAGAAAGGTCAGATTGCCTCCTGGGGAAAACCAATCAGAAGAGCAGCAGACCTATCGGCAGAAACACTACAAGCAAGAATGGACTGGAGTCCTATATTCAAAGTTCTCAAAGATAAACAATTTCAAACAAGAAATTCCTATCCAGCCAAGTTCAGCTTCATCAGTAATCGAGAATTAAAATCCTTCCTAGACAGCCAATCCCTGAAAGGTTATGCAGCTTCCAGACTGGCTCTATAGGAGACATTTAAAAAGGTATTAAGCACAGAAGAAAGAAAAAAAAAAGAATGACAACACACTTCCCAAGAGAACAACAGAGCACAGAATCAACAGACAATACAGCACAACAAGAAACATAAAAACACACATACAATAACTCCAAAGCCAAAAGAAAACAAGCAAAGAAAAGACTTTATAAGAACCTTATGACAGGGAGAAACAATCATATTTCAATAATCAGCCTGAATGTGAATGGACTAAATGCACCACTGAAGAGACACAGAATGGCAAACTGGATAAGAAACCATGTCCCAATTATTTGTTGCATCCAGGAGACTCATCTAACCACAAGGGATGTACACAGACTCAAAGTTAAAGGATGCAAAGTGAGTTTCCAGGCAAATAGATCACAAAACAAGGCAGGAGTTGCAACCTTAATATCAGACAAAACAACTTTTAAGCTATCAAAAATTTTAAAAGATGGAAAAGGACACTACATAATGATAAAAGGGTCAATCTATCAACAAGAATATCCATCCTAAGCATATGTGTACCCAACACAGGAGCACCCACATTTATTGTTTTTTTTTTCTTTCTGAGTTGGAATCTCACTCTGTCGCCCAGACTGGAGTGCAGTGGCCGCTCCCGGCCACCGCAGCCTCGCCTGCTGGGCTCTGGTGATCCTTCCGCCTCAGCCTTCCACGTAGCCAGAATTACAGGCAGGCGCTACCATGCCCGGCTGATTTTTTTATTTATTGTAGAGATGAGGTCTCACTGCCCAGGCGGGTCTCGAACCCATGGGCTCAGGCAATCCACTCACCTCAGCCTCCCAAAGGCGCGGGATTACAGGCTGAGCCACCAAGCCCAGCTAGCACCTGCATATATAAAGCAACTACTAAATAAACTGAAAAAAGATATTGATGCTAACACTATTACAACAGGGGACTTAAATACCCCACTGACAGCCCTAGATAGATCATTGAGGCAAAAAATCAACAAGGAGATGCAGGATCTAAATTTGACACTTGACCAAATGGATGTAATAGATACCTACAGATTATTCCACTCAAAACCACAGAATATACATTCTACTCATCACCACATGGAACATACTCCACGATCAACACATCCTTGGCCATAAATCAAGCATAAACAAACTCCATAAGGTTGAAATCTTGCCATGAACATTCTCAGACCACAGTGGAATAAAAATAAATGTCACCACCACCAACAATTCCCCAAAGCCCAAAAGAACATGGACACTAAACACCATTATGTTGAACAACTACTGGGTCAATACTGAAATCAAAGCAGAAATTAACGGATTCCTGGAAACAAATAAAAATGAAGAAACATCTTACCAAAACCTCTGGGATGCCATGAAATCAGTTCTAAGAGGGGAATTTATATCACTACAAGCACAAATCAAGAAAACAGAAAGTTCACAAGTATAGAGCTTAACAAATCACCTAAGGGAGCTGGAAATGAAAGATCATAAAAAACCCAACTTTAGCAGAATAATCCAAATCACCAAAATAAGAGCCCAAATACAGGACATAGAAGACAAAAATATCATAGAAAATATCAACAAGACAAAAAGCTGATTCTTTGAAAGAACTAACAGGTTTGATGGTCCCCAGCCAGAATGACCAACAAAAAGAGAGAGAAAGCCCAAATAAACACAATCAGAAGTACAAAGATCAAATCACCACTGACTCCAAAGAAATACAAAAGATTATCAGAGATCTCTATGTACACCTGTATGGAAACAAAGTTGATAATACCCTAAATAAAATGGAGAACTTTCTGACATCACACAACCTCCCAGGTTTAAATAAGAAGACATTGAGACACTAAATAGATGAATAACAACCCAGGAAATTGACTGTGTCATAAGAAAAGTTTCTACAAAATAAAAGCCCTGGACATGACGGCTTTCCAGCAGAATTCTGCAAAACATACAAAGAGGATCTGATACCAATCCTGTTGAAAGTATTCCAGGCAATTGAGAAAGATGGAATTCTCCCCAAATCACTTTACGAAGCTAACATCACACTGATACCCAAACCAGGTAAAGATCCAATAATAAAAGAGAACTACAGGCCAATATCCCTTATTAACATAGATGCAAAAATCCTCAGCAAGATTCTAGCAAATCAGATCCAAAAACACATCTCAAAGATTATCCACCATGACCAAGTAGGCTTCATCCCTAGGATGCTGGGCTGCTTCAACATTCACAAACCGTAAATGTAATTAAACACATCAACAGATGTAAAAACAAGAACCACATGATTATCTCATTAGATGCAGAAAAAGCTTTTGATAAAATCCAGCATCCCTTCTTGATAAAAACCCTCAAACACCTAGTTATAGAAGGAACTTCCTCAAAATAGCAAGTGCCATCTATATTAAACCCACAGCTGACATATTGTTAAATGGACAGAAACTGGAAGGATTTCCCCTGAAAACTAGTACAAGACAATGCTGCCCACTCTCACTCTTCTTGTTCAACATTGTGTTGGAAGTCTTAGCTAGGTCAATTAGACAAGAGAAGGAAATCAGCTGTATCCAAATAAGAAAAGAGAAAGTCAAGTTATCCCTCTTTGCTGATGATATGATCCTGTACCTTGAAAATCCAAGAGAATCCGTCAAAACCCTGCTTGCACTGATAATGGACTTTGGCAATCTCAGGATGAAAAATAAATGTGCAAAAGACAGTTGCATTCCTATACACCAGCAACAAGCAGGCAAAGACCCAAATTAAAAGCACAATCCCATTCACAGTAGGCACCCCAAAAATGAAATACCTCAGCATCTTCCTAACCAGAGAAGTGAAAGACCTTTATGATGAGAACTGCAAATCACTGCTCAAAGAAATACAAGAAGATACAAACATATGGAAAAATATTCCATGCTCATGGATAGGAAGAATCAACATTGCTAAAATGTCCATCCTACCAAAGGCAATCGAAAGATTCAACACAATACCCATTAAGTTACCAACATCATTCTCAGACCTGGAAATGACAATACAGAAATTCATATGAAAACGTAATCGACCACAATCCTTAGCAAAAGAAACAAGGCCAGAGGTATTATGCTTCCAGACTTCAAACTTTGCTATAAGGCTACAGTAATCAAAACAGTCTGGTATTGGTACAACAACAAGCACATAGACCAATGGAACAAGGTAGAGATTCCAGAATCAAAACCTCAATTTCTCAACCAACTCATCTTTGACAAAGCCTCCAACAACAACCACTAGGGAGAGGAGAACCTATTCAGTAAATGGTGCTGGGAAAACTGGCTGACCACATGCAGAAGATTGAAACAGGACCCCTACCTATCGCCAGACACAAAAATTAACTCTAAATGAATTAAAGACCTAAACGTAAAACTATAAGAATCTTAGAAAATGCAGAAGACACCCTTATGGAAATTGGAATTGGCAACCAATTCCTATTCAAAACCCTAAAGTCCAATACCTTAAGAAATAAGATAGACAAATGGGACCTCATCACACTAACAAGTCTGCAAAGCAAAAGAAACCATCAAGAGAGCAGACAGACAGCCAACAGAATGGGAAAAAAATATCTGCCCACTGTATATCTGACAAATACCTAACATCTAGGATCTACAAGGAACTCAAATGTGCTGAAAGAGAAAAAACAAGCAGTCCCATTAAAAAGTGGGCAAAAGACATGAATAGACACTTCTCAAAAGAAGATATATGGACAGCCAACAGACACATGAAGAAGTGCTCAGCCTCACTCATCATCAGAGAAATGCAGATCAAAACCACACTGAGATACCACCTAACCCCTGTAAGAATGACCATTAATAATAAAACAAACAAAAACAGATGCTGGTGAGGATATGGGGAAAAAAGGAATGCTTCTACACTACCGGTGGGAATGCAACCTAGTGCAACGTCTCTGGAAGACCATGTAGCAATTTCTGAAAGATCTAGAAATTGACCTTCCATATGACCCACTATTCCCCTATTGGCAGTATACCTGGAGGAACTCACATCATTCTACAAAAAAGATACCTGCACACGTATGTTTGTTGCAGCTCTAGTCAAAATAGCAAAAACACAGAACCAACCCTGTTGGCCATCGAAGCTGGGCTGGATTAAAAAAATGTGGGACATATACACAATGGAATATTATGCAGCCATAAAGAAAGACAAACACAGGAACTTCACAGCAACTTGGATGAATTTGAAGTCAATCATACTCAGTGATCTATCACAGAAACAAAAAACAGAGTACCATATGTTCTCACTCATAAGTGGACCTTGAACAATTATAATACTATAAGAAAGGGATTGGCAGTAGTGGAAAACTATCAGGGGACAGGGGTGGGATTGTCAATTGAGGGAAACTGCTAGGAGAGGAAGGGCCACACCCATCAACAAGGGTACCTGCATAATCACCATTTGTATACCTAACCCTGAATTGTACCCCCCATCTTTTTTTTTTTTTTGAGTTGGAGTCTCACTCTGTCTCCCAGACTGGAGTGCAGTGGCCGCTCCCGGCCACGCAGCCTCGACCTGCTGGGCTCCGGCGATCCTTCCGCCTCAGCCTTCCGAGTAGCCAGAATTACAGGCGTGCACTACCACGCCCGGCTAATTTTTTTATTTATTGTAGAGATGAGGTCTCACCTGCCCATGCGGGTCTCGAACCAATCCACTCACCTCAGCCTCCCAAAGGCGCGGGATTACAGGCTGAGCCACCGAGCCCGGCCCCCCCATCTTTTTAATTAAAAAAAAAATTTCAAAAACACAAGAATAAAATAAAAATATATGAAGTGCAAAATTCTAGCTGAAATATATGTATGATACAATCCTGGTTTTATTGAGAAAGCTGTGCATTGATATACATAGGCAAAAGACAAGGGATATAACAAAATATTGACTCTACTTATTTCTAGATGATGAATGCAGGTGACTTTAATATCTGTAGTTTGTTAATTTCCCCCAATAAATACTGTATTCATTCGGAAGTCAGATTACTTCCAAAACAGCTTCATAAGGCAAAATGCTTCATTTAAAAAATGTACATTAGGTTTGTTTCCTAGAAATACACTATATGCTATTTTCATTTTTTGAATAATGTAAAATGTATCATTTTAATCCACAATTTTTTAGTTGTTGAATTATTAAAGGAGGAATATTTTGCCTATTTTTACTTTAGGGAAATGACATAAATTGAATTGATTTGGTTTATGCATCTTCGTTGGCTAGTTCCACACAGTTGAAGATGCCAGGGAGACAAATATGTTCAAGAAGAAGCAGCTAAACATCCAAATGTCAACTCTCATTTTGTCGACATATTTCCTAAATTTTGTCATCTCTTTTTCTTGTTTTTTTTTCATTTTTAATTACGTGTCAGAAAAAATAAATTTTAATTTTTACATTTTATTAACTGCAATTGGAGAAGTGCAACCTGATAATCTTCTAACAAACATGAAACAAGTTGTGCAGACCTTCTTCTTTCAAAGTATATATGCCAGTTAAGAATGAAATTATTTTTAACTTACTGATAAAATTTCTCTATTTTTATAGAATAATAGGAAAACATTTTTGTCCAATCATTATTCTTAATTTAGGACCTCACAATTAAGGAAAATTCTGCTTAATAATATGTAATATAATTGGTATTTAAAACAAAAATGGGTGAAGTAATTTGATTTCTAAGAAAAAGCTATAGGATAATGACAAAGGAGGTTTAAAACTGAGAGAGAGGAGTAAAATTGATGTAAATAAAATAGAAGATATTAGTGTATGTTAGGTATTTCATCTGATGCATCCTGCATGGTTCAGAGCTGACTAAGCTGTCTCTTCTGATTTTTTTCCTTTCTTGAATTATGCCTATCCAAGTTAGAGTGCTAGTTACTGAACAGTCCATTTCAACACATTCTTTTAGATACAGGGCATTTATACACTCATTTATCTTTGTTTTTTCTTAAATTTATAAGTTTATTAAACATTTTTTGCCAAATTTTTTAATAGTTAGTGGGTTTTCCAGATATGTGCATTAGCTATTTTTCTGCATAACAAATTTCCCCAAAACCTAATGGCTTTACACAATGTGTATTTATTATGACTCAGTTTCTGTAGTTTAGGAAACGGCATGGCTTTGTAGGTTCTTGTGCTTCTGAGTCTTCACAAGGCAGTTGTAAGATGCTGGTTGGGACTACAGTCTCATATGAAGGCTTGAGGAAAAAAAATCCTGCCGATATACATACATTTTTTTCAAACTTAATTACTCAGAAGGTCTTATGCTTGGTAATTTTGGATTAATAAACACATATTTAGAAAGATTTTCAATGATATGTAATAATGCGCCTAATATGTGAACTGAAAGCAGTTGAATACAAACTTATAAATAAAGTAAAATAGCAACTATTTAAAAATGAACATACATGTCTAGGAAAACACACTGGAAATAAATATACCAAAATTAATGGTTGTTAAGAGGTGACTGGATGAAAGAATAAAACATGATTTTTAAATGACTACTGCATTATTTATTGGTTTTTTGAAATGCTGATTCCAAGAATAAACTAACTATTCCTTAAAATATAGTATTATCAAAAACATATACAGTTGGAGATATAAAATTAATGTAAAATAATTTGAAATGAGGAAAATTTAAGCAAACAGTCCAAGACCAAATATCAAAAAGAACTTATTTAGACATGCTGAACTTAAAAGATTGAGAATCGATAGTACTGCCGGGCTCAGTAGCTCAGCCTGTAATCCCACGCCTTGGGAGGCTGAGGTGAGTGGATTGCCTGAGCCCGTGAGTTCGAGACCCGCCTGGGCAACTTGGCGAGACCTCATCTCTACAATAAATCAAAAAAATTAGCCGGGTGTGGTAGTGTGCGCCTGTAGTTCCAGCTACTTGGAAAGCTGAGGCGGAAGGATCGTCGGAGCCCAGCAGGTCGAGGCTGCGGTGGCCGGGAGCAGCCACTGCACTCTAGTCTGGGTGACAGAGTAAGACTCCAACTCACAAAAAAAAGAATCGATACTACTTAAAAACAAATGAAACAGTCAATATGTCATACTAGAACTTAATGAAGACATTTTATTCACTTTGTTAATCAATCACCTTTTTATATATATACTATTTGTAACACAATAGTATAACACATGAGGGGGGAAAGACAGTTTGTGAGGCACAATCTGAACACGTAGAAAATTAAAAACTCAGTAAGGTCTAGAGGAGCTGCTTCTCAAAAATTTTAATGAAGATTCATTTGTTACAAACTGATCATCGATGGGTCTCAAATAGAGGTCCTAAGTAATGCACTGAGGCAACCACATATCCCACTTTAAAGTGAAAAATAAAATAGATACAAAAGAATATTCAGGATAAAAGAGGATATAGGGGATTGCATTGACCCCCACCTTCCTCTCTCTTGGATAGAAGTCTCTAAATACTTTCTCACAAGCCAATCTATATGTCAAAATGTTTTTCTACATTCATATTGTCCCTAATGACTTGTCCCAAGTTATACAAAAGGGAGTTGCACGGATTTAGCTAAAGCGTTCATCCACAAAACAGGCCTTCAACTATTGCTTGGGAGTTACTGTGAGCACAGCCAGATTAATCTTTTTTAGTCATCTCATTTTTTTTTTAAGACTCAAGCTTGTTGATTTATTCCTTAAAATTTGGCACCCAGAACTAAGGATTACTTCAGATATGGTCTTACCAGAAGGAGGGTTTTTCTAGGATATATATCCTAGATCCCATAAATACTCAAAGTCACAAATTTCACTGTAACATAACCATCACAATAGAATTCTCAATGCACTACTGGATTTGTACACACATATACACAATGAAAGAGAAGGAAAGTGAAGTTTATTATAGGAAGAATAAGTATTTTAGCATTAGCTGGAGGATAACTCTCTGAAAAGAAGGACGGTTATACAGAATGGTGATAGAAAAGTCTGGTCACTAGACAAAAGCCAGATCATGAAGAGCCCTGTGTGTCATCCCTAGGAGTAGTGACTCTGTTCAGAAGCCATAGAGAGCAAATAAGGAATTTTACACAGGGAACTGACAGGTTAAGATTGATGTATATAAGCTTTATTTTGATGACTGGGAAAAATATGTTTTGAATAGTGGCAAAACAAGAGGCAGGAGGATTTATTGGGGGACCTGAAACCACCTATGTGAAAAATAATGACATTCTAATCTAAAGTGGTGAACTTGCAGGAAAAGGTCAGAATTGAGAGATATTCAGAATTAGAGTCAAATTTGATGTGTTCCCGGAGGAAGGCAGAGATGTCAAGGATTATGTCAGGCTTCACTTTGCTTTTTTTTTTCTTTTTAGCTTTTTTTTTTAATTTTGCAAAGCCAAGCTAATTAGCATGGGTAATACATATTGCCAGTCGATAAAAGCAATTGTATTAGTCTACAGATAATACTCTAGGTAGAATGAGAAAGCATTTTATTGAAAGCAAAATATTTAGGGAAAATAGATATTTGTACAAAATTATAAGATGCTTGTAATAAAAATAAACACATTTAAAGGAAAACACACATTTATTTTAATTTGTAGAGTCAGGTAAAGCCTTAAAAAACTTATGTGGAAGTTGAAATATGTATAGCTAGCATCTACCAATAGAGTAAATTCACACCATCACATGTAGATTTTCAGTAAGTACCTGGATATACAGGCCAAGGCTTGAAGTGAAATCATCTTGGCTAGAATTTCATTCGCGGTTACTAAAATTATGCAAGTTGGCAGTTGAAGTCGTATGATCTTGTAAAATCTGAAGACGAATTGCTTCCCGTGAAGTCAAATTGGTGCTTTTTAATGTCTTACCATCTGCTTTCTCATTGGCATTATTGTCAACTGAGTATCAAACTTCTACTTCTTGGAGCCTCCATTCTGAAGCATACCTATTTCAATGAGAATTTTACCCTATGCCTGGATATTCCAAAATTTACTTTCTTTATCACTTATCAAAATATATACATATATTTTAATGGCATAGTCAATTTCTAGAAAAGTTCCATTCACTGCCACACTACAAACTTCCTGTGGGTCAAAGTTAAAAAATATAGCAACAGTTTATTTGCTTTTGTTACAACCCAACAAGAAAATCACAATGTCAATTTCCTTCTCCATGATTCACAAGAAGCACAGCCCTAGCTTTTTGTAAATAGTTTAAAATGCCAAGTGTTTATAAACAAAAATCATCCACAAATTTTTTGTTAAACCTGTAAAAGTTGTTCTAAATTTTATCATAGAGCTAATATCCTCTGGGACTCTCTCAGTGTAAGGAAAAGTCCTCAGTTATTGTAATCGGCCTAGGTAGATTATTTTGAGTATTTTGATATGATGCTGCTATATGATGAGTCTTGTTGCTCTTGCTACACATTATGAAGGATGCTTTTTCTGCAGAGACCAATTTGTAGTTTGACCCTTTTATATTTTATTTAAAAACTCCCTTGGATCAGTTTCAAGAAAGACCAACTTTATATGGGTGTCTGCTCTCCAACATCTAGTGATATTTATAATTGCAAGTAGAATGTGCAGTTTGCAATAGCGGTTAAATTCATGGGGTCTGAAGCTGGACTGCTTGGGATAAAATCCTAGCTTTTCTACCTTCAAGCTTCAAGTCACTCAAGTGACTTGACGCTATGTGCCTAAACTTTCCTATCTATAAAGAAGACATAATAACGGTATCTATTTCTTGAAATTGCCATAGAGAGAACATGAGCTGACACATGGAAAGTGCTAAAATAGTACCCCAGTCATGGTGCCACATAAATGATAACTACTGTTTTATAGTATTTGTGTTATGAGCATGATTTTACCTATTCATCAGTCTTTCATATAGGGTTGTGGATATCTGGTAAGAGATTATCAAAAGAAATTGAAATACAGGTTTGCTATTGTTGTCAGCTTCCTAGAGTGAGAGAAAATGTGGGTGAAGCATTACTGCTTAATCCTTGCCAAATGGAAACAATACTAAACTTTCATTCTATTATGGTGCCTGTACATTTGTAATATCAATCAATAATTTAAAGACAGGTCATAAATATTTTATGGGTTATAACTGTGGTCAATCACTAATAATTCCCTGTTATGTGTAACTCCAATAAATATTTAATATTGTTAGCCAAAGTTGATCAACATGGGGAGGAAAATAGCATTGGCAAGTGGAAGTACAGTTTATTTTAAGGTGAAAAATTTTTCCCTGTCTCCAGTACAATCAACCATTAAATATAAAAAGGCAATCAGCTTTAAATTGTAGCAGCATCACCGGAGATAGGGTTCTGTCAATATCGCCATTAACAGGCACTCATTGTGATGGTGCTCGCTTACAAAGCAGCCTCTGCTGCTCACGACACACAGTCACCACTTCATCTTTAATGTCACTTTGGGGAATTCTGGGTGCCGATTTTCAGCCCTATCAGGTTGTTTCAGTGTCTTGAAGACTTGTTTACTATAAAAGGGTATTTTTTTTTTTTTTGCAGATAACAGAAAATACAATTTATGTTCTTTTCTTATACATGTTATTGCTGAAATACTAAGAGGTAGGATGGTTTCAGGCATGCCTCCTCATATCTTTTTTCTTTTTACTTTTTTTTTTGATTTGGAGTCTCACTCTGTCACCCAGGCTGGATTGCAGGGGCACTCTAACAGTCACCTCAGCTTTGAACTTCTGGGCTCAGGTGATACTTCAGCCTCAGCCTTCCAAGTAGCTGGAACCACAGGCATGCGCCAACATACCCGACTAAATTATTTTTTTAATTTATTGTAGAGATGAGGTCTCGCCAAGTTGCCCAAGCTGGTCTTGAGCTCCTGGGCTCAAGCAATCCTCTTCCCTCTGCCTCCCAAAGTGCTGGGATTACAGGTATGAGATAAAACGCCCGGCAATCTCGTCACATTTTAAGCTTCATTTCTCTTCAATTCTCTCTGCTACAGCCTCATGGACATCAATTTGATTTTCAGCCTAGTGTTGATCGTGCTGGCTAAAACATTATCAAATGCCACCACCACACTGCACTATCTGGATAACTTACTTTCCCCCACCATGAATTAAAAGCTCGGAGCCTCACTCAGGACCAACTTAGCTCACATATTGATCTCTGATCAATTACTCTGCAAAAGAATATGATTTTGCTGACTGATTGTGACTACTACACAGTAGAACACAAGCAGAATAAATGATAAGATCCAAACCAATCATGAGCACTACAAACATGCTTTCTTTTTTACATAAATAATGTCATTTCTAGTTTAAAAGAGTTTGCACTTCTTTGCTTGGCATTATATAACAAACATGAGGTACTGTAAGTCTGTTATGAATTCAAATTCTCATCAATCACTGCAAGTAGCTGGGACTACTGCTACATGCTGCCATGCCTTGCTAATTTTTTTCTATTTTTTGTATAGATGAGATTTCACCGTGTTGCCTAGGCTGGTCTCGGACTTCTGGGCTTAACAATCCTCCTGCCTTGGCCTCCCAAAGGCTTAAACTAAAATGTCCAGCCCTATAACCCTTTTAAATGCAATCTAGAACTCTTTAACGTATATACTGAATTAAAAAGTCACGTGGAAAAGACAAATAAAAAATCTTCATGGTGCCTTCAAGTTTTTCACATCAAATTGTGAAAGCATGTTATCTAAAAAGAATTTAGCACCGGGCTTGGTGGTTCAGCCTGTAGTCCATGCCTTTGGGAGGCCGAGGTGAGTGGATTGCATGAGCCTGCGGGTTCGAGACCCGCCTGGACAACGAGACCTCATCTCTACAATAAATCAAAAAATCAGTCGGGCATGGTAGTGCATGCCTGTAATTCCGGCTACTCAGAAGGCTGAGGCGGAAGGATCGCTGGAGCCCAGCAGGCGAGTTTGCGGTGGCCGGGAGCGGCCACTGCACTCCAGTCTGGGCGACCGAGTGAGACTTCAACTCAAAAAATAAATAAATAAATATAAATAAAAATAATTTAGCTCTAACTCTCCATGTAAGTTTATTTTTTTACATGTTTCTTTGAATAATTCAGAATGCTTCCATGCTGATTTTTATGAGCTGCAGTAGACTGGTAAATACAAACTATTTACATTTTAGAAGTTCTATGATTTGGTGATTTTTTTTAAGTAGCAATTTAAGATATAAGCCACATTGCTATTAGTGGTTGCTTTGATTTCTTCTTTGAATGTCTGATTCTAGATACTGCATGCTCTAATTTTATGTGATTATTTTTTGTAAGTAAACGTGACATATTCTCATTTAGACCCTTTTCTTTAATTTGGTAGAGTTTCTCTCTAATCTAATTTTCTCTATTGATAAATGACTTTGAGTCTTTTGTAAGTCTTTGAGCAGCATACATATCAACACATCATTGCTCCTGGTTGGTGTTCAATATGTGGATCCATGAGTTTTTTTATTTTCCCCAGTATCTACACCAAACTCAATTTGTTAGAAACATTTGGCCTACTCATATTTTTAATGCAACGCCAAGGCCTTTTTGAATATGGTTGATGGCATTTCTACATTGTCTCTGTCATATAAGTCACATTGATAATGAATCAGACATAATTTATAATTTGACTTTGCATTTTTAAAGCAAGACAAATTAAACACTAATAAAAAAACAGTGTGAAATTACAGATTGTTATTGTATTTTATAATATCCTATCCCACACATAATTAATTAAAAAGCATTTTATTTAGCAAACTGACTCTATTATGTGTTCACAAAGCATATAACAGTTTTATGCTAACTACTCCTTTCCCCACTTATATGTCAGTTTTTTATTATCAGTTAAGCTGAATGATTACAACATTGTGTTTACAACTGTTGTTGCAGGGAGACTCTATGATGCTTTCAATGAGCTCCGTCTCCTGGGATTCCTTTCTTATGTAATTCCTTCCCTTTGAGAGTGAGCTATCTAGTATCTTGCTTCTAATTAATAGAATACAGCAAAGGGATGAGATGTTATGTATGTACTACATATATAAAATCATGATTTTTGTCTTGCTATCAGGTGCTATTTGCCTTCGTAGCATCTATGCATTGGTTAAGATAGCTGCCATGTTGGAGAGCAAACATGGCAATGAACTGAGAGTAGCCTCCAGCCAACAGCCAGCTAGGCACTGAGGCCATCATTTTAATGATTCACAAGGAAGTGAATTATTCCCTCAACTGAATAAATTTAGAGGCGTGTCCTTTCCCAGCTGAGCCTTCATATGACACTTAACCCTGGTTAACACTCTTGTCATAAACATGTTTGAGAAAAATCAAAACTATTTGGATAAACTCTACTAATAAAGGCAGAGTAGCCAGATATACTAGGGAATAATTTATTACCATGGTGCTTTCAGGATCCTCAGTCAGCATGGCACTGGATTCTGGTAAGTCACTGAGATTGAAGAATTTTGAAAGTTTTAAACACTTTTATAAAGTGAGTTTATTCATACAACAGTATATTAAGCACTTATAATGTACAGTACCCTAGAAACTGGGTGCACAATGAAGGACAACAAAGGCAAAGTCCCTGCTCTCACAGAGCTCACATTCATGAAGAAATACAGTAAAACTAAGCAAACAAACTAAAAAGCATTTCAGAATGTAAGCTCCTTGAGAACAGGGATTTATCTCACTGCTGTATTTTCCTCAGTCTGACACAGTGTAGAAACTCAAAAAATATTTGTTGAGTAAATAGGTAATGGTTAATGAAATGAAGAAAACCAAGACAGTACAAAACAGAGTGATTATAATTGTTACCTTTGTTGCAGATACACTGATATTTGAGTTGAAACTTGAATGAAGAGATGGAACCAGCATCTTCAAGATTTAGGAAAAGAGAACTTGAAGAAAGTAAGGGACAAAGGCACAGCGTTTTGGGAATTTCAGGTGCTGCTATGGCTGGGGCTAAGTTCACATGTCAGCAAAGCAAATTAATCTGTCAACAATTAGAACAATCACTCTGTGAATAATTATACTTCCTGAAGGGTCTATTAATATAATCAGAAAATACCTCTGGAATATTCAAATACTTCCAAAAATTATAAATGACTCTTCTTCTGAGTGTGATAGGAAACATAGTAAGTTCTCACTACAAGCTTAAATATCTTCTGAGTAAGAAAATTATTAGCATTGTGATTTTGTAAATGGAATATTCACTCAAGATTTATCTTAAGAGTGTAATTTCATTGTGATTAATTTATTTTCTCTGTAACATAGTGCAGCATCCTCATCCATCATTTCACTGTACTTTTTCTAAGAATCATTTTCTTAATCTATGAAGCAAATGGCTAAGTTTAGCTTTGGGGCTATTTATTATATAAAAAAAACGATAAATTCCCATCCTGGGAATATACCTGGAGGATCTTAAATCTCTCTACGAGAAAGATACCTGCACACACATGTTTATTGCAGCACTATTTGCTATAGTAAAATCATGGAACCAACTGTGCTGCCCATCGAAAGAGGACTGGATAAAAAAAAAATGTGGTACATATACATGGTGGAATATAATGCAGCCATAAAGAAGGTCAAAATTATGGACTTTGCAACAACATGGGTGGACTTGGAGTCTGTAATACTGAGTGATCTATCACAGAAAGAAAGAACTGAATACCACATGTTTTCACTCATAAGTGGGCCCTAAACAATTATTGTAATACAATAAGAAAGGAATTGGCAGTAGTGGGAAACTGCCAGGAGGGGAGGGGTAAACTTCGTCAATACGATACTTAATCTCAAACCAAATGAAGTGGGGACCAAAGTGAGGTCTAAACTTTGCCTTTATAATGACCATTTGTATACCTAACCTTGAATTTTACCCAACATCTTTAAAATAAAAACTAAAAAAACTCCAAATCCCAGAATGAAAATTCTCAAAGTATTTTCATATATTATCTTTCCTCTCATGCGAGTTTAACAAGTTTCCAAAGTACGAAGAAATTCAGGATTTTTTGACTGCTAAAATATAATTTATTAAAAAATAATAGTATGTATTATAATTTTAAAGGGAATGTGTTACTGGAGAAAATTATGTAACTAGAAAGATCTTTAAGAGACAATAATTTCAGACTGAAAGAAGTAATTTTTTTCAATTCATTATCCTTTTCCAAGAAGAGCTGTATTATACATTATCCTAGCTAGATCTGTAGTAACCTATTTGAGAGACTTTTCTTATTTTGGTTCATAATTTATTTTTTAATTGACACATTGTTATTGTATATATGAAGGGGGCTCGAAAAGAAAAAAAACTGAACTAGTTTTTTGAGGGTATACCCTTTTAGTATAGGATTACCCTGCTAAGTGAGTGTTCTAGGAACCCCCATGGGCATCAGTGTACCAGACAGCATTGTTGAGTAAAATTTTTTTTCTTTCATTTACCTATTTCATGTTGGGTGATTTACAAGCACATCTGCCCACACTGTGCAAGTGTTTAGCAGTTTCTGACCCAAGATGGCATGACCCCCATGCCCCACCCTTATTCACCTGATGATAAAAAGCCCCTAGCAACTTTTGTCTGTTTCCCCTGACGAAAAACGTCTTCAAAAGAAAACATTTTGCCAATGTGGAAGAGGTGAAACAAAAAACATCAGAAACACTAAATTGACAAGTTCAAAACCTGTTCTGAGCAGTGGAAAAAGTATCTCGATAGATGTATTGCATCAAACGGAAAGTGTTTTTAAGTTGACTGAAATATAAACATGTAGCTGGGCTCCGTGGCTCAGCCTGTAATCCCGTGCTTTGGGAGGCTGAGGTGATGAATTGCTTGAGCCCGCAGGTTCGAGACCTGCCTGGGCAGCTTGGCGAGACCTCATCTCTACAATAAATCAAAAAGATTAGCTGGATGTGGTAGTGCGCGCCTGCAGTTTCAGCTACTTAGAAGGCTGGGGCAGAAGGATCACCAGAGTCCAGCAGGTCGAGGCTGTGGTGGCCGGGAGTGGCCACTGCACTCCAGTCTGAGTGGCAGAGTGGGACTCCAACTCAAAAAAAAAAAAAAGGAAAAGAAATATAAACATGTAAGAATAAATACATAATTTCTTATAAATAAATTTTGAGCTTCTTGGTTCTTCCCTCATATTTAGGGGGTACAATAGCAAACTTCAAAATATATCTATGCTGCATAATAGTCCAGTTACCTCATGAGTTTATCATTTTTTGTGATAAGAATATTCAGAAGTCTCTCTTTTAACATTTTTAATATATAATATTTTACTGTTTGCCATAACTGTGCCATAGAATACAGAATTTATTTGCCTTAATTGTAACTTTGCACCCATTGACCAGCCTATCCTTATTCTCTCTCCTTCCTCCTCTTCTCTGTCCCTAGAAATCACTGTTTTACTTTCTACTTCTATGATATCTATTTTTTTTATTCCATTTATGAGCGAAATAATGTGACCCTTGTCTTTCTGTTTCTGGCTTATTTCACTTAACGTCATATCCTCCAGGTCATTCATGCTGGCACAAATGACAGAATTTCATTCTATCTTATGATTTAATAGTATTTCATTGTGTGTGTGTGTGTGTGTGTGTGTGTGTGTGTGTGTGTGTGTAAAATATTCTTTTTCTGTAGCTGAACGCAGGTTGATTCCATATCCTGGCTATTGTAAGTAATGCTGCAATCAATATAGGAGTGCAGATATATCTTCAACATGCTGATTTCATTTCTTTTGGGTATATACACAGTAGTGAGATTCTGGATCTTATGTTGGTTCTATTTTTAATTTTTCAAAAACCTCCAAAAGATTTTCAATAATGCCTGTACTAGTTTAAAATTGCACTAACAATGTATAATTGTTATCTTTTCTTTATATCCTCTGCAGCACTTGTTTTTTCTTTTTGGTGTCTCATGGTGATTATGTGGCATATACCTGATGATTACTGATGTTGAACATTTTTAACATATTTCTGTTGGCCATTTGTATGCCTTCTTTTGAGAAATATCTGTTAAGATCTTTTGCTAATGTTTTTGTTGTTCTGTTGTTGAGCTGTTTAAGTTCTTTATATATTCTTATACCCCTCATCAGATATATAGTTTGTGAATGTTTTCTTCCATTCTGTCAGTTGTCTCTTCACTGTGTTAAGAGTTTCCTTTGCTGTGCAAAAGTTTTTTAGTTTGATCTAATCTTATTTTTCTGTTTTAACTTTTGTTGCCTGTCCTTTTGAAATCCTCCCCTAGCCCAATGTTAAGAAGTGTTTCTTCTAGTGTAGGAGATCAGGACGATGGCAGTTGAGCCAGTCAGACTATGCAAGGCCCAGTGTGAGTGAGTGGAAAATTTTGTGTAGGTGCTGGTGAGTGGTGCTGGTGAGTGAGTGGGTGTGCAAGCAGTTGACTGAGTAAGGGCTAGAAAGCTAGTGGCCAGGGCTCTCCTGGTACAGTGGCTGGTGCCACAACTGCTGGGCTTGAACCCTAGCAATTCCCAGGATGCAGAAGCCAAGAATCTTTTTTTAAATCAGCAAGACTTTTCCTGGGAAGAAAATGCTGGGAGAGAATGACTAAGAGGGGGTTCTTGAGCAAGTGGCCAGGGTACCTGTGCAACAGCTGGTACTACAGCTTCTCTGCTTGGTCCCTGGCTCTTTCCAGATCATGGAAGACAAATGCCTTTTTTTTTTAATGGACAAAAGTTTTCCTGTGAAGAGACTATGGGGAAAGACTATGGCCCCAGGCTCTGTCTCACCACCGCAGCAGTAAAGACTGCCAGCTTCAAGCTTTGCCTCACCACTTCAGAGCCTGGTCAGGCACTGGCAGCAAGGGCTGCAGAGGGAGCACAGTGGCAGAGTCCCACTGAAGAGGACAAGAGAAACACCCCACCACCACCTTGAAGGCAGTGCAGGAAAATGTTCTAGTTATTCACCATGAAGCAACAGACCTGATCTCTGTGACTGGCGGATCAACTACTCGATGGTTGATCATGTCCCAAGGGAATGTCGTGAAGGCACAAACTTCAGAGGGACTTGATAAGTGCTGAGACCCAGGAGCCCCACCCCCTACCCTGCTCCAGTCACAGTACAAAGGGTGTGGCCAGAAAAGCATGAGGAAAAACTCCAAGGAGACCAATGGTGAGTCCAGGCCTGACCCAAACCCCTTCTTACCCAGCAATTCTCTGAATGTCAGACCTACACAGCTGGGCCATGTCTGAAAGGGACAAATCCAGGTGGAACCTGTACATCAGTCGCTATAGGAGAACTCCATTCCAGGATAGGCCTGGCTGGGGCACCCACTGTGAGTACATACCTGGGGAAGAGACAACCCACACCACCCAACTGGAGGAGATCTCCATGACCTACAAGAGTGGGAGGGGAGTACTGCATCCCCACCCACCTCCACTGCCCCTCCTCTTTCCCTGCTCCAGATACTGGGGAAAGAGTGAAGGAGGTGGAAGTTCTGCAGGAGAGACTGGATTAGAGGAACAATTACAAAGACTGACACAAGAGGGCAGATTTATTTTAAAGGTTTTTAATTTAATTTTTTTTTTTTTTTGCCTATTTGTTTGTTAGTTCATCTATTTTTTAAATATTTTTCCTTTGTGCATGAGTGTATGTGAGAGTTTGGTCTGTATCCCCCCAATATTTTTTCTTTTTTTCTTTTAATTTTCTGTTTCTTTCTCCTTTTGTTTGTTGTTTTCTGTTTATTTCTGTCTATGTGTGTTTGTGAATGATTGAGTGTTCATCTTTCAATTTTTTTGTTGTTGGTTTTTTTTTCTCTTTTGTTCTGTTTTTTTTAATTTTTATTTTTTATAGTTTGAGGTGTGTGTTAATATATGTGTGAGAGTTCAGTCTGAATTCCTTTTATTTCTGGTCATTCTTTTTTTCTTCTCCATTCACTTTGTGCTAGGTGTGTGTGTGTGTGTGTGTGTGTGTGTTTTCTTGGTGGTTTTTTGTTGTTGTTTGTTTCGTTTCACTTTGTTGTTATTCCAGTATGTTTTCAGGTGTGCATGTATGCCTGTGTGTGTGGGTATGTGTTCAGTTGTTATTTTGTGTTGGTTTCTGCTTTGCACTGTCATATAGAGTAGTTGAGGAGAGTGGGTATCAGGGAACACATACTACAATCAGTGAACGTTGCAATTTGCAAGCAGTCTCTTAATCCTACTTCTATCTTATTCCTCTTTTGAAAACTACAAGAGACAGAAAAGCTTCCCACCCCAGTCCTATTTCAAAATAGAATAAATACAGAGCCCTGAAAGGGAAGAATAGAGGGCTGAGCAAACACCAGAAGGGAAAGCCCTTCCCACTGACACTGAAACACAGAACTAAAGAAAAAAACAAGAGATCTGTCACAAATAAGGAAAAACCAAAGGAAGACCACAGGTGATTTCAAGAGTAACAAAGAGAAAACTTCTGAAAAATCAGACCTTGGTGCCCAAACAATGGAAGTCACCAAGGATTGGTCCCAGAATATGACAGGCATTAGGGAATGGATGGAAAGAGTGAATAAGACTCAAGAAAGACAAGATGCAACACTGAAAAAACTTGTAACAGAGATTTTGACAATGCAAAATTTCATCCAGGAAATAAATAACAAGATGACAAGCATGGAAAGCAGAATTAATCTAGCTAAAGAAAGAATCTTAGAACTTGAAGACCAGAACATGGAATTAACCTGATCTGTAAAAAACAAAGAAAGAGATCTCAAAAAGAAAGAACAAAGCCTACAACAGATGTATGATTATATCAAGAGGCTGACCTACACCTGGTTGGTATCCCAAAAGAAGAAGGAAAAATGGAGAACAACTTGGAGCAAGTATTCCAGGGGATAATCGAAGAAAACTTTCCCCATCTGATCAGCGATGTGGCCAGCCAAGCACAAGAGATACAGAGAACCCCCACAAGACACCAAATGAAATGACAAACCTCTAGACACATAGTAATTCACCTACACAAAGTAGGTATAAAAGAAAAAATCCTAAAGGCAAAAGAGAAAGGTCAGACTACCTATAGCAGAAAACCAATCAAATATAGCAGTAGAGCTATCAGCAGAAACACTACAAGCAAGAAGGGACTGAATTCCAATATTCAAAGTCCTCAAAGATAAACAATTTCAACCTAGAATTTCTTACCAAACCAAGTCCAGCTTCATAAGTGATGGAGAATTAAAATACTTTCCAGATATCCAATCCTTAAGAGATTATGTAGCTTCCAGACTAGCTCCACAGGAGACACTTAAAAAGGTATTAAGCACAGAAGAAAGAAAAAAAAGAATGACCACACACTTCCCAAGAGCACAGAATCAACAGAGAATAGAACGCAAAAAGAAACTTGAAAACACACACATACATCAACCCCAGAGTTAAAAGAAAAAGAGCAAGTAAAGAAAAAAACGTTGTAAGAACCTCATGAGAGGGATAAGCAATCACATTTCAACAATCAGGCTGAATGTGAATGGACTAAATGCACCACTGAAGAGACACAGAATGGCAAACTGGTTAAGAAACCATGACCCAATTATTTACTGCATCCAGGAAACTCATCTAACCACAAGGGATGTACACAGACTCAAAGTTAAAGGATGAAAAATGAGTTTCCAGGCAAATAGATCTTAAAAGAAAGCTGGAGTCATGATCTTAATATCAGACAAAACAACTTTTAAGCTATCAAATATTAAAAAGATACCAAAGGACAACACATAATGATAAAAGGTTCTATCAATCAACAAGAAATAGCTATCCTAAATATATATGCACCCAACACAGGAGCACCAGCATTTGTAAAGCAACTACTAAGCAAACTAAAAAAAAATTGACTCCAGCACAATTATAGCAGGGGACTTGAATACCCCACTAACAGTCCTAGAGAGATCATCGAGGCAAAAAATCAACAAGGAGATCCAGAACCTAAACTTGACACTCAAACAAATGAACTTAATAGATACCTACAGATTATTCCACCCAACAACCACAGAATATACAGTCTACTCATCACTACATGAAGTGTACTTCAAGATCAATCACTTTCTTGGCCATAAATCAAGCATAAACAGATTCCATAATGATAAAATACTGCCATGCACCTTCTCAGGCCACAGTGTAATAAAAATAAATATCAACACCAACAAAATTTCCCCAAAGTCAACAAAGACATGGACACTAAACAAAATGAAGCTGAACAATTACTGGGTTAACACTGAAATCAAAGAGAATTAAAAGATTCCTGGAAACAAATGAAAATGAAGAAACATTCTACCAAAACCTCTGGGATGCCATGAATTCAGTTCAAAGAGGGGAATTTATATCACTGTGAGCACACATCAACAAAATGGAAAGATCACAAGTTAATCACCTAATAAATCACCTAAGGGAGCTGAAAAGAGAAGACCACCAAAACCCCAGCTTTAGCAGAATAAACCAAATCACCAAAATAAGAGCCCTAATATGGGACATAGAAGGCAAAAATATCATAGAAAACAAATAGCTGGCTCTTTGAAAGAATAAACAAGATTGATGGACCCCTAGCCAGAATTACCAAGGAAAAGAGTGAAAAAGCTCAAATAAACACAGAAATACAAAAGATCAAATCACCACTGATCCCGAAGAAATACAAAAGATTATCAGAGACTACTGTGTACACCTATGTGGAAACAAACTTGATAACCTAAATGAAATGGAGGACTTTCTGACATAAGCAACCTCCCAAGATTGAAACAAGAAGACATTGAGACACTAAATAGATAAATAACAACCCAGGAAATTGACTCTGTCATACGAAAACTGCCTTAAAAAAAAAAAAAAAAAAAAGCCCTGGACCAGATGGCTTTCCAGCAGAATTCTACAATATGTACAAGGAGGAACTGATACCAATCCTATTGAAAGTATTCCAGGCAGTTGAGAAAGATGGAATTGTCCCCAAATCATTTCAAAAAGGTAACATCACACTAATACCAAAACCAGGTAAAGATCAAAAAAGAAAAAAGAGAGAGAGAGAGAGAGAACTACTGGCCAATATCCATTATGAACATAGATTCAAAAATCCTCAACAAGATTCTAGCAAATTGAATCCAAAAACACATCTCAAAGATTATCCACCATGACTAAGTAGGCTTTAACCCCAGGATGCAGGGTTGGTTCAACATTAGCAAGAGCATAAATGTTTTACAACAAATGTAAAAACAAAAACCACATAATTATCTCATCAGATGCAGAAAAAGCTTTTGATAAAATCCAGCATCCCTTCTTGATAAAAACCCTCAAACACCTAGGCATAGAAGGAATATACCCCCAAATAGTAATTGCCATCTACAATAAACCCACAGCTAACATATTGCTAAATGGACAGAAACTGGAAACATTTCCCCTGAAAACTAGAACAAGACAATGCTGTCCACTCTCACCCTCGTGTTCAACATTGTGTTGGAAGTCCTATCTAGGGAAATTGGACAAGAGAATGAAATCAGGGGTATCAAAATAGGAAAAGAGGAAGTCAAGTTATTCCTCTTTGCTGATAATATGATCCTGTAAATTGAAAATCCAAGAGAATCTGTCAAAAACCTGCTTGCACTGATAAAAGACTTTGGCAAAGTCTCAGGGTACAAAATAAATGTGCAAAAGACAGTTGCATTCCTATACACCAACAGCAAGCAGGCAGAGACTCAACAAAAACACAATCCCATTCACAATAGCCACCAAAAAAAAGAAATACCTGGCATCTTCCTAACCAGAGAAGTGAATGACATTCCCAATGAGAACTACAAAACACTGCTCAAAGAAATCCAAAAGACACAAACAAATGGAAAAATATTCCATGCTCATGGTTAGGAAGGATCAACATTGTTAAAATGTCCATCCTACCAAAGACAATCTATAAATTCAATACAATACCCATTAAATTACCAACATCATTCTTCTCAGACCTGAAAATGACAATACAGAAATTCATATGGAAACATAAATGACCACGAATAGCTAAAACAATCCTTAGCAAAAGAAACAAAGCAGGAGGTATCACACTTCCAGATTTCAAACCTTACTATATGGCTACAGTAATCAAAACAGCCTGGTATAGGTACATGAACAGGCATATAAACGAATGGAACACGATAGAGAGTCTGGAAGCAAAGCCTCAATTTCTCAACCAACTCATCTTTGACAAAACCTCCAACAACAACCACTGGGGAGAGGAGAACCTATTCAGTGAATGGTACTGGGAAAACTGACTGATCACATGCATAAAATTGAAACAGGACCCCTACTTATCACCACACACAAAAGTTAATTCCAAATGGATCAAAGACCTAAACATAAAACCTCAAACTATAAAAATCTTAGAAAACCCAGGAGTCACCCTTATGGAAATCGGAACTGGCAACCAATTCCTGATCAGAACCCTAAGTGGCCATACCATAAGAAATAAGATCGACAAATGCGACCTCATCAACCTGACACGTTTCTGCAAAGCAACAGAAACCATCAAGATAGCAAGTAGACAGCCCATAGAATGGGAAAAAATATTTGCCCAATGTATATCTCACAAAGGCCTAACATGTAAGATCTACAAGGAACTCAAACATCCCCGTTACAAAGTGGGTAAAAGACATGAATAGACACCTCTCACTCATCATCAGAGAAATGCAAATCAAAACCACACTGAGATACCACCTGACCCCAGTAAGAATGGCCATTATTAATAAAACAAACAACAACAGTTACTGGTGAGAATGCGGAGAAAAAGGAATGCTTCTACATTGATGGTGGGAATGCAAACTAGGGCAGCCTCTTTGGAAGACAGTGCTGCAATTCCTAAAAGTACTAGAAATTGACCTTCCATATGACCCAGCAATTCCCCTATTGGCAATATACCTGGAGGAACTCAAATCATTCTACAAAAAGGATACCTGCACAGGTAAGTTTGTTGCAGCTCTATTCACAATAGCAAAAATATGTAACCAACCATTATATCCATTGAAGCTGGACTGGATTAAAAAAATGTATTACGTACACGGACTGGATTAAGAAAATGTATGACTGAATATTATGCAGTCATAAATAAGGATAAACACATGAATTTTGTAGCAAATTGGATGGATTTGGAGTCGATCATACTAAGTGATTTATCACAAAAACAAAGAACACAGTACCATATATTCTCACTCATAAGCAGAACTTGAACAATTATAATACTATACGAAAGGGATTGGCAGTAATGTGAAACTGCCAGGGTAGGGAGGATGGGGATTGGCAGTAGTGTGAAACTGCTAAGGGAGGGAGGTCCCACCTCATCAACAAGGGTACCTGCATAATGAACACTTGTGTACCTAACCGTGAATTGTACCCCACATCTTTAAAATAAAACAAAATTAAAATAAAAACAAGAAGTGTTTCCTCTGTGTTTTCACCTAATAGTTTCATGGTTTCAGATTTTACATTTAAGTCTTTTATCCATTTTGAGTTGAGTTTTATATGTGGTGAGAGGAAGGGGGTCTAGTCTTTTTTTTCTGAACGTGGATATCCAATTTTCCCAGCACCATTAGTTGGAGATATTCTTTTTCTCAATGTGTTCTTCACATTTTTATCTAAAATCAGTTAACTGCAGTTGTGTGAACTTATTTCTGGGTTCTCCATTTTGCTCCATTGGTCTATGTATCTGTTTTTATGCCTGCACCATGCTGCTTTGGATGTTACAGCTTTGTGGTATATTTTGACGCCACATAGTGGAATGCCTCCCATTTTATTCTTTCTACTCAGGATTGCTTTAGTTATCTGAAGTCTTTTGTGGTTCCATGTAAATTTTAGGTTTGCTTTTTCTATTTCTATGAAGAATGTCATTGATATTTTGATAAGAATTACATTAATTCTGTATATTGCTTTGGATAGTATGGCCATTTTTTTTAGATTGAAAAATATTGCTTATTTAAAGTAAATTAGAGAGAGACAGAGAGACAAAGGAGATTCACCTCCCCAAGATAGGAGAGGGGGCCAAAGTCAGGAGAAATAGCCTGGCCATAGCCAAAGAGCCACAATGCCACACCAGAGTTTAACAAAGCAATGGCCTGGCCATTTTAATAATAGCAGTTCCTCGCTCTATGAACACAGAATATCTTTTCGTTTATTTATGTTTTCTTCTGTTTCTTTCATCACAGTTTTATAAAGTGTTGCGTTCTTGCACTTCTTTGGTTAACTTTATTCCTAGATATATTTTTTGCAGCTATTGCAAATTAAATTATTTTCTTGACTTCTTCAAATAGTTCACTAATCGTGTATAGAAATGTTACTGATTTTTATATGTTGATTTTATAACCCACAACTTTAATGAAATTGTTTATTATTTCTAACATATTCTTAGTGGAGTCACTAGGGTTTTCTAATATAAGATTATTTTATTCACTAACAGGGGCAATTTGACCTCTTCCTTTCCAATTTGGATGCCTTTTATTACTTTCTCTTGCCTAACTGGAAGTCTGACTAGGATTTCTAATACTGTGTTGAGCAGAAGTGTTATGACTAGGCATCTTTGTTTTGTTCTTGATCTTAAAGGGAAAAATTTCAACTTTTCCCTGTTTAGTATGATGCCAGCAGTTGATTTGTTATATATGTACAGGTTTTATGGTTTTCAGGCACATATTTTGTAAACCTAATTTGTTGAGAGTTTTCATTATAATGAGATGTATTTTGTCAAATGCATTTTTTGATCTATTGAAATGATCATATGCTTTTTGCCTTTCTGTTAATGTGGTATATCCATTACTGATTTATGTGTGTTAAATCATCTTTGTATTCTTGGAATAAATCTCACTTGATCATAGTATCCAATGTGCTGTTACTCGGTTTGTTAGTATGCTATTAAGCATTTTTGCTTAAAAAAGGAATATCAGTCTGTAGTTTTCTGTTTTTGCTTTTCGTTGTCTGGTTTTAGAATCAGTGTAATGCTGGCCTTACAAAATTGCCTTAGTAGTAGTATGTCATCTACTTCATTTTCTGGAATAGTTTGAAGAGAATTAATATTAGTTTTTTAAATGTTTGATATAATTCAGTAGTGAAGTCTTTAAGTTCTTGGCTTTTCTATGGTGGAAGTTTTTTTTATTACAGATTTTTTTTCCTTATTATTGGTCTGCTTACATTTTCTATAGCTTCATAGCTTTACTTTGCTAGGTTGTATGCATTCAGGAATTGATCCATTTCTTCTACTTTCTCAAATTCGTTGCCTATAGTTTTTCACAATAGTCTTGTATGATCCTTTCTGTTTCTGTGGAATCAATTATAATATATCCTTTTTCATCTCTTTTCATTCATTTGAGTTTTTTTCTTAGTCTAGTTAAAGGTTTCTCTTTTTTTTTTTTTTTTTTTGAGTTGGAGTCTCACTCTGTCACCCAGACTGGAGTGCAGAGGCCGCTCCCGGCCACCGCAGCCTCGACTTGCTGGGCTCCGGCTATCCTTCCATCTCAGCCTTCTGAGTAGCTGGAATTACAGGCGCACACTACCACGCCCGACTGATTTTTTGATTTATTGTAGAGATGAGGTCTCACTGCTTAGGCGGGTCTCGAACCCGCGGGCTCAGGCAATCCACTCACCTCAGCCTCCCAAGGCGCGGGATTACAGGCTGAGCCACCGAGCCCTGCGGTTTCTCAATTTTACCTTTCAAAAAAAAACTCTGTTTCTTTGATCTTTTGAATTTTCTTAGTCTTTATTTTATTTATTTTCGCTAAGAGCTATATTATTTTCTTCTACCAATTTTGGGTTTAACTTCTTGTTTTTTAATTCCCTGAAGTGCATCATTATTTTGTGTATTACAATTTTTTCTAATTTTTTTAATGTGGGCTTGTGGCTATAAACTTCCACCTTATAACTTCTTTTGCTGTGTTCCAGTCCAAAAAAAAAATTGGTTACAATGTATTTTCATCCTTGTTTGTCTCAAAAACAATTTTTTAAATTTGTTTTTTAATGTATTCGTTGATCCATTGGTTGTTTAGGAGTGTGTATTTTCTTTCATATATTTGCAAAGTTTCCACAGTTTTTCTTGTTATTGATTTCTAGTTTTATACCATGTAGTCCAAAATGATACTTGACATAATCTCTTTTCTTAAATTTGTTAATTATTATTTTGTAGCCTAATATATAATCTATCCTAGAGAATGTTCCATGTGTAATTTTTTTAAAATGTCTTTTCTACAGCCTCTGAGTGGAATATTCTGTAAAATTTGTTAGATACATTTGGGTGGTCTATGGTGCAGTTTAAGTCTAATTTTTCCTTATTTGATTTCTGTCCATTGTTGAAAGCAGGATGTTGAATTTTCCTACTGTTATTGTATTGCAGTCTATTTCTCCCATTAGGTCTAATTTTATTTTCTGAGTTCTCCAGTGTTGGGTCCATATATATTTACAATTGCTATATTTTCTTGTTAAATTGATACCTTTGTTTTCAGATTACTTTATTTGTCTCTTTTGACAGTTGTTTGTTTTGCTGATATAAGTATGACTACTCTTGCTCACTTTTGCTCTTGCTCACTCTTGCTCGCTTTTGGTTTCCATTTGTATGGATCCTCTTCTTCCATTCTTTCACTTTCAGTCTATTGTTTTTGTTTTTGTTTTTTTAACAATGAGGTGAGTAGGCAGCATATAAGTGGATTCTTTTTGTTTTTAAGATCTGTTTAGTCACTCTATATCTTTTAACTGGAAAATGTAATACATTCACATTTACTGATTTATTAGGTGTTTTGCAGATTCTTTACTTTTCTTCTTCTTTTGCTGTTTACCTCTGTGGTTTGTTGCTTTTCTGTTGTGCTAAGCTTTGTTTCCTTTCTCCTTTTCATCTGTATATCTACTATAATTTTTCCTTTGAAAGTATCATGCAGCTAACATAAAAATGCTATAATAGACTATTTTAAGCTAATAGCAACTCAATTTTGTTTGCATAAAAATAGTCTAGACTATTTTCCTCTTCCTTCAATGTTTATATTTTTATTGCCTTAATTTACTTCTTTATCCATTGTCTTCTTTAGCCACTAATTGTAGGGTTTTTTTAATTTTACTCTTATTACTCTATATCTTTATATTAGAGGACTGAGAGACTTATTACAGCACCATTACATCACGGGGGTATTGTGAGTTTCATTTAAGAATATACCTCTACCGGTCAGTTATACTTTTACATGTTTTCATCAGAATGATTTTCATCCTTTTGCTGCAAGTTTTAGCACTCCATTAAGCATTTCTTGTAAGTTTGTTCTAGTGGTTCTAAATTCCCTTACATTTCCCTTGACTAGGAAAGTAAAGTATTTTTTACTGCCCTTTTTTTTTTCATCACTTTGAATATATCTTCTCAATCTTTCTTGGCCTATAAAGATTCTGCTGAAAAATATGCATATAGTCTTATGAGCATTCCCTTATATGACTTGGTGCTTTTCTCTTGCACATTTTAGAATTCCCTCCTTGTCTTTTACTTTTGTCGGCTTGATTATAATGTGCCTCAGAGAGATTCTTTGGGTTTAAATCTAAATGGGGACCTTTGAACTTCCAGAATCTGGATGTCTATAACTTATCCAATATTTGGGAAGTTTTTGTTATTATTTTGGTAAATGGGTTTTCTATGCCTTTCTCTTTCTCTTTTCCCTCTTTAATGCTTACAAGGCAAAATTTTGTTCATTATTGTTGTCCCATAAATTCCATAGGCTTTCTTAATACATTTGAATTCTTATTTCTTTTTTTCCCCTTTGATTTATTTCTAAAGACTTGTCTTCAAGTTCAGAAAATCTTTTTCTGCATTATCTAGTCATTTTTGAAGCTTTTTAAAAATTTTATAGTTGTGGGGTACAAGTCAGGATTGGGTTCATAAGTGGTTTGGGTACAGGTAAGGTTTTGGGTCTCCCATTGGACCACACTTCACCTGGATTAGGATCAGGTTTCCTTGTTGATACAATGTGTCTTTCCCCCAGCAGTGTCCCAATACTGCCAGTATCTTTTTTGTAGTAATATGATTGATGTTCAGGGTCCACTTATGAGTGAGAACATGTGGTACTCAGTTCTTTGTTCCTGTGCTACATCACTGAGTATGATAGACTCCATGTATCCAAGTTGCTGCAAAGTCCATAGTTTTGTCCTTCTTTATGGCTGTTTAATATTCTATTGTGTATATATATCACTTTTTTTTAACCCGTCCCGTTTCAGTGGGCAGCATGATTGGTTCCATGTTTTTGCTAATGTGAATAGTTCTGCAATAAACATGCATGTACAGGTATTTTTTTTGTAGAATGATTTGAGTTCCTCTGGATATATTCCCAGAAAGGGGATTGCTGGGTCATATGGAAGGTAAATTTCTAGTCTTTTAGTAATTGCTGTGCTGTTTTCCATAGAGAGTGAATTAGTGTGCACTCTCATCAACTGTATAGAAACTTCCTTTTCTCTGCATCCTAACCAGCGTCTGTTGTTTTCTATTTTATTATTGATGGCCATTCTTACTTGGGTTAGGTAGTATCTCAATGTAATACGGATTTGCATTTATCTAATGATTAGTGAAACTGAGCATTTTTTCACGTGTCTGTTGGTTGCCCCATATATTTTCTTTTGAGAAGTGTCTATCCATGTCTTTTGCCCATTTTTTAATGGGTCTGTTTTTATTTTTTTTCTTTCAGCATATTTGAGTTCTTTATAGATCCTGGATGTTAGACCTTTGTCAGATATACAGTCAGCAATTTTTTTTTCCCATTCTGTGGGTTATCTCCCCACTCTCCTGATGGTTACTTTTGCTTGGCAGAAGCTTTTCAGTTCAATGAAATTTCAATTGTATTTTTTTTCAGTAATTGAATTCTTCAGCTCCAAGATTTCAATTTGGTTCATTTTTATGATATATATGTGCTTCAAATTTTTCATTCAGATCATATATTGTTTTCCTACTTTTATTGAATTTTTCGGTTCTCTTGCATTTCACTGAGTTTCCTTAAGATCTATAATTTGAATTCCCTTTCAGGTATTTCATGTGTCTTTTTCTTTGGGATCTGTCACTGAAGACAAATTTTATTCCTTTGGAGGGATTATTTTTCATTGTTTTTTATGTTTCTTGTGTTTCTATATTACAGTTTGCACATCTAGTGAAATAATTACATTTTTCAAATTTTATTAAGTAGTTTTCATAAGGAGAGACTTTTTCCTGTATATTATATATCCTAGGGTGTATGTTGAGTATGGTGCATTAGCTTGAGTTCTGGATGGACTCAGCTGCATAGTCACTGTGCAATTTCTTCACCTGGAATCCTTATCAGTAGTGTTTGTGGTTGACTTAATGGTCTACACTGTAGGAGTCTGAGATTGAAGTGGCATGGTTTTGCTAGTAGTGTGGGCACCAGGCTGGTTGTTGAACCAAACATATAAAGGCACATTAGGTTTTCCAGTGAGGCAGTGGCTACTCATGCCAGGCTCAGGTGCACATAAACATGCATAATTGTGGCTGGGTGGCCAGTCATGTGACAGGGAAGTGGGGCTGCCAACAGATTGCACATAAGGCCAGAAGCATACAGTTGCATTGTGGCCTCATGGCTCTGTGGCAGTATGCCTATTTGGGGGGTTACTTCAGGTTTAGCTGCCAGTCTGGGTATAGGTGTGTGCATGCTAGGTGGGATGTCTGGCTGTGCAACACTCATACATACAGGTGAAGCTGCCAGCTGGCTGGTTGGTGGCTTACCTGCTGTGTAGGTCCACTTGTTCCCTGGGTGGAGGGTACTACATAGGTTTGGACACCGGGTCTCAGATGTTTGGCCTAGCCTAGATTTCAGGAAACTGGAGTCATCTTGCTACAGGCACCCATGTGAATGTTGTGGAATGATAACAGAGTCTCAGGGATAAAGAGAGTTTGTTGCTACTAGCTCCCAGAATTAGACGCACTCTAGTAATGAGTGCAGTTGCAAATAATGCTGAGCCATAACAACTTTGGTCATGGCCATGGGGAATGCCCAAGGTGGGCCCTTACTTTGAGGAAATTCAGCTGCATGAACTCATGGTTACTCTGCAAACTAGAAATGAAACCTGTGAGAACTTGGGGAACTCTCTTACAGCAAGGATTGCTGGCATTTGTGGTGGTAATAGGGACTACTGAGGGTCTCCAGCTTACATTTTCCTTGTGAGAAGGGGAGCCTGACTCTAGCTAATCCTAACAGCGAAGTCAGTGTGACAGAAGCAGAATGTTTCACTCCCCTTTCTATAGTGCTATCCTGACCTTCAGTGCTCCACAGAGAGTTGTTTATTCATTATTTTGGTCCTGTTCTATTAGAAGGATGAGTGCCAAGTAACTCTAGCCAGTCATCTTGTGGACATCTCCTCAGAGACTTCCAGAAATTCAGTTTTCTATTGCTTATTTCATCACATTGAATTTAATTCTTTATTGTAATTCAGTAAGTCATCTACTTATATGATGTATTATATATAATGAATATATGTATTTTCTTATCTATGTATTTATATATTATGCTATTACCAGAAAATAATGAGTCTGATTATTCTCAATTAAAGTTTAAGTATCAGATGAGTTTTTAAAAATATATGCTGCGTAGTATATTGAAATAATACTTTTGGAGAATCTGGAGGACACCCCAAAAATAGAAGGCATCTTCTAGAGTGCTGACCAGTATGAGTTGCCAAAAAGATAATTATCCATATTGGTATTTGACACTTTTTAATAAGTATTTAATGTAAATGTAAATACATATTAACTACTTTTTGCCTTTATCACAACAATTAACATTGTTTTTACTAAAGAAGCATAAAATAGAGAACTAGGAAACTACAAGGTGGTAGCAACCTAGATGAACTCCTCAAATTCTGTTGTAACATTCCAGACAGAAATCAGGAATGAGGAATTGAACATTTTAGGCAAGTGAAATGGAATGTTGTTTCCAGGCTCTGAAGTTTTTTCTAGCATTTTTCTTCATCTAACATTTATCTCTGGTCTTAGCAACCTATGGGTAAATGATGTTCCCTTACCCTGTGAGAATCTCTGAACCCATCTTCAGAATCACTACCAATTGGTATTTTTAAAGTCTTCAGGGGATGTTTCACATTTGCTCAAACATATACTTCTCTCAAGTATCTCATGAATTCACTGTTTCCCTTTTACTTAATCTGTGTCTTCTGCTGAAGCTTTAAGTGATTCTAGAGTAACTTGGAGCCACTAATCGCTCCAGTCAATTTAATGCTCTGAAGACTGTCCATACCCAAATTCTTGAATCAAGGACTCAGCATATCTTAATTCATTCATGACTATGGCACTCTATAAGAATAACATTAACCACTGTGCTAGGTCAACCTTATATTCACTGCTGTCATGGCACTAACTTTAAATTTCCCTTTAATGCTCTGAAGACTGTCCATAAAAATACGCTTTACCAAAAATCTTAGGTTGAACCTGGTATATAAAAAGTCTTATAAAAGAGTTACCCACTACAAATGCACTACTACAATTGCTACAATTACTACTTAAAATGCCTGAATATTTTGGTTTAGCCTATGCTCAAGTAATTATTATCCAATTGGAGTTTTAGCAGTGACCCCACATAATACATAAAAATTTTCTTTCCCATTTCTCACACTGAACTCTAACAACACACCAAACTCAAACAAGAGTTATAAAATAGTATAAATGTTTAGTTCCTCTTTTTCAAAAATGATATACTTCTTTTATATGTCTACTATGTCCTTTCTTAAAGGTTCAGGTTGTGATTTGTTGGAATAATTTTAACAATGATTTGCATGATACATATTTTGAAATATACTTCACCATCTTTCTCTTCCAAGTCTGAAAGGCAATATTAAGATCAAGTTTTTGTGTATCATGTCTATTCCCTCAAAATGAGTAATTTTTTTTTTTTTTGAGTTGGAGTCTCACTCGGTCGCCCAGACTGGAGTGCAGTGGCTGCTCCCGGCCACCGCAGCCTCGACCTGCTGGGCTCCAGCAATTCTTCCACCTCAGCCTTCCGAGTAGCCGGAATTACAGGTGTGCGCTACCATGCCCAGCTGATTTTTTTTGATTTATTGTAGAGATGAGGTCTTGCTGCCCAGGCGGGTCTCGAACCCACCAGCTCAGGCAATCCACTCACCTCAGCCTCCCAAAGGCACGGGATTACAGGCTGAGCCACCAAGCCCACTAAATATGACAAATTAATTTACAAATAAAGTTTAACTATTAGACTAGAATATATATTTTGGAAAATTGAACCTTCATGGTTATTAAATATGTAATCATCAGATGTAAGATGTGCCATTATTTAACCTAATATACCAGCTGTAAGTTTTGAAAACAAGAAAGTTCAAGGTCATGCAGTCAATTATTTAGATACGAAATGAATATGAATGTCATTCTTCCTTTAGTTAGGGACTAAAAGATGTCTTAAGAAAGCCAGGAGCCGGGCTCGGTGGCTCAGCTGTAATCCCGCCTTTGGGAGGCTGAGGTGAGTGATTGCCTGAGCCCACGGTTCGAGACCCCTGGCAGGGAACCTCATCTCTACAATAAATCAAAAAATCAGCGGTGGTAGCGCATGCCTGTAATTCCGGCTACTTGGAAGGCTGAGGGAAGATGCCGAGCCAGCAGTCGAGCTGCGGTCGAAGCGGCCACTGCACTCCAGTCTGGGCGACAGAGTGAGACTCCAACTCAAAAAAAAAAAAAAAAGAAAGCCAGGACATCCATTTCTCTGCCCTGAGCTAGGCATACCTCAACATAATGCACTATTCTGATTGTGAAGATGACACCACTGTCACATTATAAATGAGTCATATTATTGCAGCATTTTCCCATGAACAGTGAGGATTTTTTTCCATATTTTACTCTTTTTACCAGGTATTGTTGATTTACTACAGGAGTAATCCAATATATCAAAGCTTCCCAAATGCACTGAAACCACTTGACCGTCTCAATAGCAAACACATAAAATCAAATCTCAAATCACATTAGAACAGTGGTCTGGCATCAAACCCATATACTTGGATCAACTTCCCTGTCATGAGGTTTTTATACAGTTGTTGTACCTGTTTATTTGTCGTCTTTCCTTTGGTTTGAGGGTTGATTCGTGAACACACATGCATTTTAAAAATAAGTCCATATAAACTAGAAGAAGAGTACACTTCTCACTAATTATGCCATGAGGTTTCTTTTTCCTGGAGTTTCTATTACTTATTTGATATAGAAGCAACATTCTCAGTGGGTCAGTTAAGAGCATGCTCCATACTGAAAGATTAATAGTCATAGGTAGCAATTTGGAAACAATGAGAAATATAGATATCAGAGAGAGATGAAAATGGCAGAGATGTGTAATGCTTACAATAGGCTTGCTAATGCTTCAACCTCAATACACACTACCAGTTCCTAGCACAATTTAAGACAACCAGATTATCCAATGCAGGCACTTTATGTCAAGGCAGAGAACTGGTGAGAATATATTCTCAATAAGAAGATGGATACAAAGATGACTAGAAGTGGTCACCATAAGCATCTCACTTTCTTCTCCCAACTCAACAGCCAAAACTATTCCTTTATCTGGGATGCAGTAGGAGGAGCTACAAGAAGCTAGAACTGCATTCCCCATACATATCTGTCCAAAGGAGTAAAAAGAAAATTCCTTCTCCTTTCCTTTCAAGGAATAAGGAATGGAGAATGGTTGTTTTTGCCTTCAACACAAAACACAAAATACCATCGCTTTCTATAGATTATGAATTGAAATGATCAGTTAATTTATACTTCCTTTACCTTATTATCTATGTTAATTTCATTATCTCTTCTATAACTCAACCTCAGAAGAGTAACACATAGAAACTCCAGGAAAAAGAAACCTTGTGGCATAATTAGTGAGAAGTCTACTCTTCTTCTAGTTTATATGAACTTATTTTTAAAATACATGTGTGTTCATAAATCAACCCCCAAACCAAAGGAAAGACAACAAATAAACAGGTACAAAAGCAACAACTGTATAAAAAACTCAAGACAGGGAAAAACTGCTACATTTCAATAATTAGCCTGAATGTGAATGGATTAAATGCACCACTGAAAAGACACAGAATGGTGGACTGGATAAGAAACCATGACCCCATTATTTGCTGCATCCAGAAGACTCATCTCACTATGAGGGATGCACACAGACTTAAAGTTAAAAGATGGAAAACGAGTTTCCAGGCCAGTGGATCACAAAACAAAGCAGGAGCGCAATCTTAATATCAGACAAAATAACCTTTAAGCTATCAAAAATTTAAAAAGTTACAAATGGACACTACATAATGATAAAAGGTTCAATCCATCAATAAGAAATATCCATCCTAAACATATATGTACCCAACACAAGAGCACCAGCATTTATAAAACAACTACCTAATAAACTGAAAAAAGATATTGACTCTAACACTATTATAGCAGGGGACTTAAATACCCCACTGATAGCTCTAGATAGATCATTGCTGCAAAATCAACAAGGAGATCCAGAACCTAAACTTGACACTTGACCAAATGGACTTATTAGATACCTACATATTATTCCACCTAACAACCACAGGGTATACATTTTACTCATCACCACATAGAACATACTCTAAGATTCATCACATTCTTAGCCATAAATAAAGCATAAGCAAAGTCCACAAGGTTGAAATCTTGCCATGCACATTCTCAGACCACAGTGGAATAAAAATAAACATTAAAACCAACAACATTTCCCCAAAGCCCACAAAGACATTGACACTAAACAGCATGATGCTGAACGACGACTGGTCAACACTGAAATCAAAGAAGAAATTGAAAGATTCCTGGAAACAAATGAAAATGAAGAAGCATCTTACCAAAACCTCTGGGATGCCATGAAATCAGTTTTAAGAGGGGGATTCATATCTCTACGAGCACACATCAAGAAAATGGAAAGATCACAAGTGGAAAGCTAACAAATCACCTAAGGGAGCTAGAAAGAGAAGACCACCAAAACCCCAACTTTAGAAGAAGAATCCAAACACAAAAATAAGAGCCCAAATATAGGACATAGAGGACAAAAATATCATAGAAAACATCAACAAAACAAAAAGCTGGTTCTTTGAAAGAATTAACAAGACTGATGGGCCCCTAGCCAGAATGACCAAGAAAAAGAGAGAAAAAGCTCAAACAAGCACAATCAGAAATACAAAAGATCAAATGACAACTGATCTCAAAGAAATAAAACGATTATCAGAAATTACTATGTACACTTATATGAAAACAAACTTGAAAACCTAGATGAAATGGAGGACTTTCTGACATCACACAACCTCCCAAGGTTAAAGCAAGAAGATGTTGAGACACTAAATAGACCCATAACACCCATGAAATTGACTCTGTCATATGAAAACTACCTACAAAAAAAAGCCCCGGACCAGAAGGCTTTCCAGTAGAATTTTACAAAACATACAAGGAGGAGCTGATACCAATCCTATTGAAAGTATTCCAGGTGACTTCCGGCAAGATGGTGATGGGGCAACGCGGTCTGTGAAAACTTCTGCAAAAGGAGAACTGCAGTGGGTCTCTGACTCTCGCCCCGGTGGCTACGGACCCCAACATCGCAGTCTGCTCTTCATATGGAGCTCGGCCGTTGCCACCGCTGGGGCATCGCAGCAGTCTGGACAGCCACTGCAGCGCAGATGCCACCACTGCAGCCGCCGCAGCCACCACCGCCGGTAGCACATCACACCACCCAGGCTGGAGGCGATCCACAACTTCAGTCCTTGAAGCCCCTTCAGGGAAGATCTGCTGGGATCACTGCCACCTCTCCTGCGACTGAGACGCCCTGCCCGCCTTAAGTCTCCTGCCATCTGCCCTGAGGCAGGTAGCCATCTTGCCATCTACAGCCTCTGCCATCCCTGTCCAGCCCCACCCCCTCTGGGCGAGCAGCTGAGATAGCACCACCTGCTGGTGATTCAAGGTAACAACACCGAAATGGGAGAAACAAGCTTGATAAAGACATAGGCCAGAGTGGTGAACAGAGGGTGATCTGAACTGTCCTTCACAGCAGATCAGGGGCAACTGACCCTAACTGCAAACTAATTTACCAACTTAAAAAGAAAACTAGAAATCAAACCTGAAAGGACATTGGACTTAAACGAAATGTCTCAGAGTGTGCTTCATTGATTCTGTTAGTTTAATGACTTAATTCTATTCCTACTGTATTATTCCTTTTTTTTCTCTTCCTTTTCTTCTCTTTTCTTTTCTCTGTAAATCATATCATTGTATAGAGGAACAGCACACTAATAAGGTGGTTGGATAGCTGGTATGTTAGCATCACTATATGTTTTATTTTTGTCTGTATGAGAATTGGTTTGTCTGTAGCTGTGGTCTATTGTTTTTATCTGTTTCAGTATAGGCCTCTCTCTCTCTATTTGTTGGCACAGTCGTTTGTTTCCCCGCTTACTCCTCTATCTCTCCATCCCCCTCTTCAACCCAATGTCTGCTCCATTCTCTCCCCTCTGCTAACCACATTTTATTTCAGGGAGTAAACCTACAGCCCCACTGCAAGGACAGATTCCAAGGCAGTGGGAAGTGGGTTCCAGATTATTCACACAACTGTCAGTGAATACCAGGACCTGCAGAGAGATTTTGAATCACAGCTCCCCCTTAAGTAAATCTCAAAACTGCAAAAAGGACCACGCCAACCTACAGTGCAACTACAGAATTGAACAAAGTAAGAGGACATACATAAAGAATAGGAGATTGAACAAACAGAAGTAAAACCAATCCCTTTACCCCTGAATAACAGAATTAAAGAAGACGGTGACATGGAGGGAAGAAAAAGTAGGGAGGGGAAAAACCGCATAAATAAAGAAAAACCGAAAGAAGAATATAGGTCTCACACGGACCCCTGGAAGATCAGACACAGAGAAAACAGATTCCGGAACACAAACAATGAAGAGCCCCCAGAATGACTGGTTACATTCAACAAACCCAGACATCAAGACATTAATGGAGAGAATTAAAAATATTGAGGAGAGACAAGAGGAAAATAGGAAGGAGCTGATGTCAGAAATGACAGCAGTAAAGAATACTGTGATGGAAATGAATAACAGACTAATAAGCATGGAAAGCAGAATCAGCCAAGCAGAAGAAAGAATTTCAGAGCTCGAAGACCAAAACACAGAACTAACCTAAACTGTCAAAAGCATAGAAAAGAAGCTCAAAAAGACAGAACAAAACCTGCAAGAGATGAATGATCACTTCAAGAGACCAAACCTAAGAGCAATTGGACTTCCCGAGGCAGAGAAACAGAAGCCACACTGGAACATACATTTCATGAAATCATTCAAGAAAACTTCCCTCATCTCATCAAGGATGAAAAAATTCAAACACAAGAGATTCACAGAACCCTGCAAGACAACAAATGAGAAGACCATCTCCCAGACACATAATAATTCGCCTAAACAAAGTAGCTATAAAAGGAAAAATCCTAAAGGCAACAAGAGAAAAAGGCCAGACTACCTACCAGGGAAGACCAATTAGAATAGCAGCAGATTTATCCACAGAAAACCCTTCAGGCCAGAAGAGCCTGGAGCCCTATCTTCAAAGTTCTAGAAGAGAAACAATTTCAAACAAGAATAACCTACCCAGCCAAACTAAGCTTCATTAGTGAGGGAGAATTGAAATCTTTTCCAGATATCCGATCCCTAAGAACCTACGCTGCCACCAGACCACCTCTACAAGAAACACTTAAGAAAGTACTGAACACTGAAGAAAAAGAAAAAAGAACAACAACATTCTTCACAAGAGTACAGGCAAAAGATTAAAAAAACAAATGAACCAACTCCAAAACCCAAAGAAAGACAACAAACAAACAGGAACAACTCTGTAAGAACCTTATGACAGGGATCAACTCTTGCATTTCAATTATTAGCCTAAATGTGAATGGACTAAATGCACCACTGAAAAGACATAGAATGGCAAAATGGATAAAATATCATCAGGCAACAATCTATTGCCTTCAAGAGACTCACCTCACTAGAAAGGATACCCACAGACTCAAAGTAAGAGGATGGGAAACAAACTTTCAGGCAAACAGAAGAAAGGAGGAGTAGCAATCTTAATTTCAGACAAAATACCCTTCAAGCTATTAAAAATCAAAAAAGATACAGAAGGCCAATACATAATGATAAAAGGCTCAATCTATCAATAAGAAATATCTATCCTAAACATATATGCACCCAACATAGGTGCACCAACTTTCATAAAGCAACTTCTAGGAAAACTAAAGAAAGATATTGACTCTAACACCATCATAACTGGGGACTTTAATACCCCACTCACAACCCTAGACAGATCATCAGGACAAAAAATCAGCAAGGAGATCCAGAAACTCAATGTGACTTTGGACCAAATGACTTAATTGATACCTACAGAACACTCCATCCAAAGACCAAAGAGTACACATTCTACTCATCACCACATGGAACATATTCTAAGATCGACCACATACGCTGCCATAAATCAAGCATAAGCAAATTTAAAAGGACCAAAATTCTACCATGTACCTTTTCGGACCACAGTGGAATAAAAATAAACATTGATACCAACAAAGTCCCCCCAACCCACAAAGATATGGACACTAAACAGCATGATGCTAAACAACTCCTGGGTCAATGATGAAATCAAAACAGAGATCAAAGGATACCTGGAAACAAATGAAAATGAAGAAACATCTTACCAAAATCTCTGGGATGCCCTGAAAGCTGTAGCAAGAGGGGAATTTATATCCCTACAAACACACATGAAGAAAATGGAAGAAACAGAAATTCACAACCTAACAAGCCACCTAAAGAAGCTGGAAAAGCAAGACCACAAAAACCCTAATTTCAGCAGAAGAATCCAGATCACCAATATAAGCCCAAATCCAGGACATAGAAGACAAAAAAGATAATACAAAAAATCAATGAAACAAAAAGCTGGTTCTTCTAAAGGATAAACAAGATCAATGGTCCCCTAGCTAGACTGACCAAGAAAAAACGAGAAAAAACCAAATAAGCACAATCATAAACACAAAAGATGAAGTCACATCTGACCCTGAAGAAATACAAAAGATCATTAGAGACTACTACGTACACTTGTATGGAAACAAACTTGAAAACCTTAAGGAAATGGAGGACTTTCTGACTCACACAACCTACCTAGGTTGGAACAAGAAGAAATTGAGACCCTAAATACACCAATAACAATCAAGGAAATTGACTATGTAATAAGAAAACTTCCTACAAAAAAAAAACCCTGGTCCAGATGGCTTTCCAGCACAATTCTACAAGGCATTTAAGGAGGAGCTGATACCAATCTTACTGAAGGTATTCCAGGCGATTGAAAAAGAGAAAAATCTCCCCAAATCATTTTACAAAGCCAACATCACATTGATACCCAAGCCAGGTAAAGATCCAACAAAGAAAGAGGACTACAGGCCAATATCTTTGATGAACATAGATGTTAAAATTCTCAACAAGATCCTAGCAAACCAGATTCAGCGATACATCTCAAAAATCATCCACCATGACCAAGTAGGCTTCATTCCTGGGATGCAAGTCTGGTTCAACATTCATAAAACCATAAATGTAATTAAATTCATCAACAGATGTCAAAATAAAAACCACATGATCATATCATTAGATGCAGAAAAAACTTTTGATAAAATCCAGCATCCCTTCTTGATAAAAACCCTTGAACGTCTAGGCATACGGGGAACATACCTCAAAATAGTAAAAGCCATCTACAAGAAACCCACAGCCAGCATACTCCTAAGTGGACAAAAATTGGAACCAATTGCCCTGAAAACTGGAACTAGACAAGGATACCCACCTCACCCCTCCTGTTCAACATAGTATTGGAAGTCCTGGCTAGAGCAATCAGAGAAGAGGAGGCAATCAGGGGTATCCAAACAGGAAAAGAGGAAGTCAAGTTATCTCTCTTTGCAGATGATATGATTGTGTACCTTGAAAACCCAAGAGAATCTGTCAAAAGCCTCCTTACATTGATAAAGGCCTTTGGCAAAGTCTCAGGATACAAAATAATTATACGAAAGACAATCACATTTCTCTACACCAATAATAAACAAACAAAAACCCAAATAAAAAATACAATTCCATTCACAATAGCCATTAAAAAATGAAATACCTTGGCATCTCCTAACCAGAGACGTGAAAGACCTTTGCAATGAAAATTACAAAACACTGCTCAAAGAAATAAAAGATGACACAAACAAGTGGAAAAATATCCCATGTCCATGGATTAGAAGAATCAACATTGTGAAGATGTCCATCTTACCTAACGCAATCTACAAATTTAATGCAATACCCATCAAATTACCAGCAACATTCTTCTCAGACCTGGAAAAAACAACACAGAATTTCATATGGAAACACAAAGGTCCAAGAATAGCCAGAACAATCCTCAGCAAAAAAAATAAAACAGGTGGTATCACATTACTAGACTTCAAACTTTACTATAAAGCTACAATCATCAAAACAGCTTTGTATTGGTACAGGAACAGGCATATAGATCAATGGAATAGAATTGAGATTCCAGAAGCAAAACCTCAACTTCTCAACCAACTCATCTTCGACAAAGCCCCCACCACCTACCACTGGGGAGAGGAGAACCTATTCAGTAAATGGTGCTGGGAAAACTGGCTGACCACATACAGAAGATTGAAACTGGACCCCTATCTATCCCCATGCACAAAGGTTAACTCCAAATGGATCAAAGACCTAAATGTAAAACCTCAAACCATAAGAACCTTAGAAAAGGAAGGAAATACCCTCATGGAAATCAGAACTGGCATCCAATTCCTGAACAAAACCCCAAACCCACAGGTCATAAGAGAGAAGATAGATAAGTGGGACCTTATTAAACTGACAAGCTTCTGCAAAGCCAAAGAAACCATCAAGAGAGCAGGGAGACAGCCTACAGACTGGGAAAAAGTATTTGCCAACTCCAGGTCTGACAAAGGCTTAACATCCTGGATCTACAAGGAACTCAAACATGATGAAAAGAAAAAAACAAACAACCCCATTATAAAATGGGCAAAAGATATGAACAGACACTTCACAAAAAAGACATCCGAGCAGCCAACAAACACATGAAGAAATGCTCAACCTCACTAATCATTAGGGAGATGCAAATCAAAACCACACTGAGATACCACCTAACTCCAGTCAGAATGGCAATTATCAACAACTCAAAAAATAACAGCTGCTGGAGAGGATGTGGTGAAAAGGGAACACTTCTACACTGTTGGTGGGAGTGTCAACTAGTGCAACCTCTGTGGAAAGCAGTGTGGCAATTCCTAAAAGCTCTAAAAATCGACCTTCCATATGACCCCGCAATCCCCCTACTGGGAATATACCCTGAAGACCTCAAACCACTCTATAAAAAAGATACCTGTACACGTATGTTTACTGCAGCATTGTTCACAATAGCAAGAACCTGGAAACAACCATGCTGCCAATCAAAAGAGGACTGGATTAAAAATGTGGTACATATACATGATGGAATACTACGCAGCCATAAAAAAAACAGAATCATGAATTTTGCAGCAACCTGGATGGAACTAGAGTCTATAATACTGAGTGACCTCTCACAGAAACAAAGATCCAAGTATCACATGTTCTCACTCATATAATGGACCTTGAACATCCAATGTAATACTATAAGAAAATGACTGACGGTACTGGAAAACTATGGGGGGGAGGGGGATGGGATTAACAGTCGCAAATATCTGTCTGGGGATGGGGAAACACCTCTTATCAACAGGGTGCCTGAATGAAATGTAATTGTACACCTAACCCTTAAGTGTCCCCACAAAATCATAATAAAAAATATTTATTAAAAAAAAGAACATAAAAAAAAAGAAAGTATTCCAGGCAATTGAGAGAGATGTTATCTTCTTCAAAATGATTTTAAGAAGTTAACATGACACTGATACCCAAACCAAGTAAAGAGCCAACAAAGAAAGAGTACTACAGGTCATATCCCTTATGAACATACATACAAAAATCCTCAATAAGATTGTAGCAAATCAGATCCCAAAACATCTCAAATATCATCCACCATGACCAAATAGGCTTCATGCCCAGAATGCAGGCTAGTTCAACATTCACAAAGCCATAAATGTCATTAAATACATCAACAGATGTAAAAGCAAGAACCACATGATTATCTCATTAGATGCAGAAAAAGCTTTTGATAAAATCCAGCATCCCTTCTTGATAAAAAAAAAAAACTCTCAAATATCTAGGTATAGAAGGAACATACCTCAAAATAGTAAGTGCCATCTATGACAAACCGACAGCTAGCATATTGCTAAATGGTCAGAAACTAGAATCATTTCTCCCTGAAAAATGGAACAAGACAAAGCTGTCCACTCTCACCCCTCTTGTTCAATATTGTGTTGGAAGTCCTAGCTAGGGCAATTAGACAAAAGAAGGAAATCGGGGGTATCCAAATAGGAAAAGAGGAAGTCAAGTTATCCCTCTTTGCTGATGATATGATCCTATACCTTGAACATGCAAAAGAATCTGTCAAAACCCTGCTTGCACTGATAAAGGACTTTAGGAAGGTCTCAGGGTACAAAATAAATGTGCAAAAGATAGTTGCATTTCTCTACACCAACAACAAACAGAAGAGACCCAAATAAAAAGCACAATCCCATTCACAATAGTCACCCAAAAAATGAAATACCTCGGCATCTTCCTAACAAAAGAAGTTAAAGACCTTTACAATGAGAACTACAAAACACTGCTCAAAGAAATCCAAGAAGACACAAACAAATGGAAAAAATATCCCATGCTCATGGATAGGAAGAATCAACATTGTTAAGATGTCCATCCTACCAAAGGCAATTGACAGATTTAATGCAATACCCATTAAGTTACCAACATCATTCTTCTCAGACCTGGAAATGACAATACAGAAATTTATATGGAAACATAAACAACCATGAATAGTCAAAACATTCCTTAGCAACAAAACAAAGCAGGAGGTATCACACTTCCAGACTTTAAACCTTACTATAAGCCTACAGTAATCAAAACAGCCTGGTGTTGGTACAACAGGCACAATGGAACAGGATAGAGATTCTGGAAACAAAGCCTCTAATAACAACCACTGGGGAGAGGAGAACCTATTCAGTAAATGACGCTGGGAAAACTGGCTGAACACATGCAGAAGATTGAAATAGGACCGCTACCAATCTCCATACACAAAAATTAACTCTAAATGGATCAAAGAACTAAATGTAAAAACCTCAAACTGTAAGAACCTTAGAAAATGCAGGAAACACTCTTATGGAAGTTGGAACTGGCAAACAATTCCTGATCAAAAACCGAAGTGCCCAGGTCATAAGAGATAAGATACACAAGTGGCACTTCACCAAACTGAGAAGCTTCTGCAAAGTCAAAGAAACCATCAAGAGAGCAGGGAGACAGCCCACAGAATAGGAAAAAATATTTGCCGACTATATATCTGACAAAGGCCTAACATCTAGGATCTACAAAGAACTCAAACACACGGAAAGAAAAAAAACAAATAGCCCCTTTAAAAAGTGGGCAAAAGACATGAATAGACACTTCTCACAAGAAGATATACATGCAGTCAATAGACACATGAAAAAGTGCCTAGCCTCACTCATCATCAGAGAAATGCAAATCAAAACCACATTGAGATACCACCTAACCCCTGTAAGAATGGCCATCATTAATAAAACAAACAACAACAGACGCTGACGAGGATGTGGAGAAAAAGGAACACTTCTCCACTGCTGATGAGAATGCACACTAATACAACATCTTTGGAAGACAGTGTAGTGATTTCTGAAGGAACTAGAAATTGACCTTCCATATGACCCAGCAATTCCCCTATTGGGAATATACCCAGAGGAACTCAAACCATTCTACAAAAAAGATACCTGCACACGTATGTTTGTTGCAGCTCTATTCACAATAGCAAAACCATGGAACCAACTGTGTTGCCCATCGAAGCTGGACTGAATTTTTTAAAATGTGGCACATATACACAATAGAATATTATACAGCCATAAAGAAGGACAAATATATGGACTTTTCAGCAAATTGAATGGATTTGGAGTTGATCATACTCAGTGATTTATCACAGAAACAAAGAACTCAATTCCATACATTCTCACTCATAAGGTGACCTTGATCAATTATAATGCTATAAGAAAGTAATTGGCAGTGGCAGAAAACTGTAGGGGAAGGTAGGGTGGAACTGGCAGTTGGGGGAGAATACTGGAGGAGGGAGGGGCATGCCTCATCGACAGGGGTACTTACATGATCAATGTTTGTATATCTAACCCTGAATTGTACCCCACATCTTTATAATAAATAAATAAATTTTTTAAAAAAAGAACAAGACCCTCAAGCTGAGTTAAAAGATATTCTTCTTGCAGGGCTTGGTGGCTCAGCCTGTAATCCCATGCCTTTGGGAGGCTGAGGTGTGTGGATTGCCTGAGCTCGCGGGTTCAAGACCCGCCTGGGCAGTGAGACCTCATCTCTACAATTAATCAAAAAATCAGCCAGGCGTGGTAGTACATGCCTGTAATTCCGGCTACTCGGAAGGCTGAGGCGGAAGGACCATTGGAGCCCAGCAGGTCGAGGCTGCGGTGGCCAGGAGTGGCCACTGCACTCCAGTCTGGGCGACAGAGTGAGACTCCAACTCAAAAAAATATTAATAATAATATTCTTCTCGGGGGTTCTGGTAAGATGGCAACAGCATAGGTGGAATTGAGATTCTCCAAATGTGAGTTCCCAAAAAAGACTTACTTTCCTTCCCCCATTCCCCTGCCCACTGCCAATCGCACCGGTCCAAGGCCCGGGGACCCTCGGTCCCACACAGGGCTGGATATTGCAGCCCCGGCCTGCTGCTGCTCCACTATATGTGGCCCCTGCCCACCACGTGGGAATCTCGGCTTCCTTCCCAGCTACATCGTGTCACCCAGCGCCAAGCTGCTGGTCACCCAGGGAGGCTCTAGGCACCGGCCCCTCAGAGATACCAGCTCCATTTCTGGCTGAAGTACCCTGTGAGGGGCCAAAAACCACTCTTACTGCTCACCACCTGCCCTTTGGCACTCTGGCCCACCCTGGCTGAGGCACCCTGCGTACCACTCCATGCTTGTGTAAGGGAACAGCATATCTTAAGGAAGTGCTGATCGGCTGCTCTCAGTTCCAGAGGAGGGAACTCCCAAAACCCTCCTCCACCCCAGGCTGCTGGTGGCACACCGGATCCAGCGCACAGCTGTGCAGCTGATCCCCGGTGCCTCTCAAGCCACCACAGCCTGTCATAATGGATCACCCAAGGACCCAGACTAGCAGAGAGAAAGGATCCATGAAAGAGGAGTTGCCCACCTTGGTCATTTTCCAGGTAGTGACTTTCATTGCCCCACCCACCTACGAGCAGCCTCCAACTCGGTTCCTAAGGTAACTTCGCTAAACAGGAGACAAATCCCCTCCCCTATGCTGAATCAAACGCAGGCAACTCGGCATCGCAGACCTCTCAGGCAGTAGACTAAAAGAACAAACCCAAGCTGCGAGTAAAACTAGCTGCCTGTAATGAAACAAAGGGGAGAAGCTGGAGATCAAAGCTGAGAGACTTTAGACACTCAGGAAAGATTCCAGAGCTAGTCGGATTTCTTATTTTGACTTTTGATTGTATCACTTTGACTGTTTGTTTTGTTCACTTTTGTTTGCTTTTTGACTCACACTATCTATTTTTGTTGGGGAAAACACATCAAAAGGTATGATTTTATTGGACTGTCTTTTAGTAGTTACTGGTATGCTTTAGGGAATTTTGCTTGTGTGTTATTTTCACTTCTCTCTGGCCTTGTGTCTCTTTTTCTCCTGTTAGTTGGTATGTATGTCTGTTTTCCCTCTCACTCTTCTCTCTTTCTAACTTCCTATTGACCCCCCTTCCTCCATTATTTTCCTCTTTCGTACCTCCTTTTGTTCCAGAGACCAAACCACCACCCCGCTGCACAGACAGATTGTAAGGCAGTGGGAAATAGGTTCCAGTGTGCCCATACACCTGCTGGTGGATGCTGGAATCAGCAGATAGATTCTGAATCACAGCTTCCCCCTCAATTAAACCTCAAAACTGCAAAAAGTACAGCCTGCAGTTTGCACTCCAGCCTCAAAAGTGAACAAAGCCAGAGGACCCTCATAAGGAAGAACGGGAGATTGCACGAGCAAAGCAAAAGCAACCCCACCTTCCTGAAAAACAGAATTAAAGAAGGGGAGGGAAAGGGGGAGAAAGAAAAAAATCTACACAAATGAAGAAAAACCAAAAGAAGAATATGGGTCTCTCCCAGACCCCTGGGAGGGCAGACACTGAGAAAACTGACTTCGGAATGCAAACAATGAAGAGCCTCCAGAATGACTGGTCTCAAACTACAAACATAGATATCAAGACATTAATGGAGAGACTAAAAAGAATTGAGGAGAGACAAGAAGAAACTAGGAAGGAGTTGATAACTGAGATAACAGTAATAAAGAATACTGTGAATGAAATAAATAACAAACTGATAAGCACGGAAAGCAGAATTAGCCAAGCAGAAGAAAGAATCTCAGAGTTTGAGGATCAAAATATAGAACTAACTCAAACTGTTAAAAACACAGAAAACAAGCTTAAAATACAGAACAAAACCTTCAAGAGATGAGTGATCACTTCAAGAGAGAGAACCTAAGAGTAATTGACCTTCCTGAAACAGAAAGAGAAACAGAAACCACCTTGGAACAAACATTCCATGGGATTATTGAAAAAAACATTCCTCATCTTATCAGTGACACAAAAATTCACACACAAGAGATTCAGAGAACCCCAGCAAGACAACAAATGAGAAGACCAACTCCCAGACACATAATAATTTGCCTAAACAAAGTAGGTATAAAAGAATAAATCCTAATGGCAGAAAGAGAAAAAGGCAGTTCACCTACCATGGAAGACCAATTAGAATAGCACCATATTTATCTACAGAAACCCTGCAGACTAGGAGAGCTTGGAGCCCTATGTTCAAAGTCCTAAAAGATAAATAATTTCAACCAAGAATAACCTACCAGCCAAGTTAAGCTTCATCAGTGAGGGAGAATTAAAATCTTTCCCATATATCCAATCTCTAAGAAGTTACACTGCCACCAGACCATCTCTACATGAATCACTTAAGAAAGTACTAAACACAGAAGAATAGGAAAAAAGAACAAAGTACTTCACAAGAGTACAGGAAAAAGAATAAAATACACATGAACCAACCCTAAAAACCAAAAGAAAGACAACAAACCAAGAGGAACAACAACAACTCTTTAAGAAGCCTATGATAAGAACCAACTCTCACATTTCAATAATTAGACTGAATGTGAATGGACTAAATGCACCACTGAAAAGACATAGAATGGCAAAATGGATAAAATATCACCAGGCAACAATATACTGCCTTCAAGAGACCCATATCACTAGGAAGAACACGTAGAGACTCAAAGTAAGAGGATGGAAAACAATTTTTCAGGCAAATGGAACACAAAAGAAAGGAGGAGTCGCAATCCTAATTTCAAACAAAATGCCATTTAAGCTATCAAAAATTTAAAAAGATACAGAAGGCCACTACATAATGATAAAAGGTTCGCTCCATCAACAAGAAATATCTACCCTAAACATATATGCACCCAACATAGGAGCACCAAATTTCATAAAGCAGCTTCTAGGAAAACTAAAGAAAGATATTGACTCTTAACACCATCATAACTGGGACTTTAATACCCCACTCACAACCCTAGACAGATCATCAGGACAAAAAATTAGTAATGAGATCCAGAACCTCAATGTGACTCTTAACCAAATGGACTCAATTGATACCTGCATAACACTCCACCCAACGACCACAGAATATGCATTCTACTGAGCACCGTATGGAACGTACTCTAAGATCAACCACATACCTGACCATAAATCAAGCATAAACAAATTTCAAAAGATCGAAATTTTGTCATGCACCTTCTCAGACCACAGTGGAATAAAAATAAATATCAACTAGAACAAGCTTCTCCCCAAATCCACAAACATGGACACTAAACAGCATGATGCTAAACAACTCCCGGGTAAACAATAAAATCAAAACAGAGATTAAAGATACCTAGAAACAAATGAAAATGTAGAGACATCTTACCAAAATCTCTGGGACGCCATGAAAGCTATAATAAGAGGGGAATTCATATCCCTACAAAAGCACAAAAGAAAATGGAATGATCACAAATCAACAGCCTGACAAGTCACCTTAGGAAGCTGGAAAAGCAAGACCACCCAAACCCTGACTGCAGCAGAAGAATCCAGATCACCAAAATAAAAGCCCAAATCCTGGATATAGAAGACAAAAAGATAATACAAAAAATCAATGAAACAAAAAGCTGGTTCTTTGAAAGGATAAACAAGATCGATGGTCCCTTAGCTAGATTGACAATGAAAAAAAGAGAAAATGCCCAAATAAATACAATCAGAAACACAAAAGATGAAGTCACATCTGACCCCGAAAAAGTACAAAAGGTCATTAGAGACTACTACACACACTTGTGTGGAAACAAACTGGAAAACCTTAAGGAAAACCAAGTAGGCTTCATCCCTGGGATGCAAGGCTGGTTCAACATTCACAAGACAATAAATGTAATTAAATACATCAGCTGAGTCAGAACAAAAATCACATGATGATATCATTAGACAGAAAAAGCTTTTGATAAAATCCAGCACCCCTTCCTGATAAAAACCCTTGTACACCTAGGCATACACGGAACATACCTCAAAATAGTAAAAGCCATCTATGAGAAACCCACCACCAGCATACTCCTAAACAGACAAAAATTGGAACCATTTCCCCTGAAAACTGGAACAAGACAAGGATGCCCACTCATTCCCCTTCTGTTCAATATAGTATTGGAAGTCCCAGCTAGAACAATCAGAAAAGAGAAGGCGATCAGGGGTATCCAAATAGGAAAAGAGGAAGTCAAGTTATCCCACTTTGCTGATAACATAATTGTGTGCCTTGAAAACCCAAGAGAATCTGTCAAAAGCCTCCTTGCACTGATAAAGGACTTTGGCAAAGTCTCAGGGTATAAAATAAATATGCAAATGACAATTGCATTTCTTTTCTTTTTCTTTTTTTTTGAGTTGGAGTCTCACTCTGTCACCCAGACTGGAGTGCAGTGGCTGCTCCCGGCCACCAAAGCCTCGACCTGCTGTGCTATGGAGATCCTTCCACCTCAGCCTTCCAAGTAGCCGGAATTACAGGCACACGCTACCATGCCCGGCTAATTTTTTGATTTTATTGTAGAGATGAGGTCTTGCATGCCCAGGCAGGTCTCGAACCCGCGGGCTTAGGCAATCCACTCACCTCAGCTCCCAAAGGCTCAGGATTACAGGCTGAGCCACTAAGCCTGGCTGACAATTGCATTTCTTTACACCAATAATAAACAATCTGAAACCCAAATAAAAAACACAATCCCATTCACAATAGCCACAAAAAAAAATGAAATACCTTGGCATCTTCCTAATCAGAGCAGTGAAAGATCTTTACAGTGAAAACTACAAAACACTGCTCAAAGAAATCAAGGATGACACAAACAAGTGGAAAAATATCCCATGCTCATGGACTGGAAGAATCAACATTGTGAAGATGTCCATCCTACCTAAGGCAATCTACAGATTTAATGCAATACCCATCAAATTACCAGAAACATTCTTCTCAGAGCTAGAAAAAACAATACAGGAATTCATATGAAAACACAAATGACCAAGAATAGCCAGAACAATCCTCAGCAAAAAAAATAAAGCAGGAGGTATCACACCACCGGACTTCAAACTTTACTATAAAGCTACAATAATCAAAACAGCCTGGTATTGGCACAGGAATAGGCATATAGACCAATGGAATAGAATTGAGATTTCAGAAACAAAACCTCAATTTCTCAACCAACTCATCTTCGACAAAGCCTCCAGCACCCACCACTGGGCAGAGGAGAACCTCTTCAGTAAATTGTGCTGGGAAAACTGGTTGACCACATGCAGAAGACTCAGACAAGACTCCTATCTATCCCCAAACACAAAAATTAACTCTAAATGGATCAGAGGCCTAAATGTAAAACCTCAAACCATAAGAACCTTAGAAAATGAAGGATACACCCTTATGGAAATTGGAACTGGCATCCAATTCCTGAACAAAACCTGAAACCCACAGGCCATAAGAGATAAGATAGACAAGTGGGACCTCATTAAACTGACATGCTTCTGCAAAGCCAAAGAAACCATCAAGAGAGCAGGGAGACAGCCCACAGACTGGGAAAACGTATTTGCCAACTCCAGGTCTGACAAAGACATAACATCTTGGATCCACAAGGAACTCAAACGTGCTAAAAAGAAAAACACATACAACCCCATTAAAAAGTGGGCAAAAGATATGAACAGATACTTCTCAAAGGAAGACATCCGAGCAGCCAACAGAAACACAAAGAAATGTTCAACCTCACTAATCATCAAGGAGATGCAAATCAAAACCACACTGAGATACCACCTAACTCCAGTCAGAATGGCAATTATCAATAACTCAAAAAATAACAGTTGCTGGAGAGGATGTGGTGAAAAGGGAACACTTCTACAATGTTGGTGGGAGTGCAAACTAGTGCAACCTCTGTGGAAACAGTTTGGTGATTCCTAAAAGCTCTAAATATCGATCTCCCATATGACCCTGCAATCCCCCTACTGGGAATATATCCTGAAGAACTCAAATCACTCTATAAAAAAGATATCTGCACATGTATGTTTATCGCAGTAATGTTCACAATAGCAAGAACCTGGAACCAACCATGCTGTCCATCAAAAGAGGACTGGATTAAAAAAATGTGGTACATATACACGATGGACTACTACGCAGCCATTAAAAAGAACAAAATCATGAATTTCTCAGCAACCTGGATAGAACCAGAGTCTATAATACTGAGTGACCTCTCACAGAAACAAAGATCTGAGTATCACATGTTCTCACTCATATAGTGGACCTTGAACACCTATTGTAATACTATAAGAAAAGGATTGACAGTGGTGGGAAACTATGGGGGGGAAGGGAAAGGTAGGTGGGATTAACGGTAGTCAATATCTGTCTGGGGATGGGGAGACACCCCTTATCAACAAAGGTGCCTGAACGAAGCATATTTGTATACCTTACCCTTAACTGTACCCCACAATATTAAAATAAAACATACTGATTTTAAAAAAATATTCTTCTTGGAAGAAATACATTAAAAAGGAGATACATTTTTTTTAAATGCATGTGTGTTAAAGAAGTAATTTTTTCTAATAGAATAATTATTATAAAATTGTATATAAAAACATACCTACATTTAGCTAAGTTGAAAAAATAACCTCCTTAATTCAAGTATAGCCTTTCTACATATTTGCTTATAAAATATTCTAGTTAATTATGATTATTTTAAATTACATTGTACTCATCAAAATCTTTAACCATGATAATTAGAAATATTAGTCTTATTATATTTTTCTCTAAAATTTAAAAATTAATATATTTTTCTCTAAATAATAATTTAAATATACTTCAAACTTTTAATTTAGTTTCTTTAAAAATGAATCCAAGTACACTGGTTTCACAACTAATCCTAGAAGGAAGGGGGATGAGAAGAAAAAATAATGCTTGACTATCTGCTTGTTCCCTTCCTGTGATAAATTTACAGTTAAATTATCTAACATTGCCGGGTTCGGTGGTTCAGCCTATAATACCACACCTTTGGGAGGCTGAGGTGAGTGGATTGCCTGAGCCCGCGGGTTCAAGACCCGCCTGGACAGCTATACCTCATCTCTACAATAAATCAAAAAATCAGCCGGGCGTGGTAGCGCATGCCTGTAATTCCGGCTACTTGGAAGGCTGAGGCAGAAGGATCGCCGGAGCCCAGCAGGTCGAGGCTGCGGTGGCCGTGAGCGGCCACTGCACTCCAGTCTGGGCGACAGAGTGAGACTCCAACTCAAAAAAAAAAAGAAAGAAAATTATCGAACATTTCATTCAACTGACTAGCTATTTCTTCACAGACTATCCAAGACTGACAGAAATCTTATAGTTGTGGGATACATACACAAAGTTGAATGCAAGTGGAGAGAATGGATTGTTTACTCAGGCAGGATTTCTTTGAGCTTTAATTTCTGAAATACCGAATTTCAATAAGAAGCATCAGATAACTATTAATCATACATATTCCTTCAGAGGCACCTAATTTAATCAGACATTATCAGAAAGAATTAGGACAATCAAAACATAATATAGTTCAAATATAGTAGTTTACATAAAATAAATGCAAATGCAATAAGATAAAATAATGTACTATACATAAATGAAAAGTTTTTGTTAAAACTTGAGCTGAAAAATTATGTGATTTAATTTTGAGAAATATTTTCCATATAGACTAAGAAGACAAACTAGTCTTTATTTTCAAATCAATTAGAGAAGTCAGGTGCTAAGTATTTTATATAAGAATTAAAACTTTTTTCTATGATAGTGAGTTTATATATTTTTCATCTCTTCTGGAGTCAGTTTTGTAAATAAAATTTCTAATACATTATACCTCATAAATATTGATGCCACATTTTAAGTGTGTAGATTTTTTTATCTTAATTTTGAATTGCAGCCATTAGCAATATAGAATAAACTTTTGCCTTGTTTCTTTACCTGTGTTCAGAGGAAGGGGACAAACTCTAACTTTATTATGATCTGGCAAAAGCATTATTTTCCAGAGAAACTTATGTTATACTAAGCCTAAATTTTCAGGGATGTTAAATGCAAATTCCCCCAAGGTAGTCACTAAAACAGTGATCTGGCAAAGTGACCACATGTGTGGATTCCAAGATATGGTATTCACTTATTGACGTAGACTCTTAGTTTTCCACTCTTTAGTACCTGGCCCCGTGTATCCTACTTCTCAAAGAACTATCACCATATGTAACTGTTATTTCAAAACATATATCCAAGCTAGATCCTTCCAGGTCCTCTACACCTGTAAGAGATTTCCAATATTTTACCAGAACTGAAGATTCTGGGTAATGTGAAAATGCTCATGTGCCCCTTGTCAGACCTTCATTGCAAAGTGGGTCACTTGATCTGAAGCAATATCATGTGTGGACTCATAATGCTCAAGTAAACCATTGCAAGTGTCTGGGCCTTTAGATAGTGGCACTGGTTGAGACACTGAAGGCAAAGGGAAGCAATCTCATACCCAGAGCATGTGAATCACAAAAATAAATGAATATTAATTAATAAATAAAATTAAAAACTGCTCCCTGTAAAATAGAAGAGCTCTATTCACCTTGCCACAGAGGGCTGACTGGTGTCCTCAACACCTCAATATTAGTCTCTACTGTGGACAGGTCAAACATTCAGCTACGGCAGCAACCAAATAAACCTTGCGATAGGGGACTTGTTCTTTGGAGCCAAGGTGAACTTTCCACCCTGCAACCATAATCACTCTATTCAAATTCTCATAACACAATCACTGGTGTGTACAAGGACAGAGGCTGGACAATATACAGGGTGTTGCTCAGTACCACTTTTATTTTAATGTATTGTGAGCATTGCTGTGGCTATAAAAACCCACAAACTCTGAGCTCATTCCCATAAGCCATCCTTCATAAACTCTTTGGCTCAAATCTTCCTGTCTTTTTTCCTTCCAGGCTCCTGGCTAACTAGACAAGCTATTTGTCATAATCAAGGATTCCATCTTTTTTTCTTAAGTGTCAGGCCAATTCTGCCTCCGCATCAAGTAAGCGATCGAGTGTATTGCTTAAGGATATGCCCAGCGAAAGTATTTCCCTTTGACATTGTTTTTGAGGGTCACATCTGCTGTAATACAGCAGCAGTTTGCTTTGGGTTCATAGCACATTTTCAACCAATATTATCCATAAACCAGAGCAAGATATTTTCCACCTATGTCCTCTGGTTATAAGCGCCTACCACAGGTCCACAAATGACAGCATGCCACAGAACATTGAACTCCTTAAAAAGTTACATTGTAGTGGTCCCTAAATTTTAATAAGGCATGTATCATTTTCTGGAGCACATGTATTTTAACATAATATCCAAAGTACTTTCCACTTCCTGGTGCCCAGATACTGTTAATATGCTGTTAGCAAATACAATGAATGAAAATGGTATTCTGTGGAATGTTTAAATCAACACTACGCAATAGAATATAATAGGAATATATAAGCCATTTAAAATTTGTCCAGTAATCATATTTTAAAAGGCAGAAGCAAGTAAAAGGAATTTAACCCAAAATACCCAAACATATTATTATGTCAAAATGTCACTACTATACAAATATTAATTAGATATTTTACATTATTTTTGGCACTAACATTTCAAAAGATGGTATGTATGTTATACGAACAGTGCATCTCAATTTGCAATAGCCACATTTCAAGTGCTTGGTGTGAATATGTAAACTTCCACTCTTGGCCAAAGTGGAGTAACAGGAACCAGAATTACCCTCCTATTAACTGTTGGCAGCATGTATGAAATAATGATTTGCAATACGCTGGCCATAGGGAACAAAGGCAAGGATCTCTTAGAAATGAGAAACGTGGTTAGCCCCATGATTGCCCCAGTTGATTGCCTCAAAAAAGCTTTCAGGACATGTGCAAAGAATGGGATTCCAGGCAGATCTCAGCAGGCTCACTGATTTGAGAATACGACAGTCTGGGAGTCTAGGGAGATCAAGAACTCAGGAAAGAGCACCAGATGAGAATGCTGCACAGGGAGAGAGCCACAGTGATCTTCAAAGAGTCCCACTTGACTATTCAACTGAGTACTTGATCAACACATGCATGTGAGGAAACCGGATCGGTCAAGCAGATAATGACATGAAACAATTAGAAGAAGCACTCAGAAGTGTCTTCCTTCAATAATGGTATAATTAGGTGTAGAAGAAGCATTGCTGTGGTTCATCCTTTAAAAAAATCTAAAAAGGCAAGACCCAAAGTCATCAAACTATTTCCAAGTAAGTTAGTTGTACTCCAGAACAAAGTGCAAGAATATTTATAGGACTCAGAAAATATTCAGCTAACAAATTGATACCCATGCACAATGTCTGGCCTGTAATAAAAATTATGAAACTTTCAAAGGGGCAGAAAAATGTGCCTCATAATGAGGAAAAAAATCAATCAACTAACACCAACTCAAAACAAAAAAATGGGACAAACTGAAAACTGATGGTTTATTTTGAACATATCACAGGATGAGATCACAGGGCAAACCACCACCCTGGAATCTGAAGAGTTAGGTTTGTCCACTGACACAATATTATGAAATCCACTAAGACACAAACTATAAGATATATTTTATAAGTTAACTAAAAACAGGTCAAAATTTAAATTATAAGGATATAACATAATTGCATTCATTTATATACTTTATAAATATGAAAAGATACATCAATATGCTATTTCTCATTAATTTTTAATAAATTAATGCAATGTGTAAATAAGTATATTAAATTATTTAGGAGATGAGGAGTATGAAAAAAGTATGGTTTTCCTTCAGTAAATGTGCATGTGGATATGAAACTCTGTTATTTGCCTTTGGGAATTACTTAAATAAAAACCAAGAATAAAAACCAAAAATAACTCTGTTTTTTTTCAGTTATCATAAACATGCAGTGCTTTTATATTTCATAAAAGAGAAAGATGTGTGTAGCCAAAATCTAAGCAGTCTCGCAGCTATCTTACATTTTAAATTTTGCTAATAGAAATTTGAAAACAGTAAACATCTTCTGAAGATGGTGGACTAAATTTGTATTAGTATTTTATTATATAGTTAATAAAATATGTATTTACTACCTTATAGCACATACTGATTCTGAAAGAAATTGCATAAAATTTTGTTTGTGTTTTTTATCAATGTACTTATAAATTTCAAAATCATTCTAGCTATATTTGAAAGAGTCAATATCATTATTCCATGACTTATTTAGGAGTTAACATTAACAGGTGATAAGTATTAGCTATATTTAGGTATATGTAAAAGCCATTGTTACCATTCATCACTTTTTATTATTCTTTTGCTCCAAAGTTAGACATTTCTTTATCATAGTCAAGGAATGGAAGAGGCAAAATTGCTAACTGAAAATTTTTCACTACTCTATCACGCCACTCCATCACATATCTGAATTCAGACATTCCCAAAATGTTTCAATGCCCTGTTTTGAAAGCCATGCTTCACAGTTTACAGAAATACATATGGGAGGAAAAGATACATTTTTTAAAAGAATTTTCTTAGTTTGGTATTCTTTAGATTTTAGAGTCTTGGGGTAATGTTTATTATCAGGATTTAGGGCAGATGAGGAATAAACTTATCTGCTATAAAATAAGATAAAAATTGTTAGGAACACTGTTGATTTTCTGATAATTTTAAGAATAACTTTAGGAGCAAGTGCATATAGAAGTTTAGAACATGGAAATTGCCTATAGTCAATCAAGACAGGTTGAGAGATGTCGAATTGTGTAAATTTAAGTCTTGAAGATTCTTTCAATGTAGGATGGAATGATAGGAACATGGTGAATTGTCTTAAATTGTGAAAAATCAGAAGTATGATAAAGGAGAAAACATTCTCCATTTCTAACTTGAAAATTTGACTCCCAATAATATATGCAATCCAAATGCAAATTATTAGAATAATAAGTGTCTAAATATTGCTGCTATACATTGCAAATGAGATCAATGTTTTCTCAGCTTTGTCAATGATATATGATAAAAGTTACTAAAAATACAACATTGCACTAGATTTTTCTGATGATATTTTAATTATAAAGAAGGACTTTTCAATTTTGTCATTGTCAAAGATGATTTACTACCAACCTCTACAAGGCTAAAAAATATTTTAGCTGGGTTAAAGCTCGTCTTTTAATATGACCATTTAGCACCAATTCACTTTAATATATCCTTACTAAACATTTCTTTTCAAAAAGGGCATATTTTGAATGAGAAAATAAAACATCAGTTTTTCTTTTCCTGGTTGATTCTCTAACTGATAGTTTTGCTTAGTTGAATAGATATTGCTCAGGAATATAAAGTAACTCAATTTGCCTAGAGGAGCACATTCTCAACCTCTTGACCCCAGATGATTCTCTAAAGCAGTATCTTGTGATAGCAAAGAATAAATTGCTTTTATTTGTATGTGTTTTTCTCCCCACAATATCTACTGGATTGTCAGGAGAGTGCCTGTGTTCTAACAACCTTATCATTCAAAAGTACTAAAATGACAGAATATTTTTTTCCTGGATCTAATTTTTTTAAAAAACTTTTTTTCTTTTTTTAATAGTAAATTATTTAGAAATAAGACGTGCTGTCAGTCATAATCCAAGCTAAACATAAAGAGATTTGGGGGAATTTCATTCCTTTCTTCTGCTGATTCAATAAAGTCTAGGAAGAATTTAGTACTTCTTTTGGAACAAATATTTAACAGTTCATCTGAAAAATAAGACAACACTCCAGACCACTATGATTTCATGGGCCTCTGAGGACCCATGCATTTCAGTAGGTATAGTCAAATCCTTCCCGATCTAAATTGCACAGATAAGTTTTAGAACTATGCCATCCATTTCATTATTTTAATCTAGATCTTTCAACTTTACTCTGCTTCCAGACTCTATCCTACATGCTAATATCCAACAACTTCCCACTTCAACCACTCCCTCTATTATAGCATCTATTCATTCACATTCATTTACCAAGTATATACATTTACCAAGTATAACTTGAATATGTTCTGGAGGCCATTGTAAGAAAAGTGACTTACTCTGAAACAATGGAACCCAGTAAGAACAGTGACATTTTTATTCCTTCAGCATAATGCAATACAGCAACTTTACATTATTATACTCCAATTGAGAACTAAACCTCTGTTATATTTTTTTCTCAGTTGAAACCAAAGAAACATATATAGCACCAATAAAGAAACAATAAACACAGTAATGAAGTTAGTTCATGAACTGACAACCTTACCAGGTAAACTCACATCAACATCATGAAAAATGACTAGAGCTTTACTAGATACCTACATGGAAAGAATATCTCTCTTTAGTATATGCATTTTAGGGATTTTTAAAAGTCCATACCTTAAGTATTTTCAACAAATTTAAAACAAGTGTTTTAAAGCAAATATTTTTCCCAGTAATATTTCAACTTATACTTCATATAGTAAGTAGCTATCTTACTCACAAATGCCATAAAACATAGCTTGCCTTTTTAGTTTGTTCCCAAGTTATGAAACTAAATTTCTACATAAAAGGTCTTGGTATTTAGAATATTAGGAAGCTGCTAGTAAATGATTTCAGATACTTGCTAGTATATCCCACATAATTTTATTTACCAAATACAATTAAAATTACTATTCAGTAAAATTTTGAAATTAGTGAAAGAGAAATCAATAGAGAGGACCAAGTATTAAAGAAAGTTCATCAGGAAGAAGAAAGTTGGTGTCAGATGGATATTTGTTCTATATAAAGAAATAAAGAGAAACAGAAAATTCAAAATACATGCAAATGTATGTGTGTATATATATATATATACATATATATATTCTTTTTTAGTGTTCTCATTTCTTAGTTTTGTAGAAGACAATTGACTCTAGAAAACAAGCAAATAAATCTAACAGTGCACTGTGGAATTTATAAATTTATACCTTATGTGGAAATAAAATTATGATAGCAATAGCTCAAAGACAAGATGAAAAAAATTGAAGCATACTATTATAAGTTTTGTATATGATATATGTAGTGATATAATACTATTTGAAAGTAGAGCATGGTAAATTAAATATTCATGTTATAAATCCTGGCATAAGCACTAAAGTATTTTTTAAGATGATACAATCAATTCTAGACATAAAATAAAATAAAGATATACTAAATGCAAAGCAAGGCAGGAAAAGAGGAAAAAATGGAACATATAACAGATTTAACAAATTAAAAACAACATGCAAGATGATAGCTTTAAATAAAGCCATATCACATTAAACGTAAATGTTCTACAGTTCAAAAACAGGCAGAAAATTTCAGATTGTATAAAAATAAATAAATACCAAACTATATCTTGTCTATAAGAAACCCACTTTAAAAACAAAGACACAAGTATTTTTGTTGTTGTTTTGTCTTTCCAAGGTGGTGGATTAGAAGCTTTCAGTGTGCCTTGCCTGCCTGAACCTAGCAAAATGGTGTGGAAAAATCAAATCAGTGAGCTTCAATTCAAGAAGGAAAATGGTTATTCATCCAAAAGACAAAGGATCCCGATTCCAGAGTCCACCAAAGCAAACATCCCGTAATGGTGCTCAGCAGTGAAAAGGCAAGTATAGCTCTAGTTTGTAGGATGGGGCATAGAGTTTCCTCTAAGTCTCATCTTTCAACCAGGGATTGATAGTCTCAACCCTGGCAATGGGAAAGCACCTCATTTCTCTCAAACCTGGGAGCTGTTCAGAGAAAGGCCAAAAGTTAGTGAAAGAGGGAAAGACAACAGGTAAAACTGCAGGCATTCTCTCAAACCTGAGTCTGTGAGGAGGATGCATTCTTAACCTAGTATCAAACAAAATCAGTCACTAATCAGTGACTCAACATCAATGACCGATGCAGGCATTTTAGTTTTGACCCAGAAAGTGGAACGCTTGCTCTGGAGCAGGAGGTGGCGGTGGATGCCTCACAACCAGAATAGGGCTGGGACTGTGGAAAGTGCCTCAGAATCAGGGATGGAATTATACTCATTCCTGTCGCAGGACCCGAGTGGCAGATTTGGGGAAGCTGTGATTCCTCCTGGGAAGAGCCACTGGCAGCCAGGGTCGGATTTGCCACCCACAGTTGGTATGTGTGCCTAGCTTGCCTCTGTGGTCAGTTGCAGTAAGGTGCCCCAGCAACACTGAGGCGCATTCAAAATAACAGCCTAAACAACAGAAGACTAGCAGGGGCCTCTATTCCTGAGATCCTTAACTTGCAGCCTGAGCAGCAGGAGAGTTGCAATAGCATGATATCTCATAAACAGTGGGTCCTATGGTCAAGGTCAGTTTTGCAACCTGGAACTGTTCAGCATGTACTACTGCTAAGTGCCTCAGCCCCTTTCCTGGACTAATCGGAGTAGTGTGCCACAACAATACTGAAGAAGAGGGACCCAACTGGAATAAATAGTCTAAGTAACAACAAACAAGTGGGAGGGATCCCACTCTTTGCACCTGAATCACCAGGCTGAGTGACAGGAGAGTTGCAGAGCCCATGGCTCCTGAGTAGGAAGACCTGAACCAGTATCACCTTTGTGACTTGGAATTAGGCTGCATGTGTTATTGTAGTGTGCCCCAGCTTGCCCCAAGTAAGTCAGGGAATTGTGCTCCTCCAATACCAAGGAGCCGGCCAGGTCCATTTTTACACACTTGGATAAGCATACTAAGCCACTGCACCCCCCTCCCCCAACCCCCCGTACAGTGGTCCCTGTACAACAAAACCTTCTGTGCTTCAGGTCCAGGTACTTCTCCAGGCATTTGAAACCCCTGCTTGTGTTGGCTAGCTGCCTAAGCCACCCATCCCTTCTGTACAGGGAATTGGTGTTAAATGGCCTCATCCACCTACCCCAAGCCTAGGCACATCTCCAGGCATTCAGAGTGCCATCTCACCTGGATAAGGAGCCTGAGCTCTCCACTCCTGCTGTACAGAGATCCTGCTATGGGGAGGTGCTCTAGTGCTCCATGCCCAAGCATCTCCCCAGGCATTCAGAGAAACTGTCCACCTGGATTGGCATTGAGATGCTCCAACGCTCCAGTACAGCTTGTGGTAAATTGGTGCTGCTTCTACTCACAGTCTGAGCATACTTCTAAGCATTCAGCCCACTCATTCAGCCTGATCAACAGCCTGAGCTAATCAGGCTGATCAGCTGCCTGAGCTGGCCTCCCTTCTCCCTGTAATGACCATGTGACACAAGTGGTTACATTGCCCCTTGCTAGGGGACCCAATCTCAGGCATCTGGAGCCACCACACACCTGAATTGACAGCCTGAACTGCCCCACTCCCACACCATAGGGATCTTGGTACTGGAACACTCACCCGACTTTTCACCCAGATATATCCCCAGACATTTAGTGCTCTGCATGCCTGATTAGAAGCCCAATCTCCCCAGAAATCCCCACCAAAGACCTTCTCATAATTGTGATCATTTTCCTCCTCACCAGGGCATACTTTCAGTCAGTTGATGCACACACTTACCCAGATTAGGGAACTGAGCATCCTCTCCTTCCTTAAGCAAAAACCCTGGTGCAATAGCACACTCTCTGTTCTACACCTTTACATATCCCCAGACTTCCAGCACACTTGCCCCACAGAATAGAACCTTGACCCACCACTCTCTTCCTATGCAAAGAAGCTAGTGCAGCAATACTCTCTCTCCCAGGTGTAATCCCAGGCACTCAGCACACACACGGCCATGGTCCAGGAATCTGAACCACATCCTCAAGTTCTGTGCAAAGTCAGGGAAGAAAACCTTTATGAAGATATATAGTTGACAAATTTCCAAAATCAGCATGATAAAACATATCCTACAAGTAGCAATAGAGAAACTTCAAATTACCCATTAAAAATGACATTAGACTAACAGAGAACTTCTCAAGAGAAACCCTGCAAGCTAGACCAGAGTGAGGAGCTATTTTCAACCTCTTTTAAAAAAATTTCCAGCTAAGAATTTTATATCCAGAGTCGGGTTTGGTGGCTCAGCCTGTAATCCCGTGCCTTGGGAGCTGAGGTGAGTGGATTGCCTGAGCCCATGAGTTCAAGATCTCCCTGGGCAATTTGGTGAGACCTCATCTCTACAATAAATCAAAAAATTAGCCGAGTGTGGTAGTGCGTGCCTGTAGTTCCAGCTACTTGGAAGGCTGAGGCAGAAGGATCGCTGGAGCCCAGCAGATCGAGTCTGTGGTAACCAAGAGCGGCCACTGCACTCCAGTCTGGGCGACAGAGTGAGACTCCAACTCAAAAAAAGAAAATTTTATATCCAGTCAAATTAGGCTGCATAAATGAAGTAGAAATAAAGTTCTTCCCAACATACAAACATTAATAAAATTCAATACCATTAATCTGGCTCTACAAAAGATGATAAAGGAGTCCAGACATGAAAATGAAATAATGATATTTGCTAGTATAAAAGATTATGCAAATAAATACAAAGTTCACAGATCCTATAAGACAACTACACATTTGAAACCCCAAGGTAGCTAGCTTACAACACTGTGGCAGAAATAAAACCTCACATATAAATATTAACCCTGAGTATAGATGGCCAAGGCCACACTTAAAGGATACAGAGTGGCAAACTGGATTAAAAAAACAACACCCAACCATCCACTGCCTGCAACTACTGGCCAAAGAAAGACACAGACTAAAAGTAAAAGAGTGGAAAAAGATGTATCATCTGAATAGAAAACAAAAACAAGCAAGTATACCCATCCTCATATCAGACAACATAGACTTTAAACAAAAAATGGCACAAAAAAGACAGAGAAGGGTATTATATAATGATAAAGAGTACAATCCAACAAGGATATTTATCTATTTCAAATGTATGTACACTCAACACCACAGCACCCAGATTCATGAAGCAAATGCCAACTAACCATAAAAAAATATTGCTAGCAATACAATAATATCATGGGACTTCAGCACCATACTGACATCTCTAGGTAGATCATTGTAGCAGAAAACCAACTAAGTACTACTGGAGTTAAACTGGACTATAGACCAAATGGACCTAATGGACATCTACAGAACTTGCCACTTTACAACTGCAGAATATACATTATTCTCATCTCTGTATGGAACAGTCTCCAAAACTGAACATAGTCTTGGCCATAAAGCAAGTGTCAATAAATTTTAAAATATCAAAGTTATTTAAAGAATCTACTTGGAACACAGTATAATAAAATTAGAAATCAATACTAAGAGGAATTTACAAAATTGCATTACTACACAGAGACTAAAAAACTTGCTCTTGAATAACCCTTGGGGAAACAACAAATTAAGGTAGAAATAAAAAAATTTTTTTTGAAACAAACGAAAACAGAGGCACGATATACCAAAACCTATGAGGAGGAAAAAAGCAATGCTGAGAGAAAAGTGTATAGCATTAAATGCCTACATCAAAGAGAAAAGATGAAATCAACAGTTTAACTTTAAATCTCAAAGAATCATTAAGACAAAAGCAATCTAATTCCAAAACTAGCAGAAGAAAAGAAATAACAAAAATCAGAGCAGAACTAAATGATACTGAGACCAAAAAAAAAAAAATTCATTAAATAAAAAACTTGTTTGGTTCTTTAAAGGACAAGCAAAAATGAGAGATCACTAAGTAGACTAATGAAGAAGAAAGAGAGAAGATGCAAGTAAATACATTCAGAAATGATAGAAGTGACATTATAACCAAATGCACAGAAATACAAAAGATTATCAGAAACTACTATGAACACCTCTACTGCAACAAATTGGAAATGTAGAGGAAGCAGATCAATTTCTGGAAACATACAACCTCCCAAGATAGTACCACAAAAACATGCAAACCCTGAATAGACCAATAATGAAAATGAAATAGAATCAGCAGTAAAAATCAACAACAAAAAAGCCCAGAACCAAACAGGTCCACAGCCATATTTTAACAGATGTACAAAAAAGCTGGAACCAATTTTGCTGGAACTATTCTTCATTCTGCAGAACCTGTATCACCTTGATAACAAAATCAAGCAAGGAAACAACAACCAAAAAAGAAAACCACAGGCCAATATCCTTAATGAACATAAATACAAAAATCCTCAACAAAATACTAGCAAACCAACTAAGCAGCCCATCAAAAACATAATCTCTCACGACCAAATGCACTTTATTCCAGGGATGCAAGGATGGTTCAACACCCACAAATCAATCAATGTGATTCACCACATAAAGATAATTAAAAACAAAAACCATTTTATTTTCTCAAGAGATGCAGAAAAAAGCATTTGATAAAATCCAACATCCCTTCATGATAAAAACCCTCAACAAACAAGCCATATCTCAAAATAATAAGGAACATATCTCAAAATAACAAAAGTGATATATGACAGATAGGCAGCCAACATCATAACAGGGAAAAGTTAAAAACATCCCCCTCTGTACTAGAACAAGATGTGGATTTCTGTTCTCACCACTGCTATTCAGCATCATTCCTACCAAGAGTTATCTGGCAAGAGAATGAAATAAAAGGCATTCAGATTGATTGACAAGAAGGAAGTCAAACTATCTCTGTTTGCTGATGACATGTTTGTATTCCCAGAAAACCAAAAGGCTTCTAGATTGATAAATGACTTCAGAGACAAGAGCTCAGGCCCATGTATGGTAGACACACACACACACACACACACACACACACACACACACACACACACACACCAAAGAATACCCAGGAATACATTTAGCCAAAAAGGTAAGACATCTCTACAAGGAAAACTGCAAAGCAATGATGAAATTGTTGATGACACAGATAGATAGAGGAACATCCTGTGTTCACGACTGGAGAAATCAATATTGTTGGAATGACCATATTGCCCAAAGCAATCTATATATTTGATGCAGTCCCTTCAAAAATACCAACATCATTTTTCACAGAACTAGAAAAAAATTCTAAAGTTTATAGGTAACCAAAAAATGGTACAAATGGCCAAAACAATCCTAAGTAAAAATAACAAAAGCAGAAGAATCACATTGCCTAACTTCAAATTATTTATAGGGCTGTAGTTACAAGGACAACATTGTGCTGAAACAAGAATGGACAGGTGAGTCAGTGGAGCAGGGAATTCAGAAGCAGAGTCCCATACCTGCATTCAACTGATCTTTGACAAAGCCAACAAAAATTAAAAATGGGGAAAAGATACATTATTCACAAATGTTACTGGAAAAACTGGCTAGCTAAATGCATGAGAATGAAACTGGACACCTACTTCTCAACATATACAAAAGTTACCTCATGTTTACAGACTTAAACACAAGATCTGACACTATATATTTTGACACAAGCATGGAGAAAGGGATCACTCATAAATTGTTGGAGGGATGGTAAACTAATTCAATCTCTGTGGAAAAAAGTATGAAGATTTCTCAAATAATTAAAGGTAGAACCACAAAGAGCTAAAGATAAAATTAGCATTTGACCAAGCAATTCCACTACTAGGTATCTACCCAAAGAGAAATAAATCTTTATACCTGTACTTGTATGTTGATTACAGCACTGTTCACAATAGCAAAATCAGGGTACCAACCTCAGTGCCCATTAACAATTGACTGGATAAAGAAAATGTGGTACATATATACCATGAAATACTAGGGAGTCACAAAGAGCAACAAATTCATATCCTTTGCAGAAACATGGATGGAGCTGGAGATCGTCATCCTAAGTACACTAACTCAGAAACAGAAAACCAAACACTGCATGTTCTCACTTACATGTGGGAGCTAAGTGGTCCCATAGATGGAAATGAGAGACTCTGGGGACACTGAAAAGTAGGAGGCAGCACAGTTATGGTTCAGAAGTTACCTATTGGGTATAATGTTCACTATCTGGGGAATGGGCCACCTGAAGCCCAATTTCTACCACTAAGGAATGCACGGGGGGACCCCCAAAACCCCGGAATTTATTTATAAAAAATTGTGTATTTATTCTTACATGTTTAAACTTCAGTTACCTTCAAAGTACTCTCCTTTTGATGCAATACACATATCAAAATGCTTTTCCCAGTGCTCAAAACACTTTTTGAACTATTCAGTTTTGATGCCTTTTAGTGCTTCTGTCATTTTTTGTTTCACATCTTTCACATCAGCAAAACTGTTTTCTTTCTTTCTTTTTTTTTGTGATAAACTTGTTTATCCTGGGGTGGGGTAGCTGCTTTGGGAGAGATCAGGTGAATAGAGAGGGTGAGGCACAAAACTTTGATCAAAAACTGCTGAGCACTCAGTGCAGTGGGGCAGGTGCATTGTCATGTTGGAAGAACCAGTCACCTGTTTGCCACAACTCAGGACGTTTCTTCTTCAAATCATTTCTCACTACAACACTAGCTGGTACACTGATGCCAATGGGTTTCTAGGACACTTAACTAGTGGGAGAAGCCTCTACTACAAGGGGCCCATCCTCCAATAAAAGATAATTCTGGGATCTTTTTGGTTCCCTCTCTAATGCTAAATGTCTATTTAATAAATATGTACTTGTACCCCTGAATCTAAAATAAATGAACTTAATAAAATAAAATATTCTTTCCCTATGTGAATAATTTGGCAACTTCATAAAAAATCCGTTGCTTATATATGTGTGGGTCTGTTTCTGGACTCTCTACAGTACTCTTTTCCACTGATCTATGTGTCTATCTCTTCTCCATTGCCATTCTGTCTTAGTTGTTGTAGTTCTATAACGTGCCTTAAATCATATAGTATAAGTCCTTTAACTTTATTTTTCTTTTTCAAAATTGTTTTAACTAGACTAAGTTCTTTGTATTTCCATATACATTTTAGAATCGACTTGTCAATCTCTAGAAAAAAAAGCTTTCTGGGATTTTGATTGTGATTGCGTCAGATATATAGATCAACGTGGGAATAATAGCAGCTTGGCAGGATTGAGTCTTCCAATTGATATGTATGTTATGTTTTTCCATTTATTTCGGTTGTCTTTAATTTCAGGCATAAATATTTTGTAGCTTTCAGTGTGCACCAATTGTACAAGTATGCTAAATTTATCCTTAAGTAATTTATATTTTGATGTTATTGTAAACGGTAATAATTTTTATTTGAAACTATCAATTGTTCATTGTTAGCATATACAAATACAATTAATTTTTGTATATTTACCTTATATCCAATAACCTTACTAAACTCATCTATTATTTCTAAAAGTGATTTATGTAGATTCCATGGAATTTACTATGCATGTGATTATGATATCTGCAAATAAATAGTTATAATTTTTCCCTTCCAAAAAAATAAATAAATTAGAGAAAAAGGTTAGAAATTTAAAAGTGGAAAGAGATACACACACAAATTATAATCATAAGAAAGCTAGAGTGGCTATATTAATATAAGAAAAAAGTGTACTTCAGAACAAAAATATCAAGAAAACAGAAAAATATAATGATAAAGGGTCACTTTGTCAACAAGGTATAACAATTCTAAATGTATATAGCACTAGTAAGAGCTTCCAAATAAAGAAAGGAAGAAATGATGAAAATGAAACAAGAGTAAACAAATCAAAAATTATAAATTATACACCTCAGTGCTCCTTTCACAGTAACTGGCAGTACAGAAGACATAAAATCAGGAAAAGAGATATTAGACTTGGACAAAACTTTCAACCACTTGAAACTTGTCATCTTTAGAACACTCCACAAAACCACCACAGAATAGTCATCACAATAGACTATTTTGGGGGCCACAAATTAAGTCTCAAAAAAATTAAAATTAATTAAAACTGTAAACAGTAGAATTAAGGTAGAAATCACTAACAAATAAATAAAAGGCTCAACTATCTGGACACTAAGCAACACACTTTAGGATAATGTCATTGAGTATAAGAAGAAATTGGAAAATCAGTAAATGCATTGTACTAAATGATAACGAAAACACAATACATCAACATTTTCTGAGTGAAGCTAGCGTAGTACCCACAGGCTTTACTGATGAATTATGTCAAACATTTAAGAAAGAAATGAAATGAAAATGTCTCAGAAAATATTGAAGTAGAATAGCAATTTTTTAATTTGTTATGTCAGCATTATCCTGAAATAAAAAAAAATACAAAGATATTACAAGAAAGCATACTATAGACTCTTTTTTTAGCAATAGATATTAAGAATAGTAAAAAAGAATAGATTCTAGGAATATAAAAAAAATTTCCTCAGTATGATAAAGGTCACCTACGAAAAAAGTTAATGGTGAAAAACTGAATATTTTCACACTTAAAAACAGGAAAAAAGTAGAGAATATTCACTCTCAGGACTTCTAGTTCACATTTTATCAAAAATTCTAGCCAGTGCAATAAAGGGAATAAAAATAAATTAAAGACATAAACACTGAATGAAAAATGTAAAGTTATCTTCATTCATAGTTTGCATCATCATATATGTAGGAAATCCTAAGAAATCTGCAAAACAGCTACTACCATTAGCGAGTAATTTTACAAGACTATGAGATACAAGGACAGTATCCAAAAGTTCAATATATTTAAATATGCTAGCAACAAACTTTCATGCTTAGAAAATAACATTTAAAATACAGTTAACAAAAACATCCAAAGCTTTAAAATGTATTAGAATGCTTATAATGTTTAGATATTAATTCTTCCTAAATTGATCTGCAGATTCAACACAATTCCAATCAAATTCGAAGCAGGAATGACCTTGGAATCAAATGACAATCTGATTTAAAAATTTAGAGAAATTTATTGTAAATAACCTAGGAATGAAACATAATGGAAAAATGGAATACACATTTATATTGTAAATAACCAATAGAAATGAAAATGGAATAGTCTAGGTATAATAATCAGAGTGCTGTATTGGTGTGAGGATAGTTTAGTAGATTGATAAAATAGGGATTTAAATATTGAATTTTATATATATATATGTTGATTTTCAACAAAGTCTCCAAGTTAAATTAATGGAAGTCAAATAGTTTTTTGATCAAATTATACAGAAAAAAATTCACATAGGCACAAAGGAAACCTCAATCCTACTGCACACTAGACACAAAAATTAAGGTGAAAAGGAAGCACAACAGAAAAACATTCATTAAACAAAAACTTAGTGTAACAGAAAAACTTGGAGCAGAAAAAAACATTGAGTCAAAGAAAAATCACATTTTATCAAAATTAAATCCTTGTAACCATTGAAAGTTATCATAAAATAAAGGACAAAAATAAAATTATTCATAGATGGGAAGAAAATACTCAATATTCTTGATACATACTGGGGGTACCAAAAAATATATAGACATTTTAAGAGATGTCATCTAAGTATTACTTTTAGTGTGCCATAAACAGAAGTGTCTGGGATGCTGATGGTAACAATTTTGAGCACCTCTTTTAACTGCAGAAGTAAAATGTGACTTGTATTCATCTTTTCTAATCGATATATATTGAGTATTACATGTTTAATACAGTTTTTCCTTTCTTAAAATATGTACATATTTTTGGCACACTCTGCATTAAGCAAAGAAATTGTACCCATAATATGTATACTCTTCCAACTCATTAAGAGAAGCAACACAATATAATGTGGCAAAGTTTGAAGGTACATTTCACAAGAGGAAGTATCTATCTATTTATCTATCTAGCTATCTATATATGACAAGTAATTACATAAAAAGATACTCAATATTATCAGACTAGAAAAATGCAGATCAGATATAAATTGTGAGATACAATTGAATGGGTAAAATTTAAAAGACTCATATCAATTTTTGATGAGGATATGAAGCAACTGAATTGCTCATTCTTTGCTGCTGAGAATGAAAACGGTGAAAACCACTCTGGAAAACACTTTAGCAGTCTTTTAAGTCATTTGCTTCCATATTACCCAACCATTTCACTCTTAGGTATTCAATTAATAGAAAAGAAAACAAATGCTCCACAAATATTTGTTCACAAATTTTCACCGCAACTATACTCATTATTATTCAAAACTTGGAAACAAGTTTGTGGTAAAACCATTCAAAAGAATATCACTCAGAAATAAAATGAATGTACTAATGATACTCAGATACATCCCAAAATATTATTCTGACAGAGGAGTCAGGCACAAACTAATACATACTGTACGGTTTCACTTGCATTATATTAAAAAATGGCATATATATATACATATATATGTGTATATATATATATGTATATATATATATATTTTTTTTTTTCCCCTTGTGGCTTAAGTCTTCTGAAAAATTAAAAAAGCAATTAGTGGTTATCTGGATTTTGATTTGGAGGAGGATTTTTGCAAATGGACATGAGGGAACTTTTGGAGCTAATGGAAATGTTTAGCATTTTGATTATGGTGGGGGCTACCTGGATGTTAAAATATGTACAAAGAAAATAACAAAAACCAATAACTAATAATCTATGGTTAAATCAGTCTTTATTCTATAAACCAAATTACTTTAGGTCCACCCTAAATTGTTTTCCTTATGTAATTAATGGAATAATGAAATTCCTGAAACACTAGATATTAAAAAATAAAAATCATGAACTATATTCTACTCAGTAATGTAAAAGTATATTGATAAAAATATTTTTGTTAAAATCTGGAATATACTTTATCATTGGTCTATATTTAGGAATTCCCTATTAAGCATTATGAAAAATGAAGTTACTACTGTTTTGTTTTGTTTTGTTCTGTTTTTGAGTTGGAGTCTCACTCTGTCACCCAGACTGGAGTGCAATGGCCACTTCCAGCCACCGCAGCCTTGATCACCTGGGCTCCGGCGATCCTTCCGCCTCAGCCTTGCAAGTAGCCGGAATTACAGGCATGTGCTACCACGCCCGGCTGATTTTTTGATTTATTGTAGAGATGAGGTCTCGCTGCCCAGGCGGATCTCAAACCTGCGGGCTCAGGCAATCCATTCACCTCAGCCTCCCAAAGGTGCGGGATTACTAGGCTGAGCGACCGAGCCCGGCTACTACTTCTTTTAAACTGTCTTTGATCATACAAGTTTTTCTTCAACCCTTAAAGTAAGTGCACTAAAGTTTTCATATTCCAGTGTAATTCAACAGTCCAGGGATGTTTACCACTGTAGTATGCCTTTCCACTGCAACTGCTGAAAGGAAAGCAAGTGATCTATTACAGAAAGTTAACAAAACTGAGGGCACCATGATTTTTTCGTTTAAGACCCAGAGTTTGTAGTTTCTAAGAAATAGAAAAATATAGACCTAAAAAATGTGCATTTAAAATTCTTCTCAAGTTGGCAAGAAAAAAAAAACTCACAAAATTTATAATTAAAGAAAACTATACCACCTCATTTTTCACTTGATATTCTTCTTCTAATACGTTAGAAGCTTATTTTAGCAGAATGTTTGTTTCCTTATATTGCTGAATTCACTTACATTATGTAGAACACTTCATATCGTAGCGAATTTATAGTGTGTCACCAAAGTAGTTTAAGATATATTTATACAATGTCAAAGTATCCAAGTGATGGATAAAAAAACTATAAACTTTCATGTTAGAATGGAAGAATTTAAACTTTCAGTTTGTTCTACATGGCCCAAAGTCAACAGTTTCCAGAACTGATATTTGAAGATATAAAATAAAAATATGTAGTTAAATGGGCAAGAAGCATTTCACTGATGTTTAATTATCTTTTTATCTCAATTGATGGTAAGTTCTATAGTCAACAAATTCTTTTTATAGCCCTTGTGCTTATGCAAATGAATCAAATATTAATAAAACACTGTTCCTATCAATAAGTAACTCACATTCTGGTGGGAGAGTTGCTGAAAGTCTTAATGGAGTACTTTATTAAAGAAACATAGCATGCAGAGCCCCTCCCCCCTTTCATTGTGTGTTATAACATGAGGAGTAATTTACAAGAAACTGACTGGGTTTATATCTGGTACTTTATTGGGTCATTGTTCAAAAGCCCTTCTTTTCTTTGTTGCTTTCCCTTTCATTTGGATAAAGAAAAACTTTTTTAAAGTTTGTCATGCTAGTCTCATTCCCAAACTCTTTTGATGTGTATCTTCTGAACTAAGAGATTAACATATTTTTCTATAATATTGAAGAGAAGTTATAGAAGATAAGTGACTCTTCTCATAGTACAATAGGACAAAATCAAGTTTCTCTCATTAGCTTTACCAAAAAGTCATACACTTTACAACTGTATATGGTGATTTTATAGTAAGTGCTATCTTAGCTCACCAACATATTGAAACCTCCCTACATCAAGAAACTGTCTTAAATATATGCAACATTTGTATACCAAGAAATATTCTTCTGTTTATTGAACCATGGTGCCCAGTCAATATTAAGGACATGATAGTTGTGTAATAAATATTGCTTGGCTTTTGTGTGGATTATTATACTTAGAATTATCCTTACAAACATCTTTATATCTTTGTGCATATTTTAAGTGTTGCCTCCTCACAAATACTACTTTAATCTCTACTTATTTCATTGTGAATATGATACCTTTGTGGTAAATATATTGATTGCAAAGCAACATTTTCTGTTTGATTTTTTTTTTTTTTACCCTAATAATAGCATTTCTGGTACCCAGCTTTAATCATGTGAGTATTCAGCTTAGGCTTGGTCTATTAGGCAGTGCAGGGGCAATAGATACTATCTGGGCATGAAAATCAATAAGCCTACATTCTAGCTTCAGTTGTCTCTACTTCACTTTCCTCTTTCATAAAAGGAATGGTTAAGGTCATTGTCTCAACCAATCCACAAAGCAAAGTGAGAATCTGCAATAATATTTACCTGTGGCCTAGATGTTCTGGGAAAAGTGCTAGGTGAGCAGTACTTGGTATGCATAGTCATCTCTGATCTACGATCATAATGACATCATTAAAATATACAGTTAAATTGGCAAGAGTTTCAGTGATCCTTCATTATCTTAATAAGTCAGGTCTTATTATAAAATGTATGATAGACAAGCTAGCACCCGCATTTTGCGAATGTAAGGGGGAAGAAGGGAACTTAAAGACTGTATGTTTCTAAAATTACATCTGCATTCCAGTTCCTGGTGTAGACAATAGCATTCATGAGTGATTTTAAAAACAAAAGTGACTTCTCCCACTATATCTTTTTGATGACAAAATTTTGCTACAGAAAACGAATCTGAGAAATAAAATATAGTAGGTGTTGGTCCTAGGATACTAGTTTCCAAATTTTGCTACCGATGAAATCACCTGAGGATCTTTAAAAATCTTTCTAGCATGTCCAGTTACTCTTATTTATTTGGTATGGAACAAGAGCTAAATATCTGGATTGTTTTAAAGTGACTCGTGTGATACTTATGTGCAGTCAACTTTGAAACCCTGAAAGCTTTTACCTAATTGCAGCCAACTTTGAAACCCTTTCTCTTAAGCTTTTGCCTAATCATATTCAGTCTTCTTTCTCAACTGTATCTTAGCTGATGAAATTTATCAACTGAAGTTTTTCTCCTCTAATAAAGATTTTAATTTGTGAATATTTATTATATTTAGAAATTGCAAGCCATCTCCTTATGCATAAACTTTCTTGTTGTTATGTGTCAAAGTCTTAACATTTGGCTCCAATTGTCCTTACAGAGCTCACTAATTCTAGATAAAGCTCATTATTTTCTCTGATCAAAATAGCATTTTTGGTTTTTTATAAGATTCAAAAATATGCTTTCTAGTTTTCACATTTACCCATAATTATTTTGTTCAAAAAAGGGTCCTTCTTGTATGTACAATGTCAGAAAGACATCACTCCACTGAGTACATCACGTAGTCCTGTTTTCACCAAACTGTGCTCTACAAGGCATCAAAAGCAACTCTGAGTGTCCTAGTTCCTCAGGGCACCAAAGGCATCCTAATAAACGAATCTGTTGTAAGACATCCATTGAAAAACCCTCATGAGTGTGCTTTGCTCAAGCTGCGTACCTTCCTTGGGATAAGCTTTCTTATCCTTATCATTTGGATTTGGAGGCTATTGAACACAGGTTTATATTCCAGGTGTCAGCTCTGTTCTGAGCCCACTTATCTGAGGGAGGATTGATCACTCCATCCTCTGGGCACTCACTGTGCAGCTGATGCTTCTATTATAGACCTTAAACCCTCTTACACTATCAGTTTATCTGCTAGCTTTCATCAAGAGCAATTAATCACTCAAGGGTAGGAAACATATATATCTTTATGTCCCAAGCTCCCATCCCTGACCTTGACAGTGTAAGTACAAGGTATGTATTAATCAAATGAATTGAAATTTTTCAATAATAAAAATATGGGGCTTGGATTTAGATTTGGGTAAAAATTCCAATTCTGCTTCTATTAGTGTATTTTGAACAAAATAGGTAAATTTTCTAAGCCTAAATGATACTATTCATAAAATGTGACTTGTAAGAGATGCCTTTTTGGGATGCTGTGAGGATTATATACGATGATAACATATGCATAAATCATCTCTCATAATACATTCTCCAAGCCTCATCTCTGATAGACTAGTGCCAGTGGAATTCTGCATCAATGTAATTTCTACTCTCCAAAACCTTTCCCCAAATTATAACTTTACCAGCACCATCTTGCCACACTTTCACTACACATTGCCTGTCCTAGATGTTCTGAGTAGCAATCTGACAACCCTCTTCCTTATTCGGTGATGTTATGAAGTGATGTTTAGGTCTGGTTTCTAAATATTGGAAGTCAGAGTTTATTCTTATAAAAAAAAAGGTATGCCACTTAAAATATGCCTTTGGATCATGAAGTTAATCCAATATCTGACAACTGTCAAGGAAATGTTGCTTACAGGAAGAGTAGAAAAACAGAACTAAAGCCAGGTGTGGTGGCTCACACCTGTAATCCCACCACTTTGGGAGGCCAAGGTGGCTTGCTTGAGCCCAGGAGTTCAAGACCAACCTGAGCAACATAGTAAAACCTTGTCTTTACACACACACACACACACACACACACACACACACACACACACACATACACACAACCAGAACCACATGGCACCTGAATGTTTACATCTTCTATTCGTCTATTCCTTCTTGCTGCCACTTTAAGTTAGGATTTACAAAATTTAATATCTTACATGATAAGATATTATTAGTGGGAGAAAAAAAAATGAGTCCTTCCATCTCCATCTCTCCCTACCACTCCTGAATGAAAATAGTCATTATAACCAGTTTAAACTTTAAATGGATTTGTGACACTATTTATCAGGATGCCAATTATTCGTTAGTTGGAAACTAATAAATATTTGAGAATTGCCAGTTTTATAGATGAAATTTAGATAAAAGAGATTACAATCTTAACTTTTTACCGAGGAGGAATGAGCAAGCTATGTTTCATTGCCTTACATTTATTATACAACATATTAAATATATGACACACAAATCTATGTAATAAAAATATTCCTGATGACGTCTTAGAACTCCTATGGATTGACAGCAAAACATGCAAAGGGCCCAATCCAATTTTGAAACTAAGCACTAGTTTTATTTATTTGTTTTTTTTTTTTAATTTTAAGATGCAGGGTACAGTTCAGGATCAGTATACAAGTGGTCCTCATACAGGTAAAGTTTGGGCCTCCCTTTGGTCCCCACTTTGCCTGGTTTGAGATCAGATACCCTTATACCCTTATTGATGTTGTGTCCCTCCACCTCCACCCCAGCAGTATCCTGCTGCTGCCAATTCCTTTCTTATAGTATTATGGTAAATGTTCAAGTTCTGCTTATGAGTGAGAACAAGTGGTACTCTGTTCTCTGTTTCTGTGATAGATCATTGGGTATGATAACCTCTAAAAACATCCAAGTTACTGTGTAATATTCTATTGTATATATGTACCACATTTTTTTAATCTAGTCCAGTTTTGATGGGCAGCATGGTTGGTTCCATATTTTTGCTGTTGTAAATAGTGCTACAATAAACGTGCATGAGCAGGTATCTTTTTTTGTAGAATGGTTTTAGTTCCTCTGGTATATTCCCAGTAGGAGGATTACTGGGTCATAAGAAGGTCAATGTCTGGTTCTTTTAGAAATTGCCACACTGTTTTCAAAAGAGGTTGCATTAGTTTGCATTCCCACCAGCAGTGTAGGAATGTTCCTTTTTCTCTGTATCCTCTCCAGCATCTGTTGTTTTTTTATTAATGATGGTCATTCTTACTGGGGTTAGGTGGTATCTTAATGTGTTTTTGATTTGCATTTCTCTGATGATTAGTGAGGCTGAGCACTTTTTATCTGTCAGTTGGCTGCCTGTATATCTTCTTTTGAGATGTGTTTATTGATGGGTTTTTTTGCCCACTTTTTAATGTGTTTTTTTTTTTTTTCTCCTTTTTGGAACGTTTGAGTTCCCTGTAGATACTGAATATTAGGCCATTGTCAGATATACAGTTGGCAAATTTTTTTTCCCAGTCTGTGGGATGTCTCCCTGCTCCCTTGATGGTTTCTTTTGTTTTGCAGGAGCTTTTCATTTTGATGAGGTGCAACTTGTCTATCTTATCTCTTATGGCATGGGCACTTAGGGTTTTGATCAAGAATTGGTTGCCAGTTCCAATTTCTAAGAGGCTGTCTCCCACATTTTCTAAAGTTCTTATAGTTTGAGGTTTTATGTTTAAGTCTTTGATCCATTTAGAGTTGATTTTTGTATATGATGATAGGTAGAGGTCCTGTTTCTATCTTCTATATGTGGTCATTCAGTTTTCCCAGCACAATTTACTGAATAGGTTCTTCTCTCCCCAGTGGTTGTTGATGGAGGTTTGTCAAAGATGAATTTGTTGAGGACATGAGGTTTTGCTTCTGGAATCTCTATCCTGTTCCATTGGTCTATATGCCTGTTCTTGTACCAATACCAGACTGTTTTTATTGCTATAGACTTATAGTAAAGTTTAAAGTCTGGAAGTGTCTCCCACTTTGTTTCTTTTGCTAAGGATTGTTTTACTATTTGTGGTTGTTTATGTTTCCATATGAATTTCTGTATTGTTATTTCCAGGTCTGAGAAGAATGATGTTGATAATTTAATTGGTATTGTGTTGAATCTATAGATTGCCTTCAGTAGGATGGACATCTTAACAATGGTGATTCTTCCTATTCATGATCATGGAATATTTTTCCATTTGTTTGTGTCTTCTTGGATTTCTTTGAGCAGTGTTTTATAGTTTTCATTGTAAAGGTCTTTCTTTATCTTGTTAGGAAGACACCAAGGTATTTCATTTTTCTTATGACTGTTGGGAATGGGATTGTGCTTTTTATTGGTTCACTGCCTGCTTATTGTTGGTATATAAGAATGCAACTGCCTCGTGCACTTTTATTTGTACTCCAAGACTTTGCCAAAGTCCTTTATCAGTGCAAGCAGGTTTTTGACAGATTCTCTTGGGATTTTTATGTATAGGATCATATTGTCAGGAAAGAGGGATAACATAACTTCTTTTCCTAGTTGGACACTCCTGATTTCCTTCTCTTGTCTAATTGCTCTAGCTAGGACTTCCAACACAATGTTGAACAGGAGGGGTGAGAGTGAGCAGTCTTGTCTTGTTCCAGTTTTCAGGGGAAGTGTTTCTAGTTTCTGTCCATTTAGCAATATGCTTGCTGTGGGTTTATCATAGATGGCACTTATTATTTTGAGGTATGTTCCTTCTATGTCTAGGTGTTTGAGGGTTTTTTATCAAGAAGAAATGCTGGATTTTATCAAATTTTTTTTATGTCAAGTGATATAATCATATGGTTCTTGTTTTTACACCTGTTGATGTATTTAATTACACTTATGGTCTTGTAGTTGTTGAACCAGTCCTGTATCCTGGGGACAAGCCTACATGGTCATAGTGGATGATATTTGAGATGTGCTGTTGGATTTGATTTGCTAGGATCTTGTTGAGAATTTTTGCACCTGTTCTCATTCAGGATATTGGTCTGTAGTTCTCTTTTTTTATTATTGGATCTTTACCTTGTTTGGGTTTCAGTGTGATGTCAACTTTGTAAATGATTTGGAGAGAATTCCATCTTTCTCAATTTAGCTCCTCTTTGTACATTATGTAGAATTCCACTGGAAAACCATCTGGTACAGTGTTTTGTTTTTGTTTTGTTTTGTTTTTTGGTAGGTAGTTTTTGTATGGCAGAGTCAATTTCCTGGGTTGTTATTGGTATATTTAGTGTCTCGGTGTCTTCTTGTTTCAACTTTGGGAGGTTGTGTGTTGTCAGGAGACCCCCATTTTGTTTAGGTTATTGAGTTTTTTTCAATACAGTTGTGCATAGTAGTCTTGATAATCTTTTTTATTTCTTCAGGGTCAGTTGTGATTTAATCTTTTGCATTTCTGATTCTGTTATTGGACTTTTTCGCTTTTTCTTGGTCAGTCTGGCTAGGGGTCCATCAACCTTTTTAATTCCTTCAAAGAACCAGCTTTTTGTTTTATTGATTTTTTTCTATGATATTTTTGTCTTCTATGCCCCATATTTGGACTTTCACTTTGTTGATCTGGATTCTTCTGCTAGAGTTATGGTTTTGGTGGTTTTGTCTTTCCAGCTCCCTTAGATGATTTCTTAGGCTGTTAACTTGTGATTATTTTTTCCATTTTCTTGATGTGTGTTCATACAGATATAAATTCCCCTCATAGAACTGCTTTCATGGCATCCCAGAGGTTTTGGCAAGTTGTTTCTTCATTTTCATTTGTTTCCGGAAATATTTTAATTTCTGTTTTGATTTCTGTGTTGACCCAGTAGTCATTCAACATTAGTATCCATATCTTTGTGGCTTTGGGGGAAATTTTGTTGGTGGTGATATTTATGTTTATTCCACTGTAGTCTCACAAGGTGCATGACAGTATTTTGATCTTATAAAATTTGCTTATGCTTGATTTATGGCTGAGCATATAATTCATCTTGGAGTACATTCCATGTGGCAATTAGTAGAATATTTATTCTGTGGTTGTTAGGTGAAGTGTTTCGTAGGTATCTATTAAGTTCATTTGGTCAAGTGTCAAGTTAAGGGTCCAGATCTCTTTGTTGATTTCTTTACCTTGATGATCTATCAAGAGTTATTAGTGAGGTATTTAAGTCCCAAGCTATAATAGTGTTAGACTCAATATATTTTTTTAGTTTACTTAGTAGTTGTTTTATAAACACTGATGTTCTTGTGTTGTGTGCATATGTGCTTAGGGTGGATATTTCTTATTGATGGATTGAACCTTTTATCTTTACATAGTGTCCTTTTGTTTCTTTTTACATTTTTGATGGTTTAAATGTTGTTTTGTCTGATTTAAGATCTCAACTCCTTCTTTCCTTTGTGATTCATTTGCCTGGAAATTAATTTTCCATCCTCTAAAATTTTTGTGCATGCCTTGTGGTGAGATGAGTTTCCTGGATGCAGCAAATAATTGGGTCATGGTTTTTTATCCAGTGTGCCATTCTGTGTCTTTTCAGTGATGCATTTAGTCCATTCACGTTCAGGTTGATTATTGAATGTGATTGTTTATCCCTGTCATGAGATTCTTATAAAGTTTTTTCTTTGTTGATTTGTTTGTTTTCTTTCAATTTGGGAGATGATCCATGTGTATATTTTCAAGTTTGCATTTGCAATGCATTCTCTGTTGAGTCTGTGATAAGTACTAATTTTAGAAAGCAAAAATTGTCTGAATTTTTTAAAAAATATTCTGTGAAATGCAACAGTGCATACTATATAACAAAATGACCAAAACGTAGCCAGGTCACAATATTCTGATCATTAGGAAATTCTAACTCTGGAAAATATAACAGGTTTTTTTTTTTTTTCTGACCCTATAAAGAGCACTCTTGCCTTTCGCTATGGATTATAACACATGATTTGGCTTGTAGGTCTCAACTAATATGTTGCTTTCTGTTTAAAAAAATAAAAATAAAAATAAAGAAAAGCCTACTCTGCACATTCCACACCAGAACTGGTTTAGGTGTATTTCATATATACATTTATGCCCCAGACCCTATAACTCTGTCAGTGTTATAGAAACTGGTGCATAGTAAATACTCAATAATCAAATAATCATCTCTTTTAAAAATTGGACTTACTAGTAGAAAGATGGAAAATAATAGTAAAATAATCATGTTTTTTTCAACCATACTAAGGCAGAAATGATTCATTGCCAGTGAACATTCACTAAAATAATTGTTAAAGGAAGCTCTAGCAAAAGACCAAACTCTATATTTACATAAAAGAAATAACATTGTAAAGTATATTTTTTTAAGAAGATATGCATGCAAAATATTTTTAAAATATTTTCCTTTTTAAATGAAACTAGTTTATAACCATAAAATTGTAACATTTCATTGTGGTTCCTATTTAAATATATATGGATATAATGTATGACAATAATAGCACAAAGATAAAATAGAGGACATAGAAATGTATTGTTATAATGTTCTTAAACTACATGAAAATAGTATGACTTTTTGAGACAGATTGTTATAAGTTAAAGACATATATTGCAAAAGACCTCAAAATGTCTAAAAAGGTATAACTAATAAGGCAATGGTGAAGATACTGTGCAATAATAAAAAATACATAATTAATACAAAAAGACAGAAAAGAAGGAAATAATTTTTTAAGATACAGACAAATATTGAAAGCAACTAGCAAGATGACTGATTTAAATGCAAATATATAAATAATTATATTAAAGGCAACTGATTTAGAATTGCCATTTTAGAAAACATAGTTCTTATGTTAGATTTAAAAACTAAACCCAACTCTATGCTGACTACAAAAAAGATGATTCCAATAGGAAGTACATGAAATATAAAGTGGCCTACAAGAAATTTATGTTAAATATAAAAATGTACATAGATTACAGGTAAAAAGTAGAAATATATAACATGCAAAAGCTAATTAAAGAAAATTTAAATACTTAAAGTAGATTTAAGAAAAAAAGATTTTAAGCCGGACTCAGTGGCTCAGCCTGTAATCCCACGCCTTGGGAGGCTGAGGTGAGTGAATTGCCTGAGCCCGGGTGTCCGAGACTTCATCTGTACAATAAATCAAAAAATTAGCCGGGCGTGGTAGCGCACACCTGTAGTTCCAGCTACTTGGAAGGCTGAGGCGGAAGGAACGCCGGAGCCCAGCAGGTCGAGGCTGCGGTGGCCAGGAACAGCCACGGCACTCCAGTCTGGGCGACAGAGTGAGACTCCAACTAAAAAAAAAAAAAAAAGAAAGAAAAAAAGATTTTATTGGTATAGAGTGACTTACACAATGCTAAGGCTGTCAACACATTGAGAAGACATACAAATCCTAAATATGTATTTAAAAATACATACGATATGTAGAATAAAATACATAAATTGAACACACACAAAATAAATTGACAAATTCACAATGACGTGGAGACTTCAGTTCTCTCTTATTAATATGTAATGTAATAATTAGAAAATTAGTAAGTATCTTAAGTTCTGAAAAATACTACCAATTGACCAAATTAATATTTATGGGACATTTCTTCCAACAATAACAAAAGACATATTATTTCATGTGCACATGTACCAATATAGGCTACATATTGGGAAATAATAAAAATCTCAGAATATTTTGAGATGGAATTAATATAAATAATTTTTAATAAAAACAATAGAACGACACATTGAAAAGAGAAAGATAACTGAAAAGTGTCCAAATATTTGGTAATTAAACAATGCACTTTAAATAACAGATAAGTCAAATAAGAGATTACAATAATATATTCAAAATATTAATTTAAAATATAAAAAAGCTAATTTAAATATAAATAAAAATGCAATATATCAAAGTTTGTTAGTTACAGCTGTAGCAATAATTATGAGAATGTTTATAACATTAGATATTTATATTAGAAAACAAAATATCAATTAATAATTGTAATATATCCAAAGCAAGCATAAAAATAAAGAGAAAAGATTAATAAAATTGAAATAAATAAGTAAAATTTTAAAAATTCAATAACATTACAATCTGCGTTTTTAAAAAGACCAATATAAATGATTAATCTCTAGTCAGAGTAATCAAAGAGAAAAGTTAGACACAAATTACTAATTACATGAATATAAAAAGAGACATCACAGAATTTTACACAGTTTTACAGAAATTACATAAAAACAAGGAAATATTATAAACAGTTTCATGCCCTTAAATTTGATAACATAACTTAAATAAAAGAAAATTTCTTGGAAAAACACACAATCCCAAAGCACACTTAAGAAAACCCAGGTAACTGGAGTAGCCCTACATATTTTAGAGAATCTGAATTTGAAGATCTTCACAAACACTTCCAGAAAATAGAGGGAGAAAAATTACTTCCTAATTCAACTTATGAAGCCAATCTTTTCTCTACAAGAAAACCAAAAAAGACATTGAATACTACTTAAACATCAATATCCATCATAAACTTACGCACAAAATTTTTAGAATATAAACTATCACATTGAATCTAATAACATTTTTACAAATTAACATTTAATAGGATTTACTTGAGGAGTCAAATTTGCTTCAACATTAGAATAATCAACTAATGAAAGTATTCATTAAGAAGACTAAAAAAGAAAAATCATACTATCATCTTAAAAGAAACAGAAAAAGAAAAATTTGACATTGTTCATGAAAAGAAAATTTCAGCAAACTAAAAAGAGAAAGGTTCTTCCTCAGCCTGATAAATGGTACCTAGATAATATGATTAGCAAGATAGTTTATGGTAAAGATTTCATGTTCCCATATTAACATCAAAAGCAAGACAAGGATGTCTGCTCCCACCATCACTATTTATCATTTCAGTGGAGGCTTTAGTCAGTTCAATAAGACAATAAAAAGAAAAAAGAAGACATACATATGGAGACGGAATCAATAAAACTGTCGTTATTCACAGATAACATGATTGTCTAGATAGAAAATTCCAAGTAACCTATCACAGTTAATGAATGAGTCTAACAAGTTCACAAGGTACAAGGTCAATAGACAATTTCAATATACTTCCATTTACTAGCAGTAAACAATTGGGAATTAAAGTTGTAAAATATCAGGGCCATATGCAATAGCATCAGAAATATGAATTATTTGTGGAAAAATCTAACAAAATATGTACATGATTTGTCAACTATAAATCACTGATGAGAGAAAATGAGGGATATTTACACAAATAAATATACTGTGTTCATGAATTAGCACAATACATGTCATTAGATGTCTCTTCTTCCCAAATTAATCTAAAAGTCCAAAGCAATCACAACAAAATTCTCAGAATTTTCTGTAGAAATTGACAAGCTGGTTGGGTGCAGTGGCTCACATCTGTAATCCCAGCACTTTGGAATGCCAAGGCAGGAGAATTGCTTAACATAGGAGGTCACCACCAGCCTCGGCAATATAGCAGGACCTCATCTCTAGAAAAAATTCAAGAAATTTAGTTGGGTGTGGTGGTTCATATGTGCAGACCCAGCTCATTGGGAAGATGAGGCAGAAAGATAGTCTACGCCCAAGAGGTCAAGGCTGTGGTGAGCTGTGGTTGTGCCACTGCACTGCAGCATAGACAACAGAATGAGACTCCAACTTGAAAGAGAAAGAGAGAGAGAGAGAGAGACTGACAAGCTGATTTAACATTCATATGAAAAATCAGAGAACCTAAAACAATCAGGAGAAAGAACAAAGTTTAGTGACTGATACTGATATTTTCTTATTTCAATATATACCATAAGACTACATTCATCAATAGTGTGCCACTGACATTGGATAGATATAGACCTTTAAATCAGAATGATAATACAGAAATAACCCAACACTTATAAGGTCGAGAGTGTTTCAACCAAGATGCCAATGTATTCCAATGGAAAGTATAAAAATCATTTCAACAAATGATTCTTGAACAATTGCACAATGATTTTCAAAATAAATAAAACTTGATAAAAATAAATAAAGCAAAAAGTTGAGAAATGAACTTAGATCCATAACTCACATTCAAAAAATAAACTTTAAATGAATTATAGAAATTATAATAAATCCTAAATTATAAATCTTGCAGAATTACAAAAGAAGAAAATTTTAACTTGACGTTAGGCATTTTTTCAAGATAAGACACAAAAAGAATGCGCTACATAAAAAAATAATAATTTGGGCCATATTGAAATTAAAACCAGAAGGGAACTTCAGGGAAAACAGTGGCAGACCAGTAAGACTATGTGAGTCCCAGTGTGAGTGATGTAGCATATGGAGAATTTTGTGTACATATCCGTAAGGAGGCAGATGAGTGGCTGAGTGGGGACTCAGGAGCAAGTAGCCAGGACTCTCCTGGTGAAGCAGCTGATGCCACAGCTACACTGGTTGGACCCTAGTGCAGCCTATGGTGCAAAAGCCAAGCACCATTTTTTTTTTTTTTTTTTTTTTTTTTGGAGTTGGAGTCTCACTCTGTCACCTAGACTGGAGTGCAGTGGCCGCTTCCGGCCACCGCAGCCTCGACCTGCTGGGCTCCGGCAATCCTACCGCCTCAGCCTTCCGAGTAGCCGGAATTAAATTTTTTGATTTATTGTAGAGATGAGGTCTCGCCTGCCCAGGCGGTCTCGAACCCGCGGGCTCAGGCCGGCAAAGCCCTTCTCAGGAAGAGGCTGCCAGGAGTGATTGTCAGCTCCAGGCTCTGCCTCACGACGGCAGCACCTGGCCAGACACTGGCAGCAAGGGCTGTGGAGGGAGCACAGCAAGAAGGCCCAGAGGCAGAGCCTCACTGGAAAAGAAGAAACAGGCACCCTGCCACCATCTTGAATACTGGGCAGGAAAGTACTCTGGCTTGCTTATCATGGAGCGATAGACACGATCTCTGTTACAGCGGGTTAACTAGGGGTTGATTGTGACCTGAAGGGAATATCCCTAAAGCACAAACTCCGGAGCCCCACCCGCTTCCCTGATTCAGCCATGGGACAAAGGATATGACCAGAAAAGGATGAGGAAGACCCTTCCCCCAACAGATCAGCGGTAAGTCCAGGCTGACCCAACCCCTCCCCTCCAGAAGATCCACATGGCTGGGGCACAACTGAGAGGGATGACCCCAGGCAGAGTGGACATCAACTGTGATAGGAGGACTCTACTCCAGGATTAACTGGACTGGGGTGGACCCCTGCCAGTACCTGTGGAAGAGACAATTACACACCTCCCTACCAGAGGCGATCCTTCTGACCATATGAGAGTGGGAGGGGAGGTCTGAAGCCCCACCCACCCCCACCATCTCCTTCTCCTTTCCCAGAAGGGATACTGGGGAGATTGTGAATGAGGCCACAATTCCTCAGGAGACTAAAGGCGGCTTACCTGTGAGCAGTGGAGAGGAACAATTATAGTACCTACCACAAGAGGGCAGACTGTTTTTTGTTTTGTTTGTTTAATTTTCGTTCTTTATCCTTTGTGCACGAATGTGTATGTGAGGATTGGATCTGGATCCCCCACCCCTACACACACACACACACACACACACACACACACACACACACACACCTTTTTTTCTTCTTGTTTTTATTTCTTCTTTCTTTTTTTGTTTTCTGTTTATGTGTATATGTGAACGACAATGCTCGTCATTCAATTTTTTTGTTTGCCTTTTTTTTTTTTTTGGTTACCTTTTGTTGTTGTTGCTGTGTTGCTGTTCTTCTCTTTTTTTAGTTTAATGTGTGTGTGAATGTATATGTGAGGGTTTGATTTGACTTCCTTTTTTTTCTCTTTTCTTTTTTCTGTTTTGTGTTGGGCAAGTGTGTTTGTATGTGTACAATATCAGAGTAGGGAACCAATTCCTCATCAAAACCCCAGGTATCCGCGCTATAAGAGATAAGCTAGACAAGTGGGACCTCATTAAACTGAAAAGCTTCTGCAAAGAAAGAAACTACCAAGAAAGCAGGGAGACAGCCCACAGAATGAGAAAAAATATTTGCCAACTGTATATCTAACAAAGGCCTCACATTCAGAATCTACAAGGATCTCAAATGTGTCAAAAGGAAGAAAACAAACAGCCCCATTAAAAAGTGGGTAAAAGTCATGAATAGACACTTCTCAAAAGAAGATATACAGGCAGACAACAGACACATGAAAAAGTGCACAGCCACACTCATCATCAGAGAAATGCAAATCAAAACCACATTGAGATACCACCTAATCCCAATAAGAATGGCCATCATTAATAAGACAAACAGCAACAGATGCTGGCGAGGATGCAAAGAAAAGGGAACACTTCTACAGTGCTGGTAGGAAGGCAAACTAGTTCAACCTCTATGGAAAACAGTGTGATGGTTTCTAAAAGAACTCGAAATTGACCTTCCATATGACCCAGCAATCCACCTACTGAGAATATACCCAGAGGAACACAAAGCATTCTACAGAAAACATGCCTACGCATGCATGTTTATTGCAGCACTGTTTACAATAGCAAAAACATAGAACCGACCATGCTGCCCATTGAAAGTGCACTGGATTAAAAAAAAAATGTGGTACATATACACAATGGAATGTTACACAGCCATAAAGAAAGGCAAACATATGGATTTTGCAGCAATTTGGTTGGATTTAGAGTCAATAATACTCAGTGATCTATCACAGAAACAAAGCACAGAGTACCACATATTCTCACTCAAGCAGACCCTGAACATTTATCATAATACTATAAAAAGGGATTGGCAATAGTGGGATACTGCTGGGGTTAGGGAGTTGGGAAAACACCTGATCTCAAACCAGGCAAAGTGGGGACCAAAGGGAGGCCCAAGATTCATCTGTATGATGCCCACTTGTATACCTAACCCCAAATGGTAACTTACATCTTTAAAACAACATATAAACAAAATAAAATTTTTAAAGATGAAATAAAATTAAATTAAAGTCAAATTGGGCAAGATGGTGTCAGGTCTAGTAAAACTGTGAGTCTCTGCATGGATGAGTGCTTTAAAAAAGATTCTGTTTCTTTGTGTGTGCAAGTGGGTAAGTGAATGTCCAACTGAAGGAGACACAGGATCAAATGCCTGGGGCCGCTTTGCAGAAATGGTTACAATTTGCCATTGCTCTGAATTCAGCACCTGCTGTGTGCAGAAGGATACACCATCCCTGGAGCATCTCTCAGGAAAAGGCAGAAGAGATCAGCTGGCACCTGACCCACACCACCACCTATGGCAACAGGCCAGCGACTGGCAACAGAGATAGTGGAGAAAGCACGGGGAGGAAATCTGGAGCTGAGTCCCGCTGGAAGAAAAACACATGGACTACCATCATTTTCTCTTTCCTGGGACTGGGCAGAGGCCTGCTTTATCTCGCCCAATTCTGAGTAGCCTGCAACCTGAGACCAAGGGGTAATCTCTGCACCCCTCTGAAATTGACCATCATTTGATCAGAGAGAATATTCCAAGTGCACGATACTGGAGAGAAAGAGATGCCCCATTTCCACATTGAACCAAACACAGATGCATACAGTTAGAGTGGGAGACCAAGCAGCAGAAAATTTGGGGAGCTTTTCCGCGGAAGATAGGCTGGAATGAGCTGAACACTGGCAGTGGGAACTGCAGAGGTAACACAGGAAGGGAGCCTGAGGCAGACTCCGAGGAAGCAGCAGGAAGAGCCAACTCTTAGCCTCCACGGGGCTCCAGAGCCTTGCCACTGAGATCCAGAGACTATAACTGCTGGAAAGGGAGCAATGATTCCCCGCAGAGAAACTAAGGAGACTGTAACAGCTGGGCAGACAAGTGCTCCAGGGCGGCCTCTGTGGAACAGCAGAACTGCATCTTGAGACTTTGAGACCAAGCATTGATCTCTGCATTGTGTTGGGGCTGCTTTTTACAACCTCAGAGAACATTGTCCTCTGGTGGGTAACAGCAGATGCAAAATACCAGATGATCTACCCTTCACCTTAAGCCAGCTGCTGAATGGTAGACGCAGAAACCAGAATTGACCAAGAAGGAGGCTGGTGGTGGTATTGGCTTGTTTATTTGATTATCTCGTATGGTTGCATTATTTGTTGGTTGGTTTTCTCTTTTCTTTCCTTTTCCTATTTCTCTTTCTTCTTTCTCTCTTTTTTTGAGTTTTCTTTCTTTTATTCTTGTTCTAGTTTTCTTTCTTCTTTTCCTTTTTCCTCCTTTCCCTTTTTCCTTTCCTCTTTTCTCTCTTTTCCTCTTATACTCTGTCTTGGGCTCAGGGGCTATGCAAGCAGTGAGGGGGAGTTAAAATCCTTCCCAGACATCCAATCTCTTAAAAAATATGCTTCGAGACCAGCTTTACAAGACACACTTAAAAAGGTGCTGTGCATAGAAGAAAAATAAAAGAAAGATCATATCTCCAACAAGATCCAAGCAAATTGGATCCAACAAAACATCTTAAAAATCATCCACCATGACCAAGTAGGCTTCATGTCCAGGAGGCAGGGCTGGTTCAACTTCTGCAAGATCATAAATGTAATTAAATACATCAACGGATGTAAAAACAGATGTAAGAACCACAAGTCTATATCATTATATGTGGAAAAAGCTTTTTATAAAATCCAGCACCACTTCTAAAATCCAGCATCACTTCTTGATAAAAACCCTTAAACACCTAGGTATAGAAGGAACATACCACAAAATAGTAAGATTCATCTATGATAAACCCACAGCCAACATATTGCTAAACAGACAGAAATTGGAAACATTTCCCCTAAAAACTGGAACAAGACAAATTGATCACTTTTCACCCCTCCTGTTCCACATAGTGTTCTAAGTCCTAGCTACAGCAATCAGACAAGAGAAGGAAATCAGTTATCCAAATAGGAAAAGGAGTCACGTTATCCCTCTTTGCTTATGATATGATCCTATGCCTCAAAAATCCAAGAGAGTCTGTCAGAAACCTCCTGACACTGATAAAGGACTTTGGCAAAGTCTCAGCATACAAAGTAAGTGTGCAAAAGACAGTAGCATTCTTACATACAAACAACAGAGAACTAAATAAAAAGCACAGTTCCATTCCCAAATCCACAAAAAAATGAAATAACTTGTCATCTTCCTAACCAGAACAGTGAAAGACCTTTACAATGAAAACTATAAAACACTGCTGAAAGAAGTCAAAGATGACACAAACAAATAGATAAATATTACCTGCTAATGAATTGGAAGAATCAACATTGTTAATGTTTCCATCCTGCCAAAAACAATCTACAGATTCAATATCCATTTATTACCAACATCATTCTTTTCAGACCTGAAGACAACAATACAGAAATTCATATGGAAACATAAGTAACCACAAATAACCAAAACAATCTTTAGCAAGAGAAATAAAGCAGGAAGTATCACACTTCTGGACATTAAACTTTATCATAAGGTGACACTATCAAAACAATCTGGATATTGGTACAAGTACAGGCATACAGACCAACAGAACAGCATAGAGATTCCGGAAGCAAAACCTCAATTTCTCAACCAACTCATCTTTGACAAAGTCTCCACCAACAGTCACTGGGGAGAAGAGAACCTATCCAGTAAATGGTGCTGGGAAAACTAGTAGACCACATGCAGAAGAATTACACAGTACCCTTACCTATCACCATACAAAAAAATCAACTCCAAATGGATCAAAGAATTAAATGTAAAACCCCAAATATTAAGAATATTAAAAAACACAGAAGACAACCTTACAGAAATCAAAATAGGCAACCAATTCCTGATCAAAACTCTAAATGCCCATAAGAGATAAGATTGACAAGTGGGACTCATCAAACTGGAACGCTTCTGCAAAGCAAAGAAACCATGAAGAGAATGGGGAGACAGTCCACAGAGTGGCAAAAAATATTTGCCAACTGCATATCTGATAAAGTCCCAACATCCAGGATCTACAAGGAACTCAAATGTGCTGAAAGGAAAAAAATAAATAGCACCATTAAAGAGCGGACAAGAGACATGAATAGACACTTCTCAAAAGAAGATATACAGTCAGCCAACAGACACATGATAAAGTGCTGAACCTCACTAACCATCAGAGAAATGCAAATCAAATCACATTGAGATACCACTTAACTCCAATAAGCATGGTCATCATTAATAATACAAAAAACAACAGATGCTAGTGTGGATGCAGAGAAAGGGGAATGCTTCTACACTGTTGGTGGGAATGCAAACTAGTTCAACTTCTATGAAAAACTTTGTGGTGATTTCTAAAAGAACTAGAAATTACCTTCCATATGACCTAGCAATCCCCCTTCTGGACTATATCCTGAGGACCTTAAATTATATGCATGTTTATTGCAGCACTATTTATAATAGCAAAAATATGTTACCAACCATGCTGCTCATCAAAGCTGGACTGAATTTTTTTTAAAAGTGGAATATATACACTATGGAATATTACACAGCCATAAAGAAGAACAAAATTATGGACTTCAACCTATATGGATTTAGAGTCTATAATACTCAATAATTTATCACAAAAACAAAGAACTGAGTACCACATGTTCTAACTCATAAGCAGATCCTGAACATTTACCATAATACAATAAGAAAGGGATTGGCAGTAGCCAGAAATTGTCAGGGACACATAGCATCGATAAGGGTATATGATCTCAAACAAGGTGAAGTAGGGACCAATGGGAGGCTCAAATTTACCTGTACAGTGACCACTTGTATACCAAATCCTGAATTGTACCCCACATCTTTAAAATTTTAAAAATTAAATTATATTAAATTGAAGCCTTTGTTGCAAAGGTATTATTTTAAAAATTAAAAGACAAAATAATATGTCAGAATAAAACATTAGTCAAACATTTCTGATAAAGGATCTTTATACAGTATATACATACATATAAATTTATTACAGTTGGATTATAAAACAACCCAATAAAAATGGACACATTATATGAACACTCAATTCACCAAAGATGAGATATAGATAGCAAGTAAGCCCAGTAAACATGCTCAGCATTATCAATTAGATAAATTAAAGTGAATACTACTTTGACATGCCAATTGATACCCATAATAGTGGCTAAAATTAAAAATAATGACAACTCTAAATTTCTAGCAAGGATGTGGTTAAACTGGAATTCTCATTTATTATCGGCTGGAATGCAAAGTAGTACAAACGCTCTTGAAAACAACTTGTCAATTATTCATAAACTTTAGCATACTTACTATACAACCCAATAATCCCATTCCTATTTTTACCAAGAGAAATAAAAACTTGCGTTTACAAACACATGCACACACACATATACGTAGCATGTGGACATTTATGTTGCCTTTTTCACAATCACCAACAACTGGAAACAATCTGAATGTTTCAGAAATGGCAAATGGATAAACCGATCAATAAATTCATAATAGAGCATTATTCAGTAATGTTAAGAAATGAACTTCTGATTCACACAACATGGGCTGTTCACGAATTCGTTGTGTTAAGTGAAAGAAGCTTGTCTCAAAAAGCTACCTAATATATGATTCATTTATATAATATTGTGCAACAAGCAAAACTATAGAAAATTCAAATTTTAGTGGTTGCCAAGTGCTGGTTCTGAGGAAGAAGGTTTAATGACAAAGGGGCATGCATGTTTAGAGGTGGGGAAGCTGCTGTAAATGTTGATTGTAGTGGTAACATGTAGTGGTGACATGATTATATAAGTTTACCAAGTTCATTAAACTGTACATTTAAAAAGGGTGAATTTTACAATATGTAAATTGTTAATAAATATAACTTTTAAAAGCTCATTAGACATTTTAAAATGCGTTAATGCTCTGGTCACATATTTTTCTTCTCTTAATGCACATCAAAAAGAGGTATAAATATCCCTTTGAAAATATGTGCCAAATGGCTCTGTATTTCAGAACCAGCATGAAAGCCTGAGTGTCTGATGCCACAAATTTTGTCTGAAACTCAACTTTCAGCACCCTAGGAGGCACTAACTTAACAGTCCTTGCTAAATGGCTATTTTTTTATAGTTCCTGCAGCACAAAGTTTTGACTGGCAGATGGAAAAGGGAGGTTGCAAACTATAATTTTTGAGAGGGCAAAAACAAGCTCCCAGCACCATGTCCTGTGGCTTCACCTTCAAATTTAGCACCATCAACAGGAAACATAACCAATTAATCAGCGAACAATAGGTCCCCAGCCTATTTGTTCTTATTCTTTCTCATTGATGACTTGACTCCCCATATCTTTGCCTCTCTCTTATATACATGCGCGCGCGAGCGCGCGCGCACGTACACACACACACACACACACACACACACACCAGTACTACATACAGTAAGACTCTTGGCATTCTTCTGTCTCAAAAAAGTATAAATATCTGAAAAGAGATTTATTTGTAATTTAAAAGAATTAAGCTTTAACTGCTAGATTTTAGTCACATTTGCGATTACATTAAATGGAAAGTGCTTGCCTCAACTGCCCAAATCACACATAGGTTTGGCCACTCCCTTAACCACAAAGCAGACTATTTTCATTTACCTTTACACTAGTACCAAATATAAACTGAACTCTGGAAAGATGCACAATGTTGTTTGTATATTAAGGGATTTGCAAAGCTAATTTACTGAGCTATACGTCTTATTCCAGAGAACCTTACCATTAATGTAATGTTTATACCACTAAGTCAACTGACCAGCTCTCCTCTGCTCCTGGAAGTATATTTGGAAAAAAAAAAAACAAGTATTTCAGCAGGCCAAAGCTCATAATACTCATAAATGACTAAAACTAACAAGTTAAGAAATGATCTGCTGACTTTATATTAATTGTAAAACAGATAAACTAACAGATAATAGGTAAAGGACAAGTTAATTGTAAAATGTAACCTGCCAAATCACACGGAGGAGAGAAGCACATAGTAATAGTCGAACTGTTCTGCTCTAACTCTAACTCATCCTCTTTTACCTTCTGCATAGGTCTCTTGATAACAGAGAGAGGATACGGCAACAAACCTAGGGCAGAGTTCATATTAAAAATGAGGATTTCCAAGATGGCTCAATAATATTTTGCTGTATTTAGGCTGGGGAGAAACTTGAAATTTCTTCAAAGATGTATTCACATGACTCTGAAGATTAGTCAAATTTGGAGAATAACGCTATTATTTCTTACCTTTCCTGCTCTCTTCAAGTCAGAGGAAAAGGAGCTAACAACTAACATTAAATAGAGGCATTCTACAGGTATTTCATACACATTTTGAAAGCATCTGTCAGTTGGGTTTCATCTAAATCAAAATATATTATTTACATTATCTAAGGGGGACTCTAAGCTCTGTACACTAATAGATTAACAGCTCTAAAGTATGACCTACACAGAAGTTTAAGAAACATGTACATTAAACTAAGCAATTACCCTAAGCATGATTCAGTTTGCTTATCAAAAAATATACTTATGACCGGATGTGGTGGCTCACAGCTATAATCCTAGCATTTTGAGAGGCCAAGGCAGGAGAATCCCTGGAGCCCCTGTTTTTAGAAAAAATAAAACATTAGCCAAGCATGGTGGCACATGCTTGTAGTACCAGCTACTAAGGAGGCTGAGGTGGAAGAATTGCCTGAGCCTAGGAGGTAGAGGCTGCAGTGAGCCGTGATAGTGCCACTGCACTCCATTCTGGGTCACAGAGTAAGACCCCAACTCAAAATAAAACAAGTAAAAAAAACCCTAGATTTGTATTTGTAGTTTAGAACTTCCTTTAGTAGAAAACCATCTTGTCTATTAAAAGATCCAAACCTTTTAATTTAATTAAGCTATAATTCGCTATATAAACACTTGCATATGAGAAGCTTTAGAATCAGTCTTATTTATAAGGAAATGTTTGTTCCTGAGCCTGTCTGATCTGCTGATCTTTTTCTTTTCTTACTGTATAGTACTATTCCCATATTTTCCTGGAATGGTCACCTCCTGGTATTTGAAACGTTAACGCAAATTACAGAATAGTATCATCTATTCAACTATAATTGCTCAAATTCTCATGTAATTATAGTGTCATCAAACTGTGTGTCTGGGGAATTCCTTCTCTAGTGCATTTCTTGAAAATGAAGAAAACAACTGTTCTTTTCTCCTTTAAAATCACATCTTTCTCTCTCCTGCACATTGAGCTGTTTTCTACAAGTAGTGCTATAATAAAGGCTAATGTATGTTCTACATTCCATGAAGGAATTATTTCTTGATGCAGGCTACCATAGAGATAAGAAGCTTGGGCTTTGAAGTAAGATGCAAACTGAGTTTGAAGCTTGACTTTGCTGACTGGCTATATGACTTCAGGTAAATCATATATAAAACACACATTTCTCAAAGTACCAGGAACTCACTCAGCTCCAACTTTTGGCACAGGTTTTGTTTTTGTTTTTTCATGTGCCTTGAATACTCTTGCCACTACCACCTCTAATTTGGCAAACACGTTCTACAAAATAATACTTAGATGTTATTTTGCAATGCAATATTCTAATTTCTGATTGCAGAACCAAAAAAAAAAAAAAAAAGGCATCACCGAGAAGATAAATCTCACAACAATGGGTAAAATCATATTGGGAAAATTTAGAAATGAAAGTATATAGAAAATTAGCTCAAGCAAGGGATTGGGGTAAGGCAGGTAGAGTAAGGAAAGTTGAGGAGAAATTCAGTAGTGTAGAGTGACTTATTTGAAGAATATTATCTGAGCAAAATCAATAGTAGCCAATGTAGCAATTTTCTTGGCCACAGAAAAGCTGTAGGTCAACTACAAGAGATATCTTTGGCTAGGTTCCAAGACTCAGAAAAGCTCTTCAATAAAGATACACCCCTCCTTCCCTGCCTCCTTCCTGCAGTGTTTCAAGCCCATTGAAACTGTTGCCCATTCTGCACTGGCCTTTGTATTGATGACTGTGCTGAAAGATTGGCCTGCTTTAGTTTGCAGACTTTTCATGGAAAGCTATCTCATATCTCAGCCTCAAACCATTTTCTAGCTTGTGGTAAAATTTGCTCATTCTCACAACTTGGCTCATCTGAAGTTAGGCAGACCAGATCCCAGCCAGAGGGCCTGGGTTCCGTCTGATCAGAGAAGAGATGAGATGAAACAATTTTATAGCAATTCAGCCATCAAGTTTAAATTAGAAAATAAGTCTAGATAATTTGTTTTTTAATTAATTAAATAATGTGATTTTTAACTTAATTTTTAAAAAATGTTTGCTACACTGGACCCAGTGATTCACGCCTGTAATCCCAGCACTTTGGAACGTGGAGGCAGGAGAATCATTTAAAGCCAGGAGTTCAAGACTACCTTGGGCAACATAATGAGCCTGCACCTCTACAAAAAATTAAAAAATTATCCAGGTGTGGGGGTGCAAACTTATAGTCCTACCTACTTGGGAGGCTCATTTGAGAGGGTGACTTTTGCCAAGAGTGCAGTGAGCTAGGATGACACCACTGCACTCCAGCCTGGATGACAGAGTGAGACCTCATCTCTACGAAAATACCTAAATGAAAATAAAATTTAAAAATTAAAATTAAAAAATTTTACTAGTGTTACTAGCTACTATCATGTAGTAATAACTTCTATGGGAAATTTCTATGCCTCAAAAATCTGGTCACAAATCTGCTACAAGTATTAAGGTATTTTTTCTAGTGAGTATTTCTCAGCTTCAACAATCTACAACTGGTAATGTATTTGTGAGCTCTGTTGTGTCCTTAAAAGTCACATGTGAAGTCCTGGGCAGGAGACTAAATGTATAGCATTTGCCAGATAAGCAATTAGCCTAGTATTCTACCACACTCCAATTCAGTAATTTCAGGACAGGATCTAACTATCCTATCACAAATATTTCCTGTTATTATTCAACAGTCACATTTAGGTAAGACCCCAGAAAAGCCAAATCAACAAATTACACAGAAAATTCTTCAGAGAATGGCCTGAAGTGTAGAGCAGTTCTTTCCAGAGTTACACATGCTCTACAACACTGACCCACCAAGGATGTTTTGTAGTGTTTGCAGGAAGTTGAATGTTTGGTAGTTTGCTAAACTTTATGCTGAAACAGGAGGTTAACAGAAAAACACATTGTCAATTTTTTCCAAACTTCTTTTTTTGTGCTAATCTTGAAGAGACATTGGACAGAACCCAGGGAGCTATGTGAACTAGGTAGAGTTCCCCTTCAGCATTCTCCTACCTCCCCACTCAACTCTCTTTGTGTGCCTGATTCTTGCCTTGATGGACCCTTATATTCTCACGTTCCTCTATCTCACCTGTGATTAAAACTAGAAAAGGGTCTACTGTCAACATTTGCTCCTTGGTCTAAATTTAGTTTGAAACCTTAAAGCCTTAATCTAGTTGGAATGAACTAGATGCTCTTCTCTCTGCTGAAGAAATTTAGAATACCACCAGAAAAAGTTGGAGAAGCGGAGAACCTTCTCAGGATCCCAGAAACTATGCTATATGAGCAGTTAATAGTCTCTTTTAAGTGGTATTTTCTAAAAGGTATTTCTCCAAGCTTTCAAACTCTCAGGACTTTTCTCAAGTTGTTTCTTTTGTCTACTATCTTACTGTAAAAGTAAATTTATTTGAGAGTATCAATCAGAAAACATTCAAATTGTATACTTTGCCAAAAGCCATAATAAAGTAAAAGAAAGGAACCAAGAGATAGCAATGTTTCACTTTTTAAAATCACTTCAGCTGCAAATCAAAACTGCCCACCATTTACAGATTATTGACCTAGAATTTTTCAAGTCTCATAAGAATTCCTCTCCTGCAAATTAAATAGTATTCTGAAACTAGTTGTTTTTAGGAAACTTCTTTTTTTTATTTTTAGGAAGAGACCTAAACTTAAAAAAAAAATTGTAGAAGACAAGGAAAGACAAAGTTTTTAAAAAGTTTTTCTGTAAATGTTCCCTTTAGTAATGTATTATTCATTATATAAGCAATATGTAGTAATTGAATGAAAATCAGAAATAAGAAAAATCACCTTTAATCCTGCCATCCAGAAATAACTATTGTTGACAATATGGTATCTAGCCTTTCACATTTTTCTACACTTAATATATCTGTATTACAAATTAGATCATATTGCATATATTATTTTTAATCTGCTTCATTCACACTTTGGTGTACCAAGAGGTCTTTAATCTTTTTAGATATATATTTGTTCCAAATAAAGACCTCTTGGTACCCTGATGCATGAATGTTATGCTTTAGTATTTATTTAATCTGAAAACCATTTATTCAGTAAGCGGAGATATTTGAAGATATATAAGTCAAATATTTTCTAAACATATGTTCCCTAACCATGAGAGAAATCCTCAAATCTTTGCTCAGCACCATAGAATTTTATTCAATGCACAATTAAAGTTGGTTTGTTTTCTATCCCTCAGAAAAATAGAAATGGAAGATAAATAAGAGTGAAGATAGTATTAGCAGTAATTGTACTAAAAACATTTTTGTTTAACATTTTAATGAATGCTTCTGTGTGTTAAAAAAATTCAGAAGTATTGAATTCAATAACAATATAATTTAAAGACACATAAAATTCATAGGTTATTGTGTCAGATACTGCTCTAAGATGCTTATGTTTACCATATCAATTATCTCTATTAGGTAGATAAAAATATAATCATTATTTAACAAATGAGAAAATTTATACTAAAAGTGGATAAATACCTTTGCAATTTTACATATTTATGGTGTACAATTTGATGTTTTAATACATATCTATATTGTATAATAACCCAATCAGGATAGTTAGTGTATCTATTACTTCATGTATTTAACATTTATTTGTAGAGAGAACATTCAAAAACCTCTTTTCTAATATTTTTTAACATATAAAATTGTATTCTTAGCCATAGTCATTCCACTGTGCAACAGATTACCAGAATTTATTCCTTTTATCTAATTGTTTTTTGTACCCATTGACAAACCTTTTCTCATACTCCCTGCACTTAGTCCTGGTAACAATTATTCTATTATCTCTTTCTATGTCACTTTTTTTTAGATTCCACATATGAGTGAGATCATGTGATATTTATCTTTCTGTGTCTAGCTTATTTCACATAACATCATAGCGCCCAGGTTCATCCATGTTGTAACAAATGACAGGATTTTTTTTTTTTTTTTTTTTAGTGGCCGAACAGTAGTATTTCATTGTGTACATATGCAACATTTTCTTTATCCATTCATCTATTGTTGAACACTTTAGGTTGATTCCATATCTTGGTTATTGTGCTGCAATGAACATAGAAATGCAGATAACTCTTCAACATACTGATTTCATTTCCTTTGAATAGATGCCCAATATTGGGATTGCTGGATCATATGGTAGTTCTATTTTTAATCTCTTTAGGAACTTCCATACTGGTTTCCATAATAGTTATTTCAATCCCACCAACATCAACAGTATGTGTTATTTTTTTCTTCACACACCAGTACTTGTTTTCTCTTGCCTTTTTAATAATAGCCATTTTTAACAAGAATTAGATGAGATCTCTTTTGATTTGCATTTCCCTGCTGATTAAGGATGTTGAGCATGTTTTTTATACCTATTGGCCTTCTACATGTGTTCTTTTGGGAAAAAAAACTATTAAGTTCTTTTACCTTTCTTGGGGGGTGTGGGAGGAGATACGATCTCCCTATGCTTATCAGGGTAGTCTTAAATTTTCAGACTCCTAGGATCAAGCAATTGCCCTGCTTCAGCCTCCTAAATAGCTGCGATACAAGTGTATTTGCCCATTTTTTTAATCATGTTGTTTGGAGGAGTTTGGTGTGTGTGTGTGTGTGTGTGTGTGTGTGTGTGTGTGTGTGTGTGTTGATTAAAATGTTTGTTTATTCTACTTATAACCTTTATCAAATGTATAGTTTGCAAATTTTGTTTTACATTCTGTCAACTGTCTCTTTACTCTTTGAACAGCTCTCTTTGCTGAGCAAAAGCTTTTTAGTTTGATGTAATCTCATTTGTCCATGCTTTGTTTTAAAAATCCTTGCCCAGTTCAATGTTGTGAATCATTTCCCTGTTTTCTTCTAGTTGTTTCATAGTTTGGGGTTTTATATATTAGTCTTTAATCCATTTTTTAGTTGATTTTCATCCATGGTGACAGGCAAGGGTTTAGTCTTATTCTTCTGAATATGGATATCCATATTGTTCCATCACCATTTAATGAAAAGACTATTTTTTTCCTGATGTATATTCTTGATATAGTTGTCTAAAATCAGTTAGCTATAGGTATATGGATTTATTTCTAGATTCTGGATTCTGTTCCATTAGTATGTGTTTGTTATTATACCAATATTATGCTCTTTTGGTTACTATTTCTTTGTAGTACATTTAGAAGTGAGATTGTGTGATGCCTCCCATTTTGTTCTTTTTGCTCAGGATTGCTTTGGCTATTCAGGGTCTTTTATGGTTCTATATTAATTTTAGGATTGTTTTTTTCAATTTCTGTGAAGAATGCCCTTGGTACTTTGATAGAAATTGCCTTAAATCTGTAAACTGTTTTGAATAACATGTTTTAACAATATCATTTTATTACAATTTATGAACATGGGATATCTTTTCATTTAATTGGGCCTTCTTCAGTTATCTAGGCAGCACATAGTTGTGTCTTTTTTTAATTTATTCACCTATCCTGTATCTTTTAATTGGAGAACTTAATTTATTTACATTCAAAGTTATTATTGATAGATAAGGAATTACTTCTGCCATTTTGTTAATTATTTTCTGGTTGTTTTATAGATTCTGTGTTTATTTCTTTTACTCTCACCATTGTGATTTGGTAGTTTTCTGTGATACTAAACTTTGTTTTCTTTTTCTTTCTCTGTTGCATACTTGCTGTAATTTCTCCTTTGTGGTTATCATGGAGTTAATATCAAAAGTCTTGCAGTTATGGTAGACTATTTTAAGCTCATGACAACTTAGTCTTGGTTGCATAAAAATTAAGTACCTGTATTCTTAGGAAACAGTGAATATACACAATAAACATAATTCAACAAAGGGATATTCAACCACTATATGTGCACAGAACCATGATTTAAACACACAGTTTAATAACTAATTATCTAAATCATCAATGAAAGTATAACTGCTATGCAATATATTTAAATATTTCAGTCTAAATGAGTTTTAATTTAGTGTTTAATTGAATAAACTTTAGTTTTCTGAAAAATGCTATTGTCTATAAATTGTGCTGTCCATTAAATATCTATTACCCACAGGTAGCTATTAAAGAAGTGAAAAGTAGCTACTATGAATGAAAAAATAAATGTCTAATATAATAAAATTAAAATTTTAATTACATAATTTGAAGGCAGTTTTCTTATAGTCGATTTCCTGGGTTGTTATTGGTCCACATAGGTTCTCAATTTATTATTATTTTTTTAATTATTATTATTTATTTTTTTAATTATAAAGATGTGGAGTACAATTCAGGGTTAGGTATACAGATATTGATTATGCAGGTACCCTTGTTGATGAGGTATGCCCCTCCTTCCCCTAGCAGTTTCCCTCAATTGCCAACCCCCCCCCCGTGACAGTTTCCCATTACTGCCAAATGCTTTCTTATAGTATTATAATTTCTTCTTGTTCCATCCTGGGGAGGTTGTGTGATGTAAGAAAGTCCACCATTTCATTTATGTTTATGAGTTTGTTTCCATACTGCTGTACATAGTAATCTCTGATAATCTTTTGTATATCTTTGGGGTCAGCTGTGACTTTATCTTTTGCATTTCTGATTGTGGTTATTTGGACTTTTTCTTGTTCAGTCTAGCTAGGGGCCCATCAATCTTCTTCATCCTTCCAAAAACCAGCTTTTGGTTTCATTGATCTTTTTTTGTATTAAATTTTTGTCTTCTATGTCCCTAATTTGGGCTTTTATTTTGGTGATCTGTATTCTTCTCTTGAAGTCAGGGTTTGGGTGGTCTTGCTTTTCCAGCTTCCTTGGGTGATTTGTTAGGCTGTTAACTTGTGGATCATTTCATTTTTGTCATGTGTTTGTAGAGATATGGATTCATTCCTTTCTGCTTTTATGGCATCCCAGACATTTGGGGAATATGTTTGCTTGTTTTCATTTGTTCCCAGGTATCTTTTAATCTCTGTTTTGATTTCCATGTTGACCCAGGAGTTGTTTAGTGCCCATGTCTTTGTGGGTTTGGAGGGCCTTGGACCAGATGGTTTTCCAGCAGAATTCTACAAAACATACAAGTAGGAACTGATACCAATCCTATTGAAAGTATTCCCAGGCAATTGAAAAAGATAGAATTCTCCCCAAATCATTTTATGGAGCTAACATCACATTGATATCCAAACCGGATAAAGATTCAACAAAGAAAGAACTACAGGCCAAAGTCCTTGATGTACATAGATGCTAAAATTCTCAACAAGATTCTAGCAAACAAGATCCAACAACACAACTCAAAAATAATCCACCGTGACCAAGTAGGCTTCATCTCTGGGATGCAAGGTTGGTTCAACATCCACAAGACCATAAACATAATTAAATACATCAGCAGAAGTAAAGACAAAAACCACATGATCATATCATATCATGATCATATCATATCATGATCATATCATATCATATCAAAAAAAGTTTTTGATAAAATCCAACACCCCTTCTTGAAAAAAAAAAGCTTAAACATCTAGGCATAGATGGAACATACCTCAACATAGTAAGAGCCATCTATGAGAAACCCACAGCCAACATACTGCTAAACAGACAGAAATTGGAAACAATTCCTCTGAAAACAGGAACAAGACAAGAACGTCCATTCTCACCTCTCCTGTTCAACATAGTATTGGAGTCCTAGCTAGAGCAATCAGACAAGAGAAGGAAATCAGAGGTATCCAAATAAGAAAAGAGGAAGTTAAGCTATCCCTCTTTGCAGATGACGTGATCCTATACCTCAAAAACCCAAGAATATCTGTCAAAAACCTCCTTGCACTGACAAAGGATTTTGACAAAGTGTCAGGGTATAAAATAAATGTGCAAAAGACAGTCGCATTTCTAAACACCAAGAATAAACAAACAGAAACACAAATAAAAAGCACAATCCCATTCACAATAGACACAGTAAAAAAAGAAATAGCTTGGCATCTTCCTAACCAGAGATGCGAAGACCTTTACAATAAAAACTACAAAATGCTGCTCAAAGAAATCAAAGTTGACACAAACAAATGGAGAAATATCGCATGTTTATAGATTGGAAGAATCAACATTGTTAAGATGTCTATTCTACCTAAGGCAATCTACAGATTTAACACAATACCCATTAAATTACCAGCAGCATTCTTCACAGACCTGAAAAGGACAATACAGGAGTTCAAATGGAAACATAAATGACCACAAGTAGCCAATACAGTCCTCAGCAAAAAAAAAAAAAAAGTGGGAGGTATCACATTCCCAGACTCTAAACTTTATTATACAGCTACAATAAACAAATCAGTCTGGTATTGGTACAAGAATGGGCATATAGACAAATGGAACAGGATGGAGATTTCAGAAGCAAAACCTTAATTTCTCAACCAACTCACTTTCAACAAAGCCTCCACAACCAACTACTGAGAAGAGGATAACCTATTCAGTAAATGGTGCTGGGAAAACTGACTAATCACATTCAGAAGATTAAAACAAGACCCCTACCAATCACCATACACAAAAGTCAACTCTAAATGGATCAAAGACCTAAATGTAAAATCTCAAACTATAAGAATATTAGAAAATGCAGGACACAGCCTTATGGAAATTGGAAGTGGCAACCAATTCTTGATCAAAACTCCACGTTCCCATGCCATAAGAGATAAGATAGACAAGTGTGACCTCATCAAACTGAAAAACTTCTGCAAGGCCAAAGAAACCATCAAGAGAGCAGGGAGACATCCCACAGACTGGGAAAAAATATTTTCCAACTGTATATCTGACAAAGGCCTAATATCTAGGATCTACAAAGAACTCAAATGTGCCAAAGGAAAAAAAAAACAAACAACCCCATTAGAAAGTGGGCAAAATATAAGAATAGGCACTTCTCGAAAGAAGACATGTGAGTGACCAACAAATACATGAAAAAATGTTCAGCCTCACTAGTCATAGAAATGCAAATTAAAACCACCCTGAGATATCACCTAACTCCAGTCAGGATGGCCATCAACAATAACTCAAAAAAGCAACAAATGCTGAAGAGGATGCAGGAAAAAGGAAACACTTCTACACTGTTGGTAGGAGTTTAAACTAGTACAACCTCTGTGGAAAACAGTTTGATGACTCCTAAAAGGTCTAAAAATTGACCTTCCATATGTCCCTGCAATCCTTCTACTGGGAATATACCCAGAGGAACTCAAATCACTCTATGAAAAAGATGGTTGCACACATATGTTTATTGCAACATTGTTCACAATAGCAAAAACATGAAACCAACTGTGCTGCCCATTGAAAGAGGACTGGATTTTTAAAATGTGGTACATATACACAATGGAATATTATGCAGTCATAAAGAAGGACAAAATTATGAGCTTCACAGCAACTTGGATGGACTTAGAGTCTATAATACTGAGTGATCTATCACAGAAACAAAAAATTGAGTATCACATGTTCTTACTCATAAGTAGACCTTGAACAATTATCATAATACTATGAGAAAAGAATAGTTAGTAGTGAGAAATTGCCTTGGGGGGAGTAGGGATTGACAGTAGTGGGATTCTGCCAGACAGGGCATACCTCATCAGCCAAGGAAAATGCATAATGAACATTTATATACTTAACCCTGAATTCTACTCCACATCTTTAAAATTAAAAATTAAAATTAAATATAAACATAATTTGAATGTTAAAACAAAAGTGCTTTGATAGGATTATATCATTATACTTATTTATATATTATTTATTCCCTTTAATCTTTGCAGGGAATAAAATAGTATTGTTGCATCACAGATTACATGCAGAAAACATACATTGTTTCAAGTATTACACATAAACACATACATGATCTAGGTGTTGTTAATGAATTAATTCAGTTTGAATAAGTTTTTACATGAAGAAATATGACACTGCAAAATTTTTATTTGAATAATGTATAGAGTCACCATGAGTTAAGTGATATTATATAAATCATATTTGGTAATTAAATCAAAGTATTAGTTACAATTTTCATTAAAACAAAAATAATTTACAGTTAAAAATAAGTATGATCATATCTTTTAATTTAAAATGTAGGTTTGTGATTGATGCAGAATTAAATAAAAAGGCAGAAGCTGGTACAGTAAAATAGTAAGAAAGAGACCATAAAAAGTATGTTGCAAGTTTTACTAAAAATATCAGTTGAAATTTTCTACATCTGAATAGAAGAAAGAAAAATTTTGCTGTGTAAAAAATAAAAATGAGAAATTAGATAATATTGAAAGTCATTTTAGTAGATACATAGCAAATCTGATGAAAATGGAAAAGATACATTTACCTACCCAAGTTATTCTGAACATATTTTTAAAACTACATTCAAAAAAAAAAATCAGAAGTAAATGTCAAAAAAATTTGAAGTAATTTAAATAAAAGTATGAGCTTATAATCTTGGCAATATATAAAATAGCTTAAGTGTTGCAAAACATAGAAGCTACTTATAGATGAAGAAATAGCAAAAGAAATTATTATTTTAGTTATAAAAATTTTGTAAAAAAATTGTAATGCTAAGACTAAAAACTAATATTTTTCAAAAGTAAAAGTTCTTCAGTCACCAGATATTTATTTGGAAAGTCAATTGATTTGAATTTTGAAAAATAGTGGTTACTTTATTTTTGATCAATCATAAAATACAAGACAAATACAATATAAAACACATCACTTGATTAATATTTTAGATTGGTTTTCTCTCAAAAGATGTATAATTTTTTTTAATTCACAGTCAATAACATTGAAAATGTGGTATAGATAATTTTGAATCTTTTATATATTTCAAAGAAGAATCATAGCTAAATATGAAAAGTTCATTTCTGTCATAACATATGGTGTTCCAGCTACATAAGGCCAAAATATAAATCTAGTAGAATATTAAAACTAGAAACTGATATTTGTTGTATTGCTATATTACACTGTATAACAAATATTGAAAATAATTCTATACTTTAGAAAATTTAATTCTATACTCTGTGAAGTATAGAACTCAAAAATAAACATTAGAAAACAAAACAAGATGATTAAATTCATTATATTCAATTTTTTATTGCTTTTTTGCACTGGCAAAGATTTATAGAATTTGTACACACATTCACACACCTCTATGTATCAAGGCATTTTTTACAGAGTATTGGCAGTCAAAATTACAAAAATAAATTGATAAAGATTTTGTGGGCTTTGAAAATTTTAGGGTTTCTTTTTAATTTATGAAATAATCTTTCGAAGTTAGTAATACTGAGTTGACAAGAGAGTTAGTGAATTTCTTAAATGTGAAAAGATAGGTTTTTGACAGTGGTATGTCATTCTTAAAAGTAATATCAGGTCAAGTGTGGTGGCTCAAGTCTATAATCCCATCACTTTGGGAGGTAGAGACATGAGAATTGCTTGAGCCTAGGAGTTCAAGACTGGCCTAGGCAATATAGCAAAAACTCGTCTCTATAAAAATTTTTTAAAATAATAATATTAATCAGACATGGTGGTGCTTATGTGTAGGCCCAACTACTTGGGAGGCTAATGTGGAAGGATCACCTGAGCCCAGGAGGTCAAGACTGCAGTGAGCAGTGATCATACCACTGCACTCCAGAGTGAGACCCCAACTCTAAATAAATAAGTGAATAGATAGATAGATAAACAAATGTCCAATCAATTATAAAGAAAATGAATAATGATTGTCATCAAGAATGTGAATATTCAAGAAAAATGAGTTTTGTACAGTAATTTGGTTCACATATTTTAAAAATTATTAATATTTTGGAACAACTCTGGAAGGTGAATTTACATTTGCAGTTGTAAATTTTATGACATCTAAATACAGGTCATGTAGTTCCAAGAAAAATATATGATTAAACTGAGATGTGCCATAAGCAAAAGTATTCACTGGATTTCAAAGACCTATTATCAAGAAAACAAAGGGTGTGAAATACCTCATTAATAATTTTATACTGATTGCGTATTACATGTCAAAATGATAATATTTTGTCACTTCAGGTTAAGTAAATTATATTTTTCAGGGTTTTTTAAGGTATATTTGACAAATAAAATATGCATGTATTTAAAATGTACACAGTGATGTGTAGATCTTTATTTGAATTTGAGTTATGATCCTGAAGTCTTACACTGAAAAAAGTTACATCAGTGACTTTGTGTATTTATTTGCTTTTTCACAAGTCAGTCATTTTAACCAGTTTTACTGAGGCATAATTTTTAAATAAGAAATGATCTATATTTAAGGCATGTAATGTGATGTTTCTTATATATATACAGTTTGACATGATTACCACAATAAAACCAATTAACATATCTGCCACCACACATAGTTAAGATTGTGTGTGGTGAGAATACCTAATATCAATTTCCTTAGCAAATTTCAAGTATAAAATATATTATTATTAATTATTGTCACCTTGCTATACATTAGATCTTCAGAACTTATTCATCTCACATAACTGAACCATTGTAGCCTTTGACCAACATCTCTCAATACCACCACCCTTTAGTCCCTAGAAACTGCCATTATAATCTCTACTTTTATGAGTACTACTTTTTGAGATTCCACATATAAGTGAGAGTATGCAATTTTTGTCTCTGTGTTATCTTGCTTATTTAACTTCACATGATGTCTTTCAGGTTTATCTATGTTGTCTTGAATTACAGGATTTCTTTTTAAAGTAAAATAATAATTCATTGTGTGTATATGTATAGATATATGTACATGCATACATACCACATTTTTTTTTTTTTTTGAGTTGGAGTCTCACTCTGTCGCCCAGACTGGAGTGCAGTGGCCGCTCCCGGCCACCGCAGCCTCGACCTGCTGGGCTCCGGTGATCCTTCCGCCTCAGCCTTCCAAGTAGCCGGAATTACAGGCATGAGCTACCAAGCCCAGCTGATTTTTTTATTTATCGTAGAGATGAGGTCTCGCTGCCCAGGCGGGTCTCGAACCCGCAGGCTCAGGCAATCCACTCATCTCAGCCTCCCAAAGGCGCGGGATTACAGGCTGAGCCATCGAGCCCAGCTACATACCACATTTTTGTGCCTATTCACTCATGGACACTTAGGTTGTTTCTATATGTTAGCTATTGTGACTAATTCTGCAGAGAACATAGAATGTAGATATCTCTTTGAGATATTGATCTCAGATCCTTTGGATATAAACCCAGTAGTGGGACTACTGGATATTATGGTAGTTATATTTTTAATTTGTTAAGGAATTTTTATACTGTTTTACATAATGACTACACATATTTACATTATAGCCAACAGTATTCTATATTTCCCCTTTCTCCACAAACTTTTCAGTACTTATCTCTTCTTTTTTTGATAAAAGCCGTCATAACAGATGTGAGATGATATCTCCTTGTGGTTTTAACTTTCATTTCTCTGATAATTAGTAACCTTGAGAATCTTTTCATAAACCTGTTGGCCACTTACACATCTTCTTTTAAGAAATGTCTATTCAGGTCCTTAGCCCAATTTTTAATTGGGTTATTTGGTTTTTAGCTACTGAGGTACAAAAGTTTCTTTTATATCTTGGATATTAAACCCTTATCAAATATATGAATTGCAAATATTTTTCTCCCATTTCACAGGGTATCTCTTCACTCTGTTTTTTGTTTGTTTGTTTGTTTGTTTTGGTGCACAAAAGCTTTTAAGGTGATGTGCAATCCCTATCAATATCCCAATAGTTTTTTTCCAGAAATAGAAAAAAATCCTAATATTCATATGGAACCACAAAAAATCCTGAATAGTCTAAAAAATCTTGAGATAGAAAAACAAAGCTACAGACAACAAGCTTTCTGATTTCATAATATATTACAAAGCTACAATAAGCAAAACAATAGGTACTAATATAAAAACAGACACAGATGAATGGAACAGAAAATAGAGCCCAGAAATAAATCAACTGGTCTTCAACGGGGTTCCAAGAATATGCAATGGGGAGAGGATTTTCAACACGTTCAAAAATGGTGTTAGGAAAACTGACATTTACATGCAGGAGAATGATATTGGACTCTTGCCTCATATTCTATTCAAAATAGATTAAAGACTTAAAACTAAAAACCATAAAACTACTAGAGGAAAACAAAGAAAAACCTTCTTGATATTGGTTTGGGCAATGATTTTTTTTTTATTTGACACTAAAAACACAGGAAATAGAAGCAAAAATAGACAAGTGAGACTTCATCAAACTAAATTTGATTCTTAAAAATCAATTTTAGGCAGGGAGCAGTTGCACATGCCTGTAATCCCAGCACCTTGGAAGATCGAAGGCAGGGGATTGTTTGAACCCAGGAGTTGGAGTTCAGCCTAGACAACCCAGCAAGACCTCATCTCTACAAAATAAAAAAGTAAAATAAAAATAAATTTTTATTTTATAAAATTTTAAATTATAAATTTTACAGACATGGTGATGTTTGCCTGTAATCCCAGTCACTCAAAAAGCTGAGGTGGAAGGATCTTTCGAGTCCAGGAGGTCAAGTCTGCAGTGAGCTATAATGTGCCACTTTGTTCCCCAGACTGAATGACAGAATAAGATTCCAAATTTTAAAAAAATAATAATTTGTACTGTTCTCTTGATATCCATTTAATATGACTACTAGAAGATTTAAAGTTACATGTGTGGTCCACATATTTATTTGAATAGCATTGATCTATAAAAATTTATTTCCCTAATCTTCAGATAAAATATGTTTTAAGCTATGTCTTTAAGTTCCCTTAGGTGCTTTCTGTTGTTTATAATCTATATATAAATAATTTATATAAAACTCATATTTATTGTAGAAAGTTAATCAAAATACAGAAAAACAAAAAGAAAATTGAAAATTATTCTTAATTGAAGTTAGAATTACTATAAAACTTTTTGTATTTCTTTTTGCTATTTTTCCAATCTCCTCTCTGTCTTCTCTTCCTCTTTCTTTCCTTTCACTCCACACCCCAAAGAATTAAAAAAGAATTTTTTTCAAAAACCATTAGAGCCAGTATGAAGAAATACAAATTAAATTTAGGTTGTAGTCAAGAAAATATTAAAGAATTTATGGCTTTGGCAGTTTAATGATTAAAATTCAATTTCTGGATATTCAATTTCTACTAGGTGCAAGATGTTATCAAGAAAATGAAAACACAGACTAGGAGGAAATATTGTCAAAAGACATATCTGATAAAGAACTCTTATCCAAAATATACAAAGAACTCTTAAAATTCAATAGTAAAGAAAATCATCAACCATTATTTTAAAACGGGACAAAAAACACACTCCTCACCAAGAAGACATACAAATGGCAAATAAGCATGTGAAAAGATGTTACACATCACATATCATCAGGAAAATTCAAATCATAACAACAGCAAGATACTATTACACATCTCTTAGAGTGGTCAAATCGAAAACACTGACAACACCAATGCTCATGAAAATGTGGAACAAGATGGACTCTCATTCATTGAGAGAGAAAATACAAATAGCCACTTCAGAAGGTAGTTTGGCAGTTTCTTACAAAACTAGACATACTCTTACCATATGATCCAGCAATTCCACTACTTGGTATCTACCTGCACACAGATGTTTGTAGCTGTTTTATTCATAATAGCCAAAACTTGTAAACAACAAAGACATTCTTCAATAGGCAAATGGATAAATAAACATCTTGCACATCCAAATAATAGAATTTTATTCTATTCAGCAATAGAAAGAAATGAGCTATCAAGCCATAAAAACACATGAAGGAAACTTTAATGTATATTATTAAGTGAAAGAAGCCTGTGTGCAAAAACTACATACTGTGAGTCCAACTATATGGTATTCTGGAAAAGGAAAAACTATGGAGGCAGTTACAGAGATAAGTGGTTGTCAGGAGTTAGAGTGGAGACAGGCTTGACCTACAGAGCACAGAGAATTTTTAGGGTGGTAAAACTACACTACATGATACTATAATGGTGGATACGCATTATTATACATTTATGCAAATTCATGGAATTCATAATGTCAAGACTGAACCCTAACATGAACAATGGGCTTTGGAAGATAATGAAGTGCCAGTGTAGTTTCACCAGTTGCAACAAATGTCTCACTCTGGTTGGAATGTTGATTATGGGGGTGGCTATGCATGGGTGGGGCAGAGGGTATTTAGGCAATCTGTACTTTCTACTCAGTTTTGCTGTGAACCTAAAACTGCTCTAACAAATGAGGTATCTATTCTTCAAAAAGTAAGATACGCTATTCTTCTTTCTCTGAAGTCTCTATTTTTTTCTTTGAATTTGTCTGTAGGCTTCCCAGAAGAAACCTACTTTGGGAGCTATAAGATGCTCCATTTAAGCCTGTTGTGAGTTCTTTATAAAAAAAAAAAAAAGATAACTAAAGTTGAGTAATATAAGTACACTCATACAATATCAGCTCATTGGAAGAATAACTATCATCTTTAAGTTAAGAAAATCATGAAAATGTTCACAAATGTGTAATATGCTTTTCAGGTAATTATTCATAAGCATGAAGCCTTACTCAACATCATCACTATTGTTAGCAATTGATAGACCATGAGTCTAATATTTCTCCATGTTAGAGCACAAGCCTATGAGGCTTTGATATCTTTACATTTCATTTATTCAACAAATCTCATCTGCTAGTTTTCAAAATAAAGGTAGTTTCAGATAGCTCTTAGTCACAGTACCTTAATAAAAAACTATGAAATGAAGGGGAGTGTGGTGTTATCAAGCAGAAACAATGCTTTTCTGCCTATTGTAGAAAGTTTGAAAGGTGAACTTTGGGAAAAATTTCTCATTGTTAGTATATATATATATATATATATATATATATATATATATATATATATATATACATAGATAGATAGATAGATCTATATATATATATATTCTCCTTATATGAAAGTTTAAAGTTTGCACAAATTGGCAATTGGAGCTATTTAAACTTGATTCCTCTATGTCAATTTTTATTGAAAATTCACAAAACTTAAATGAAGGCTTACTAGAAAAAAACCGCAGGCTACATGCACTCACACCTTTTTCCCTACATCACAGCCTATGCCACAAAATTTATCAGAATGTGAATTTCTAGTCAACAGCAAGAGTAGAATCACTTAGAAACAAATTATTCATCTTATGAAAACTATCAACCACTCAAAATATTTTCTTGTTCTTTCTCTACTCCATCTATAAAAGCAACATATCCCTCAAATAGATGGGCTTTCAGATATAATATACATTTCAGTACACAAACCCTCTCCTCTTTCTCTTTACATTACTGTATTGAGTAAACCAGAGTTATGAATCCATGAACTATGTTAACTTATCCAAGGGATGTAATTTGTCCTGACTAAAGTATTTAGACTTCATCTTTCTCATGTCTTTGGTAATCTACCTAAAGTTAAAAACTAATAATAGCATAATTATGACTCTTTGAATAATGCTCTTATAGCTCTTTAGTAAAAAATCAAAAAGTTGTCCTCTAAGTTTTTTTTTCATTTTTTGTACATACATGATTAATTCCATGCATTTTACCAGAATATTTCTTGGCACAGAAGATGCTAATTTTACATTATATTGAATTAAATTTTGTGTTTGTGGCCTTTTCTATTTATTGCTTGGCTTGTTGCATCAAAAGAAATAATGGAGTTTAATTACTTTTATGAAAATGAACCTAAAACTATTATTATTTTGCACAAGTTCTAATGGCAAAACCACTTTAAAATAAACAATAAAAGCTTATCAAGTGAGTCATAGTACTTACAGCATGCAAAGTAATAGAAATTCTTATGTACTATTAGAACAGCATTAGACTTTCATGGTAGAGAAAGTTGATTATACTTTCCTGATTTGTTTGTTTTCTCCATGCTTTATGAGGCCATTACATTGCTTCTATGTAATGCTTGAACTTGTCATTTGCTGCTAGCAATATTGTACAGCCATTGCTTTCTTAGATAACATATTCTGGTGGCTTAAAATATAATCAAATATTAAATTTTATATCATCTAAACTCTCAGAATACAGGCCTTTTAATCTAATTAAAAGTATCATACATTAAATTTCCAATGAAAAGAAGAAACAGGTTTGTTGGGAGCCAACATCTATAACTACATGACTGAGGCCTATAAAGGCCCATCTGAAAGATCGCCTCTAACAAGCAACACCTATAATATTGGCATGTGATTAGTGACCAGTGTGCATACATGGCAGTAAAACTTATAAGTAAATCTCTATACACCTGATGGAAAGTTGCACAGCAGAATTATTTTATATGACCTCGTCCCTTCAAAGTTGTACTTCTTTCTAGATATTTTCAAACTTCTATCTCCTGGTAGACTGGTTAGTCAGTTCTTGTTCCCGAAAGCAGTTTCCCCTAGAGCTAAGATTAGAAACTAAATTACCATAATAGTTTTATCACCCTGCCTCTAGCCAGGCAGAACATTTTTTCTAGTTTTGTTACATACTGAAACGATGTTTGCTTCAGCCCCTGGCCATTGTCATGGCGGCCATGCATCTCCTTGTTCAAGAGTGTGACAGCTACTATTTGATTTTTAGAGTAGACTTGTTAGGATAAAATATATACATATACACTTATAGTTGCATTTACATTTTATAGTATATTTGAGTAAATTTATGCTTGCTGTTTTGTTTCCTTTTGCTACATTATTCAAATATAATAGTTACTATATGATTTATAAAAGAATTAGTGATAAGGTATTAGCTTAATAGGATATAGCATAGTATTAAAGGTCAATCATTAGATTATATAAAAATTAAAGTTTAGACATAGGAAATTCATTTAAGTCATGGTAAGGTTTTATAGTTTAAGAATAAGTTTTAATCATTATAGAATTACAGGACACTACGTTGAATCATAATAGGTTAATAGAATATCTAAGTCATTTAAGTAAACTTATAGATTATAGTATAGTGTTAAGTTGATAATATTAATCGTTAAAAATATTAGGAGTCAGTAAACTTGGATTTAACTTAGAAAAGTTTTTGTATTAATCAGGGTTTGGAACAAAGAGTATAATATGAATGATTTATTGAACATTATGGAAAACACTTTGAACAATCTGTATTGAAATTGTGCACCTGTGATTTTAATGTAAGTTTTGTGAAGCACGTCATGCATCATGGAATTGTAATTGTTTGCTTGGAACTTGCAAGTCTCGTGATGGTCTAGTGATGCGTAGTCTGTAAAGTGCGATATGCATGGAATTTGTACGCCCCCAGCAAGTGATTATCACACTGCTGGAGGGTATAGAAAATGGTATATAAGTTGGAAGGAGTCCGAATAAAATTTGGCTTCAGTTCTGATCAGACTGTTCCCAGAAGAACTGCCTCCGAGTGGTTTCTTCTCACCGTCTTGACTCTCTGGTGCGGGTCCTAACCCTCCCTCAGGTGGGAACCGGTCTCCGACACAAGTTCCCCTGTTTTATTTGTGTACATGTGTTATTCAAGAGACTGGGGGAGGGTGTCAGATGGGGAGAAACTTGGACAAGTTGTTCATGACTTGCAATATTTTTTTCTTTCTCTTGCACCTAATTTATACATTTTGTCTTATTCAATAATTAAAATATATGACAAAATGGGGGTTACAGTTTTAGCAATGGAAAAACTACAAAATCATCTTATAATATATAGTCCTCAATAGTAGGTATTGGAAAAATATTAAAGGATTGAGAAATTTAGTCACCTGAGTGTGATAGACATGGATATTATCTCAAGTATTAATCAGCTATATGGCCTTAGGCAAGTTACTTAGCTGTAGCCAATTGTTTAATACAAACTCCATAGGGTTTTTATAAAGATTTAGGGAGAAAGTGCATATAAAGGACTTAGCACAAAACTTGGCTAATAGGCAGTTTCTTTCATCCATGCCAATTCTGGTATGAGTCCCTTTCTTTTCTCTATTCTTTCTCCACTTTGTTTGAAAATTTAAAAAAAAAAAAACTTAGTTAATAGTAGGTATTAAATATGTATTAGTTATCATCATTATTGCTGCTATTATCAGTATTACTCTTTGCTCCTTAATAAAAGCAGAGTTAATAGGCATTTAATAGATGTTAGTTTTTATTTTTATTGTTTAAATATATATTTTTAATTTTTTTGAGTCAGACTCTCACTCTGTTGCCCAGGGTGGAGCACAGTGGCACGCTCACGGCCACCACAGCCTTGACCTGCTAATCTCAGGTGATCCTTCTGCCTCAGCCTTCTGAGTAACTGGAACTACAGATGTGCGCCACCATGCCTGGCTAATTTTTTGGTTTATTGTAGAGAGGAGGTCTCACCGAGTTGCCCAGGCTGGTCTTGAACCCCTGGGCTCAGGCAATCCTCTTGCTTCTAATCTCCTCCCAAAGTGCTGAGATTACAGATGTGAGCCACCTCATCCATCCATTAGTTTTTATGAATAGTAGTATTTTTGTTATTTTTAGTGTTACCATTTTCTCTTCCTTCTAAGCTATGTAAGCAGAATGCATTCTGCCCCATACACATCCTTAACCTTTTTCCAAAGAGGGTAATGTTTCTATTCTGAGTCTTCTATTTTTGTGTGCGTGTGTTTTTAATCATTCAGAGCACCAAAGTTATTTCCAGCATGTGTGGTAGTGGCAGAAAGGAAGGCCCATAGAAGAAGTTTGAGGTACAAATACTGTGATATCTAATGTGCATGCAGCACAGACTACTAGCAACATATTAGAAAGTGCTTCATTTAAACTAGCTTTAAAAGTTTTCAAATAATTGAAAGAGAGCCAGTCTTTATCCACACATTTTCCAAATGAAAATGTCTATAATAAAAATGTTTCCCACCTTCAACTTATAGGTGATTTATTTTTGAATGTTGCAAATAAAAAAATCCCAACAGATTCTGCTGTGACAGAATTTTGATATATAGAAGTCAAGATTTTCCTTAAAATCCATTATAAGTCTTAGGAATAATTCTAAAAGATGAAGAATGCCAAGAACAAAGAATATTATTTCAAAATAAAGGATGTTTTGCCAATAACATCCTCATAAGTAAATAGAAAAAGAGAATTACTTTCTTTAGAAAATATATTTCTAAGCCGGGCTCAGTGGCTCAGCCTGTAAATTCCACGCTTTGGGAGGCTGAGGTGAGTGGATTGCCTGAGCCCGTGGGTTCAAGCCCCACCTGGGCAACTTGGCGAGATCTCATCTCTACAATAAATAATCATTTTAAAAGTACATTTCTAATTTATTTTTTCTTTTAAGGCACAAAGATGTGCTTGATTAAATTTGCTAGGTGATGTGTTGGCATATGTTTGAGTATCAATTCAAAATTATTTATTATCTGAAATAATCAGACATTATCATTAAAAATATACACGAATATAAGAAGACCAGAAGAAAATTGGATTGTTAAGATAAAGTTTTCTTGATACCATTTCTTTTCTTCATTTTTCTTGACTTATTCAAAAGGATGAATGGAAGAAAATCCTGACTGAAGTGTGACATGCAAAAACAAAGGGAAAATAAAGAAAAGCAAACATGCAAAAGAAAACAAGATAGTGAATAGAGAGAGGAAAAAGAGAAAATGAGAAGTTAGACATTTAGAAGAGACTTAAAACTAAACAACCTAACTACAATAACTGCAGGGAAAATATATTAGAACAAGAGAAGAGTTAGAATAAGGAAGAAAAAATAGATTGAAAACAAAGGAGAAATTAAAGATATTCTAAAAAAAAATCGAGTTGAAAATTTAAATAACATCAGAAACAATAAAGCTAAAGTGAAAGAAAAGAATAACAACAATGAACCCCGCCAGAAAATAAATACTAAAAGAAGATTCAGACAAAAATAAATACTAAAAGAAGAGAGCAGACAAAATTAAAGCATATTTTTCTTAAAATAGACACGTAAAACTAGAATCTAAAGCGACAAATAGTAAAATATTCCTTCAGATAAAAATCAGTGTCATAAAAGGGAAATACTCGCCGGGCTCGGTGGCTCAGCCTGTAATCCCGCGCCTTTGGGAGGCTGAGGTGAGTGGATTGCCTGAGCCCGTGAGTTCAAGACCCGCCTCGGTACCTTGGCGAGACCTCATCTCTACAATAAATCAAAAAACTAGCCGGGTGTGGTAGCGCGCGCATGTAGTTCCAGCTACTTGAAAGGCTGAGGCAGAAGGATCGCCGGAGCCCAGCAGGTCGAGGCTGCGGTGGCCGGGAGCGGCCACTGCACTCCAGTCTGGGCGACAGAGTGAGACTCCAACTCAAAAAAAAAAAGGGAAATACTCCAGGGAAGAAACAGAGGTCTACTTATAGGTCACTGGCAGTTCTTTAAAAGTGCTTTCAATGTTTCATGTTGAAAGTCATGAATAGATAAGGGGGATGCTGATTGTTGTCAAATGGCATTGTTTTGTAGTAACACAAGATATAAGTTGTTCCAGATACACCAAAGGGTCAAAGAAACCAAAACTTTGGACTCAAGAATGGGACATCTAAAGTTATTCAAATGATTATGTAATACAAAGAAACATAGTACGTGTTTGAAGGCTGAAAGATAAAAGAGAGAAAGCTTACATTAAATACTGATTTTAGGAGAAAGAGGTAGTTTGGAGAAGACATTTTAAATTGCTTTAAAAAGCTCTTCCAGGAAGAGGCAAATAGTAGTGGTTAAACATAATGATTACAAATCAGAGGGCCATAGGTCTGAGTCCCAATTCTGCCACTTAAGTTAAATGATACTGAGCAAGGAACTTAACTACTGTGTATCAGTTTATGTATCTATAAAATAAAATTCTAAAGGTGTTCCAATGAGTAAATAAGATGTTGAGTATAAATAACCTGGCACAGTGTTGAGTACATAGTAAGTCCTCAACCACTCTTACTCCAATCGTTACAGATAAAACAGAACAAATGTTCAAACATCCTGGTAACAATTAGAAGATGCATAATAACTTTATTTAGACTTTTAAAATTTCTCATAAATATAATTATGTCTTGATAAGTATGTCAACATTACATAATTCTGTTAATTTAATTGCAATGAAATTGTCTTTTGGGGAAATTTAGAATTAGTTTATTTAGAGTTTTTCTGTGTTTATTTTGTTAAACATTCATGCAGTCAACTTTGTGAGAGAGCAGTAACAGCTCAAAGACAAAGAACATAAATGAGTGACATTGTAATGACAAAAAGAAAGTAAATACTCAAAATTAATACAGGGTATAAAAAAATACAGTTGATTAGCCGGACTCGGTGGCTCAGCCTATAATCCCGCGCCTTTGGGAGGCTGAGGTGAGTGGATTGCCTGAGCCCGCGGGTTCGAGACCCGCCTGGGCAGCAAGACCTCATCTCTACGGTAAATCAAAAAATCAGCCGGGCGTGGTAGCGCATGCCTGTAATTCCCGCTACTTGGGAGGCTGAGGCGGAAGGATTGCCGGAGCCCAGCAGGTCGAGGCTGCGGTGGCCGGGAGCGGCCACTGCACTCCAGTCTCGGCGACAGAGTGAGACTACAACTCAAAAAAAAAAAAATACAGTTGATTATATGCAAAAACAACTTTGGGTGCAGATTACTTCTTAATAATTCCATAAATGACTCTGGCAGGCAAGAATTCTACTACTGAACCACCATTGTTCAACAATAATTCCATAAATGTCTTTGAGAGATCAGACTCTTTCTATATAACTTCTAGCGACAGATAGAAATATGTCTTTCTGCTAAAAGCCTGCTTAGGTCTACTGGAGTTAAAAGAGAAACTTGTTTCAGAACTATAAATTTTACATAACAAACAGAATGTGTTTGATTTAAAAATCAAAGTTCTAAATAATAAAATAGATGCAAAGAAATTTTGTGACAACAAAAATAAGTATGACTCTGTGGATAAGAATTTTGTGTATCTGTATGTCGTTCTCCCCACCAGAATAAAACTCCAAAGCATAATACTAGCATTCAATAATATTAGCTTAGTTCTCTACAGCATAAAATATAATAGACACTATAAGGTTAACAAAGCATATAAGATTTTCTATGTAATAATCACCACTCGAATATTTTTGCTTTACTATTTCTCATTTCACCTTTATAAATATATGCTGTTTTGAATTTTATTTCAATTTTTAACCTAACTTTTTGCTTTTATCTAGCTTATTTAATGTTTGTACACTGATTTTTAACTTTTTCATGTTTGATAAATTTTTAAGACAACAAATTGTCTTTGGAGCAATACTTTACCTGCATTTTATAGGTTCTGATTCATAGTGTTTTTATTAAGGTCTGTTTATTTTGAAATATTGGTTTTAATTTCATATTTTTTAAAATGTTTTTCATTTTTATTTTATCATATTAATAGGAAATTCTCATTATATGCAGAGAGCAGGTACTATTTTCTTATTCACTGCTTTTATTTCAAAGTAGGACAATGTCATGCACTATTTATATAGTATCTGCCAGAGAAAGCTCTCTTTAACTCTCACACAAATCTCCATTCACCTTTGGCTCGTAGTTAGTTGCCCAGAAAAGCCAAGGGCAGTGCTCACAAACTGAAATTCTGAGTCAGGCAGGCAATGAAAATGAATGAAGCCCACAGCTGAGGACTGTATCTAACCAGAGAGATCATGCCTCCTATAGAAAGATCAGCGGCTACTCAGCTAATACCCATGATTTCACTCAGGAATGTGTGTTCAGCATTGTCATAGCTTTTGAAAACCTAAAATAGCTCAAATTCTAAGTGAAATCTCCCAACTTTTAGATGTTGGCAACTATTCAAATTTTTCAATAAAATATAGAATCTAAGAAAGAAGAAATTATGTCTCTGGGTAAGAATTTGATCCTAGGCTACTTAGTTTAGGTTTTCTGGACAAGATTTTTTTGTTGTTGTTGTTTTTAGTTGGAGTCTTACTCTGTCGTCCAGGCTGGAGTGCAGTGGTATGCTCACGGTCACTGCAGCCTCAACCTGCTGGGCTCAGGCTATCCTTCCACCTCAATCTTCCATGTAGCTGGAACTACAGGCGCGCACCACCACATCCAGCTAATTAATATTATTATTATTATTATTATTATTATTAATTGTAGAGACAAGGTCTCACCAGATTGCCCAGGCTGGTCTTGAAACCCTGGGCTCAGGCAATCCTCTCACCTTGGCCTCCCAAAGTTCTGGGATTACAGGCTTGAGACATCGCACCCTGCCTGGTCGAGGCTTTTGATATAGCAGGAATTTTTTTCAGAGTGACTGGCAGGACAACCTCTTTTCCAGGATGTTTATTCCTCACTAGGGATAATGAGAGAATAGATTTTGGGAACTAAAATTTATTTTATATTTACCAAATATAAAAATTTTAAATGTGAGGTGTTAGGGATGTGTGTGTGTGTGTGTGTGTGTGTGTGTAGGTGTGTGTGTGTGTGTGTGTGTGTGTGTGTGTGTGTGTGTGTGTTTACTTGCTATTTTAGAAAAAATATTGTATTAAAGTCCTAACTTTAAGTACTGAGGTTCAACATTTTCAGATGTTGTAAATTTTTCAGATCATGCGTAGGTTTTCCAGGTTAGTATTTAATTCAATTAGATCACAATGAAACTGAAAACAATCTTAGAACAAGGAAGATACTGCCACTCTATTTTTTCTAGATCAAATTACAGTTCCCACTTGTTCTTTCAACAATTTTTTACTTTAATGATGTTATATTATTAATTTTCAAGCCCTTTTTGAAGAAACGGAAGTAACTGTATTGATAATCTAGAGCAAGAATCAGCAAATATTTCAGTAAAGGACTAGATAGCTAATATTTTGGAGATCATATGGTCTCTCACAATATTCTTTACTATATCATTGCAGCATAAAGGAGTATGTAAATGAATGACATGACTGTGCTCCAATAAGACTTTACCTAAGCCGGCTCGGTGGCTCAGCCTATAATCCCGCGCCTTGGGAGGCTGAGGTGAGTGAATTGCCTGAGCCCGCAGGTTCGAGACCCGCCCGGGCAACTTGATGAGACCTCATCTCTACAATAAATCAAAAAATTAACTGGATGTGGTAGCGCGCGCCTGTAGTTCCAGCTACTTGGAAGGCTGAGGCGGAAGGATCGCCAGAGCCCAGCAGGTCGAGGCTGCGGTGACCGGGAGCAGCCACTGCTCTCTAATCTGGGCGACAGAGTGAAACTCCAACTCAAAAAAAAAAAAAAAAAAAGACTTTACCTATTTTCTAAAATTTCAATTTCACATAACTTTCATGAGTCACAAAGCATTATTATTTGTTAATTTTTTCACACCATTTAAAAATGTAAAAACTATTGTCAGTTGATGGTCACCAAAAACAGATGATGGCCCAGATTTGGTCCCTAAGCTATAGTTTTCTAACTCCAAATTTTAGAGCAAAGTATCCAGAGTATGAAGACATCTGAATTATCATATTAATTATACATGTTTTAAAATTTTTAAATTATATTGCCAAATTATTAATAAAGTGTCTTAGAAAGCAGAGACTCGGAAAAGAGGATAGTGGATTATTTGAAGGAACATTTTATTTAAAACCAGGTAGATTCTATAAAAATTACTGACATCTCACAAACAAGTATATCACATGAAAACTGCTAATGAAATACCGCCTTGCCCATTTGTTAAATTTTCTCATTTTATGAATCCACAATCAAGAAGAGAGCTTAAAATTTCATTGAGGATAAGCAGTATTCTTAATGGTTTGACTATCTCTAATTTTGGCCAGTTGTCCTTAAAGATAACACTTCTGACCATCACATCTCTTTGTAACAGTGAAAGCAGATAAATCTGAGGGTTATAAGACTGGTCTCTATCATATGGGCAACACCACAGGTAGATGCATTAGTAGACATGCTTTTCTATTCCAAGGAAAACCTGAAATAATTTGTTTATTAAATGTACCAATGGGTTTCTTGTTTAAGTTTATTAAAGAAATAATTATTATCCCTTTCTTTTAGGAATTAAAAACCACACAGTAAGTAAATCTATTTCATATAATTCTTAGAGGGTGTTTATATTATTCAGACATTATAAACCCACCTATCATACATTCATCTTGTGCGTGCAGCTCAGCTCTATCTTATATAATACATAAGATGTTCCTTTTTCCAAAATAAATAAGCCTTTGGGAGGAATGAGAGGAGGACCGAAGTTATTCAACAGAATGATGAATGGTTATTTAATCATTTCTGAGTATTTTCTCTCAGAGACTTCAGATATGATATCAATCTTAAAAATATACTAAACTAAGAATATTAACCAAAAGATGTTTTGCAGATGTCTCCTTGCCTAATACAGTCCAGGGCTTGGACTGAGTGTTTCATACTTAGAATTATTAAAGGTCTTCATTATTATATAAACTAGAGAGTGAAGCCCACCTTCTCAGTTTGAAGACAACATGGATGAATGTCGATTGCGTTTCAGAAAAGAAGAATCCTACAATCTCCACAAAACTTTGCTAAGTGTATAGTTTAATTAACATTATATTCTACTGAAATTTTGAAATGAAGGTACGATTAAATATTTCTGGAAAACATAAAATAGTTTAGGAAAAATATCAATTTTATGTCAATCGTTTTTAATATTTCTGGAGGCTTTTAAATTAAAATCTAAGAAGCATTTGTTGCTTTCCTTCCTTGGATAATTTATTGATTTTTATAAAATATTTATACATAAATTTATCCATGATAAATTTCCTAAGATTTCATGCCCGGGAACTACAGGCCAGAAGAAGTCACCATTGTATTTATTAGTGGCAGCAGTGATGGTGATAGTGGTGGTGGTGGTGGTGGTGGTACGTGTGTGTGGGTGTGTGTGTGTTTGTGTGTGTGTGTGTGTGTGTGTGTGTGTGTGTGTGTGTTTCCTTTATGGCAATTTGTTTAAACATTCAAATTATGTGAAAGAGATCATCCCAAATGAAACAAATTTTAACAGGAAAACAGAGTGTTGCAATTCTCAACACACCTCTATAGATTTCTATCCAAAATATTTTTGATCATCACTCAGATTAATCAGTTATAAATAATATCATCTAACTCAAATTTAAATATTTTAACCTAAAATATTTAATGAATTCATCGAAAGATTTTGTCAGATGTGCCACTGAAAAATACATCATTTGTGTCAAGAAATCCTCATGATTTTTATTCTACTAATTATTTTTCAATGCATTTTTTTATTTTCAAAATATTTATAATTACTCATACTTGTCATTTCAGTATTATTTTCTAAAATTTCATCTGAAACTTGGAACTTGCCTGTTCTGATTTCTCCAGTACTTGCTATATTTCCCCATCACATGCAAATGCAATGCTTGAAATAATTAAGACAAATTGAAGTTAAATCATATTATAAAGAACTCTAATAAACCTATTTTTTGTTTACTTGATATCCAGCTTAAAAACAGAATATTTAGAAATTATTAAGCTTACAAATTTCAACTAGAAAGTATATTTTATGAATTCTAAATCATTTCAAGGGAGAAAGCCCTGGAGTAAAAATAAAGGAGAAGACTTTTAGCGTTAGCTCTGACAACAATTAGGTATACAATCTTCAGTATGTCTTAAAATTTTTGTTTCTTCATTGTTGTAAGATGGGATTAACAAGATCTGTTCAATTTTACGTTTTAAAGAAGCTAATACATATGTAAACCTTTTTAAATGTATGCAATGTTCTAACTAACATTGTATGGTCTATTATTACATCAATTTTACTTATATTTACTTATGTATTGATCTATTATATTCTAATTTCTGTTTCATTTTTAATTATAATTACAATTACAATAATTTCAGCCAATGAATGTGGAATAGAGGCAAGATTATGACCATAGGACAAACAAATGTACCTGATAATTTAGAAAAATCTAAACCGGGCTCGGTGGCTCAGCCTGTAATCCCGCGCCTTTGGGAGGCTGAGGTGAGTGGATTGCCTGAGCCCGCGGGTTCGAGACCCACCTGGGCAGCAAGACCTCATCTCTACAATAATTCAAAAAATCAGCCGAGCATGGTAGCGCATGCCTGTAATTCCAGCTCCTTGGAAGGCTGAGGCGGAAGGATCGCCGGAGCCCAGCAGGTTGAGGCTGCGGTGGCCGGGAGTGGCCACTGCACACCAGTCTGGGTGACAGAGTGAGACTCCAACTCAAAAAAAAAAAAATCTAGCATTCTTTCATTCTGCTCCACAGCCTCTGTGTGTGTGTGTGTGTTTATGTGTGTGTGTGTATGTGTGTGTGTGTGTGTGTGTGTGTGTGTGTTGTGTGTGTGTGAGATCTTTATGTTAGAAGGTGTTCAGTAAAATTATAGCACAAGAACCTACTCAACTTCTATTCCTGACCACACTGGAGCATGCCCTCAGGAAAAGGTACTGGATAGAAATCATGAAGTACTATGAGTCACTTCATTTACAACCATGTCATCCACTTAATCACAGCAACCAGAAGTAATTTATTAAGACCTACATGATGTATTTTCTGACCTTGTGGCTGACTGTTACAAGTGTTTGTATGTTTGTTTGTTTTAAATTAGATCACTTTAACCAAAGCAAGTCATTTAGTATTCCAACACATACCACCACACTCACAACTGTTAAAATACAAGACAATGACATATGTGCTGATGGTGAACTATAATTCAATCAGGATGATAATATCAAGAATATTACTGATGTTGCTGTCAAAGACTTACTCATAAAACATTGCTTTTGCATTCGTTCCTGGTTTGTATATAAACAACAATCTGTACATGAATAAAAGACTAAAATTTAAGATGAAAATGTCCCTCTAAAACTGAAGGCTAGTATCTGAAACAGACTTCAGAATTTTAAGTTACCTCATTACATTCAGCAGTATCTGTCAAAGAGGTATTCTTTAATAATATCCATAATCCATCTAAACTTGTTTCCAAGAATACCCAATACCAAATAAAAATGGTGGTCAATAAGTATTCTTTCATTGAATTATATGTTAAATATCCTCTGACCTAGGTTAAAATCTATAATTCCTAAAATTCTTTTCAAATCTCACCTACTCGTGTGACTTGCTCATATTTGCAATCATAAGTTTTATTTTTTTTTAAATCTCTTAACACTTTTGACTCATCTGAAATAAAGTTACTTAGGTATAGCAGCATCAGATACTTATTTGTTACCCACTCACCAGGCCTGAAGGCTTAGAGAAATTCAGAGAAAGCAACATTTAGATATTTTTCTCCAGTAGCATGAAATCCAGATGGAAGATAATATACAAGAAAATTAACTCTGACTGAGTTCAGACTCAGTTATCCACAGCTATATATCTCTGGCAAGTAGTCTACAGTTCTGCAACTATAAAGTGAGAGAAAAAAGAATGTGATCTACTAGAGATAAGTTTTATTTTGTAATTTACTGTAAGCAACTTCCAGCTCTCACAAGAAGTATTATTTGAGCTGTTTATAACGGTGGCTCTGTTATGGCCTGCTTTGCTCTCAGCCTGGGTGACCAGATGGCTGGGTTAGGAGAGGCTCATGTTCTTGCCCAAATATCTAGAACACGTAAATAGGTTATTGTATTGTGACCAGTAACCAGTTTACTGTTTATCTCCAATGTGTAATCACGGTTCATTTCAATGTAAATAGCTTAAAGGTAAAATCCATGTCTTATGCATGTATTCCTAATGTATCATTTTCAGGAGCACATTGAAGTCATGTACAAAGTATCTGCTGATTGTTTGTTGATTGATAGAAACAAATTTAGGGCAGTCTACCAAGTAATATTTAAGTAATACTCAGTGGTCCAAGAAAATGATTTCTTGCCATAAGCTCAATAATATATATGAATACTGGTAACTGTTTTATAAATATTGGTAACTATGGCAAAAATAGCACCTTTTTTTAACCTACAATAATGTACTCGTAATTCAGAACTCTGAAAAAGTACCCAAATAATTTCAAGAATTAATTTATAAACTAAAAATTTGTCTGATTAAGGAAATTTCATCTTGAACAAATTTTCATTTTAAAATTCCAAATAGATAATATGTTGAGAAAACAAAAATTGCCAAGACATGTGCTTATATTTTTGGTGGTGGTAGTTTTGATACAGGGTCTCACTGTGTCATTCAGGCCAGAGTGACAGTGCATAATCATGGCTCACTGTAGTCTTTACCTCCTGTGCTCAGGCAATCCTTCTTCCTCAGCCTTCCAAGTAGCTGAGACTACAGATGTGCACCACCATGTCTGGTTTTTGGGGTTTTTTTTGGTAGCGATAATGTCTTGCTCTGATACCTGGGCTGGTCTCAAATTCCTAGGTTCAAGCCGTCCTTCTGGCTCGGCCTTCCAAAGTTTTGGGATGACAGGTATAAACCATCACACTCAACTGCAAGAAGTGTTTTTGTATCATGGTTACTTCAAAAATATACACTAATAGAGGAAATGCAGTAGCATACCAAGAGTAACTGTCAAATCATTTACAAAAGCTCATCAAATTGAGATCCTAATTATAGTATTTTTTCAAGGTATAGATTCATCATTTGAAAAGATGTATTTTTTAAACAGTATAGTTATTTAGTAGATATACATTTTATAATGTCTCATTTATTTTCAAAGCAATAGAAGGTTTCTCTCTTCTTAAAGGATCTCTCTCACTTTCAATTTAAGAAATAAAAGAGGTGTTTACTGCAGGCAGAAGCAAAGGCTAATAATAATTAAATTCACGTAACATTTAGATACTTCAATTTACTTTTTAAATGTATTTAGCCAGTTCTCCTCCCTTTTAATTTACTCTTGAACAAATTATCACAAACATATGTAGTGGAGCAAATGTTTCATTATAAATATAGGCAACTCTGATTTATTACAATATTCTTCTTATTAATCAGTTTTACTTAATTAGTACCCGGAGTGCTCTGGAATGACTTTTTCATCCCCTCTACATACTTTCTTATATATATTTAAATGTAAAGCATCTTAACTCTTTTGTATAAAATTTTATAAAAATAGTCATAGACAGTGTATTTTAAGATTATATTGCTAAAGAAATGGGCATCCTTTTCATAATAAAGAGAAAATAGCATTTATCTCTATTTGTTACCAAAACAATCATTTGAAAACTGAAAAAAAATTATTTCATTAGCATTTTTATGCGTTTTATATATAAAGTTACTCAATTTAAAATACCAAGTTTTGAGTAATACTGGGTATATTGTCTTCTACTTAGGATGGCATTAGAATGACTCTATTTAACAGAACTATGTTAGCTAAATGAAAATGAAATTTATGTACTGACTTTTTCTACAAAGAAAGGACAGAGGGAAAACACCTGAAAACTGCCCTCTTCACGGCTCTGTAATAGGCTTTCACTTAAATTATCTAATTTAAGTCTCATAAACACTCCACACAACAATATTGGAATAATTATCCACATTTTGCAGATGAGGAAACTGATATTTTGAGAAACCAGCTAATTTATTTATGGTAATTTTTGTTGTTGTTCTATTGTTATAAATGAGCAGCTGCTTAGAAAATTACCTTTTTTGTAAACTTGTGGTACAATTACTATACTTGGGAAGTTTCATGAACTATTTCTTAAAAGTAATATAGCCTTATTTTTTTCTTAATTTTTAATCATAAAGATGTGAGATACAATTCATGGTTAGGTATGCAAGTGGTCATTATGTAAGTAAAGTTTGGGCCTCACTTTGGTCCCCACTTCACCTGGTTTGAGATCAGGTACCCTTATTGATAAGGTGTGCCCCCTCCCTTCCCTGGCAGTTTCCCACTACTGCCAATCCCTTTCTTATAGTATTATGATAATTGTGCAGGGTCTGCTTATGAGTGAGAACATGTGAGACTCAGTTCTTTTTTTCTGTGACAGGTCACTCAGTATTATAAACTCTAATTTCATCCAAGTTGCTACAAAGTTCATAATTTTGTCTTTCTTTATGGCTGCATCATAATATTCCGTTGTGTATATGTACCACATTTATTTTATCCAGTCCTCATTCAATGGTTAGCACAATTGGTTCCATGCTTTTGCTATTGTGAGTAATGCTGCAATAAACATGCATGCACAGGTATTTTTTCATAGCGTGATTTGAGTTCCTCTGAATATATTCCCAGAAGGGTGATTGCAAGGTCGTATGGAAGGTCAATGTTTAGATCGTTTAGTATCAGCAAAGTTTTTCCATAGTTTGTACTAGTTTACATGCCCACCAACAGTGTAGAGGTGGTCCCTTTTCCTTGCATCCTCTCCAGCATCTGCTGTTTTTCATTTATTGATGATGGCCATCCTGACTGGAGTTAGGTGGTATCTCAGTGTGATTTTAATTTGCATTTCATTGATGATTAGTGAGGCTAATCATTTTTTCATGTATCTATTGGCCTCTCACATGTCTTCTTTTGAGAAGTTTCTATTACTATCTTTTGCCCACTTTTTAATAGGGCTGTTTTGGGGGGTTTTTTTGGTTTTTTGGGGGGTTTTGTTTTGTTTTGTTGTTTTTGGCATATTTGAGTTCCTTGTGCTTCCTAGATGTTAGCCTTTTGTCAGATATACAGTTGGCAAATGCTTTTTTTCCAGTCTATGGGCTGTCTCCCAACTCTCTTAATGATTTCTTTGGCTTTGCATAAGCTTTTCAATTTGATGAGGTCTCACTTGTCTAGCTTATTTCTTATGGCATGGGCATTTGCGGTTGTGATCAGAAATTGGTTGCCAGTTCCAACTTCCATAAGGATGTCTTCTGCATTTTCTAAGGTTCTTAGAGTTTGAGGTTTTATGTTTAAGTCTTTGATCCATTTAGAGTTGACATTTGTGTATGGTGATAGGTAGGAGTCTTGTTTTAATCTTCTGCATGTGGTCAGTCAATTTTCCCAGAACCATTTACTGAATGAGTTCTCCTCTTCCCAGTGGTTGTTAGTGGAGGCTTTGTCAAAGATGAATTGGTTGAGAAATTGAGGTTTTGCTTCTGGAATCTCTATTCTGTTCCATTGGTCTATATGCCTGTACTTGCACCAAAACTAGGCTGCTTTGATTATTGTAGCCTTATAATAGAGTTTAAAGTCTGGAAGTATGTTACTTCCTGCTTTGTTTCTTTTGCTGAGGATTGTTTTGGCTATTCATGATCATTCCTGTTTCCATATGAATTTCTGTATTGTCATTTCCAGATCTGAGAAGAATGATGCTGGTAATTTAATGGCTATTGTATTAAATCTATACATTGTCTTGGGTAGAATGGGTAGAATTAACAGCATTGATTCTTCCAATCCATGAGCATGGAATGTTTTTGCATTTGTTTGTGCCATCTTTGATATCTTTCAGCAGTGTTTTGTAGTTTTTGTTGTAAAAGTCTTTCGCTTCTTTGGTTATGAAGTTGCCAAGATACTTCTGTGTGTGTGTGTGTGTGTGTGTGTGTGTGTGTGTGTGTGTGTGTGTGTGTCTATTGTGACTGGGATTGTGCCATTATTAGGGTTTCTATTTGTTTAATGTTGGTGTGTAGGAATGTGACTGCTTTTTGCACAATTATTTTATACCCTGAGACTTTGTCAAACTCTTTTCAAGATACTTCTGTGTGTGTGTGTGTGTGTGCGTGTGTGTGTGTGTGTGTGTGTGTGTGTGTGTGTGTGTGTGTGTCTATTGTGACTGGGATTGTGCCATTATTAGGGTTTCTATTTGTTTAATGTTGGTGTGTAGGAATGTGACTGCTTTTTGCACAATTATTTTATACCCTGAGACTTTGTCAAACTCTTTTATCAGTATAAGGAGAGATTCTCTTGGGTTTTTGAGGTATAGGATCATGTCATCTGCAGAGAGGGATAACTTAACTTCCTCTTTTCCTGTTTGGATACCCCTGATCTCCTTCTCGTCTGATTGCGCTAGCTAGGACTTCCAATACCTTGTTGAACAAGAGAGTGAGAGACAACAGCTTTGTCCTGGTTTTCAGGGGAAATGGTTCCAATTTCTGTCTGTTTAACAGTATGTTGGCTATGGGTTTATGTAGATGACTCTTACTATTTTGAGGTATTTTCCATCTATGCATAGGTGGTCAAGGATTTTTATCAAGGAGGGATGCTGGATTTTATCAAAAGCTTTTCATGTGTGTAATGATATAATCATGTAGTTCTTGGTTTTACATCTGTTAATGTATTGAATTACATTTTTGTCTTGTGGATGTTGAACCAGCCTGCAACCCAGGGATGAAGCTTATTTGGTCATGACACATTATTTTTGAGATGTGTTGTTGGATCTAATTTGCTAGATCTTACTGAGAATTTTTACATCTGTGTTCATCAAGGATATTGTCCTGTAGTACTCTTTCTTTGTTGGATCTTTACCCAGTTTAGATATTGATGTAATGTTAACTTCATAGGGTGATTTGGGGAGAGTTCTATCTTTCTCAATTGCCTGGAATACTTTCAATAGGATTATTAGTAGCTCCTTTTTGTATGTTTTGTAGACTTCTGCTAGAAAGCCATCTGGTCCAGGGCTTTTGTTTGTAGGTAGTTTTCTTAAAATGAAATCGATTTCCTGGGTTGTTATTAGTCTATTTAGGGTCTCAATTTCTTCTTGTTTCAACCTTGTGAGGTTGTGTGATGTCAGAAAATTCTCCATTTTATTTAGGTTTTCAAGCTTGTTTCCATACAAGTGTACATAGTAATCTCTGATAATCTTTTGCATTTCTTCAGAATCAGTTGTAACTTGATCTTTTGCATTTCTGATTGTGTTATTTGGGCTTTTTCTTTCTTTTTCTTGGTCAATAGGACTAAAGGTCCATCAATCTTGTTTATCTTTTCAAAGAATCAACTTATTGTTTCATTGATTGTTTTCTATTAAAATGTTCTCTTCTATGACCTGTATTTGAGCTTTTATTTTGATGATCTGAATTCTTCTGCTGAAGTTAGGGTTTTGGAGGTCTTGCTTTTCTAGCTATGTTAGGTGATTTGTTAGGATGTTAACTTATGATCTTTCCATTTTATTCATGTGTTTTCATAGAGTTATAAATTCCCCTCTTAGTGTTGCTTTCATGGCATCCCAGAGATTTTGGTATGATGTTTCTTCATTTTCATTTGTTTCCAAGAATCTTCATTTGTTTCCAAGAATCTTCACCAGTCATTCTAGCACCTCTTCATTGTTTGAATTCCAAAGTTTGTATTCTCAGCTGCTATCTTCCCAGGGGTCTATAAGAGATGTGTGTTCTTTCATTGATTCTTCTTCATTTGTGAAGGTTTTTTTAATCATCTTTTCCTCTTTCTTTAATTCTGTAGTTCAGTGATGGGGAGTAGTTTTCACTTCTGTTTGTTCAATCCCCTATTCTTCCTAATGTAGACTCTCTGGATTTGTTTCATTTCGAAACTGTACTGGAGAAAGGGTTCTGTGCTTTTTGCAGTTTTGAGATTTGTTTAAGCAGGTAGCTATGGTTCAGAAGCTTTCTGCTGATCACAGTATACATTGATAGGTGTGTAGCTCCCCTGGAACCCACTTTCCACCATCTTAAAATCTGTCCATATAGTGGGGTGTATGTTTGCCCCCTAAAAGCAAAATGAGATAAGAAAGAGGAAAAGAATGGGAAAAGGAATAAGGGAAACAAAAGGAAGGTGCAGATAAAGAAGAAGAAGATGGAAAACAGACAGGCACACCAACTATTGAATAAACAGAGAAACAGAAAAAACAAAAAATACAATCATACAAACAAAAAAACTCCTGTTGATGTACTTGCTTTCAAAAATACCCATAAGCAAACAGAAAACCTAAAAAAGCCCAGTAAAATAACAAGCACAAAGCAAATACAAAAACCTAAGCAAGAACAGAAAGGAGAAAAATGAAAAAAAAGAGTTTCCTCTATGTCTGTTTCTAGAACTTCAGTTTCCTTTTCCAAGCACTGCCACCACTTTTTGCTGCCACTTTGTTAGGGAGTGGTTTTGGTCTCCAGCTGGTCCTCTCCACTCTCAGTGAAGGCTGATGGAGTTGCTATCAGCATGGGTCAATTACCCCTGGACTGCTGTGGGAGAAGGGTAAATCAAATCCAGTCTCACTTGACTCATCTGCTGCTGTTAAGTCTATCACTCAGATCAGACGTGGTCCGTGCCTGGTCCAGCATGAAGGCACATGTCTCTGTGTCTGATGTTTGATCCCAGAAGATCGCCTCTGGGTCTCAGGTTGGAGGCTGGATGGAGCTGGGTGGGGCAACACAAGTCTCTGCCTGGTCCTGGGACAGAGAAAATGGCAGTGGTCAGCGTTCTCCTCACAAACAGTAGGACTCAGTTCCAGGTTTCCTTGCCATACTTTCTCCATGATTCCTGTTGCTAGCATCCAGCCTGCTGACTCAGGTGGTGTCATGGGCCAGGACCCAGGTGCTGCCTCCTCCCAAGAGACCCCCAAGAATGGCAGATAAGTTTGTGCTCCACTGGGGGCTCTGATCTCAGGGCAGTGGTGGGTTGCAGTCAGCTCCAGAGGACAGCCCTGGTGAATGAACCCAAGTTTCCTCTCAGAAGGACTTTCATTCACCAACAGGCACACATCCACTCGTGAAGACTTTATGGACACTTGCTTTTGCAGAGATTCTCACACTCCAACCAGTTTAGTTGCTCTTGCCCGTCTCTACACCCTTATGATATTGTATTTTACTATGACAAAGAATAAATATTTCATCAATAATCCATTGGTTGATAAAGAAAGAGAAGACTTTTCCTTTAGGAGAATATTTTATATTCACTAAAAAATAATGTTTTTGAAAAGTATTTATTGCCATAGGTAATGGTCACAATGCAATGTTAAGAGGAAAAATATATATGTACATAAATTAAAATGTATATGCTCATACACTTATCATATGCAATTCCTTTCCATATGTAACAAATGCTTCTGTAAATTCTTCTAATTTGTCACCAATAGAAATAAAAATAATATCTTTAACAAGCAATAATTGAATCATATCTCTTCCTGCTAGTAGCCATTAAATGATAAGTGACATTTCAATAATATTTTAAAATATAAAAATATATTTAAGGTAAGATAAGCTCCTTTAACAATTATAGTTTCAAGTATAGCCTCTCTGTAATTCTTTTGCACCAAGAGAATAAAGTTGGCTATTAACGTATTGTCATAGGATCTAAATTACAATTTACTGTAATAGTACTTGACCTTAAAGTGCACAATAGCATAATAATTCTTAAGGCAATGCATGTATGCATAGATTAAAAATAGAAATTGAAATATTGTTTGGCACACAAGCTTTTTCTACTCATTACCACTTCTCTGACAGATCAGCTAACCTCAGATCAAGATAACTCATTTCAGGTCTCCAAACTAACAATTCCCAGCTCCAAAATCTCTAACGAAAAAACCATTAACACATTCAGAAAACATAAAATACTACCTTCCAAACATTTTAGAAACCTGCAAAGATATAAGCCAATCTTTTCATTAGTGCTATAAAATTGAATGGTACTTCCACTTATAATTTACTTTTTTAGTCAGGATTGCATTATGTAGCTTCTGTGTCTTTCTCAACTTAACATTTATCCCTTTACTACAGCTCATTAGGCAAGTAAGAGAGAAAATAGAAAGCACAAATTAAGTACTTTCATTGTTGGCCCTTTAGGCAAGAGAGACATCTATGTTACCTAGAGAATTATCTAAATTCCAAAGGTCAGTAGAAACTCTAAGCTGTTTTTCCATTTCACAGTATATCAAATATTTCCTAATGTCCTGGAAAACTCTTTCTTTGATAAATTCTATAGAATTTTTGCCTAATTGCACAGTCAAGGCAAAAAAGTCAGTAATTTGAAAAACAAAACACTTCTCTTTTTTTTCTTTTATTTCTTTTTTTTTTTTCCTTTATTTTGAAGATGTGGTGTACTATTCAGGGTTAGGTATACAAATGTTCATTATGAAAGTACTCTTGTTGATGAGGTGTTCCCCTCCCTTCCCTGGCAGTTTCCCTCAAATGTCAATCCCATTAACTCTCCCCTGGCAGTTTCCCACTACTGTCAATCCCTTTTTTATAGTATTATGATAATTCAAAACACTTCTCTTAAAGACATAAATTATGAATCTGTATTTGAAAGATTAAATAGTGTTTATTTGCAAATATTATATATACTTTAAACATACAAGTACAAAAGCTAAAGGATTTTTTTAAAAGGTTTATCATGTAAGCATTAATTAAAAGAAACATAATATAGCTATACTAATAACAGCTAAAAAGACTTGAGGATAAATAGTATTACCTGGAAATTGGATGGCAAAATCATAATAAATAAAAATTTGCGAAAATTCATCTAATTCAATCGTTAATGAAATGTATAATTTTAAATGTTATATTAAGTAATTAGAAAGGTGCTTTAGCAACGACTTTTGTTTCCAAGTTAAGAATTTTAAAAAATAAAAATAAAACCCAAAATAAATAAAAGGGAAATAATAATATTAAAATGGAAGCAAAAACCCCAGAAAACAAAAAAAATACAAAAAAATCAACAAAACCAGAAGTTAGTTATTTGATAAGATTTAATGAAATTGATAACTCCCTAAAATGATTTTTCCAAAAAGAGAGAGAAGACATAATCCGACATCAGAAATGAAAAAGAGGGCTTTCCTCAAAAATTCAACTACTATTAAAAGTCTAATAATGGAATACCATGAGCAACTTTATGCCAATAAATGTGACAACTTAGATTAAATAGAAAATGTATTGAAAGACATAAATCACCAAAACTGACTAAAAAAAGAAATAGGGACTCTAAAAAGAAATTCAATTTAAAATTAAACAACTTTCTCCTAACCCTCCTTCACACAGATACACACAACCATAAACTGCTTAAGGCCCAGGTGGCATAAACAGAAATCTCAGTAAGCACTAAAATAATAACCTATACCAATTCTATCCAAAGAAGTTCATAAAATAGAGAAGAAAGGAACAATTATCAGCTAATTTGCTAATTTCATGAAGTTAGGAATTCTCATTATCAATACTTGACAAGAACATTACAAGAAAATAATTTACAGACAAATTACTTCTGGAAATGTATTCAGAAATTCTTACAAATGTAAATCAAATTCAGCAATTTATAGAGATTAAATGTCATAATCAAGTTTAGTATACTACAGGAATTCAAGGTTGGTTTAATATATGATAATCTATTGATGTAATACACCACTTTAGAAGTTTAAGACCAAAAAATTACATAATTATTTTAATAGATGAAATTGTATTTCACCAAAAAAAAATTGTGTTCTAGTCAGTGAAAAATATAAGGAGAGAAAAAAGAAAATAGATGCGAAAGGAAGAAAAATGTCAATATTTCAATATTTACAATTCACATTATTATGTATACAGAAAATCCTAAGAGACCTGCACAAAAAATTACTACTAGAGTAATGTTGCAAGATATAGAATTAATAGGCATAAACAATTATGTTATTAATATAGTGGCAGTGGCTGTTTAAGAAAACAATGTTGCAAGATATAGAATTAATAGACATAAACAATTGTATTATTAATATAGTGGCAGTGGCTGCTTAAAAAAACAAGATTTGTAAATAGTCTTAAAAGTATTTAGGAATAAATTTAACAAAAAGAGAAACAAGTGTATATACCAAAACTCTAAAACACGCTGAGAGCAATTAATGATACTTAGATAAAAGAAGATATAAACTATTTTTATGGGTCAGAAAACCAAATAATATTTTAAAAATTAATTCTCCCAAAATCAATCTATGGATTATATATAATCCCAATAAAAATTTCAGCATGTTTTTACATAGAAATTGACAAGAAGCTGGGCTCAGTGGCTCAGCCTGTAATCTCGCGCCTTTGGGAGGCTGAGGGGAGTGGATTGCCTGAGCCCGTGGTTTCGAGATTCGCCTGGGCAGCGAGACCTCATCTCTACAATAAATCAAAAAATCAGCCAGGCATGGTAGCGCATGCCTGTAATTCCGGCTACTCGGAAGGCTGAGGTGGAAGGAACGCTGGAGCCCAGCAGGTTGAGGCTGTGGTGGCCAGGAGCGGCCACTGCATCCCAGTCTGGGCAACAGAGTGAGACTCCAACTCAAAAAAAAAAAAAATCAAACAAGAAATTGACAAGATAACTTTAAAATGTGTTTGGAAAAGCAAAAGAAATATGACACTATTATGAGTAAGAAGAACAAAGCTTTTGACTACAGAAAATCAAGACAGTGTAGCAACAGTGACTGTTTAAAAACTAATAGATCTTCCATCTGTTTAAAAGAAAAGTATTAGAACAAAAAAAATTTATTTATTTATTGGTGGGAAAACAAGATTTACTGAGAAGATGGAAAAGCTCCCAGTGCATGAGGGAACCCAAAGACGTAGCCCAGAACAAAAAAATTTAAAAGCTTGAGCAGATTGTAAGACAAAAATTGTAATAAAGATTATAATTAATAAATTATTCATATATTTTTCAACAAATACTATTGTGTCAATGCCTTAAATAACTGAAAATGAAAAAAATTATTGAATGAATAAACAAATGAATTATTTGTTTGAAAGCATTTAGCAAACAATAGTGTTTACATCTTAGTCTATTTATTACAACTTAAGGATTGTGAAAAAAGGATGACCACTGTTTTTTTTTTTTAATTCTTGAAATTCTACTTTTTAAATTTTTCTAGATCTTAGAGTTTTTAAAGCTAAATACATTATTGAAAAATATATTTGTTGTTTTATCATCTAAAAAGATTAATTTTTATTCTCAAACTTTAAAGTATACACCTAAAAATTATTTTATTTCCTATTGTCTATAAATTTAAAACACTAGAAACAGTCTTGATGTTCTCCAATCACCATCTAATTAAATAACTTTTGATGAAAGTAATATAGTGAAATATTTGTAACCATTAAAAATAAGAAAAAGCTTTGCTTACAGTCAAGAAAGAATAACAATGACCATATCTACTCTAACTGTAATCCCTAAAAACCAAGACAAAATACTTAAAACAAAGGCTGTCAAAACATTTAGGCATCAGGTAATGAAAACAGTGAGGTGACCTTTATAGTTCTTCCAGCTTACTTTCAGGAATAAGTCTCCATTGAGGACTTAGGGAGAGAAAAACCCAGGCATCATGGTAGCATCTCCACAGAATTGGGTCTCCACAAAGGCCATAGAAGCTAGATCAGAGTAATGTGAAAGAGATAGCTACACAGAGAGAGAAGGAGATGTGCAGGGATTTCTCCTTCAATTTTTCACATAAGTACTGATGAGTTTGAGAAAACTACACAAGACTGGCAGGAGGAGTGGAAAATTACTTGAAAAGATTCTAGAATATAGTGCTTAGAGCTCACACAGTGTTAGGAATAATGCCTCTTCCCAGTAGCCAGAGTAGAAAGTCTCATAATTTACCAGACAATAAAAAATGTTGTTTCTGTATTGTGAAAAGATTAATTCTAGATTCATGTTTCTAGGGTTTCACCTTGCAAAACTTAAAGCTAAGCCCAAAAAGATCAACCTGTTAATGAAACTGTATCCCAGAATAAAGTTCAAGAATACACTTAAAAATAGAAACTACCCCAGATGGTAAATTTCACAAAACTTGGCATTCAATGAAAACTCATGAAATGTCAAAAGAAAAAAAAAAACTGATATTGAGGAAGATAGTTAAACACTTGAAAGTAATCTAGAAAAAATACAGATTATAGGCATTGGTCGAGCACCCTCAGTAGCCAAAAACTCTAAAGATTCTAAATTGGACAGATAATAAGACTTCAGGAACTTTTTGCCCATATGTTATTCCATCTATCTCCTTTACATTATGGGGTAGAGATATTCTTTCACAAATGGGCACACTTTTGTATAGCCCTAATGATAGAGTCTCAGCACAAATGCTGCAAATGGGTTATGATCCCTTTAAGGGCCTTGGTAAAGATATACAGGGAATGCAGGAACCTGTTCAAGTGAATGAAAAAAACAAATGGAGCTGGCATTGGCTATTCAAATTTATCCTAGGGGCCATTGTTCCTGAAACTGCCTACCCTATTACCAGGAAAGATGACATACCGGTTTGGGTGGAGCAATGGCCCATGCCCTTGGAGAAACTTAAGGCAGCTAAAGAACTAGTCCAGCAACAGCTGGAGTCTGGTCATATAGAGCCTTCTACTAGTCCATGGAATACCCCTATTTTTGTCATTAAGAAAAAATCTGGTAAATAGAGACTTTGCAGGATTTAAGAGCTATCAACGCCACTATGGAACCCATGGGGGCATTGCAGCCTGGACTTCCATCTTCAGTTGCTATACCTGTTAACTTTAATATTATAGTTATTGATTTACAGGATTGTTTATTTACTATATCTTTAAGCCCAGAAGAATGTAAACGGTTTACATTTAGTTTACCTTCTCATAATTTAATACAACTACTTCAAAGATTCCAGTGGAAAGTCTTGCCACAAGGTATGAAAAACAGCTCTACCTTGTGCCAGAAGTATGTGGACGCTGCTTTACAAGGTATTAGAGGTCAATATCCTAATCTCTATTTAACCCATTATATGGATGACATTTTGCTGGCTCATGAAAATCGTGCCTTTTTACATGAAATTCTTAATGAAACTGTGATTGCTCTAACTGATTGCAGTTTGAAAATTTTTCCTGAAAAGATTCAAATCAATCCTCCTTTCACATATCTTGGTCATGTGTTAAACACACAAACAGTGAGTCATCAACCTTTGCAGTTACAGAAAGATCATTTGGTGACCTTAAATAATTTCCAAAACTGTTGGGAGATATCAGTTGGATTAGACCTTACTTACATATTACCACAACAAATTTAAAACTTTTATTCAATATTTTGCAGGGGACTCCTTCTCCCAACTCTAAGAGAAGTCTAACACCAGAGGTCAAAGAAGCCTTGTCCCTTGTGGAAAAGGCTATTGAGTCACAAAAGATTAAAAGAATAGACTACCACTTGCCTTGGGACTTAATTATTCTGGCCACTCTCCATACCCCCACAGGGTGTCTGTGGCAAGAAGGACCGATGGAATGGCTCCATCTGCCAGTAACATCTAAAAAAATATTGACTTCTTATCCTTATTTAGTAGCTTTGCTTGTAACCAAGGGAAGACAAAGAATTGTTAAGCTATTTGGACATGATGTACACAATATAATTGTACCTTATGACAAATTTCAGCTTCAGACTTTGTTTCAAACAGTGATGATTGACAAGTAGCATTAACTGATTACAGAGGACAAATTCTATTCCACCTACCTAAAAGTCCTCTGTTACAATTTGTGAAACAAAATCCTATAATTTTTCCTCGCAACTGTTCCTCAGTCCCCCTTGAAGGGGCAGCCTTGCTGTTTACTGATGGCTCGTCTAATGGTAAAGCTGTGGCAGTTATTAATAGTGAATCTCATGTGCTAAACACCTCTGAATCTTCAGCCCACAAGACATAGCTGAGGGCAGTTTTGTATGCCTTCACTGCCCTGGAATTTTCCAAATTTAATTTATACACTGATTCTTGTTATATTGCAAGATTGTTTCCTCATATCAAAACAGCTTCCATTCCGACCAACAAGACTACAATTTTGGAGCTGTTAACCCAATTACAGCAACTGATTAATATCAGAGAAGAACAGTTCTTTATGGGCCATATTAGGTATCATTCTGGTCTTCTGGGACCTTTACACCAAGACAATCAATTGACTGATGTCCTGACTAAGCCTACAGTGTGTGCTGCAGTAGAGGCTGAGGCAGTTACTCAGGCTCAACTTTCTCATCAAATTCATCATCAAAATACTACAGCCTTACGTTATCAGTTTCATTTACCTAGGGAAATGGCTAGGCAAATTGTTAAAAATTGCAAAGCTTGTCCTACCTTTGTTCCAGCACCCAGAGGAGTCAACCCTCAAGGACTAAGACCTAACTTGCTATGGCAAATGGATGTAACTCATTTTCCCAGCTTTGGGAAATTGTCTTATTTGCATGTGACTGTGGATACATTTACTCATGTTATTTTAGCTTCAGCAAGAACTGGAGAAGCCTACAAGGATGTGGCACAACATTTATTCTTTTGGTTTTCACAGCTAGGTATGCCAAAGCAACTGAAAACTGACAATGGTCCTACATATACATCCAAATCTTTCCAACAATTTTGCTCTCAATGTAATATCTCTCATTCCACAGGAATTTCTTACAATCCACAAGGTCAAGCCATAGTTGAAAGAGCTCACCAAACTTTAAAAAATCAAATAATTAAATTACAAGAGGGGAGTTCAAGTATAGTTCTCCCCACCATATTTTAAATCATGCCTTATTTGTTGTTAACCATTTAAATTTGGACTCTTCAGACTCTTCAGCTGGATATTGGAATCCAGAAGGAAGTATAAAACCTCTGGCAAAATGGAAGGATCTGCAGTCAAACATGTTACTAATAGTAATTTTTTTTTTATGAAGGGCATTCCAACTCCCTCCCTGATTGTTTTTATGATAATTCTGCTTTTAATAATTACTGGGCTTCTTGCTTAATGTTCACCTTTAAGTCTCTGAGTAGAGAAAGTTCTTATCAGGACAATATCAAGGATGATTGGTGACTGGCGATGTTGATGCCTGGAGGAACCGACCCTAGTCATGCGACTAGAGCTTCACCACCTCTCAGTGCACCTGCTTGCCCCTTCAATGATACAGAAAAGGACTGGTCGCTAGACCAGCTAGATACTGACTTCCCGAAATGCAGACACTGTACTTATAACCCTAAGGTGGACTATCCTGTACCCAGTGAAAGACTATATTAGTGACTGGGGTTTTAATGGCTCTACGCTTGCTGCAGCTAGAAAGCATTCCAATGGATGGGTACCCCCAATACTTTCATTTGAAATTGGAATCAGACAAGCCATTCAGCCTCATTAGTGGAGAGCCCTCGCAGCCCTTCAACCAGTCAGCCTGTCTAGACCTGTTGGACAAACTCAGCAGTACCACATTAGGGCATGCTTGCAGTCCTCTTATGTGTTTTTAGTAAGGAATGAGTACCAAACTGTTAAAATTGAGTATCATAACAATGTTTATAAGGTGTCTTGTACTGAGTGTATTTCAACTAATTGTTTAATGCCTTTTATGAAGGTTTTGTTATTCTTAAGCAGCCACCTTATTTGATGATTCCTGTATACTTGCCATCTCATTGGTATGATGAATATGGTTTGCAGACACTGTGTGAGGCTAATGCTCTTTTAGAAAGACAGAAAAGATTTTTGACTACTTTAATTTTAGGAATTACAGCTTTGATAGCTATTGCTACTTCAGTAACAGTTTCAGCTTTAGCTCTATCTAAGAAAGTTCATACAGCTATCTTTGCTGATCAGTTATCTAAAAATGTTTCTATTGCATTAGCTACTCAGGAGATTATAGATCAAAAGTTAAAAAGTAAAGTTAATGCTTTAGAGGAGGCAATTTTAGCAGTAGGACGAGAGCTTGTGACTTTAAAGATAAAATTGGCTCTCCGATGTCACTCTGAGTTTAAGTGGATTTGCCTCACTCCTTTGGAGGTAAATAAGTCTGCCCATACTTGGGACAAGATAAAGAATCATATTCTTGGAATTTGGAATCATTCAGACATGAGTATAGACCTTACTAAATTACATCAAGAAATACAGGATGTAACTGTTACTGAAAAACAGTTTTGATCCACTGAACTGGCTAGTTCTATATTTAATAATTTTTCATCATTCATTAATCAAAAGTCATTGATATCTATACTCATTAATGTGGGAATTTGCAGGGCAGTGATTCTTGTGTTGCTATGCCTACTTCCAGTTATTTTCAGAGTACTGGAAAAGAGCATTTCTCAGCTCAACACAGAGTTTCGTGGTTTTGTGCTAAAAAATAAAAAAGGGGGAGATGTTGGGAGCCAGCCACAGAGGCCCACTGAGCGTTAGGGATCAGGGAGGGCCGTGGACCCTGAGACCAATAGGATGTGTTTGGGAGCTGTTGATCCCATTTTGTTCCCCCTTTTTCTATTTAGTACACTCAGCCAAAAGGAATTCTGCTGACCTAAGCTGAAGGCTATGTGACTGTGACAGGCATGGCTAGCTCTAGAAACTTATTGTTCCTGTTTCCCATGAACTGCAGTTTTGGCTTAGGTATTAGATATAATTCAAACTCAGGTCACATTTGGGAGTCTTCAATATGGTACAAGCTTCTTTATGAGATTTAAAAGTATATTTGTAGAATTAGTATATACATATGGAGAGCTGTTTTCAGCTTTAGGTGGTATAGATGATTATCTATAGCCACAAGAAATGGTCCAAGTACAAACTTTGGACTGGGCCACATTCTTAAGAGCCCAGCGTGTACTTTGGACTGGGCCACATTCTTTTGAACCAGTTTTAGTTAACAATTAGTATAGGGATTTTCTCTATTCATTATAGAAGTTGAACTTATTTTATTCATAGAAAGTATTGTAGAATAGGTCATGCCACCAACAGGGAATTATGATAGTTCGAGCATGATACTTTGGGATTTAATTAGAAACTTTTATAGAAGTTAAGATAGATATATAAGATTCTAGAGTAGCCATTTTGCTAAGAGATTATAATCAGTCTCTTCCTAGAAATGGCCCAGAGTGATCTTTGGACTGGGCCACATTCTTTAGGAACTGGTTTGAGCTATAATTAAGAGTGTCCATAGTGTAGGTAGAATTAGCATAGAATAGAAAAGGTAATAGGATTTAAGTTAGTCATTTTAGGTGTTGTGTACACATAAACTTTAGAAGTTATTGATTATTAGAACATCATGATGCTAATGCAGATTGTTGCATTATTTTTGAGGCACATTAACCAAGCATTAGGAGCAGTAGGATAATTTGGGGATTGTTCTTCCTCATGCTTGAGAAAACATCTGGAGGGTAGGGAGGGCCCCCCTCATCCATCTGGCTTTGTGTTCACGTGAAAGTCTTGTGATTTTCCTCATGAAACTTTAGGATAAAAGACTTATGGTTTGTCCCATTAAATGACTTCTGCTCAATCTTTGATCAGTTGTCCAGTCTCTTTCTTCTTTCTAATATCTATCCCTCCAGCTTAATTGCTGACACCGTCTTTTCTACCAGGAGCCCCAAACCTCTGCAGGGGCTGGCCCCCTGGAGCAGACAAAGACAAAAGCAGTTATTGTAACTCTATTTCTTATGTGCAGAAAACTTGAGAAAAGGTTTAATATCTTTCCTGCAGTAAAGATAAGGGACATATATTTTTAAAGAACTAAATTGAATTTCTAGAGATGAAAGCTAGAATGTCTGGAATAAAAACACATCAAATGATTTCAATAGCAAATTAAACATCACAGAAGAAAATGTTAGTAAATTTAAAGTTACACTAATACAAAATGGAATACAGAAAGAAAAAGCCTGAAAAGATGAAAAGTAGATAAAAAGTAAATGGTAACACAACTTTATTAATTTATTTATTATAAAGATGTGGGGTATAATTCAGGGTTAGGTATACAAACATTGATCATGCAAGTACACTTGTTGATGAGGTATGACCCTCCCTCTTCTAGCAGTTTCCCCCAACTCCCACCTCCCTTCCCCTGACTGTTTTCTGCCACTGCCAATTGCTTTCTTATAGCAATATAATTGTTCAAGGATGCCTTATGAGTGAGAACATATGGAACTCAGTTCTTTGTTTCGGTGATAAATCACTGAGTATGATCAACTCCAAATTCATCCAAGTTGCTGCAAAGTCCATATATTTGTCCTTCTTTATGGCTGCATAATATTCCATTGTGTATATGTACCACATTTTTTTAACCCAGTCCAGCTTCTATGGGCAACACGGTTGGGTCCATGTTTTTGCTATTGTGAACAGAGCTGCAACAAACATATGTGTGCAGGTGGTTTTTTTGTAGAATTAGTTGAGTTCCTTTGGGTATATTCCCAATAGGGGAATTGCTGGGTCATATGGAAGGTCAATTTCTAGTTCCTTCAGAAATCACCACACTCTCTTTCAAAGAGGTTGTATTAATCTGCATTCCTACTAGCAGGGTAACACAACTTTAATTTGCAAAGTACACATTGGATTAGAGTTCCCAAAGAGAGAAAGAATAAAAAATTTATTTGTAGAATTAATAGCCAATTTTTTCCCAAATATGACAAAACTATTAACATATAGATGCAAAAATCTTAACACATAAAATTAGTAATAAGACTATATCTTAAAAGGAGCCAGAAAAGAAGCCATACAGAAGAATAAACATAAAGATGAAAGACATCATCAGAAAAAAATGCAGACTAGAAGAAAAGGATGAAACATCTTTAAAGTGCTAAAAGGAAGATAAAAGTCAACCCACAATTATTAAACCAGTAAAAATACCATAACAAGCCGGGCTCGGTGGCTCAGCCTGTAATCCCGCGCCTTTGGGAGGCTGAGGTGAGTGGATTGCCTGACCCTTCGGGTTTGAGACCCGCCTGGGCAGCGAGACTTCATCTCTACAATAAATCAAAAAATCAGCCTGGCGTGGTAGCGCATTCCTGTAATTCCAGCTACTTGGAAGCTGAGGCGGAAGGATCGCCGGAGCCCAGCAGGTCGAGGCTGCGGTGGCCGGGAGCAGCCACTGCATTCCAGTCTGGGTGACAGAGTGAGACTCCAACTCAAAAAAAAAAAAAAAATACCATAACAATATCAAAATAAATCTACATTAGCAAAAAAAATTTAAGAATGTTTAAAACTTGGGTTAATATAAATGAGTGAAGAACATCAGAAAACCACACAAGCACACAATGTAAATAGCTTATATAAATCTTTTATGTAGATGATTTTTATAATGATAAAAGCATCAAGTTTTCAAGAGGATGTAATAGTTTTAAATATGTATGCACTTGATAAAAAAGTTTCAAAATACAAGAAATATATAGTAAGAGACTTAAACTCTCCTCTCTCAAAATTGTATGAATAAGTAGACAAAAAAAGTAAGAACATAGAAGACATGAACATCATTTTAATTAATTTCTCCTAATTAATATTTATAGAACAATGCACCTAACAGGAAATACACATTCATTTTCTAGTGCACAGGGGCATATCAGTATATTCTCAGTCATAAACCAAGTATCAATAAACTTAAATGGATTCAAGTCACGCAATGTTCTCTGACCACAAAGAAATTAAATTAGAAACAAATAACTGAAAGTTCTTTCGAAAATTTCCAATTATTGAATGGGTATGGACACAGAGAATGCTACATGTCTAAATATTCCATGGGTTAAAAAGGAATTTAAAGAGATATTAGAAAGTATTTTGAACTGAATGAAATTTTAAAAATAATCTACCATGGTTTACAGTATTTTTCTAAAGATAAGTTAGAAAATTATAGCAATAAATGCAAAAAATAATAACCATCTTAAAACAATGGCCTTATTTTCCACATTAAGAAACTTGAAAAGCAAATAAGCCCCCAAATTATGCAAAAGAAAGCAAAAATAAAGAGAAGAGTGATAATAAAATGGAAAACAAGAAAATAATAGAAAAAATTCATTAAAACTTTGAGAACACTGAAATAATTGAAAAACGTCTAGTCAGACTAATCATGAAAAAAGAGAGAAAACACAAGTCAGTGAAGTCAAGATTGAGAGCAGTAACATCACTAAAGATTTTTAAATATCAAAAGACAACCAAGGAATATTATGAACAGCTTTCTCCCAATAAACTCAAGAACTTTGATAAAATAGATAAATTGCTTAACTTGAATTTTCAAAACTTAGTTAAGAATAAATAACTTTAAAATTCATTTATCAATTAAAGTAATTTGTAGTTAAACATCTTTTCACAAACAAATGTTAAGGTTCACAGAGCTTCACTGGTGAGGGCTAGCAAAAATTTACAAAAATTTCATATCTTAAATGAAATTTAGAAGAGGAATAAATATTTCTAACTTATTCTATGATTCAGCATTAATACAAACCCAAAGTTACTACAAAGCAAAACCTCATTTCAATATCCCTCATGCATAAATGAAAATTTTCTTAACAAAATATTAGTATGTCAAATCAAATAAATATGTTTTTAAAGATAGTACATTACTAAGTGCAGGAATAAAATGTTGATTTAACATTTAGAAATCAGTTAATATGTAATTCATCAAATTAATAGACTTACAAAGAAAATCTAAGTAATAATATGATTAGGAAAAGACAAAACTTTGGACAAATTCTGATAAGACTCCCAATGAACTAGGAGTAAAAGGAAACTTCCTCAACCTGATAAAGCACAAATATAAAAAAAGTTTTGACTACATCATACTTATGAAAACTAAACACATTTTCTCTAAGATTATAAATAGGAAAATGCTCACTGCCTCCAGCTTGAGCAATAAGACATGAAAAAAGAATCAAGGTAAGGCACACTGGTAAGAAAAAATTTTAAATGTCCAAATTAGCATCTATGTAAAAAATCCTTCAGACTCTACAAAAATAAGCCATTAGAACAAATAGGTGAATTTAGTAAGATCAGATATAAAAATTGTATTTCTATATACTAGTCACAAAAATGGAAATATAAATTAAAACTCAGTAGCAACTATGAAATACTGATGAATAAATCTGACAAAGGAATAAAAAGCCTACAATCTGAAAACTACAAAAAAATTTTGAAAGAAATTAAAGACCTGAACAAATGAACTGATGTAGCGTGTTCAAAATTGCAAGTTCAAATATCATTGCTTGCCATCCCAAAACTCAATCTGTAGCTTCAACACCACCTCAATAAAAAATCCCTGTGATCCTTTTTTATAGAAAGCAACTTTTATTCTGAAAAATTTGCATGTACCTTTATCAAAGAAGATATATGGAGAATAAGTAAGCATATAAAAATTTGCTTAACATCATTAGTGATTAGAGAAATTCAATTAAACACCCAAATACATACTACTCCATACCTATAAGAATGCCTATTTTTTTTAATCTGGCCATAGCAAATTATATAAAGGATGTTAAAAAAATTAAATTTCCATACACATAACCACTTTGAAAAACATTTGGCAACTTCTGAAAAATTTTTACATTTACCTACCTTATGATCCAGACATTCCATTTCCAGGTGTTTGTTCAAGAAAAAATAGAAGCATATGTCCACACAGAGATTTGAACCACATGTTTATAGCTGCTGCAAGAACTAAAAACCAGAAATGATCCAAAGGTCTATTGCCAAGAGAGTGGATAAACAAATTGTCATTTATTTGTATAACGGAATACTACCCATCATTAAAAAGGAATATCTGTTGAAATACACATCAGCAAAAAATTATGTTGAGTGAAAAAAGGAAGCAAAAAGGAATACGTATCACATGATTCTATTTATATGAAGTTCTAGACAATGCAAATGTGTCTGTAGAAACAAAAGCAATTTAGTGATTGCCTGCAAATGTTGATTACAGAAAGAGGTAGAGGGAGAGATGACAAAGTGAACTGAGGAAACTTTTCAATGAATGATATTTTCAGTTTCTTGACTGTAGTGATGATTTCACAGGACTATATACATGTCACAACTTACTAAATTTTATGATTCAGACTTGTGTAACTTATTATAAGTCAATTATACTTTAATAAAACTATTAAAAATAAAAACTAAAAGAAGATAGATGGGCACTACTTATATATCAAGTAAAAAAAGTCCGGGGAACAATATGTATATTATCATCCTAATCTTGTAGAAAAAAGTGACACAATACATACATATGTTTATATAAACCTTAAAAAGTCTGCAAATACAAATTTATGCTAACAGTGGGCCACATAAGAAAGTTAGAAAAGAATTCAGGAATAGCTATGGATGTTTTGCTTTATACATAGCACATTTTTATGAAAAGCAAACTATGTGACATTTAATTTATATAAATAATGACCTTAAAGGAATTAGGAAACATCTTATAAATATATTTTAACTCTTTTCTTCTCATTCCTGATTTGTATTTCATCAAGAAAAATGATTTATTATTTCAAGATTTGTAGCATAAGGGGAATATTTGTCTTTACTAAAATTATTATTTCAATTTATAGTTTAGTCTTTTAATCTTGACTACTCCAAGATATATATAGAGAGATAGACAGATATACCTTTAAATTTTTAAAACTTTGTAAACACCAGATAAACAAAAACAAAATTTAAAACAATGATAAGTTAAACTTATATAGAAATTTTAAAAATTTTTATTAGTAGTAAATTAAAATCTTGGTTAAATATTTAGACCCTGCAATGTATACAGATGGTCTCTCTGTGTGAGTGAAATCTAAAATAAAAAGAACAAAATAGCTAAAACAGTCAAAGTGGCAAACTCAAGGCTCAGAAATCTGGCTGCCTCTAGGGTATAATTGCATTTCTTTCCAGGGAACCACACACCTTGAATTAATTAGAACATTTTGATTTTTTTTAACTTTATCTTCGTTTGGTATATAACAGAAAAAAAGAAAAAAGCTACAAAAATGGCTCTATGAATGTTTACTCATAACAATCCTAGGTTAAACTTTTTAGCATATAGGTCAGTTTAAGGACACAACAGATCTTTACATCTAAATAGACAGCATTTCAATTGGCCTACAGCCTGACAAAGTTATATAATTCTTATAAATTAATAATGGGATTTAAATGTCAAGACACCCTATAGTAAATAAAAGAAACCTATGGTAAAGAAACCGATAATTCCTGCCTAGACAGGCTGCTAATAGAAATTATTTTTTATCTCAAATAACCTTGAAACATGGTCAATTGCCAACCTAACAAATGGTTTGTAACAAATAGTTCTTGTTCTGAAAATACATTTGCAAATCTTATTGTCTTACTGTTTGGAAATTGTGATATTTTCTTTGTTTAAAAAGCAATGCTAGGCCGATAATGGTGACTCAAGCCTGTAATCCCAGCTCTTTGGGAGGCCGAGGTGAGGGTATTGCCTGAGTCCACGGGTTCGAGAACAGCCTGGGCAACTTGGCAAGACATCATCCTTACAATATATCAAAAAAATTAGCTGGACATGGTAGTGCGCGCCTGTAGTTCCCACTACTTGGAAGGCTGAGGTGGAAGGATCACTGGAGCCCAGCAGGTCAGCATTGAGGTGACTGTGAGCATGCCACTGCACTCTAGACTGGGCAACAGAGTGAGACTCTAACTCAAGTAATAATAATAATAATGCTAGATTTAGTTCTAGGCAGGCTACTGAAATCTAACATTACTAAAGCCCACTTTGATGCCTAACATAATGCATACAGTATATCTTTTGATTACCAAGGAATAGAAGAAATGCCATTTCAAATACTGATTTTAATAAATAAAAAAATAAATAATGGAATTTTAACTTGAAACTTGAAAAAGCCATCATCCCTTGTTAAAGTAGTAGCTAGGACTTCTCATTTTCTCCATAGTTCTCTTTATGGTATAAAGCAGAATCAGCATACAAAACTATAAAATGTCCTTATAAAGCAAAATAGACTTCTTATTCAAGATAGAAAACTGAATATATCCATTACTCTCATCTGCCTTCATAGATCTTTTTAAATGATACTAAATAATAAGAACAATGATTCACCATTATTTAAAAGATCACAACAAAATTCTAGAAAATGGGAAGAAGTTGAAAAGATGTCAAGCAGAGCAGAGGCAACATTGAGTAGAATGCATATTGTAGAAACTTCTGTTGATTGGGGAAGGCAAATTGTCTGTCAAACTCTACAAAATCTCTGGATTCAGATGTGATGAAACACTGTACATAAGGAGTAAAAAAAATTAAGGCTGAAACATAGTTTATTTAAAGTTCTGTATACCAACCTCCAACTTCCACATAGAAGGGTCCACAGCCAGGTATTAAGTTTAAGTTAAAATTAAGGCATTTTTGGACTACAGAAAGATAGGGTTAATTTGCAGCTAGATGAGAATAGCTCAACCAGTATCTCCCAAATGCCTACCAGTGGAGTATAAAAGACCCTTTGGTAATTGTGCCTTGGTTCCCCTGAAACCAAGATAACCTTGCACATATCTTGGTTCATAATGCAAAAAAGAAGCATCTCCTTTTCAACTGAGAAAAGATTCCTATAGGAGGCACCTGGAAAAATCAGAACTCTTGATAATTGCCTGCCCTTATTTCTTCTGTTGTGCAAAATTTCCTTTACTTTTATTAAAGCCTTACTTGGCAATACCCTGTGAAGTCTTTAGAGTTTTTTTCAATGATCTTAACCTGAACAATTGCTGCATTTGAATAGAATAAACTGTGGACAAAATGAAGCAAATCACTAAGGGTATAGCATCCCAAAGGAATATCGTCCTATTTATAGTGCTTAGAGTCCCGTAGATTAATGTAAACTCACCCTAAAGTAAAACCAACCAGTTAACAAATCTTCATTACTTATACAACGCGTATAATTCTCTCATTCTTAAATAAATAAGCAAAAAAGAGTGTCTAGATGCTTGGGGAAAACAGTATTTGAAAATAAATGTAAAAACTGACCAAGAAGAAACAAATAAATCTATGTAACATTAAACAGATAAAAATGAGCTTTAAAAAACCATCACTTTTATTGTGACTCAAGAAAATATAATAACTCAAATTATGATACTTTGTAGTAAAGCCAAGTGTTTTAAAATTAAAATTATGATTGAAAAAATAAATTTTTCAACATCAGCAAGATAGTGGAGTAGGAAGCCCTGGACCTTTCTTCCTTCCCAAACCCCCCATCCACCCCTAAGCATACCAATTTGGCAACAATTTACAGATAAATTCACTTTATGATAAATCTTGATTTCCCCTTTGAGTCAATCGTTGTTCAAGAATATGCTTTTTAATTTACATGCAGTTGTAAATTTTTCAGTTTTCCCTTTGCTGTTGAATTTCATTTATATTTTTTGATGTATTCTGCTAATATTGCAATGTTGTGTGTTTCTCCCTCCTCCAGTTCTGTCAATTTTTGCTCTGTATATATAGGAGCTCTGATATTGAGTTCATATTAATTTATACTTGTTATATCTTTCTGGTAGATTCGCCCTTTTATTATCATGTAATGTTTTTATTTGTCTCTTTTGACTATTTTTGACTTACAGTCTATTTTGTCTGATATAAGTATAGCCACACCTGTTCTCTTTTTTATACCATTTGTAAAAAAACGTATTTTCCATCCTTTTACTTTCAGCCTATATGTGTCCATAACTCTAAAATAATTCTTGCAGACAGCATAGTTGGGTCTTACAAAAAATCGATTCAGACACTGCTTGAATCTATTTATATTCAAATGACTTATGTGTGGAAAAGATTTATTATTGCTGTTTTGTTCATTGTTTCCTTTTGTTGATTTTTGGTATTAATATGTTTTGATTTCTCTCCCTTTTCCTTTTGAGTAATTTCTATATGCAATTTTTTGTAGTTAGATTGATATTTACATATCTTACAGTTATATCAGTCTGTTTAAAGCTGATAACTTATTTTAATCACATACAAAAACTATACATTTAAGCTTTTCTTCTCCTGCACAATTTATATTATTTTTGTCAGTTCACATTGGGCATCTTTTGACATATTTTTGGTGATACTTATTTTAAATACTTTTGTCTTTTAATGTTTATGCTACAATTAAAAGTGATAGACCCAACACCATTCCAATGATATAATACTCTGATTTGACTATATATGTACCTTTACCAATGAGTTCTATGTTTTTAATATTATTATGCTGTTCACATTGTTTTGTTTCAAACTGAAGAATTCGCATTGGAATTTCTTGTAGGAAGGGTTCTAGTAGTGATGAATTCCCTTAGTTTTTGTTTTTAAAAGTCTTTACTGAATCTTCATTTTTTTTAAAAGAATATTTTTGCTGGATATAGAATTCTTAGTTGGCAGAGTTTTTTGGTTTCCTCTCTCTCTGTCTCTCTCTCTCATTGTTTTCTGCATTTTGAGTATATCAACTCAACATCCAAATTTCTGTACTTCTGATCTGCTACGTTTGTGTTTAAAAAACAATCTACTCACAGTCTAATGAGAGTTTTCTTGTATATGATAAGTCACTTTTTGTATTTCTCTCAAAATTATAAGACTATAAGTCTTAATCCTTTGACAATTTAACTATAATGTGTCTTGGTATAGATCTGAGTTTGTCTTATTTGGTGTCCTTGGGCTTCTGAATCTGGATGTCTGCATCCTTTCTCAGATTTTAGACATTTTCAAATATTATTTATTTATTTTTGTTTAAAAGATGTGGGGTACAATTCAGGATTAGATATGCAAGTAGTCATCATACAGGTAAAATTTGGGCTTCCCTTTCAGTCCCCACTTTGCCTGGTTTGAGATCAGATACCTTTATTGATGTTATGTGGCCTTCTCTGGCAGTTTCCAGCTACTGCCAATCCCCTTCTTATAGCATTATGGTGAATGCTCAGGATTTGCTTATGCGTGAGAATATGTGGTACTTAGTTCTTTGTTTCTGTGATAAATTGCTGAGTATTATAGACTCTAAATCTATCCAATTTGCTGCAAAGTCCATAATTTTATTCTTATTTATGACTGCATAATATTCCACCATGTATGCATACCAAATTTTTTTATCCAGTCCAGTTTCAATGGGCAGCATGATTGGTTCCATGTTTTTGCTATTGTAAATAGTATTTTCAGCTATTATTTATTTGAATAAACTTTGAGATCTCTCTCTTTCCCTCTCTCTCTCTTTTTTGGAATCCCATAATGTATATGTAGGCTGGCATGATGGTTTCCCATATGTCTCTTAATCTTCCCTCTCTCTTTTTCACTTTTTTCTTTTTTTTCTCTTGATTAAATTATTTTCAGTGAACTGTCCTTGAGTTTGCTTTTATGAATTAATGATATTTTGTTTATTTGCTTTTCACTGACAAGTAAAAAATTATATATATATATATATATTTATGGTACACATTATAATGTTTTCATTTGTGTATACATTGTAGAATGTCTATATCAAGCTATTCAACATATGCATTTCCTCACATACTCATCATTTTTGTGTGTGTGGTGAGAACACAAAATCTATTATCTCAGCAATTTTTGTTATTTAGTGTAGTCACCATGATGTACCGTAGATCTTTTAAATTTATTCCTCTTGCTTAAATAAATTTTTGTGTTCATTGACCAAGAGCTTCTCATGTCCTCCACCTCTCATCCTCTGGTAACCTCCATTTTACATTGTTTCTGTAAGTTCATTTTTTTCACACTCCACATATAAGAGAGATCATACAGTATTTGTCTTTCTGTGCCTTGTTTATTTTTCTTAACATAACGTCTCCCAAATTTATCCATGTTGTCACAAATGACCAGTGAGCCCCAACAACTCAATAGCAAGAAACCAAATAAATCAATTTAAAAATCAGTAAAGAATCTGAATAAACATTTCTCAAAAAAAGACATACAAATGTCCCACATGTGTGTGAAAAAGATCTCAGCATCACTAATCATGAGGAAAATGCAAATTAAAAATACAATAAGAGCAAATCACAATGTGACAAGGAAATTTCTTTTGTAAAGCTGAATAGCATTTTATTGTGTATGTACACCACACAATTTCTTTATCCATTTTACTGTTGATGGATACTTAGGTTGATTCCATATCATGGCTATTGTGAGTAATGCTGCAATTAATATGGGAGTATTGATATATCTTCCACATACTAATTTGAATTATTTTGGATATATACTCAGTAGTGGAATTGTTGATTCATACAGTGTTAGGTTGGTGCAAAAGTAACCGCAGTTTTTGCACTATTGAAATTTACTGTTTTTATATTGGAATACGTTCTTAAGTAAATGTGGTTATGTTATAGATTATTTTAATGTGCATTTCTTAATTCTTTTGCTAATGATTTATTACTTGCTATTTATTTTAGATTATGGAAATGATGTTAGACAAAAAGCAAATTCAAGCAATTTCCTTATTTGAGTTCAAAATGGTTTATAAAGCAATGGAGACAACTCACAACATCAACAACATATTTGGCTCAGAAACTGCTAATGAATGTCCAGTGCAATGGCAGTTCAAGAAATTTTGCAAAGAAGACAAGAGCCTTGAAGATGAGAAGGGTAGTAGCCAGCCATCGGAAGTTGACGATGACCAACTGAGATCAATCATCGAAGCTGATGCTCTTACAACTACAGGAGAAGTTGCCTAATAACTCAACATTGACCACTCTATAGTCATTTGGCATTTGAAGTAAATCGGAAAGGTGAGAATGCTCAGTAAGTGGGTGCCTCATTTGTTGGGAGCCGGCCACGGAGGCCCACTGAGCATTAGGGATCAGGAAGGGCCGTTGACCCCGAGACCACTAGGATGCATTCGGGAGCTATTGACCCCATTTCCTCCCCCTTTCTACTCAGCACTAACCAGATTAAGCTCCTGTGAGCTCAAAACATAAAAACTCTGAGACCGGGACGAACACAAGCTAACTTTAGAAGCTCATTGCTCCCATTCTTCCTCAAACTGCAGTTTTGACTTTCACACAACTTATAATTCAAACTCGTGTCACATCTAAGAGCCTTAGTATTGGTCACAGGCTTCTGGGTCATGATCTTAGGATTTATTGAATGTGTAAATTGTAGAATACAGTTTTAGAAGACAGCCATTTTGTTGAAAGAATGCAGCTGGGTTACTTGAAGGTAGCCCACTGTGAATTTTGGACTGGGCCACATTCCAAACATTCTGGGAAGGGCCACTTTCATTTGCAAAGTAAATACTTAAGCTTCTATAGAATTGTTTAACTTGGCATAAATCAATGAGCTTAGGATGAAAAAGTTTATAGAATATGTCAGTCACAGATTAGGTTATCCTTGTTATGGGATTTTAAGATTATCATATGAAAAGGGTTTAAAGGCAATCATTGATTAAGTTTTCATGGATTAAGGTTTCTGGTGGGTGGGGGACGCCCCTCCCACATCTGATTTTGTGTATAAAAGACCCGTTGTAATTCTCAATAACACACACATCGCTTCTGCACTAGACCAGAGTCCAGTCTCTTTCTCTCTCTCTCTCTCTCTTTCTCTCTTCTTTCCCCCAATCGCCAACGCCGTCTCCACCTTTGGGGTACCCTGAACCCAGCTGGAGCTCATCCCTGGCACTCATTGAATGATCAAAAATTTTTTTTTAAATGGTTGTTTTGGAGTGTCATCTTCTCTTATTCTATGCAACAATGAACCATTTCTTGATCTGATTGTGACATGTAACAAAAAGTGGATTTTATATGACAACTGGCAATGACCAGCTCATGGTTGGACTGAGAAGAAGTTCCAAAGCACTTCCCTTAGCCAAACTTGCATCAAAAAAAGGTCATGGTCACTGTTTGGTGGTCTACTGCCAGTCTGAGCTCCTATTTTCTGAGTCCCAGTGAAACCATTACACCCAAGAAGTATGCTTGGCAAATCCATAAAATTCACCAAAAATTATAGTGCCTACAACCAGAATTAGTCAACAGAAAGGGCCCAATTCTTCTCCATGGCAATGCCTGACTATATATCACACAACCAACACTTCAAAAGTTGAACAAATTGTGCTATGAAGCTTTGTTCATCCACCATATTCACATGACCCCCTCACTAACCAACTATCACTTATTCAAGCATCTCAACAATTTTTTTGCAGGGAAAATGCTTCCACAGCCAGCAGGATGCAGAAAATGGTTTCCATGAGTTTGATGAATCCAGAAGCATGAATTTTTACACTACAGGAATAAACAAACTTATTTCTCATTGGCAAAAAAACATGTTGATTGTAATTGTAATGGTTCTTATTTTGATTAATAAAGATATGTGGAAGCTAATTATAATGATTTAAAATTCATGCTCCAAAACTGCAATTACTTTTGCACTAACCCAATAGTTGTGCTTTTAATTTTGGGGGGGAACCTCCATACTTTTTACATAATAGCTGAACTAATTTGCAGTGGCTGTGCTAATTTGCAATTCCACTAACAGTGTATAAGGGTTTTCTTTTCTCCACATTCACCAAAACTTTTTATCTTTCATATTTTTGACAATAGTTATTCTAACAAGAGTGAGAAGATTTTTAATTTGCATTTTCCTCATGATTAGTGATTTGAGCATTTTGTTAATGTACCTGTTGGCCATTTGTATGTCTTTGTTTTTTCAGAAATGTTTATTCAGATTCTTGACCCATTTCTTAATTGGGTTATTTGTTTTATTGCTTTTGGGTTGTTTGAGTTCCAAATGTAAATTGGATATTAACCTCTTATCCAAGGTACTATTTGTAAATATTTTCCAGTAGTGGGAAACTACCAGGGGAGAGTGGGGGCGGAATTGATAGTAGTGGGAAACTGCCAGGGGTGGAGATGGCACACCTCATCAACAAGGGTATCTGCATAATGAGCATTTGTATACCTAATCCTGAATTGTACCCCACATAATTTAAAATAAAAATTTTTTTTAATGAAAATACATACATATATATATTTCTATCATTTTGTGTTTTATCTCTTCATTCTGTTGATTGTTTTCTTGGCTATGCAGAAGGTTAATATAATCCCATATGTCCACCTTTGTTTCCTGGGCATTTGGAGTCAGATCCAAAACCTTTTGCTAGACCAATGTCATGGATCTTTCCTCTGTGTTTTCTTCTAGTACTTGTAGTTTTATAATTTCAAATCTTTTGTTAAAGTCTTTAATTCATTTTGAGTTGATTTTTGTTTATGGTGTGGATGAAAGTCTAGTTTTATTATTCTGCATGTAGATATCCAGTTTTCCCAATACCATTTTAAAAGAAACTATCTTTTCACCAGGAAATAGAAACTTAGAAATCAGCAGACTTAAACTTTTAGTTAAGCAGATGAATAAGCTCTAAATATCTGCCATACAACATTGTACCTATCCTAATACAAACATATATTATGTATTGTATACTTAAATTTTTATTGACAGGGTATACCACATACTACATAAACTTACCACAATAAAATAAAATTTTAAAAAATGAAAAATAAAAATTTCAATAGGATGTTTAAAATAAAGATTTACAAATATGAAAGAATTGATAGGCTATCTAGTGATCTCATCTAAGAATCCGGCTATCCAACTGATATGACTTTGAGTAAGAGAGAAGAAAAATAAAATGTAGGGAAAATTATGTAAAGAATATGAAGATAAAATTTTTTGGCATTAAATAGAGATTCAGATCTTCAAGAAAAAAGTTCCAAGTTTCAACTAGAATAATTTTTTAAAGCCTCCAAATAAATGTATTATTGTGAACTTTTAGACCACAAAAGATAACTAAAAGTTTGCCAAAAGGAACAACAAACAATCAGAAAGAATGGATTATTTTCAAAAGAAAAGAGAGTTAGATCCGCATCCAAATTTTCATCAGCAATAATAAAGGTCAGACAATAATTATGTCAATTTCTTCAAGGTTCTGTGGAAAAATAATTTTCAGTCTAGGATCCCATCCAAACTTATTTACAAATGTTTGGTTAAGAAAAAAACATTTTTATAACTAAAAATAATCAGTTATTTCTCTCCCATGCAAGTTATATTGGGAGTGTATACTGGGAGGGTATACAATGGCAATATTAGATTGCAAATTTTAAAAATTACAGTGTCTAGGAAAATCAACCAAATCTTAAAAAAATGAAGTAATGAATAAGTCTAAGTTATTTTGATTTACAACTAGTCCAGAATGAAGTCGAAAGTCAGAGTAGACTAAAAGATGCACTTTTAATTTGGGGGGGAACCTCCATACTTTTTTTCATAATAGCTGAACTAATTTGCAGTTGCTGTGCAGTTCTCCATACATTCTCTCTCTCTCTCTCTCTCTCTTTGTCTCTCTCTCTCTCTCTCTCTCTCTCTCTCTCTCTCCCCCCCTCTCTCTCTCATACACACACACACACACACACACACACACACACACACACACACACATTCACACACAGAAGAAATGGGAGAAAGAATTCTGTAGAATCAGTATTATTATTGCGAGTTTGAGTAAGAGATGATGATATAAAATATACCAAGTAGATAAAATGCAACAAAAAACTATACAGAAGCCAAGGTTCAAATATGAGGCAATGTTTTCAAATTAGATTTTCTGTGGGATAACAAAAATAGAGTACATTCCAAAACATAGACAATAATAATTAAGAAGTCAAGAGGCAATAAGAAGATGGTAATAAAGACATATGCTTATTCTTTCAACAACAAAAAAAGGCAATCAAAAATGCTAGAAAATAAGGACAGTATAAAAAGATTGCTTTAAGAATATGATGCGAACTAAAATATGGCACAGTTTCCAGCAACTGGAGAATTTTAAAGGGAAGAGCACATTTGAATTTTATATTCAACAAGGGCATGTGTCATTAAGATAACAATATATTAGCAATTTATATGAATATTAGCAAATTTATTTGTTCTTCACGAAACAGTATTTGCATAAAAACTATGCGAATGTTTTATTAGTTTTCAACTTTCAGAAATAACCTATAGGCAAACATCCTGTTTGAAAAGTAAATAGAATATGAGTGTTAGCAGCCTATATAAATTAATATATATCTGACAAAAGTTGGAACATAGAAATGAAGGAAAAGGTGGTCAAAAGAACAGGAGCTCTAACAGTTATTAAAAGTGCAAAGCCAAGAGATATCACCTACAATTGAAAGAGTAAGATATCTATGTTATAAATATTTTTATATTATACAGATATTATTATGAAAAAAACTAGAAAATGATGACATAACTATGTGTAGATTTTCCAGATAAAGAGTGATAGATTGAGATAAATTCTCTTTTCTCATAACAGGAAAAAAATAAAACCTTATTAAGCTGACAAAAAAAAAAATAACAGTATAAACGTGCTATTTCAAGACACTATTTCAAGACCCCAAATCAAGAAAACAAATGGTATTGCTGTGGTGAGCAACATCGGTGACAAAGAGAGCAGTTTATTTTTTATTTGTATTTCCATTCCATTTGATTTTTAACTTGTTTTAATGTGATATTTTGATTTTTAAAATATTTTGTGTGATAAAGTGTAGACAAGCAGAGGACATAATTTCACAATAACATGTGGGAAGCCACAAATGAAGCAGGCTTGATATGAGTTCTCAGCAGAATTAAATGAGTCAATCTGTAGTTTAGAATTCCAGAAAATCATGGTTCTTTAGGTATAAAGAGCTATGAAGACAGGGTAGGTAAAAGTCTCTCAGCCTTTTCTCAATCTAATCATATAAGAGCTTCCAGTACCCACTGATGAGCTGGGCACCTTTTGAAGAATGTTTACCTGTTATTTATGAAATAGACACCCATCAAGGGGCTCAGTGGCTCAGCCTGTAATCCCGTGCCTTTGGGAGGCTGAGGTGAGTGGATAGCCTGAGCCCGCGGGTTCAAGACCTGCCTGGGCAGCAAGACCTCATCTCTACAATAAATCAAAAATTAGCCGGGCATGGTAGCGCATGCCTGTAGTTCCAGCTACTCAGAAGGCTACGGCAGAAGGATCGCCAGAGCCCAGCAGGTCGAGGCTGCAGTGGCCGGGAGCGGCCACTGCACTCCAGTCTGGGTGACAGAGTGAGACTCCAACTCAAAAAAAAAAAAAGAAAGAAATAGACATCCATAAACTTCAAAAACACAAGCCATTCATCAAACTTCTTAAGAACATCATCTCCCAGACTCTGAAATAAAGGCATTCTCTTTGATAAACTAACTCTATAACTGTCAGGATAATCTGAGGTGTTGCACACACTTTTATCAACAAAAATAAGTCTTTCTTCATATATAAAATTAATATGCATTGTTTAGTTTTTCAGAATGTATGCTACTTTTGTACTTTATAGATATCATTCTTTTAAAAAATAGAACAAAATGATTTTTTAAAATATGTTGTGAAATATTCCATATGTTTATATGTCAATGAACTTTAATGCTATTTTAAGATATATATTCAAGCTAATGAAGCCAGCCTAATTTTCCTACAGAAGTAATGATTACAGTTTTTTTTAATAAACATAAAAAGTGATCCTCTAGTCTAAAAGCTTGAAACTTACATTTGTCTTATCTGAATTCCTTTCTCAGGAAACCCACCCTCAGACCTTTAGTATGAAGAAATTGAAATTCACCAGATCAGATCACCACATTCAGAAAATAGATTCCAGACTCCTCTCTAATTTCTGTTTATCAACTCCTTTTCCTCATTCCTCCTTAATTTCTGTTTTTTATGTTCCTAACCACTATATAAATCTCTGACTTCAATGGAATCAAGAGTTAGATTTGAAACAGATTCTCCCTTTCTCCTTTGCTGATATTACTCAAATAAAAAGCCTTCTTTCCTGGTACTACTAGTTGTCTCAGCAATTGGATTTCCATGTGGAAAGCAACAGGACATTTACAAATCCTTAACTTTACAAAAACACTAAGAAAGTGTGTGTTTTGGAAAGGGGAAATGAGAACACCTTGAAACAAGCGCTCCATGAGGTCATTCAAGAGAACTTCCTCCATATTGCTATAGAAATGACCATCTAAGTGCAAGAGATTCAGAGAAATCCTGCAAGATATTATGAGAAGACCATCACCAAGACACATAGTAATCCACCTCCAAAAAGTCAGTATGAAAGAAAAAATCCTAAAGACAGCAAGAGAGAAAGACCAGACTGACTATCAGAAAACCCATCAGAATCACTCCAGATTTATTTGCAAAAATGCTACAAGCCAGAAGGAATTGGAGTCCAATTTTTAATGTTCTTAAAGATATGTAATTCCAGTCAAGAATTTCCTACCCAGCCAAGCTAAGCTTCATCAGTGTTGGAGAATGAAAATCCTTCCCAGACATACAATCCCTAAGAGATTATGCCGCCCTAGACAAGCCTTTCAGGAGACACTTAAGAAAGTGTTGAGCACAGGAGAATAAAAAGGAGAAAAAAAGTTTTGGGTCATGCACATCACAAAAGCATAGGAAAAAACAGAAGTAGCAGAACACACAGAGAAGCCACAAAAGTAAAAGCATACATATATAAATGCAGCAGTTAAAAAGAAACAAAGCAACTCCATGGGAGCCCTATGACAGTAATAAACTCTTACATATCAATCAACTTGAATGTGAACTCTCACATATCAATCAACTTGAATGTGAAGAGATATAGAGTGACAAACTGAGGGAAAATACATGATCCATCAATCTTCTGCCTCCAAGAAACTCATCTCACTGCAAAAGATGCACACAGACTCAAGGTTGGAAGCTGGAAAACAACAATCAGGCAAATGAAAAACAGGAGAAAGCAGGCATAGCTTAGTCTAATATCTGACAAAGCAAACTTCAAGTCATCAAAAATTAAAATGGACAAGGAAGGACACAACATAATGATAAAAGGCCCAATTCACCAGCAAGAAATTTCCATCCTAAACATATGCATCCAACATAGGAGTACCAGGTTTTATAAGACAACTATTAAGCAAACTAAAATAGGACATTGTCTCTCACACAATCATAGTAGGAGGCAAAAACACCACCAACAGCTTTAGATGGATAATTGAGGCAAAAAACTAACAAAGAGATTCAGAACCTCAACTAGATCCTTAATAAATGAACCTAATGGACATCTACAGAACAATTCACCCAACAAATACAGAGTGTACTTTCTACTCATCAGCACATGGAACATGCTCCAAGATTAATCACATTCTTGCACATAAATCAAGAATGAGCAAAATTCAAAAGACTGAAATAAGTAATGCATCTTCTCAGAATACAGTGGAATAAAAATAAGTATCACCACCAACAAGATCCCCCCCAAAACACAGAAAGACATGGACTCTAAACAACATGCTGTTGAATAACTTCTGGATCAATAAAGTCAAGACAGAAATAAAAAGATTCCCAGAAAAAAAAAAAAACCAAAGCACATTTTATCAGAATTTCTTAAATGCCATGAAAGCAGTGTTGGAAGAAAACTCATAACATTGCATGCACAAATCAAAAAAACAGAAGGATCACAAATAGACTGCCTAATTTCACAGCTAAAGGAGTTGGAAAGGCAAGATCACCTAAATCCTAACCTCAACAGAAGAATCCAGATTACCAAGATAAAAAATCACAGTTGCAGGATATAGGAGACAAATATATTGTGGAAAGAATCAACAAGACCAATACCTGATTCTTTGAAAGTATAAGTAAGATTGACAGTCCCCTGGTCAGATTTACTTAAAAAAGAGAGAGAGCTCAACCTGTAATCCTGTGCCTTTGGGAGGCTGAGGTGAGTGGATTGCCTGAGCCCGCGGGTTCGAGACCCGCCTGGGCAGCGAGACCTCATCTCTACAATAAATCAAAAATTAGCCGGGCATGTGCATGCTTTTTTTTGTGATGTGCATGACCCAAAACTCAAAAAAAAAAAAAAAAGAAAGAAAGAAATGCAAAAGGCAAAGCCACAACTGACCCTGAAGAACTTTAAAAGATTATCAGAGATTACTATAAAGCCTGTATGTAAATAAACTAGAAAATCTAAAGGAAATGAAGCACTTTCTGACACCACACTACCACCCAAGTTTGAAACAAGAAGAAATTGAAACTGTAAACACCAGCAAGAGATCAGGAAATTGTCTCATTCATAAGAAATCTACCTACCAAAAAAAGGCCCAGACTCAATGACTTCCCAACTGAGTTCCACAAGACATATGAGGAGGAGCTAATGCCAATCTTATTGAAAGTATTCCAGGCAATTGAGAAAGATGGAATGCTCCCAACTCATTTTATGAAGCCAACATTATACTAATACCCAAACTTGGCAAAGACCCAACAAGGAAAGAGAATTACACACCGATCTCCTTGATGAACATAGATGCAAAAATTCTAAACAAGATTTAAGCAAGTCAGATCTAACAACACATCTCAAGAATTATCCACCATGACCAAGTAGGCTTCATTTCTGGGATGTGGGGCTGGTTCATCATTTGCTAGATCATAGACGTAATTCAGCACATCAAAATATGCAAAACCAAGAACCAAATGATTATATCATTAGATACAGAAAAAGTATTTAACAAAGTCCAGCATCACTTCTTGAGCACCTAGGCATAGAAAAACATTCCTCAAAACAGTAAGCCATCAACAATAAACCCAACAGCGAACATCTTTTTTAATGGGAAGAAATTGAAAGCATTTCTCCTGAGAACAGGGACAAGACAAGAATGCCCACTCTCACCCCTCCTATTCAACATAGTGTTGGAAATCCTAGCCAGAGCAAGTAGCAAGAGAAGAAAATCAGGGGTATCCACATAGGAAAAAGAAAGTCAAACTACCTCTCTTTGAGAACAATATGATGTATCTTGAAAACCTTAGGGAGTCTGTCAAAAGACTTCTCACACTAATAATCAACTTCAGTAAAATCTCAAGGTACAAAAGACAGTTGCGTTTCTATATACCAGCAACAAGCAGACAGAGTGCCAAAAAAAAAAAAAAGAAAGAAATTCCATTTGCAATAGCCAAAAAATTAAGAAAGAAAAGAGAAAGAAAGGAATACATTGGCATTCGCCTAACCAGAGAAGTGAAAGATCTTTACAATGAGATCTACAAATTGCTGCTCAAAGAAATCAAGGATGACACAAACAAATAATGAATAAATATTCCATGCTCATGGATTGGAAGAATCAATATTGTCAAGATGTCCTTTCTACACAAGTCAATCTACAGATTCAATAAATTACCTGTCAAATTAAAAACATCATTTTTCTCAGACTTGGAAAAAATAATACAGAAAAACATATGGGAAAAAATATATAACACGGATAGCCAAAATAACCCTCAACAAAGGAACCAAGTGGGAGGTATCACACTTCCAGACTTTAAACTTTACTACATGGCAGTGGTAACCAAAAATGCCTGGTATAGGTGCAAGAATAGTCACACAGACCAATGGAACAGGAGAGAGATTCCAGAAGCAAAAACTCAATCTCTCACCAACTCCTCTTCGACAAAGCCACCAATAACAACCACTAGGGAGAGGAGACCATATTTAGCAAATGGCGATGGGAAAACTGCCTGACCACATGCAGAAGAATAAAACTGGACCCCTTCCTATCACCACATTAAAAAAAAACCCTAAATGTATAAAGACCTAAACGTAAAACCTCAAACTATAAAAATGCTAGAAGAAAACATAGGAAACACTGTTATGCTCGTCAAAGTAGGCAACCAATTTTGAACAAATCCCCAAAAGTGAATGCCATAAAAGCAAATTTAGGCAAATGGGACCTCATCAAACTGAAAAGTTTTTGTACAGCAAAAGAAACCATTAAGAAACTGGGGAGACAAGCCAAAGAATTAAAAAACATATTTGCTAATTGTGTGTCTGACAAAGGTCTAACATCCAGGATCAACAAGGAACTCAAACGAACTAAATGGAGACAAAAAATCCTATTAAAAAGCGGGCCAAGGACATAAAAGACAATTTTCAAAAGAAGATATACAAGCAGTGAAGAGATACATGAAAAAATGCTCAGCCTCACTAATCATCACATAAATACAAGTCAAAACTACAAGGAGATACCACCTAACTCCAGTAAGGATGGCCTTCATTCATAAATCAAAAAACTGGCCAGGCTTGGTGGGTTCAGCCTGTAATCCCAGCATTTTGGGAGGCCGAGGCGAGTGGATTGCCTGAACCGAATGGTTCGAGACCAGCCTGGGCAACTTGGCGAGAACTTGTCTCTACAATAAAATACAAAATAGCGGGGTGTGGTAGTGTGCGTCTGTAGTTCCAGCTACTCGGAAGGCTGAGGTGGAAGGATTGCCAGAGTCCAGTAGGTCGACAGTTAGGGTGACCATGAGTGTGCATGCCACTGCACTCCAACCTGGGCCAAGGAGTGAGACTCCGACTCAAAAATAAATAAATAAATAAATAATAATAAACAACAGATGCTGGTGTAGATGCAGAGAAAAGGGAACAGTTCTATACAATTGATGGGAGTGCAAGCTAGTTCAGCCTCTATGGAAAGCAATATGACAATTCCTAAAATAAAAAAAAAAAAAAACTAAAAATTGACCTTCCATATGATCTAGCAATCCCTCTCCAGGGAATATGCGTTGAGGAACTTAAATCATTCTACAAAAAAGACAACTGCACATGCATGTTTATTGCTGCACTACTCACAACAAAACATGTTACCAGCCCTACTGCCATAGAAAGCAGACTGGATAAAGAAAATATGGTACATATGCACAATGTAGCATTACACAGCCATTAAGAAGAACAAAATTGCTGGGCTCGGTGGCTCAGCCTGCAATCCCGCGCCTTTGGGAGGCTGAGTGGATTGCCTGAGTCCGCGGGTCCGTGACCCGCCTGGGCAGCGAGACCTTATCTCTACAATAAATCAAAAAATCAGCCGGGCGTGGTAGCGCGCACTGTAATTCCAGCTGCTCGGAAGGCTGAGGTGGAAGGATCGCCGGAGCCCAGCAGGTTGAGGCTGCAGTGGCCGCTCCTGGCCAGGAGCGGCCACTGCACTCCAGTCTGGGCGACAGAGTGAGACTCAAACTCAAAAAAAAAAAAAAAAAAAAAAAAAAAATCATGAACTTCACAGTAATTGGATGGAGTGGGAAACCATCATACTTAGCGATCTATCACAGAAATAAAGAACTAAATACTGTATGTTTTCTCTCATAAGAGGGACGTGAACATTAATCACATTAGTATAAGGGAGGGATCAGCTGTTGCTAGACACTGTCAGTGGGCAGGAGAGAGGGAAAGAGGGCATACAACAATACAAGGGTACCTGATTCTAAACCAGAGAAAGGTAGGGGACCAGTTGGAGACCCATTCACCTTCATGCAGCCTACTTGTGTAGTTAATCCTGATTTGTACCCCCACATCTCTATAATAAAATAAAAATAAAATAGAGAAGTTTTGTGCTTTGGAATATATATGTATATATTCCAATATAATATGCATATATTCATTATATTATATATTAGGTCAGAAAATAAATTGTGAAATTATGCATTTGCATGTCTATGCCATATATATCAGCATCCTTGAGCCTTCACATTGAAAAGAAAAGGTGTAAAATACAAAGAAAACACAAAAAACTAAAACATCAAAACCACAGATAATGTCCATAGGGTAAACTCAAGAACAGAGAAAACTTAATACCTTCAGTTAATTAAAAAGAAATCCTTGAAAGGGAAATACAATATTATATGATCTTATTAAAATCTAAGTAATTTTAATCTTAATTAATGCACCTATATAAAAATAAGATTAAAAATTAATCTATTAAAATTATTGGCTGTGATTTTGTTAAGTAGTATAACAAATTTTTATATAAATGAAAATACTTCTGGCCTCCTCTTTTTTTCCCTTCCTAGTGTCTGTCAAAGCCAAATTATAAAAGTCTAAATTATTTCCAAATAATCCTTAATGTTTCTAATCACAATGGAGCAAATTTTACTGGACTTCTAAAAATTTACTGCAATACTACAATTTTAACAACTAATAGTCTTTTAAAATATTATGAATCAAATGGTTTAAATTGGCCTTTAATGGTTTTTGCCTGAAAGTGGTATTATAAATGTAAAAGAAATGTTTAATGAGGCACCATAAGATGAAATATGAGAAATTCAGTGAAATGTAGATAAAGGACTCTGACTCTTCTCCTAATAAATTTATTATCTAGATCTTGATGACAGGCAGTCGTCAGGTAAATATAACTAATTAAACTGAAACTAGAAATAGTGTTTCAGGGCCAATTCAATAGGAAAGATAATGGGGGACTTTAGAGTTAAGAGAGAGATTGTAGGAAAACAGATACATATAGAGACTATTACCTTCTTTATATTACTTTCTTATTTTAAATGGTGGGGTACAATTCAGGGTTTGGTATACAAATGGTCTTTTTTTTTTTTTTTTTTTTTTTTTTTTGAGTTGGAGTCTCACTCTATCGCCCAGACTGGAGTGCAGTGGCTGCTTCCGGCCACCACAGCCTCGCCTGCTGGGCTCCGGCAATCCTTCCGCCTCTGCCTTCTGAGTAGCCGGAATTACAGGCATGCACTACCACGCCCGGCTGATTTTTTGATTTATTGTAGAGATGAGGTCTCGCTGCCCAGGCAGGTCTCGAACCCGCAGGCTCAGGCAATCCACTCACCTCAGCCTCCCAAAGGCGTGGGATTACAGGCTGAGCCACCGAGCCCGGCTACAAATGGTCATTTTATAGGTAAACTTTGGGCCTCACTTTGGTCCTCACTTCATCTGGTTTGAGATAAGGTATCCTTATTGACGAAGTGTGCCACCCTCTCCCCTGGTGGTGTCCTGCTACTGTCAATTCCTTTCTTGTAGTATTATAATTGCTCAGGATCCACTTATGAGTGAGAACATGTGGTACTCAGTTCTTTGTTTCTGTGATCGATCACTCAGTATTATAGATTCTAAGTCCATCCAAGTTGCTGCAAAGTTCAAAATTTTGTCTGTCATTATGGCTGCATAATATATCATCATGTATATGTATCATATTTTTTATCCACTCCTCTTTTGATGTGCAGCACTGTTGATTCCATGTTTTTGCTATTGTGACTAATGCTGCAATAAACATGCATGTGAACAGCTGGGCAAGGTGACTCACACCTATAACCCCAGGACTTTAGGAGAACAAAGTGAGAGGATTGCCTGAGACCATGGATTCGAGACCAGCCTGAGCAAACTGGAGAGACCACATTCCTACAATAAATCAGAAAAATTAGCTGGCCATGATGGTGTGTGCTTGTAGTTCCACCTACATGGAAGACGGAGGTGGAAGGATCACATGAACCCAGCAGGTCGAGACTTGCAGCCGCCATGAGTTTGCCACTACACTCCAACCTGGGTGACAGAGTGATACTCCAACTTAAAAAAAAATACATGTGCTGGTATCTTTTATAGAGTGATTTGAGTTCCTCTGTGCATATACTCAGAAGGGAGATAGGGGGGTTGTATGGAAGGTCAAGTATTAGATCTTTTAGGAATTGCCACACTGTTTTCCACAGAGGTTGTACTAGTTTACACTCCCACCAACGGTGTAGAAGTGTTCCCTTTTTCCCCGCCTCTCCAGCATCTGCTTTTATTTATTTATTTATTTTTTGAGTAATTGATGATGGCCATTCTGATTGGAATTAGGTGGTATCTCAGGGTGGTTTTAATTTGCATTTCTTTGATGACTAGTAAGACTGAGTATTTTTTCATGTATCTGTTGGCTGCTAATATGTCTTCTTTTGAGAAGTGTCTATTCATATATTTTGCCTACTTTTTAATATGGCTATTTATTTTTTTCTTTTCAGCATGTTTGAGGTCTTTGTAGAGCCTTGATGTTAGGCCAATATCTGGATTTTGGCAAATATTTTTTTCCCAGTCTGTGAGCTGTCTCCCCACTCTCTTGGTTTCTTTGGCTTTGCAGAAGCTTTTTGGTTTGATGAGATCCCACTTATCTCTTATGACATGGACATTTGGAGTTTTGATCAGGAGTTGGTTGCCAGTTCCAATTTCCATAAGGGTGTCTTCTGCATTTACTAAGGTTCTTACAGGTTGAGGTTTTTACATTTAGGTCTTTGGTCCATTTAGAGCTGATTTTTGTGTATGGCGATAGGTAGGAGTCTTGTTTTAATCTTCTGCATATTGTCAACCAGTTTTCCCAGCACAACTTACTGAAAAACCTCACCTCTCCCCGGTTGTTGTTAGTGGAGGCTTTGTTGAAGATGAGTTGGCTGAGAAATTGAAGTTTTGCTTCTGGAATCTCTATCCTGTTCCTTTGGTCTACGTGCTTGCTCCTGTACCAATACCAGACTGTTTTGATTATTGTAGCCTTATAATAAAGTTTATAGAATGAAAGTGTAGCCGGGCTCAGTGGCTCAGCCTGTAATCCCGCACATTGGGAGACTAAGGTGAGTGGATTGCCTGAGCCCGCGGGTTTGAGACCCGCCTGGCCAACTTGTCGAGCCCTCATCTCTACAAAATCAAAAAATTAGCTGGGCGTGGTAGCGCGTGCCTGTAGTTCCAGCTACTTGGAAAGCTGAGGTGGAAGGATCGCCAGAGTCCAGCAGGTCAAGGTCGCAGTGGCCGGGAGCGGCCACTGCACTCCAGTATGGGCGACAGAGTGAGACTCCAACTCAAAAAAAAAAGAATAAAAGTGTGCTGCCTCCCACTTTGTTTATTTTCCTGACAATCATTTAGGCTATTTGTGGTCATTTATGTTTCCATAAGAATTTCTGTATTGTCATTTCTGGTCTGAGAAGAATGATGCTGGTAATTTAATGGGTATTATGTTAAATTTGTAGATTGCCTTGAGTAGGATGGACATCTTAACAATTTTGATTCTTCCAATTCATGGGCATGGTATTTTTCCATTTGTGTCATATTTGATTTCTTTGAGCAGTGTTTTGTAGTTTTTGCTATAAAGGTCTTTCACTTCTTTGGCTAGGCAATGGTGAGGTATTTCTTTTTTCTTTTCTTTTCTTTTTTTTTTTTTTTGTGGCCATTATGCGATTGTGCTGTTATTTGGGTTTCTGTTTGTTCATTGTTGGTGTATAGGAATGTGACTGTCTTCTGCACATTTATTTTATAACCTGAGACTGTCAAAGTCCTTTTGTCAGTGCAAGGAGGTTTTTTACAAAACTCTTGGATTTTCGAGGTATGGGATCATGTTATCTGCAAAGACGGATAACTTAACTTCCTCTTTTCCTATTTTGATACCTCTGATTTCCTTCTCTTTTCTAAATGCTCTAGCTAGGACTTCTAATACTATTTTAAACAAGAGGGTGAGAGTGGGCAGCTTTGTCCTGGTTTTCAGGGAAAATAACTCCAATTTCCATCTGTTTAGCAGTTTGTTGACTGTAGGTTTATCATTGATGGCTCTTATTATTTTGAGGTATGTTCCATCTATACCTAGGTTTCAAGGGTTTTTATCAAGAAGTGATGCTGGATTTTATTGAAAGCTTTTCTCATTTCTAATGATATAATGATGTGGTTCTTGGTTTTGCATCTGTTTATGTACTGAATTGCATTTATGGTCTTACAGATATTGAACCAGCCCTGAATCCCAGAGAAGACGCCTACTTGGTCATAGTGAATTATTTTTGAGATGTGTTGTTGGATCCGATTAGCTAGAATCTTATTGAGAATTTTTGCATCTATGTTCACTAAGGATTTTGGTCTGTAGTACTCTTTCTTTGTTGGATCTTTACCTGGTTAAGTATCATTGTGATGTTAGTTTCACAAAATGATTTGAGGAAAGGTCTGTTTATCTCAATTGCCTGGAATACTTTCAATAGGATTGGTAGTAGCTCCTTTTGTACGTTTTGTAGACTTCTGCTAGAAAGTCATCTGTGCTTTTATTTGTAGGTAGTTTTCTTATGATGAAATCAATTTCCTGGGTTGTTATTGGTCTATTTAGGGTCTCAATTTCTCCTTGTTTCAAAGTTGGGAGGTTGTGTGATGTCAGAAAATCCTCCATTTCATTTAGATTTTAGAGTTTCTTTCCATACAAGTGTACATAGTAATCTGTGATAATCTTTTGTATTTATTTGGGGTCAGTTGTGACTTGATCTTTTGCATCTCTGATTGTGTTTATTTGGGCTTTTTCTCTATTTTTCTTGGTCAATCTAGCTAGGGGTTCATCTATCTTGTTTACCCTTTCAAAGAATCAGCTTTTGTTTCACTGATTTTTTTCTATTATATTATTGTCTTCTATGAACCATATTTAGGCTTTTATCTTGGTCATCTGGATTCTTCTGCTAAAGTTAGGGTTTTGGTCATCTTGCTTTTCCAGCTTCTTTAGGCGATTAGTTAGGCTGTTAACTTGTGATCTTTCCATTTTATTTATGAGTCTTCATAGAGATATAAATTCCCCTCTTAGTACTGTTTTCATGGCATCCTAGAGATTTTGGTAAGATGTTTCTTCGTTTTTATTTGTTTCCAGGAATCTTTAAATTTCTCTTTGAATTTTGGTGTTAAGCCAGGAGTTGTTCAGCATTTACTGTTTTGTGTCCATGTTTTTTGGGGTTTGGAGGAAGCTTTGTTGGTGTTATTTGTTTTCATTCCACTGTGGTCTGGGAAGATGTATGGCAGTATTTCAATCTTATGAAAATTTTTTATGCTTGATTTATGGCCAAGGATGTGGTCAATTTTAAAGCCCATTCTATGTGGTGATGAAGACTGTATGTTCTGTAATTGCTGGATGGAATGTTGTAGGTACCTGTTAAGTCCATTTGGTCAAACATCAAGTTGAGGTTCCAGATTTCCTTGTTGATTTTTTGTCTCAATGATCTGTCTAGGGTTGTTAGTGTGGTATTTAAGTCCCCAGTTATGATAGTGTTAGAGTCAATATCTTTTTTTAGTTTACCTAGAAGCTGCTTGATAACATTGGTGCTCCTATGTTGAGTGCTTTGATGTTTAGGATGGATATTTCTTGTTAATGGATTGAGCATTTTATCATTATGTGGTGACCTTCTTTATCTTTTTAAATTTTTGATAGCTTAAAGGATATTTTGCCTGATATTAAGATCACAACTCTTGATTTCTTTTGTGTGTGTGTGTTTCATTCATCTAAAAATTTGTTTTCCATCGTCTTACTTTGAGTCTGTGAGTGTCATTTCTGGTGAGATGAATCTCTTAGAGACAGTATATTGTTGTGTCATGTTTTTTTAATCCAATTTGCCATTCTATGTCATTTCAGTGGTGCATTTAGTCCATTCACATTCAGGCTAGTTATTGAGATGTGAGAGCTTTTCCCTGTCCTAAGGTTCTTACAGAGTTTGCGGTTGTTGTTTGTTTGTTCGCTTTCTTTTGATGTTTGGGTTGATTTATGTGTATTTTCAAAATTTTTCCTGCATTCTTGGGAAGAGCATGGTCATTTTTTTTTTCTTTCTTCTATGTTTAATTCTTTTCTACATTTTTCATGTAGAGCTGTTCTGGAGGCAGTGCAAATTCTTAGGGATTGAATATTTGAGAAGGATTTAAATTATTCATTGCTGATGAAACTTAGTTTAGCTGGGTAGGAAATTCTTGGTTAAAATTGTTTTGAGAACTTTGGAAATTGGACTCTAGTCCTTCCTAGCCTATAGTGTTTCTGTAGATATGTCTGCTGTTATTCTAATTGGTCCTCCCCAGTAGGTAGTCTGACCTTTCTCTCTTGCTGTCTTTAGGATTTTTTCTTTTATAACTACTTTGCGTAAGCAGATTACTATGTGTCTAGGAATTGGTTTTCTCATTTGATGTTTTGCAGGGATTCTCTAAATCTCTTGTGTTTGAATGGTCACATCTCTGATGAGATGAGGGAAATTTTCTTGGATAATTTCAGGGAATGTTTGTTTCAGGGTGGTCTCTGTCTCTCTATCTGCCTCATTGATTCCAATGAACATTGGTTTGACCTCTTGATATAATGTTACTTCTCTTGGAAACTTTGTTCTGCCTTTAAGTTTCTTTTCTATGTTTTTAGCAGTTTGGGTTAATTCCAAATTTTGGTCCTCAAGCTCTGAGATTCTTCTGCTTGGTTAGTTCTGCTATCCATGCTTATTTATTTGCTATTTGTTATTTATTTCATTTACTATATCCTTTTTGTCCTCATCTAGGTTATCAACTCCTTCATTCTTTCCTCTTGCTTCTCCTCCTTTCTACTTATTCTCTCTATTAATACCTTGATATCTGGGTTTGTGGTTTGTGACCAGTCATTCTGGGCCTCTTCACTGTTTGAGTTCTGAAGTCTGTATTCTCAGTTGTTGTCTTCTCAGGGGTCTTTGTGGGAACTGTGTTCTTCCTTTGATTCTTCTTCATTTGTAAAGGTTTTCCTCCCCCTCTTTTCTCTTGTCTTTAATTCTTTTGTTCAGTGGTAGGGGGATAGCTTTCACTTCTGTTTGCTCAATTCTCTATTCTTTCTTATGTAAATAATCTGGATTTGTTCAATTTTGAAGCAGACTGAGGCAGGAGTACTCTGCTTTTTGCAGTTTTGAGATTTGGTAAGCAGGGAACTGAGATTCAGAAGCTATCTGCAGATCACATTCTCCATTGACATGTGTGTGGGCCCCCTGGAACCCACTTCCCATCACCTTACTACCTGTCCATGCATTGGGGGGTGTATGTTTGCCCCTGAAAGCAAACTGAGATAAGAAAAAAGATGAGAATGGAAGAAGTAAGGCAGGAGATGAAAGGAAGGTGAAAATAAAAAAGTAGGGAAAACAGACAGGTACACCAACTAATGAATAAACAAAACAACAAAAACAGAAAAAAAATACAAGCAATTATACAAGCAAGCAAAATAAAAACACTGTTTATATCCTTAGTCTCAAAAATACCTACACACAAACAGAAAATCTAAAAAACAACAGTAAAATAGCAAACACAAAGCAAAAACAGAAAGAGAAAAAAAGAAACAAAACAGAAACAAAAACAGAAAGAGAAAAAACAGAAAAAGAAAAAAGAAAAAACAAAAAAAGAGCTGCCTCTGTGGTTGTTTCTGAAACTTCAGCTTCCTTTCCCAAGCACTGCCCCTGCTTTTGGCTGCCACCTTGCTAGGGAGTGGTTCTGGTCTCCAGTTGGTCCTCTCTACTCTCAGGGCAAGCTGATGGGGTCGTTCTCAGCATGGATCAGTCACCCAGGGGATGGTTGTGGGAGGAGGATGAATCAGATCCAGATTCACCTGACTTGTCTGCTGCTGCTGTCAAGTCTCCCACTCAGATCAGATATGTCTGCGCCTGGTCCAGCGTGGGGGTGGGGGGAGGTGTCCATCTATCCATGTTCGATGATCCATTCCCAGAGAGGCGCTGAGATAGCCTCTGGGTCTCAGGCTGGAGGCTGGACAGAGTTGTGCAGGGCAACACAGGTCTCAGCCTGGTCCCAAGGCAGTTAAAATGTTAGCAGCTGGCTTGTCCTCGCCAGTGGCAGAGCTCAGTTCCAGATTTCCTCATGTGTCTTCTCCATGGTTCCTGCTGCTAGTGCCCAATCTGCTGCCACAGGTGGTGGTATGGACCATGTATCAGGTGCTGAGGAGCAGCTGATCTCTGCTGCCTTCTCCCAAGATACCCTCAAGAATGGCAGACAATCCTGTGTACTGGGGCTGTGATTTCGGGGCAGTGGTGGGTTGCAGTCACCTCCAGAAGACAGCCCTGGGTGCTAGAACCCAAGTCTCCCCTCAGACGAACTTTCACTCACCCACTGACACTCACCTACTCACACAGTCTTTATGGACACTCACTTTTGCAGAGATTCTCACACTCTAACCAGTTCTTTGCCATCTTGCCCATCTTTCTGAACGCTCTTTCGAAAGTTCCTTGAGCTGACAAATATAATATATTTATTCATATTTATATTTATAAAGGGGGGAAAGTAGGAAAAGAAGAAATAAATTGATTTCTAAAATCCACAGGAACACAGTAATTGATATGTGGTATGTTTTTAATAGATATTTGTTGAAGTGAATACAATTTACCTCTACTCTTCCTGGAAGCTATATATGTAAGAACAATTAAATTTACAGAAGAATAAAGATAGGAAAATCAAATTGCCAAGTGCCTAAAGTCCCCCTTCACTCTAATTACTACCTCCCATTTGGAAGCCCTAATTTATAATCTTTATAATATGTTATTATGTTAATAAATAGTCCCCAGAGCTAGTGTGGATGGAAGTCACATGTCCTGAGGTCAAGTTTTCCTGTCAACATGTGTCCTTTTCTCAGCTGTGCAATGGAGTCATTCCTCTGTGAGGTAGACCTTGGAGGATGCAATATTCCAGGGGCTAACTTGTAACCTCTAGTTTTCATTGCTGACTTGGCTTTGATTTTGACAGATGACCTCAGGTTCTGTATCTGGGTACCATATCATTTCAGAGGACACAATCAACAGCATCAGTGACTCAAAGTGCCAAACTCTAATTTCAACTGGACTCCCCAATGTTTACTGTACTTCCCAACAGTATCTGCTGTGGTTTTATTCCTGGGGTACTGCCACACCCCTCCTGGTCCCTGAGCCAGCATGATTCTTTCCTCTGAATCATGTACTCTGCCAATCTTCACACAGATTACAGTCTAGAATAAAGTGCTCAACAAGTCACTGATTGATGGGTTAAGCCTATATTTTTGAATTGATGAAAAAGGAATATATTTTTATAAATATATTCTCTTATTCAACAAATATTTGTTTATTGCCTATTATAATTTCAAGTAGTAATCTAGACAGTTCAGAATATACAAATTCCCCACCCTTCTGCCTAGGGCTTATATTCTACTGAGAAATAACAGCAATCAATCAGATAAGTAAACACACACACACACACACACACACACACACACACACTTATATATACACTAGATAACTAGAAATATTAAAAAATAAAGAAGGCAAAAGAGAATGATTTTGTATTGACATCTTCGTATATTCCAGAGACATTGTAAAGATTTGAAAGAAATGAGGCAGTTGGTCATGTAGAAATCTCTGGGAAAAATCCAAGGCAAAGACAATAACAGGTGCAAAGACCATGAGGATAGAGCATGCCTAGGGGTTCATATAGCTGGGGTGGTGGTGTGTTTTGTGAGAATCTGCTTAATTGGGATTCCACCCTTGTCTTCATGGGAAATGGTGGCGAACAGGATGTGGGTGGGTGTTTGCAGTGTGCCTCCTTTCATGGGATACATCTTTTACCTGAAAGACAGCTAATGCCTGGTTGTCTGACCTGTGACAGAGGGTATAGGAATGTTCCTCACATCACAAACTCATTTATACTGGCAATTACTCTTGTGGCTGTTCTCTGGCCCATATCTAATTTATGCCTGTCTGACCATCACTCTGACTCTGGAAGCCCAACATTGTGCTCCATCCTGCTCTTAGGGGGAAACACAGCCTGGGCAGCTCCCAGTTCTTCAGATGGAAGACACAAATTTAATACACCACCACAGTAGGAAACAAATTAAAAAATATTTACTTACAGATCCTGGGCCAAGATGGCATAATGAGTCAGAAAAGCAGTTCTTCATCCCTGTGTTGTATTAAGCAGTAATGAAGAGTCAGAGAGACAGAGAACACATAGTAACTAGAATATATATAAGGGAATAAGGTGTGGGTCACTTTAAGTTCACAGGCAAATGACTGAATGGTCCCTTTAAAAAGCAGTTGCAAAAAAGCAGAGAACTCAGTCTGGCAGTCTGGAAAGATGCTACTAAATCCTTATCTCTGAGCACAGACTTGACCTATTTGGTTGTGGCATAGGACTGAAAACTGTCAAGAGTGACTGAGCCCTGTTTCTTGTATGAGAAAGTTAAACCTGTATTCAAAAATGGATACTGAGGCAACATAAAATTATAAGAATTCACTATCGTGGTGGAAGGCAGCATTTAAAGTCAGAGAGATATGTCAAGATGATAATAGGACTGAACTGGTGAAACAGATTACACAGAGTTTTGTTGGCTATAGTTAAAACTTTAGATTTTAATCAAATGAAGGAAAAATTATGGAGAATTTTGAGCAAAAGAATAACATGATGAGAACACACAAGCCACTGGATAAACTACCTGAACATGGACAAATGCAGAAGCAAGGAGACCAGTAGTGATGATGAAAACTAGCTAAATTCTTGTTTTACTCTGAAGATAGAACCAACAGGGGGGAAAGAGAGGAACTGAGCATTAATTCAAAATATTCTGGAATAAAAACTGTAAAAATGAGTTGCCATTTTAAAATATGAAAGACTAAAGAAAAAAAATATTGGAAGGAACATGCCAAGACCTGAGAAATATCTGGTTAGAACAATTCTTAGATGAAAAGAGATCATATTTACATTTTCACCACAGTAAAAATTGGAGTGAATCAAAATATTCTCCATTTTGATAGATAAAAACATGACTACTTTGAGATATCTGAAGTTACTGGTAGTATCAATTTTTGGAGTCATTTACTAGACTCTTATCTGCAGTATTCTTCTACTCTCTCAAATATGTATTACAGGAGACTCTACCTGTAATAGAGTAATTAAGCATGTAAATGAACAGATCATTTATTTGGTCCTGGGAAAATATCATTAATCAAATTTATGAATGCAATGAAATAACTTCTTCCATATTTATTATAAGTCATTATGAAAATGTTATCTCTAGGCTCAGCTGACAGTTTTAAATTTAATGTGACTTTTAATCAATGGCAACAAAATCAATTATGTCACCACTGGGGGCACCTTAAGGAATGTAAATTACTACCAGTCAAAAACTCTTCTATATTTTTATAGGTTTCTTTTTCAAAAAAACTAGAGGCATAATAAAATAAATCACAGCCATATTTTCAATGGATGTGGTTCTGTGTTAGTGGAATGTGCCCTTGTTTAGGAGAGAAAAAGCAATCTGTGATTCATGGTCAGCCATGTACTAGCAATATGCTCTTGAAAAAGTCACTGATCTCATTAAGCAACAGATTCTCATTCTTTTAAATACCTTCCAATATCAAACTATGCAACATAAAAGTAAAGTGACATTATTAATCGTATAAACTACATTTAAATGTTTTTATAAATGTGAATAATTATTTGCATTAATCTCAATTCATTCATTTATTTACTCAAATACTTATTGCTTGCTTAGTGCTAACCAATGCTTGAAGAAAAGTCTTCATTTGCTTGGGAAATATAAGGCATGCATTCAAAGCATGTGGAAGTTTGAATGGTTGGATGAGTGGACAGACAGATGAATCTGTCAAATGATAACGTGCATAAAACTGCTTCATAAGATTTAAAGTGTTATTCCAGTGTTGATTTTTTTAACATTTAGGTATAGCATCCACTTGCCTTCATAGCATACTTTTTTCTTCACAATAATGGGAGATAATATATTCTAAATAATAAATGTCTAAAATGCATCTTCTTCAATGTCTTATTCCACCTAATCTCAACAGAGTTGATTTTTAAGGCTGGGCAGAAGCATCCTTCAGCAACTCCAGGCTTGGTAAGTCTTTTGGTAACTTAAGACAGAATGTACTTATTGGTCTTTTTAAGGGCTACCCTTTTTAAGGGTCTAAAAAGTTAATAGGACACACAATATTACCACAATATTTGTCCCATATTGATGCAATTTAGGAGCCAAACTATTACCCAGCTCCTAAAAGTTATCACAGGCAAAATTATGTTTAGTAATGCCATATATCACAATAGCTCTCAAAGATATCTGAGGGAAGGAAAATGAACAGAGATAATCTTGGTGTCAGCCTTGCCAAGATGCCAGTTGGTCTATGAAAGATGCCCAGAATCTACAAGGTGTGAGATTAAATGAAATTCCACCAAAGAGGTAATAACAAGTTTTTCAGGGGGAAAAGTTATACAATTATCCCATCCCATCCTCAACTTGTTTTTGCTATGTGTGTATTTCTTTTTGTAATGTTTGAAAAATTACAATAGTGGCAGGCTTAGTCATTTAGGCATCTTTCTTTCCCATTCAGCATGTTTATATCCTCTGAATTTGTATTTCTCCTCTGAGCCCTACATTTCTGGCATCCCAGTGTTGAACTGTCAGCATTGCTCAATAACACAACCTTCATAATGCTTGTAATGGATATCTTCAGTCCTGTCTCAGTAGCTATTTCCATTGTCTCTTCTTATCGGGTACTTTATTTTTTTTTAACTGATGTCCTTTTCCCATTTCATGTTCCCATTTAGGATACCGCATGACATTTAGTCTTATATTTCCTTATACTTCTCTTGGCTGTGACAGTTTCATAGATTTTCCTTGTTTTTGTGATCTGGACTGTTCTGAGGAGTACTGGTTCAATTCTATTTTTACTTAAATTGGTTTCTTTCTTTACTTGTTGTAGAGCTAGTAGTGTTTATTAAATTTCAGTGACTTCTGTTTGCTTTCTTTATGTTTTTCTAGTCAAGAAGTTTGCTTTTCTAATATATTTCTCCAGATTTTGAAAATTTGGAGTCTTCCATAGAGTGAGATAAAAAATCAGTGAGTGTGGATTTGCCCAAGAAATTTTATTCATTTTCAGATTCCTTTGTTTAATAATCCCAACCTATAATGCATATCTCTTTAGATTGACATAAAGACAAAGCCCACTCTTTTGTTATCTCATTCATGTTATTTTGTTGTGCCTTCCTACACAAAATGCAAAATATGCAAACTTCTCAAGCATGTCTTCTCAGGACAAGGCACTATATGACTGTCCCCCAGAGCAACTGTCATTTTGGAGTTCACCTAGTATGTAATGTTTTGAGTAGTTTGCACTGATCTTCTGATTTTTTTCCTTAAATGTGTTTAAGTTCCCTTGTACCCAAATGTCACAACCATCCTAATCTTCCAGGTATATTTACTCAATTATTCTTACAAGGGATATTCTATCTTCAGCATTTTTAAAAAAGTCATAGTCATTTGGATCTTAGTTTCTTCCAGCACACTTATTCAGTCCTATACTCTGAGACCCTGCAATTTTTTGCTCTCTCAGGATTCTGAATCCCAGTCATCTTTCTGTCCCAGTAACAACTAGACCAGTATCTCTCCTTTCCTTCTGTCTTCTTAGAGAAGTTAAGCCTAGTTAAATTCTTTTTCCTTTTATATCTGACTAGATATATTTGTCAGATATAAAAGGAAATGTTTGTTAGCTAAAATGTGAATTTTTCCAACAAACAACTTTCTTCAGCTTACTTAGCAACCTTCTTTTATTTTGTTTTGAACCAATTATTCCACTTGCTTTTCAGTTGTCTGACATAACTTGAGTTCTAGAATTAAAAGGTACAGCATTTCTTTCTGCTAACTATGTTTTGGTTTATTTTGGTTTTAATTGGCACTTAATAACTGTACACATTTAAGGTGTATTATGTGACATGTTGATACATGTATACATTGTGTAATGATTAAATCATGGTAACTAACAAATCCATCACTCCAAACATTTATCATTTCTTTGTGGTCAGAACATTCAAAATCCTTTCTTCTAGCTATTTTGAAAGATACAATATATTGTAGCTAACTATATTCACCCTACTGTACAATGGAACACCAGAATTTATCCACCTATCTAACTAAAACTTTATATCCATTCAATGACCTTTCCCCATCTCTCTTTGTCCCCCATCTTCCCTAGCCCCTGGTATCCAATATTCTAGTTTCTGCTTCTATGATACCAACTTTTTGAGTCTCCACTTATGTGTAAGAATATGTAGGATTTGCTCTGTGCTTGACTCATTTCCCTTAGTATAATGTTTTCTAGTTCATCCATGTTGTCTCAAATGACAGAATTTTATTCTTCTCATGGCTGAGTAATATTCCATTGTGTATATGTATCATATGTTTAAAATCTATTTATTCATTGGCGGACACTTAGTCGATTCCATATCTTGCTGTTGTGAATATTGCTGCAACAAACACGAAGTGCAGGTACTCTTCAACATATTAGTTTCATTTCCTTTGGATATATATCCAATATTGATATTGTTGGACCATATAGAATATTGGTAGTTCTATTTTTAATTTTTTGAGGAACTTCCATACTGTTGTCCATAAGGGCTAGTATAAACAATTTTAATTGCCTTCTTAGACTGTGAGTTTGCAGCAACTTAACTTCGAGCTATGTCTTTACATCATCTCTAAAAGATAACATATTGTGTTTATAAAAAGGGCTTCCACTAATTTTTAATTTTTAGGTGTTCATTCATAAAATTCTACCAGACTTCTCTCAGAAACTCATAATCTAGGTCTCTGAAATTGGAATCCATATCCAATGTTTAGTCACTTAACAAATCTCAAACCAACTTGAGACTACAGAGTTTATTCCTTCCATATTTTTCTCTCATGGCCTTGGCATGACATGAAGATGAGCAGAATGTGGAGCAGTTGGCCTAGCACTGTCTACACAGACCTTGTACAACTCAAAGCCAGAACTTCACTAGTATTTGGTAGAACATGCAAAGATCAGCTGCCTTGCAATTTATTTATTTATTTATTTATTTGAGTTGGAGTCTCACTCTGTCACCCAGACCGGAGTGCCGTGGCTGCTCCCGGCCACTGCAGCCTCGACCTGTTGGGCTCCGGCGATCCTTCCGCCTCAGTCTTCCAAGTAGCCGGAATTACAGGTGCGCGCTACCACACCCGGCTAATTTTTTGATTTATTGTAGAGGCGGGTCTCGAACCCGCGGGCTCAGGCAATCCACTCACCTCAGCCTCCCAAAGGCGCGGGATTACAGACTGAGCCACCAAGCCCAGCTGCCTTGCAATTTAAAAGCAACAAATATTATTACTCTTTCCAAGTCCTGAAAAAACAAATCTCAACTCAGCTTTACCTAAAATGCCAGGCCAAGCTATACCTATGACTTTTCAATGTCTTGCTGTCACAGTTTTACCTAAAGGCATCTATATCCAGGATACTAAGGTCACCTGTATGGCTAAAGCTTATCTGAGGCACAGGTGCTTTTAGCCTTGCCTGAATAAAAACTGTCCCTTTCCTGGGACAAAGTTAATATGCTTCAGTGACCCATCAAAGTCAGAACCCCACCTGGCCAATTTACTAAAGCCTGAGGCCCAATGCCACCCACCTGAGGTGCATGAGCTAAAAACCTATAATAAAATTGTAAAAAGTAGCCATATGGCATGCTATAGAAAGTTACCACCTACCAAAGTCAAAAAACCATGACTCCCACTTCTACTCCTGCTTGGTAAAACAAAATCCAAAGCCATTCTTTTGGATCACTTATGATCTTGCTTCAGCAAGATGCCTCAATCTCCACAGTTCTCTTCTTTCCAATCTACTCCTTATCTATTGCCAAGGTCACTAATTCAATGTACAAGATTTGAGGGTTTACAGATTTCATTTAAACACTCTTCTTTCCTTATTGAAGTCAGAACCAACTGAGATCTAATAGGATGCGTCACAAGGACAGAGATGCCAGCTTTATTACCAAGGAAACTATTGGGATCATAGCCTAGATATGTAGACACAATGCATTCCTAATACAGTCCTGGTAGTCAGGCCATCTACCACATATTAGGGATCAAAGCAGAATACCATATTTTATCTAATAAAAGACACCAGGTTTGTTAGACCTGCTATTATTTTACATATCACTAAGAAAGAAATGAACCTTCCCGTCATTTAAATTAGGACTTTCCACATTAATCATAAGATATATAGTTATTCAGATATATTATGGTGTATAAAAATGTGCCTCAGAGTAGAAGAAATATGAAATGAGATTTCTGAATCAGGCAGATCACACATAACATAAGTAAAGGAAAGCAGTTAAACTGCACAAGCCATTATCATTTTTCCATGTATTTTAGTTGTTTGAGAATTGACTATTCATCCCCTGGGGAGCAGTGAATGGGGGGGAACAGAGAGACCAGGTAGTATTATACTCATTCTTAAATGTCTGGAAATTTAAAACAAGGAGAAAAGAGTTTCTGTCACTCAACCCAAAACTTGGTATTTCCAAAAATTAGCAGCACTATAGAAGATAATACTTACTATAATTTCTAAACCATTTAATATGGAAAAATAACTTGTGCTTTATCAAAGAAAAAAATCCACAGGAAAAAAATTTTCAAGTATAAAGTTATATTTATTTTTAAAGAATTGAAAGCTGTCTTACTAAGTGGAGATTTCAAGACAATAATTAAAGGTAGTAAACATTGTGGAACTACTGTTTGTAATATTCAACTTTGACTAACATTTTATATCATCAATGGAAGTAGGATCTAGAACTTAATTTTATCAGAACAACACAATTTTATGTTTGGCTTAATAATATTAATCAATCCTAACTATTTGTTTGTCTGAATGGTCTCATGGTAACTTTCCTTTTAGATTAGAGATATTGCCCTTTTAGTTCCATAGCAAGAGCAGATTGCTCATTTTCTACTTTGTATTGACTTTTAAAAGTGTGTTTTCTTAGCACTATGAATAAAAGAACATTCAGGAACCTAGTAAAAAATCAAAACCAAATTAGTAACCAAATGATGAAGGCTGAAGGACTCAGAGGTATCATATAAAATCACTGTGACATAGCCGTTAAGAGCATCATCTTTGGAGTCAGAACTAAGCCCTAATATTACCCGAGCATTTAATAAGTGGGCAAGCTACTTAGTCTCACTTTACTTCAGCTTCTTCATCTTTTTTTTTTTTTTTTTTTTTTGAGTTGGAGTCTCACTCTGTCACCCAGACTGGAGTGCAGTGGCCGCTCCTGGCCACCGCAGCCTCGACCTGCTGGGCTCTGTGATCCTTCCTCCTCAGCCTTCCGTGTAGCCAGAATTACAGGCATGCGCTACCACGCCCGGCTGATTTTTTGATTTATTGTAGAGATGAGGTCTCGCTGCCCAGGCGGGTCTTGAACCCACGGGTTCAGGCAATCCACTCACCTCAGCCTCCCAAAGGCACGGGATTACAGGCTGAGCCACTGAGCCCGGCTAGCTTCTTCATCTTTAAAAAAGTAATAATGCCAGGCACGGTGGCTCAGCCTATAATCCCGCGCTTTGGGAGGCTGAGGTGAGTGGATTGCCTGAGCCCGCGGGTTTGAGACCTGCCTGGGCAACTTGGCGAGACCTCATCTCTACAATAAATCAAAAAAATTAGCCGGGCGTGGTAGCACGCGCCTTTAGTTCCAGCTACTTGGAAAGCTGAGGCGGAAGGATCGCTGGAACGCAGCAGGTCGAGGCTGCGGTGGCGGGGAGCAGCCACTGCACTCCAGTCTGGGCGACAGAGTGAGACTCCAACTCAAAAAAATAAAAATAAAAATAAATTAAAAAGTAATAATAATAACTCCCTCTCAGGGTTGTTGTATGAATTGAGACAATGTATGTAAACCACTAACACAATATCTGACTCATAGAAAATACTTAAAAATATAAATATTTATTCTTATACTATGAGAGAATATAAAATAAAGAAACAGCTCCCACACAAGATGAATAGTGTTTTAACATCGCGGCAGTCATTAATGCTGTTCAATGTTATTTTAGGCTCTCTGCCTTCTGGGCACAGGGTGGAATTGCATCTCTGGGCCTCCTGTAATGACTGGAATTAGTTCTGCCATTGAGTTGTACACAGAATCTATGCATGGCTCTTCCCGGACAGTGTACTTAAGTGCTAATGTAAGACACTGAAGATCTTTTCTTCCCTTTGCCACAACTGGCAATGTTTCAGATAATGGCTGCCCCATCAGTTTGAGTTCCAGGGCTCCCAGCAATTCCCCAATCACATGTAGTATAAGTATTGTCTTAAACCAAGATATCTGGGGATTGTTTATTACCACAGCAATACTTGGTCCATCCTGACAGATACACCTAGATAATCTGTCTCTAATACGTAGATATTTACATTATTACAATTTATACTCCAAACTTTATATGTCCTACACATCCTTCTGTGGTTATAATTAAGCAAGTTGTTGTGAATGTTGTTGGAATTCACTCACTTCACAAATATATTCTAGATACTGCACTAGGTTCCAGGCAAAGAACACTGAATACGTGAACATGATACCCCTTTTCTCATAGTTTATTATGAGATGGATGAGATCAGGAAGACGGGAGAAGATTGTGGATATTAACCAAATATTCTTACAAAATATGGTTTGATTGTTTAATTTTAGATTGTATAAAGCTCTACTCACCACTATACTCCCAATGATTATATCCACAATAGGTTTTTGTTGTTTTTTTTGAGTTGGAGTTTCACTCTGTCGCCCAGACTGAAGTGCAGTGGCCGCTCCCGGCCACCGCAGCCTCGGCCTGCTGGGCTCCGGTGATCCTTCCGCCTCAGCCTTCCAAGTAGCTGGAATTACAGGCATGCGCTACCACACCCGGCTGATTTTTTGATTTATTGTAGAGATGAGGTCTCGCTGCCCAGGCGGGTCTCGAACCCGCGGGCTCAGGCAATCCACTCACCTCAGCCTCCCAAAGGCACGGGATTACAGGCTGAGCCACCGAGCCCGGCCACAATAGGTTTTTTATCCCCTTGCTTTCTAAGGTATCTAAAATTCTCGGTAGTGGTATTACTCCTTAGAGTTAAAACTTACCTTAGAAAGGTAACCATTATCTGGTTAAACCCTTAGTAGGGATGGATTTATTTGATAATACTTTTTTACACATTTGTTCCATAAAAGAGCCATATATAGAGTGATCCCTAAATGCAGAAGGAACTGAGAAACCAAAGAAGGGGGCAGATAAATTCAGTTTGTTGATTTGGGGTGATTTATTAAGTGAACTTATAGATAGAAGCATAGTCTTGGGTGGCCTCAAGATAGGTAGATCTCTACACTGTTATTGCCCAGAATAAAGCTTATGTGCCAGACAGAAAGAAAATGTGTGTGACAATTATGGGCAATCCTCTAGAACAGGTAAGGATGCTATGAGTCATACCCTATAATTTGTTATAACGTCAAGGTTACTTTGATCTAAAAGCAGGAGTACATGTCCTTACACTAAGGGTAATAAATAAAGTAGAAATCAGGAGACCGGACTGGGACTAATCAAAAGTCCACATGGTGGATTAACATGAAAAATGGAGTTACTTTTGTCTTCACAACAGTGCAAAGCTCCTGAAGATTAAGCCCTCTGAACCAGATACCCTCAGCAGAATTTTGAATGGGAGCAAAGTTTGGTGCTGTAAGGAACAGCTTAAATGTATAGTGCCCAAAAGCATAGGGTGATCTGCAGCAGGAAGGCATCAACCAGTGAGCAGGGATATTGGAACAGTAAGAGGCAGGTAGGCTACTGGAACACAGACTGAATTAAAAATCAGTTATCTTGTTTAAACTTCTGGCTTTACTATTCATTTGCTATATGACCTTGAACGTTATTTTAGTCTTAGATTCCTCGCCTAGCATATACAGGTAATAGAATTTTTTTTTTTAACTCAAAAGTTTAAAGGTAAAATCTAGACGTAAAAGCATGTTGAATGCTCAAAAGTGCTACTCAAAGGAAGAATATTAATAGTGTAAATGTGAAAGTACAAATCTCTGAGGAAAACCTCATGGACTCCACAGCTATTTCTGCAAAAAGGAAAAAAGTACAAGAAATTAGCATTTTTATGTTATAATAAAGAGACAAAGTTTTGAATGTTTTCCTTTGCCTGAATGTTTTACTTTCGATGTAAACTAGCAAGGATACAAGGGTGTTCTTAGAATGAAAGTTGTTTTTACTGACCTGCATTCCAATATCCTACTTCAGTCAAAGAAAAAAGAATGGAGTTACAGCTGAAAACAGAATTCAAATTGACTTTAGTTATTCCTTTGAAAATGACTATCATTTGAACATAATTTGCCATGGTTCTGGATAGACAAAAGTTCTGAGAGGCAGTGTGCTAACTGACTTCTCTGTGAAACTGTCGTTGTTCTTATTCAGCAGTTTTCTGATCTATACTGATTCTGAAACATAGGTTAAGGAAATCATACCCTTCCTTGGAGACATGATGAGCAAGAGCAATTTTATTATTGGAGAAGTAAACTAAGGAACAAAAGTAATTCACTTAAGAAGAGAATTTGCACTTTCCTCCCTGCAAACTCTAAGTAAGAAGGACAATTTTTCATTACACTCTAATTATTGCAACTAATAAGAGCACATTTATTCTGCAACTTTTAGAATCAAAATAATTATGTTTTAGGAAAAATAATGAATCATCAACATAAAGACTTGTGACTAACACACAATTTTAATAAACATTTCCCAGAACTTTGATCCAATCCTTCTTTTCAGTGTAAGATAGTCTGATTTGAGCAGTATGGATTTTTTCTAAGTTTTGGTGACAGAGCAGAGCTGTCATTTGACACTACATCTAATTGAAGTATCATGCCCTCAATGCCTGAATCGCCACTACCAAACCAAACCAGAGAATAGAAGCAATTACCTAATTAAGGGTTTAACTCAATTATCGAGATGATTCAAGCTAAACGTGTTTAGCCTGAGAAAAACACTTTCTTGCAATCCTGAATTTATTTTATTAAATTCTAGTCTAGAAATGACAGCAAATCTTAATGGTTTATGTGTATATTCAAGTTGTCTCTCCATTCAGAATCTTTCCTCTCTTAAGATGTCTTTGCACTAAGCCAGAAAAAATTTTTTTTCTTTATTATTAAGGACCTTGATTTTCCTTATGGCAGAAGTTTCCCTAGTAGGTACATTGTCCTTCACACTGGAAAATAGATTCATTTATGAACCTGGAGAACTTAAATATTGTTCAAATATATGAAACATTAAAGAAGGAAATGAGAGGGTAGAAAGTGAACTATTTTTGTTTGTTTGTTGTATTGTGTTTGCTTTTGTTTTTAATTAAAATAATATTTCCAAAGTAGCAAAAAACAAAAAAAATCAAAAAGAAGAAAGTTGTGAGTTAGAGTAAAATAACCTGAACTACAATACTGAGCTTGTGACATCTCCCACAGTCATAAGAGCTATGATTTAAACATTCCTAAAAATAAAACTCCATATTGATTGAAAACATTTCTCTTACTATATGTTTTATAATACCAAGAGCAATACTGAACTAATCCTTCTTGCATACCCAGCATATAGCACATTGCTTGGCACTTTGTTTGAAATATTCATTCAATGTTTGTTATTGAATGAATACCTGAAAACAAAACCAGTGGAAGTGTCACAGCGTGCAACATTCATGCTTCAGACATCAACACCTAAATCATGACTGGAAAACAATCTCCAGTACAGAAAAGGTATAAGAGATAAGTAGTGAGATTATTCTCCAAGTTAGACACTGATGCCTGGCTGACCTAGCAACAAGTCCATTCATCCTCTTCTTTGATGCTTCACGCTAAATAGGCTGGCAAGCTAATTACACAATTTTCCAACCTAATTTGCATCCATGAGCAGTCATATGAACAGGTTTGGCCAGTGAGACATAAACAGTACTATACTAGGTGGTTTTGAGAGAGATTATGTATTCTTGATTCACAGGGAAACCGTAGCTTACATTGCTGCTCCTGTTTATTCCTGTTTCCTCAGTTAATAATGTGATAACTGGAGCTGCAATAGCAATATTGCGACATGAAGAAAAAGATAAGAGGTCCTGGCTTCACAGCACCGTACCACCAAAGCAACCACCAAAGCCGCTTACTTTTTTTTTTTTTTTTTTGAGTTGGAGTCTCACTCTGTCGCCCAGACTGGAGTGCGGTGGCCAGATCCTTCCGCCTCAGGCTTCCAAGTAGCTGGAACCACAGGCGCGCACTACCACGCCCGGCTACTTTTTTGTAGAGATGAGGTCTTGCCAAGTTGCCCAGGCGGGTCTCGAACCTGCGGGCTCAGGCAATTCACTCACCTCAGTCTCCCAAGGCGCAGGATTACAGGCTGAGCCACCGAGCCCGGCTAAGCCGCTTTCTTTCATATTCTTGATCTGTGAAAAAAAAACAAGCTAGAAAACCATCGTATCTTTAAACCATTGCTAGTTGAGTTATGCTACTTGCAGTCAAAAAACATTTCGTCTGGTATTCTCCCTTTCTCACATAGGTGCATTTCAAGTTTTGTCTTAAAGTGAAGCACTCATGGAACAGAAGACTCTTGCCTTGGGTCAACATAATCAAAGACCATAGATAATGACCAATTCTACTAGGTCACTCTTCTTCCTAAAGGACCTCTCTTACATATTCTGTCATGTTATATTTTTTATGAATTGTTGACGTTTCTGCTTACCATTAATCTTCAAGGGCAGAACTTTCCTCTTATCTCTTTGGCATCCTAGGTACTTGGTGTAGCATTTGGCCCATGCTAGTTTCCAGTTAATGTGACTTGAATGCATACACACATATACAACCAACTAATCAGATTTTTCTTTTAAATGAATGACTGATTTAGGGATGACACAATCAATATGCCAACATGTCTAGGTATAAAAGTACATTTGAATTGTCAGGAGGGAAATAATCAACATAAGACCAAAATAAATGTGTCAATATATGTTATGTCTAAAATATACAATAAAAGCCTATGACAAAGTCTCTGAGAATACATTTATAGGTGGAAAAGCAAAGCCAGTTAACATGCTTTTCTGTCTTCTGAATTCCTTCTGTGTTTGTGCTCTGAATCATTTATTTGGGCTGTAGTCATAATCTTAGAGTAATAGCTGAGATTCTACCACAATTATCTGTATAAATTAACCCATCTATGAGGTCTGGTAATTAAATTCGTGAACTCATCCTAGAAAAAGTGCTACATATCTCATTGTTGAATATCACTATGATCACTTTCAGAGAACTCCACTTGGGGAGCTATGCCCTGATGCCACCACCTTACCTACCTGTTGAAACAATTCTGGAACTCTTTCTGGAAAGGATATCAGAGCAGTTGTTATATTACTCTTGATGTCCTGAATGTCATCAAAATGTCTTAATGTCTTCCTTTCAATATTTCCTTCATCTTTGGGTAAAGAGAAAAGTCGCTGGGGGTCATATCTGGTGAGTAGGTAGGCTATTCCAATACAGTTATTTGCTTACTGACTAAAAACTTCCTCAAAGACAGCTCTACATGAGCTGGTACATTGTCATGACCTAAGAGCTCCTTTCGGACCATTTTTGCACACCCCTTTCTCACCTCAAGATTTTCAGTTAAGATTTTCCTAATTGTGTCTCTATCGATGTTTATTTTCTCTACTATACTTCTCACAGTCACCTGATGATTTTGATGCACAATTCGACAAATTTTTGCAATATTTTTATCAGTTCTTCTCATTACTGAACATTCTGACCTCTATTCAATCATGACACTTTCTCTCCCTTCAGAAAAAGTTTTTGGTGTTGTTGATTTGAGTTGGAGTCTCACTCTGTTGCCCAGGAGGGAGTGCAGCAGCACACTCACAGCCATCACAGCCTCGACCTGCTGGGCTCAGGTGTTCCTTCTGCTTCAGCCATCCAAGTAGCTGGAACTACAGGCACGTGCAACCATGCTCAACTACAGAAAAATGTTTAATCCATTTGTACACCACCATTTTCATCATGGCATTATCTCCATAAACTTGGACTAACATGTCCCTGATTTCACTTCCACTCTTGCCAAGATTAACAGGAAACTTAATGTTTGTTTGCTGCTCTAACTCAAGCTCTGACACTCTCACAATGGCACACAAAAACATACAACAATACAACAACAATAATGGACACCACTCAGCAAGACACTACCCATGTTGACATGAACAGAGCTGTGAGACACCAATATACCAAGGTTATGAAACCTTAACCTTACCAAATTGTTTGTGCAGTGCTGCCAATGTAAGCACACAGTGGCAAGTTCACAAACTTAATTGTCAGAACTTGTAAGCAATGACTGTGCCTAAAGGCTTTAACTCCTTTACAATGTTTACAATCTTTATCACATCCTATTATCTCACCCCCAATCCTCAAAAATTTTTTTTTAATAAACTTAAAACTAAAAAGGGTTTGCAAGTTATGAAGATACAGATTGAGACAAAACTCCTAGGAAGGTCTTTCAACTACTCATTTTTCATTTATAGATGCCTACTGTGCTCTATAACATGACGGGTAGTTTTATACAGTCAAGATAAATAGTGCAGATTCTTCTTCCCTTGTGAAATTTATAATCTGGTCAATCAGATTAACACTTCTAAACTCCTCCTGTACAAATTCAGGAATCCATACTATGTCCAGGACTCAGGTTACTCAACCTTAAAATATAAGTCAAGGTGCTCTTTTAAAGTTTAACTCATTCACTCAGGAAATATCTACTGCACAAGTCTTTCCCTCCCTACCTCACCCCATCCCTCAACACACATCATTTTCATAAGTACTAGGGTTATAACAGAAAATATAACAGTCACAATGCCTTTCCTCAAGAGGCACCCAGTTTATTGTGGAAGACAAATAAGCAGCATTTTCATTACTTATGATTAGCATCATTAAGTAATCTAAACATCATATCATATTTATTTGTATTTATTTTTGTTAGTATTTATTTAGTGACCAAAAATTAAAATGTTCCAAATATTAAATATAAATAAAACTTAAATATTCAAGTTTGTTTCAAGTGTTAACTGTACAATATGAAGAACGAAAACCAAAACAAAACACATTGTAAATAGCCAAGGACTAATCCTTTATTCTTTTCCTTGTTTGAACCAGAAAAAAAAAATGCAAAAGAATCCAAACTGCTGGTCAGAACATTTATATACCTACCAAGTAAGGCTCATGAAGCACCACAAAAACAATTTTATTCTTTGCTCATCATTGCCCCTGCATACTTTGCCTACGGGGCTTGTTCTTCTCTACCCCCTTGGATGTAATTCAAGGTCAGTGACTCGACTCTCATATTGTTCCCAGATAAAAATTCTTTTCTTCACTTCAGTGGACACAGTGAAGGAAAGTAGTAGTAAAAGAAAATACCACAGACTCAGGTGGAATTAGGTCTAAGGCAAGGTAATAATCAAAACTCCAACTTCCACCTGAGTTAATACTGCTCTCCTCACCCAGCCTCGGAAGGCAGTGGGAAGGCAGCCTGCAGGAGGGCCTGATAGGCTCTTCTCTCTGTTTAGTTTCTTCATCCTCATCTTCCTTCACCCCCATCAGTAGCTGGAGCTTTTGATCCCCTGAGTTGAAGAGGTTAGAAATAGAAGGCACGAGATGACAAGAAAAGTCCTATTTTTCTAGTACTGGCCTAGCATTGCTTTTTCCCGGACTTAGCAGTTGTTCAAAGCTGACTTTCCTGATCCCAATTTAGTTCATTTTTTGAAGACCCTCAGACTCTAGGGATCGCTCACTGAAGAATCTGACCTGATCTGGTGAAACATTCATGACTGGCCACTTACTTGCTACTCTATCCAAAGCCCCTGGTTTTCTGCACTTCACCTTCAAGCTTCTCCTGCCACTCTTTATGTGAATTACAAAAAGGTGTCCCCTTCAGCTCCATGATAAACAAGTGCCCTTCCCCCAAGCCCACACAGCCCTGCACAAGAGCCTGAGCAGCTCATTCTCACCCCTCAGACATGCGCCTCTGTGCAGAGCACAAACTACAAGGTGACATAACTGCAGCTCTGTGCCCTCCACAGACTGTCTCCTAGAATCACAGATTCTCCACCAAATGCTTCCCAGTAGGAGCTGAGAAAACATATCTCCTGCTCTGTGCTCACTCCATCCAGAGAAGGTGTCTAGGAAACCAACCTCTTTTACCTGAACAAGTGGAAGTGTAGTTACTTGCCCTCTTTTGTTTCAGCCCTCTTCCTTTTAATACTCGGAGGCAGAATTACCTCATAGACAATGTTTTGTATTTCTTTACTGTGAATTAAAAAGCAGTCCTCTATCACCCTAATTCCAGGGGAACACAGCAATGCTTTCCCGGTTGCAGCAGCATGCTTTACTAGAGTTGAAAAGAAGGGAAAATACAGAAACTCTCGCTCTGGATCTATATATTTAGTAGCACTCCAAAAACTCTCTATGCTTCAATTCCCTGCCTCTCTCAGCTTCTTAGACTTTAACTCTTTTATATTCTGTGTGATTTAAGGACACTCCACTCAAATCCAGCAGAGGGAATCTGACAACTCCCAATTTGTAGTATGGAGAAGTTGACACCTCTTTGCCTTGGAGCTTCAGTCAAAACCAAGACTTTGGTTTTATATGGGCAACAGTCATTAAAATCAGAATTTACAGATGATCCAAGGGAAAACGTATTTTGAAACAAGTTGAAAAATAAATGAGGGATGCATATAAGCAAATTAAAGAGAAATGTTCATCTTTTATATGTATATTATATATTTACAAAGACATACGTATTGAGTCTCCAGAATTGATCAGTCCTATTCTTAAAACAAAGATTCTAGAGAAAAATTTAACAGTTACAGGGCAGATGAAGCAAATTAAGGCTGAGACAAGAGGCATGGCCAGGTGATTATGTTTAATGCCCAAACCTGACACTTTTGAGAAATAACGTGAGGACTATGAATACACCCAGACAATAGACATAAACCCAAACTGTTCTGTACAAACTGGATGCCTGATCACTCCATATGATCAAAATGTCTTTACATCTCTTACTGGTAGTAGAAACCAACAATGAGATAATCTCTGGATTCAGCCAGTTGAGGTTTTCTCCAAAGGAAATGCAAATGAGAGTGAACTATGGATCAGAATGAAAATATGAACAGCATTTTATCTGTAATTAACAAGTACAGTACATCAACTCTCAATGTTATTTCTGGATGAGAAATGGGACACTTTATAGACCATATTTAAAAAGGTATTATGTCAGAAATCAGGATGTTAACTATAAAGGATCCTAAAAAGAAGTATTATGATTAGTCATTCAACAAATATGGATGCATTAGTGAAGTTTAAGCAAACTAATAATAATATAAGCTATGAGTGATCTAGATGCCCAAACACATCTTTCACTTGAAAAATGCATGATAAAGATAAATTTGCTATAACAGGGGTACTTTTAAAAAAGGAACCAGGATTATTTGTAAATGGAGCCCAGCTAGAATATTTGGAGTGGGTAAGAAGAGAGGGAGAATGTAGTGTCTTAACTGACAGGTCATTTAGGCAGAGGTTTTTATTTAACCTTATTCCTCGAGGCTTTTAAAAGCAACTTGAATATACACACACACATTAAAATAAGTAAACACTAAAAGCTAAGCTATATTCCAAGTCAATGGTGAATTTAAGTGGTGAAGAAATAATTAAGGTTCGCTTTTAATTAATTGCTTTTAATTAAATATTCTATATGCTCAACAATTAAAATATCACCAGTTAACTATAAACCAGAGACTAATAATAGTCAAATTTTCTAATCCTTAAAATAACTCTGAGGTTTGAGCAATTATTATTCCCATTTTACAGATGATGAAACTGAGATATAATTTTAAGAAATCCTTCACACAGGCAGGAAATGATGGCAATTTGGGATTCAAATTCAGGTAATCTGTTTCCTCCAGGCTGTGTAGCCCTTTCCTTCATTTATGTGTGTGTATGGCATACTGGGGGAGGGAAAGAAGTGTCCCATAAGGCCAAATCTGATAACAGATTGATAATTTGCTTTAGCATTTCAGCCTCTATTTATCACAGCCTTAGTTAAATGGTTAGATACAGGCTGTGGAGATGCATTTACTTATACATCAGCACTTTCCATTGTGCAAACACAGCTACTTTTCTTTTTTAATGAGATGAAAGTATCAGCTCTCTTCTACTTCTCTCAATTCCAACTAATTCTGATGAGATCTTGAAAGTGCAAAATGATATCTTCTGGAACATTCTCAAAGAGACCAAGACCAGGTATGCCAACCGGGCTTCAGGAATATCAGAAGACTTTGAAGTGTATAAATCTTTATCTTACTCACATTCATGTTAGTATTCCTTGATATATAATCTTCTATTGGGCAGACATTGTCAAAAGTTCTTTCCTATGAAAGCCTAACGTGCTTGTGGTGAGCAGGATGCGTTAGATAATAGTAATGAAACATAAAGAAAGAAGGATTTTGCTTTTATTTTGGCAATACTATCACATCCAGGAAGAATGGTGTTGGAAGGGGCACGTTATATATTTAGCACTTTGCTATTTCATAACATTTTAATTTTTAGTTGAATCAAATCCCTTGGTTTAGTAGAGTTCACAATAAAATATAAAAGCACATGTGTATTTTAAATATTGCTAGTCTCTAAAAGAATCGGTGGTAAAATTATTTCTACAATTTAAAAGTTCTGGCTAGGTTACAAAAGACGGCAGTTGTTAAACAACTTAACATTAAATATTAAAGAATAAATGTAGCATTCAAGGCATTCAGTTTAATTGTGTTGCCTTCATTTAACTCAGTCCTTGGTTAATACAAAGTTAGTATATTAAAGTGGAAAAATTAATGAAGTGTCAATTTTGAAATTAAACGCAATGTGTTTCTAGACATAGATGCTTGGAATTTTACCCTTAGGATTTTATCTGTAGCTTGCAGTCTATTAAAGCTATTTCCGTGTGCCTTTCTTTCTTTTGTGCGTACGTCACCGATTTTAGGTTCTTATTTATTTATTTAATTTCAAGAAGAAAGAAAAGGTTCTGTAGAAAACATTGACTGTGTCTGCTAACCACAAGTAAGACTAGAAAAGGACTAATGTGGGGGTGGCAGAGGTAGCTGCAAGAGGGTAGTGTGGTAGAACAGAAGAATAAGAAAAACGATAATTCAGCATTCCCCTATAATCTTATTCCACCCAAGAAATTTGGGAGAATGCGAAAAAAGCAGCAGCCCAGCATTACTGAAGGGGCGTGGCTTCTCTCCAGGGGCTGTCCAATCGAATTCCTTCAGAGGGCGCTTTCCTGGGAAGATTGATGAGGGTTGCTAGGAAACAGGAGCGTCGCCCTCCCGCCTGACCCAGAGATTGTTCTGCACAAGCCCTCTCCAGGGGCTCGCAGTGTGCAGTTGAGCCGCGTGTAGGGCAGAGCTGCGCGCCGGCCTCCGGCTCACTCCCTCTCTCTCCCGCTCTCCCAGTCTCCTCCAGCGTGCGGCCAGTCCGTTGCGCGGGGACCACGGGAGAGTTCTCCCAAGGACTGGCTGTTGGTCCCTGCTCACCCGCAAGCCACGAGCTCTACCAGAGCTTTAAAGTTGGAGCCGCCGCCCTCCCTACCGCCCCACGCCCCTTCACCCCACTCCTCCGAAATTCACCGACCTTTGCATGCACTAAAGATTTCAGAGGGAGGCAGAGCAGCCAGCAAAACCCTGGTTTTTCGTGTAATAATCCTCTCGTCCAGGTACGCTGGCTCACGGAAGACTCTGCAGATACACCCCTGTAAAAGGAGGGAGGAAGGGGGAGGGGAGAGGGAAAAGGAGAGCGAGAAAGGGAGGAAAGGAGAAAGAATGAGGAGAGGATGCCAGAAGGTCCGTGCTTCTGCCGAGTCCCAATTAGATGTGACGGTTTCAGCCTGGTCAAGGTGAAGGAAAGTTGCTTCCGCGCCTAAGAAGTGGGTTTGCCTGCAAAGAGAAGGAGGGAGTCTCGGCTGGGAAGTGCTCCCCTCCCTTCCGCGGAAGACCACTAGGTCCCCCCTTTCCCCAACCTCCTCCCTCTCTTCTCCCCCACCCTTCCCTATTCCCACTCCCACTGACTCGGAGGCCTGGATGCTCTGCCACCGGGCAGTGGTCCAGCGTGCCGGGAGGGAGCGGGGGCAGGGGGCACTGTGACAGGAAGCTGAGCGCACAAGTTGGCCCTTTCGGGGGCAAAAGAAGTTCTCCCTTGGATTTGGAAAGGACAAAGCCAGCAAGCTATCTCTTTTGTGTCGGATGAGGAGGACCGACCATGAGCCAGAGCCCGGGTGCAGGCTCACCGCCACCGCTGCCACCGCGGTCAGCTCCAGTTCCTGCCAGGAGTTGGTGCGAGGTAAGAGGGGCCGGGAAGAGGACGTGTCCCTCTGGAGCGCCCAGCTAGGGCGCGGAAGCTTGGGCGCCGCGTGGGGCAGGCGCTGCCGGCAAAGTTGAGGCAGAGAACCGACCAGTCCCTACAGTTTTGTCGGGGGTGGGGAGGGTGGAGGGTAGAGGCGATGTGGGTGTGTATGAGTGAGAGTTGGTCTGTGTGCGCGCACGCCTGTGCCTATCTGGGAGGAGATGGATTTCGGGGCACCCATCTGCGGTCAGGGTGCGAAAGGTGGAGGGGAAAACTGGCGCTTGAAGACCCCCCAGAGAGACCAGCCTCATCAGTCAGCCATCTCCAACAGTGCCCCGGGCTCAGGATTTCTGTTGGGGGATCCTAAGGCTTTGTGCACGGGAAAGCGTGCTATGACTGGCTGACACACAGGCGGTTTCGTGTGGGTGTGGAGGTTGCCAGGAGAGGTGGGCAGCGATCCGCGGGACCTGGTCCCTGCATCCCGGATAGGCTCTGCAGCCAGGGGCGGCCAGAGGCTCACCTCCAGCATCCCACGTTTAGAAGGGATCCTTAACTCGCTGCGCTTTGCTCCTTTGGGCTTGAGCGAAAAATCGAAAAACCCTACTGGGAGCGTATCTTTTCCATTTTCCTGTTCCATTTCTTATCTGACAGTGAGATAACTCAGAGAGGGCGGGAGATTTGCGATCCAAAAATAGACTAGGCAATATTTCCAACAAGCTTGTTTCTTAAAGATTTCATTTAAATTTTCTTCTAGTTCTTTGTAGCAAAAGTGTAAGATTCTCTAAAGAATAACACTTTTAGATAAATATATCAAGGGGCATGCTCCTGCTTTAAGTATTTTAGAGACTGTAAATTTTGAAAACAAATAAAACTGTACACCTCCAAAGATCTGTGGTTAAGTACTCAAGTTAATTTGCTTATTAAATATTTCTACTGTTATTTGAATAACAAAAGATATGTTTGGGGTCTATATAAATATAGTTACATATTGGAATATTCAAAGTTGAGGTTAATGTGAGTTTAGTATGAGTCAAAGACCTCAACAGAGTTCATTACTTTTGAGTTTCTTTGCTTGAATTCCTTTGTGTCACCAGCTCTTAGAACTCCTCATTATAGGTATGGTATGTTTCTTTTGGGGGAAAAAAAATAAACAACCATTTGGAGAGATTATTATTAAGCTACCAAAGTCTAAATTTGCTTTTGTTTATTGAATCACACATTTTAAGACTGTAATCTGAACTCTAATTTTTTTGCATAAGTATTATTAAATATAAGCATTATTAAAATATGTAGATTGACATTATGTGAAACTCCCATAAATAACAGTTCCTTCCAAAGGTTTTTATGACACTCTAATGATTAGCTATGATTCTATATTGCTATATGTCTCTTTTCTAAGAACAACCCAATAGAATTTGAATAGATTTGGAAGCTACTGTTTACCAGAAAATATTGTACTCTTTCCCTTTTATACTGGCAGTGTCTTATATTTACAAAGATTTCTTACACCTGTAGATTTTAGCTATCCATCCTTCTGGGTTTTTATCACCCAGCAGGACTACATAGATATTTTGAATAAACATGCCCTAAGGCTACTTTTATTTAGGTTCAGAGTAACACAAGTGCTCAGGATGAAGAAAGTCTTGAAACTTATTGTTTCACAAACAAAACAATAAAAATTCCAGAATATCTACATTCATTGGACTAAAAATGATATGATGACAATACCTTTTAGTACTGAACTTCCTGCCTCTCCCCCCCCAAAAAAAATCTAGGTATAAAACTCTAGTGCTATAAGCTAGACTTTTACCAATGAAATGTGAAACCTAAATCGCAGAAAATTATGCCAGCTTAAGAAACAGGTTAAACTTTGAGACTTAAAGGAAAGGGGTACCTTTCTATTTCTTTAAATTGAATGGTATTTTTCTCACTTCAGGAATATGTGATCAGTAACTTGAGAAAATCTGTGGAAAGCTGCATGAATAAATATTATAATGAAAATATACTAGGTGACCCATTCATTTGATGATGATAGACATTTTTAAAAGTTGTGTTGTACATGTGAGGAGCAGTGAGTGAAAATCAGATATTTATCCCACAGTTTTCAAATATCAAAATGATGAGCTCATCTCTGATTTTGTCACCACAGTTAAAATTTGTAAATTGAATAAATGCATGTCAAACAAAAAATGTATTAATCTTCAATTTTATTTAATTGACATTAATAATTGTATTGAATGAGATAACCAGATTAATTATCAAAGGTTACCTATTTCACTTCTCTATTTCATGACAGGTGATCAGCTAAAAACTCACCAAATTGAAGATTTTGACGGATTCTCAGCAATAGCATTTTATAACTTCTCTAGGTTCATTTTCTTCTTTCTTATTTCATGCCAAAATCCTTCTTTTTTGAAATTAAACCATCTTCTCTTTCTTGTCCATTCCTCTAATAGTGATCAATCACAAAATACAGCATGCTTTTTTCCAGAGTCCTAGCTATCTCCTGCCAAAATGTAGCCTGTTGACTTGGAAATGAAATGTTTCTATTTGTTTTCTGTACTCGATATCATCCATCCATCATTGTGCATTTATGCATGTTAGAACGTGTCCAGAGTTCCAGTGTGAGACTTGTTTTCTCTAGGAGTAATTCCCAAAAAAAGAGTAGGTGTTTACTCCTAGTCATCTTGCTTTGCTATTTTAAAGTGAGTTTATTGTGCATTCCTGCCTCTTTTGAGACTCTACTAAGTGGATCCAATACTGCACTTGATGAATTTGTTGAAATTGCTCCCAAGAAGGAGCATAAAATGATAGAAGATTATCTACCAAGTCTGTACACATAAAAATGAGTACAATCATAGTAATCACTGAGATGGTAGAAACTATTAGGTCATCTCCCTCCTTCAACTTCTAATGTAGGCTTGACCCTGGTAGCCTACTATATTTTAGAGTACTTCAGTCCAGTCTGATTTTTAAGTGGCTCACATAATGACTTCTTCTAGAGTCTTTGAAAGACTATTTCACAGTCTAATTGTTCTCCCTATTAAGAACTTTGTTGTGATATTCAGCTTAATTTCCCCCCGATTCTATTTTATCTTGTTACTTAATTCCTATTATAACTCCTCTGGACTTTCCATTCTCTCTTCTGATTTACAGTTTTCATTCAACATTTATAGGACTTATAAAATACAAAAGCTTTATACAGTCACAGGAGAGAACACAAAAGTGACAATTCTGTATACAGATATATTTGCTAAATATTTAAGACACATCCTTTAAGTCATTTATATATATATATAATATGTATATATACACATTTTCCTAATAATTTATTTTACCAAATAAGAGAGAAAATTGCCTTCTCTGATATTAATGATCTATGCGAATATTAAGATGATCACTTCTAGGTAATATTCTATGTGGATGCACATTTATGAGACATTTTCATTGCAAATTTGTTTTCAACAGAAACTTGTCAACTCCTACACTACAAGGGAATTCTGTGACATGCTGGTCTGATGCTCCACTGAGCCCCAGAAGCTGTTGTCATGTAAATTCCACTATTGAAATGAAAATGATTTCCATAATTAATAGTATGTGCTAGGAATATATTATGTATATAGTTTAGATGTGTATGTTAATACAAAATAATGGTTACTAGAATTAGCAATAACCCCCTCATACTGAAACAATCTGAAAACCCCTAAAGGATTAAGGCCAAATTATTCACTGCATTGTATTATGAAAAGTAAGCTTAAATCATGCATATATCAATGTGAAAAGTATTTAGATTTATATGGAGGTACCATATGTGAAGGTTACTTTAAAAATAGAAAAGCCTGAAATAACCACAAGAGAAAAACAGGTTTTCATTTTGTTCACTTAAAATCTGGTTCCAAGACATCCGTGTGTAGGCTTCTTTAAGATTCTTAAGCAAATATCTTGGTAGACTCACCATCCCACTCAATTGTTTCTCCAAGTCCCAGGCATTGAAATACAAGTTCTGCTAGACAGTAGAGGAGTAAATGATATAAATCAGGAAATAAGTTCCTAGGTTACTCTTGACAAGTCAAGAAAATAGAAGACTAAGAGTAAAGTGAATCAGCAGCTAAAAACACAATTTAGTGCTCTCTTATGTACCACTCATTGAGCATTAGATGGTACATAGAAACATCATGTGAATTATGTTAAGGAAACAAGTAGATGTCATTCCAAACCAAAAGTATTTTTTAAAGAATAAAATTAGACTACATGGAATAAATAATTTTAGACCAATATTCTCCCTCCTGAAGCCCCAAAGTATTTTCATAGTGCCATTCACTATTTTTGAGTGGTGAGTACCTTCAAAATGATTTTCCTTAGAAACAAAGGGGAAATCAAGTTTCTTGGTACAGAAAAAGTAGCCCATTAATATACTTGTGACTTTTCGCTGAAACAGAGAAGCATCCTAAGAAGTCTGTGTCTATACTGAATAAATATTTTCTCATCAGACAAGCAATCTTTTTGTGGAACTGGAAATCATACATTGTACTTTAAGGAGAGAAATTAGCTTGGAAAACATCCACATATAATCTATACAAGCATGGACTAAACCATCATCTTTGAAAATAAACCCACAAATAGAAAAGATATCTCCACAGAAAGCTCAAAGTAGCTCTCATCTTTAATTCCTTATCAGAAATTTACTTCATTATCATTTCATGTGCACACACTATACACACAAATACATTTGCGTGAATTCAGTTGGAAGAGAAAAGATATCCACCAGACAAAAATTTTCGGAACGCTGAAACGAGATACATAGCTTGGAAAAGAAATTATAACCAATATATGTAGCATGAGAGTATTAAGAATATAAAATTTGAGATTCCCCTAAGAAAGAGTCTATAATCAGAAAGAAAGGATAACTAATAGGAAAACAAATATGCAATGTTTCAGAAACATGTAAAGTTGGAGGTGCTGCAAAAATCAAACTTGAAATTTAGAGTAGAGAAGATGTTACCAGAATTATCAGTCAAATGAAAAAGTCTGTTTTTTCAGTTAACAGATGTATTCATAGTTAAGATTTCACACACACACACACACACACACACACACACACACACACACACACACGTATGCTCCAATGCCTTGTGGAGACCACACTGGATGCAGTGAGGTAACAAAACTAATGATATGTCATAATGATAGATGATAATTATTGACTAATTGCTCTGTGCTAAGAACTCTGTTATATCATTGCATGGATTATCTGACCTATTTCTACGAGATCCCTATGAGATAGATACTATGACCTCCATTTTACAGAAGAGGAAATGGAGACCCAGGAAGATAAGTATCTTGCCCAAGTTCAGGGAGATAACAAGGAAATAACTGAAATTTAAAACTTTCTTACTCCAAGCTCTATTCTGTTTACTATTAAGCAATATTGCCTCACAGTCTATGTTTTGTGTGTGTGTGTGTTTTTTTTCCTTTTGGCCAGGCTTTATTTCATTCAACAAATGTTTTCTGAGCTCCACGCAGAGGGATGTGCTTTAGTAAGGAAGGAGAAAAATAAGCAATGAAAGGGAATCCAAAACAGTCTTCCCCAGGCTGTGTCTTTCTCCGCCCCCCAAATGCAGTCTCTTCTGAGAGGCAAAGGAATGCAAATGAAATAAATAACTAAAACATTGTTTATAAATAATCAGGGCTAAGGACAAAAATCGAGCAATAGGAAAATATATGAAGATCATAAGTTTATTAACAAACTGAAAAATAAACACCATGTCTGATAACGTGTGGAAGTTATATTTCTTGGAGTAAGATTTCAATAAATGTCACCATCTGTAAAATGTAATACGGTGGCAAGAATTTAGTCTCATGAAAAACCAACATGGAGGTGAATAGGATCCGCTTATTAAAGCTAAAATGCTGATGCTTCTTTCCTCTTACAACCTTACTACTTATCAGGAAAACAAGGTGGTAAAAATATTTTGTAAAATTTTAAAATTTTCCTACCCTGCTGGAGTACTAATGGTTCATCTTTATGTAAAAAAACTCTCTGAGTTTTACACATTGGGGCATTTATCCATAATATATACAGCGGCATGAAACTGGAGGACTTGAGATTGTAAATTTTAAACACACTAAGAAAAGGAGAAGTAAAGTGACCTGCTGGAGATTCCCAAGACAGTTGGTAGGACTGCTCTGGGAAAATCCACATCTCATTATTCTCTGACCTGGGTGCTTTCCCACAGACAGGAAAACTGCTGTCTCAATTGCATGAATTTATTCCTCTTTTCACACAACCAAAGAGCTGAAACAGGAGTCTTTACTTGAGGGTCTTTCTCTGATTTGTGATTTGTGCTAGAGTACTTAATGAACATAAAAAATGAATAGGTATCACAGATCTGTTTCTCCATCTGGTGGAGGCTGTTTCTTTTGATTGTTAATAATACGTAGCAATAGATTATTAGTAATATTTTGAATTTTTCTTAACAGTTTCAATGCACCATGTGTTGGTGAACACAACATAATAGAAACTGCTTTCACAAAATATGTCAAAATACATGCCAATTTGAGAGATGGTACTACAAGGTCAGAAACAGTTGGAATTTGTATCTGCCTCAAGGAGAAAAAAAGATCTGGAGAATATAATTAGCTGTTTCTATTTTGAAACATCTTATTTTTTCTGAAAAGGCAGAGACCCTCTACATGCTGTTACATTAATCTCAGTGATTTCTACAGAGTACAGATATACTGGTGACCAGACCATATGTAACTTCAGAACTGATAAAGAGCCAAGACATGGGACTTAGATTCCTAACACACCTCTTCCGTAAATGTTGTTCAACGTTTACCCTTGGGAAAAAATGTTTTGAAGAATGCCGAAAACCCCACTTTCCCCATCTCCTTAAAATGTCTTCCACTGCCTTCCTTGGTTCATTAAATTTTCCAACTTTTAATCTAGGGTATTTCATCCAAGAAGTACCAAAGAACACATATTTCTAGATTCACGTTGTATGCCATCCCTCCAACACACTTTGAATTTATATGCTTATTCCTCAGAAAAACACACTTTACCAGTTTGATGATGGAGTGGGCACAATGAACAATTCTTGCCCACTTCACAATTTTTTCCTAAGACAAGCCATATCTCAGCTATGATTTGCAGAATAAAAATGACTATATTCTTCTCAATACAGTAATTTGAGTGTATATAAACTTTCCCTGTAGTTATGGAACAATGAAACACTGATAGGAAAAAGATTGCAGTGTCATAGAATGCTCACCCTCTCTACATTTTTTCTTCTAAGATCTTAAGTTTGTGTTTGTTGCTGCATGATGTAACAACACAGGAAGGAAGTTGGTAGTTTTAGGTGTGCTCCTTATATGGAAAAGGTTGGGACATTTGAAGTAGGAAAGAATAAGAAAGTCGAAGGACAAAGACATGACAGTTCTCCTCTCCCTTTCCTTCCCACCCTCTCATCTGTTGAACAAAAATCAATCATCTGCTTACCTCATAAATAGTGTTTGTCAGGTTATTGTCCAGAAGAGACTGCATTAAAATCACTTCGAAGTCTACTTGCAATGAAGAATGCTGGGACACATGCATCCCAGACTATTTAAAATAAATGTCACAACTGGGGAGGGGGTGGGGAAAAAATAAATAAATAAAATAAATGTCACATCGATTTGGTTTTAGGAATCCACATAATAAATAAACTTCAGGTTATTCTTGTGGTTTGCTGTCTTAGTCTACTTAGGGTAGTGTAACAAAATAAAACAGACTGGTTGTCTTAACAACAAACATTTAATTTTTTTCACAGTTATGGAGGCTACAAGGTTCAAGATTAAGGTGCCAGTAGATTTGTTTCCTGGTTCTATTTCTCAGGCCAACTTTTTTGCCATTTCCTTTCATATCTAGGAGAAAGAGAGAAAGAGCTCCGGTCTCTATGCTTCTTATTATAAGGACACTAACCCCATCATGAAGGTCCCACTCTAATGGCCTTACCACCCAAACCTAATTGTTTCCCAAAGGCCCCGTTGCTAAATACCATCAAATGGGTGTTAGGGCAGCTGGACATACATTTTGAAGAGATATAAGCATTCAGTTCATAAAAATTACACATAGATGGATGGTCATGCAAAGAATATTCAGTGAATTGTTTGTACCAAATTATTGTCAAAGCAATTCCATTCTAATTGGATTAACTAGTTACCTAAAATAAATTCTACAGACCTGAGTACAAATTCATCAATTTAATTAAGTTCAACTAATAGTTTCTATGAGTTATATGAATAGCTTAACTTTCTAAAATTCTCCTATTATTTTTATTGTAAAAAAAAAAATCTTCTATTGCCTATAACAAATTCCCGTAAGATATGCAAACACATAATACATATATTTTAGATATGTATCATCTTTTTATCATTATCTTGTATCTTATCATTGTGATATTGATATATTAGAAAGAGATTTTGCTGCTTAAAGAGTATCATTAATGAAAAAATTATTTCCAAGAATAGAAACTCTTCTTGACTTGGATAACTGCATACTTAAAACTGGAATAGTCTTTATAGTTATCTCCTTGTGAGTTAGGGAATGTGGGAAAATATTGTTTTGTCACAATTCTCCCAACTGCCCTCCAGATCTGCAGAGCAGGAGGAGGGAAAAACCTCATTTGGCAACTTATACATTCTTCCCTCAGCTTCTACTTCGGTCAAGTGAATGGTTGCTTAGCTAAAGCTAGCAATCCTCACAAATACTGCCAAAGATATTTTCCTAAGCAGTGTTCAGAGCCACATGGGAAAATGCTGAAGAGGAAGTGAGGAACTGGCAGCAGGAGTTGCGTGGCAGGGGGGAGCCTCAGACCAGGCCACCAACTTCACTTTCTAAGAGTCTGTGCTACCTGCCTCTTTGGATTCACGAATTTCACACTTAACAACTGACTTCAGGAAAAGAAAAGCAATAAAAACCAGACAACACTCTCACTCTTCCAAACATTTTCAAAGTTTGGAATTTTAAAACTAAGGCATTTCAGGCACAGAAATGTTAGACTGTTTAAAGTTACAGTGTCTCCTGCAAACTCTGACTTTCTTGACCTCAGGGTCATGGTGTTTCTACCTACTTATGGAACTTCCATTGTACTCTCCCAATGACACATTGGGCCTTATTTGCCCAAAGGCAAAACTCGACAAAGTCCCCAACCAACCAGCACCTTCCTTCTTAATTTCCAAATTCTAGGAGGGACATCATTATTTCCCCATGACAATTTACTTCTGTTTGGTCCTCTGTTGACTCTTCCCTCACATGGTAACTTCTTTTTCCTCCTACCACTGCCAAAACCTCTTCACCCAGGTTACCATCACTCTTTTTCCAATCTTCTTTAACAGTTTATCTCCTCCAGTCTCTTCCTTTTCTTTCAATTACTTTTTGACCAGATACTAAATGAGTGTCTACTGTGTATCCACTTATTGTTCTAGGGATATTATAGCAGTGAACAACAACAAAAAAATTAGAATTTTTGTTCTCATTCTATTTATGCTAACTAGTGAAAGTCAGATAATAAACAAGAGAACTAAAATATTATGAAGAAAATATAATAATGTGATGTAAAAAAATGTGGGAGAAACCAGAAAAAGAGATATCACTACCACTATCATTACCAGAATAACTGACTTTTACATTTCATTCTCAGGTTCTAAAAGCATTAACTATAACTCTCACTTAGCAAAAAAACAAAAAAAACTTCTTAGCCTGACCATCAGGGCCATTTACAATCAGGCCCCCAATGTATCTTTCCAATCTGCCTTTCTCACCACAAACATCTGCTCTACCCAGATCTTTCAGTTTGCACCCAAGATAGACTTATACAATACTGTGCTCATAACTTCATTTAGAATGTATTTTCTTTCTCCTTTCTACAAACCTATGTTTGAGTCCAATTTCAAAGTCTTACTTAATCAAAGTCCATGCTAATGATGTTTTCACATGTCCTACCAAAACAACTTTTGCTCAAAATATCCATGCAGGTCGGGCTCGGTGACTCAGCCTGTAATCCCAGCACTTTGGGAGGCCAAGGCAAGTGAATTGCCTGAGCCCATGGGTTCGAGACCCGCCTGGGCAACTTGGCGAGACCTCGTCTCTACAATAAATCAAAAAATTAGCCGGGCATGGTAGCGCACACCTGTAGTTCTGGCTACTTGGAAGGCTGAGGCAGAAGGATCGCCAGAGTCCAGCAGGTCAAGGCTGCAGTGGCCGGGAGCATGCCACTGCACTGCAGCCTGGGCAACAGAGTGAGATTCCAACTCAATAATAATAATAATAATAATAATCCATTCAGTCCCCATTGTATGTAGACCTGAGTCGTAGAATAATGTTTTGACATGAATAATAGGTAGGTAGAATATTGACTTGTGGAAGAAAATCAGAAAGCAGGCTGGGTACAGTAGGTGGCGCCTAATAATCCCAGCACTTTGGGAGGCCAAGGTGAGAAGATTGCTTGAAGCCAGAAGTTTGAGACTAGCCTGGGAAACATAGTGAGACCTCATCTCTCCAAAAAATAAAAAAGATTTAGCCAGGTGTGAATACCTATAATCCTCACAATTTGGGAGACTGATGTGGGAGAATCACTTGAGCCCAGGAGTTCCAGGACCTATGATCATGCCACTACCAGGTTGAGCAACAGAGCGAAACCCTTGTCTCTTAAAAAAAAAATCAGAAAACAAATTTATTGTCATTTTTCACTGTTCCTTTAAAATGTATCCAGTAAAATATATTACACTTGTGTAATAAGATAGTTAACTTTAACTTGCAAAGAGTCTTTGTTCAAAAATTGGTATGCCAAGACAAATATAATAATTGAAACTTTTGAACATTAAACCTGAATCTTTTCTCTCTCTCTAGCAGGAGCCTATTTTAAATGAGAAGCTGGAAAAAAATCTCAAATGTGCCTAAGGATATCAACCACCCTTCTTTGTCACTATTGCTAACTCAAGTTTTGACTCCTCCAAAGTTAGGGGTGGGTGACAGGCGTAGATCAGAAGGCTATGGGAAAAAAGAAGTGCTTACCTGACATACTTCACACTTTCTGGACTCTAAATTTTTAAGACTTACTCTCTTTTTGAGAGAGAGAAAGAGTTAAGATTTCTCTCTTTATCTCTGAGTATCTCTCATCTCATTTTCCTTGACACAAGTTTTCTTTTGTCTGACCACATCTCCACAGGAACACACATGTAGTATAGTAGGAAAAATCCTAGGCATGTGGACTAGTCCAACACAGCAGTATCTCTTCTTCATTGCTCCACTGCCAGAGCATCTAAGCAGCTGGGTCTTCTCTCAACCTCTGTGTTTTGCAGCCTGAAGTCATACCTCACCCATTTTGTGATGCTATGTTTTTTAGTGCACATAAGTGTTTTCAAATTATCTTTCTTGTGAACATTTTTGGACTACAATGCATAATGAAATGCAGTGCATTCACTTGCTTAGATATCTGATATTTCCTACTTGCTATGAATATCTGGATTTAGCAAAGTGCCTAGGTTCTAATATGCTACTCATTGCCTGTCGAATGTATGAGTGTAGTAATACATTCTAAGCAAAAAAAAAAGTATGACTTTTTATATAGTCAAGAAAAATGCTTTTATTGGGGCTACTTGTAAAAAGACTGACAGAAATCATTGTATATGAAATCATTTAAGATGTAGCTAAAACATGTATCTGTTTCCCTGACTAGAATTAGCTTCAAAAGGATAGATCTTGTCTCTGCTTTTTTGGCAGAGTCTATAATAAAGCACACAGCACAAAATAATATTTAATACATATTTAATAAATGAAGAAAACCTAGGCTGGGCTCTGTGGCTCACCCTGTAATCCCGCGCTTTGGGAAGCCGAGCCGAAATGAGTGAATTGCCTGAGACTGCGGGTTCAAGACCCACCTGGGCAACTTGTCGAGACCTCATCTCTACAATAAGTCAAAAAAATTAGCTGGGTGTGGTAGTGCGCGCCTGTAGTTCCAGCTGCTTGGAAGGCTGAGATGGAAGGATCACCGGAGCCCAGCAGGTCAAGGCTGCTGTGGCCGGGAACGTGCCACTGCACTCCAGTCTGGGCGACAGAGTGAGACTCCAACATCCCCCCCCAAAAAAGGAAACCTAAATATTGCTAATTTCTATTCTTCATTCATTATACTTTAAGAATAAGAATTATTACTACATTTCTAATTTTGATCCATAAATGGTTCTACTTTTCTGAAGACGTTTTGGATCTCAAACTGAATAACTTCATATAAAAATTTTTAAATTGGGTATAAAAAGTAACATCAATTCGGTGAAATAAATCCTTAATAACTGTCTGCCACTTTCAAGGCACTGGGCAAGGTACTGAGGAGGGTAGAGAAAAGAACAAGATATTGTGCCTGCCCTAAGAACTTATTATCTTACAGGAGAGATGAGATATGTTCATATGCAACTTCAGTAACAGGAAAATTCAGGAGCTCAGCTGTGAGACCCCGAAGTGGATAATAAGACTTCTGTTTGACATTACTGAAGAAGTTATCATGAAAATTTTACATCTGTCTTAGACACTGAAAGCAATGTTAAGACTTCAGGAAGTAGAAAATACCATACTAGACCTATGCAACAGTAGAAAGGTAGTGCATGGGATTTATCTGGGGAGCAGCATATGATTTGGCTTAGTTTAAGGTAAGTTTTATGGGGGTAAGGACAGAAGGTAAAGCTCTAAAAGCAGATGGAATAATGGCTGACATTTCTCCTGTAGGCAGAGGGAAATCTCTGAAGACATTTGAGCAGGGGAATCTGAAAGCACAACGTGAAGATAAATAGGAGGAAATAAAGGTTTGGGAGGCAGGGAAATGAGTTGGCAGGTTATGGCAACAGTCCAGGTGAGAGGTAATGATGGCCTAAACTAGGGCAGTGGCAATGGGAATAGAAAACATAGAATGAATCTAATCGACATAAAGATGAATAGTGTCTAGTAGGTAGGAGTTAGCTTCTGGGTAAAAAAGAAACACCAGCCAGAACAATTAAGCTAATCTCTTTTCTTCTACAATAGAAAAGCACATGCTGTATCAAACACCTTGCTTAATAAAGGAAAAGGTGGGAATTGAAAATAGAAAGACTTTTTTTTTCAGGAATTTAGGTCACAGGAAAATGTAGCAATCAAAATACTAATACTTTCAAAATAAGACTTACAAATGAAATCAATGTTTACTGTGTGGTTATGATTTGATTACATTTACCATAGACAATAGGTTAAGTCAACATTGTCTCTCCAGGGCTCTACAAGAGCCACCTACTGGCCTCCTTGACCTTTACCTACCCTTCTAAGTTCATCTGCCTAGTTATAGCCAAAATTATCTTTAAAAAATAAAAATATAAGCATGTAACCCTCTGCTTAAAACTCTCCAGACTTTTCATTGCCCTTGGACTTACCAAAACATGGCTTACCTGGCCCACAGTGATCTGCCTACGTGTCCATTTTGTTTTGCCTCTTACCTTTTACACTTCTTATTCCACTCAAACCAAACAGCATGTATGCCTCGCCCCTTACTCCTCAGGCCTTCCAGCAGACTGTACAACTTCCCCATGCACTGGTCTATTCCAGTCCCTTCTTCAGGGCTCATTTTAAAGTGTATAGCACTTCTGGCCTGCTTTGGTAGGTTACTTCTTCCCACTATGTACTATCCAAGTTTTCTGCTCTTCCCTTCATCACAATTCATTATAATTGTCTATCTCCCTACTGTAATATAGAAGTGCTAAAAAGACAGAGACCATGCCTGCTCATTCACAGCTCTGTCTTTATTACCCAGCAAAGCAAGTACCACATAGCAGAAGATCAGTAAATATTTATTGAATACATGGAGTAGTGGTTAATTAAATCACTCTAAACTCATTTTCTTCATCTTTAAAATGTGGATATTAATTTTAAAGCTTCCTTTTAGCCACATAATTTCTATAAGTAAATTTTGACAATAAAGAAGATAGAATTCAGCATCCCAAATCAAAATCAGTAACTTGTCATTCAAAAAAAAATTGATCCTGTTTATAAATTTAAATTTTAATTACCATTTGAATAGTAAAGTCAGTAATAATCCTAGAAATGAATTTCTTTATGCCTCAACTGTCCTCATTCTAAAAACATTTTACCTGTTAACTTCACCTTAAGTAGTGAGATATGAGTAACAGGAAATAAGAAAAATAAACAAAAAACAAAAAAACTGTGAGTTGAACAAATGTCTAAGATAGTCAGCTTTTAGACAATTTCCTTCTTTTCAAATTCTTATAAATAAAAGTATATTTCAAACATTTTCATAAAAGAGGATTCATAAATATCATTTGGTAACACTAATTTACACCAGTGCCAGGTAATAGCACCCCAGGGTGTTCTATTTAATACAAACTTGGTCGCAAACTTCTCAAAATAAAATAAATGTGATTCTCACACATATTCTCTATGGCATTTTTAGAAGAATGAGAAGGATATTGTGATAAAAATAACTTTAATTGAGTGTTTACTATATGCCAGACACTGTTCTACTTGCTTTACCTATATTATTTCATTTACTCTTCACAGTAGCCCTATGAAGTAGGTATTATTGTTATCCCTACTTTACAGAATAGGAAACAGAGGTACTAACACAAGTTTACATAGCAAGAGTATAGCTCGAATTTGGACCTGGCATTTGACACCAAAGCTCATGAACCTGACAAATTAGCTATACTACCATTCTTGGGAAAGCATACTCTAACTAAAATGTATAATGTGTGAAAAACATTTGAAGTAACTCTTTTTTTATTTGAAAATGAAAAACAACTTAAAAATCTGTGACATGCTAAACTCCTCTGTAGAAATAAAAATCAGAAGCATAGTCAAATATTCGATTGATTATTGAGCAGAATGTGTTTAACTACTTGTGTTTCTTATTTTAATATAAAATCTTCTGATTTCAAGACCTTGGGAATCAGCTGCCACTAAAATAATCATATTTTAAGACTTTATTTCTTTACAAACTACTTGTTCTTTTGGTCACCAAAACTTGTCCATTGCTTGAAGACAATGTTTTTAATCTTTATATTAAAAGGAGAGGGTGATAATTTAAAGAAAAAAATTCACTTCCCTTTTTTTCTGGGAGAAAATAGCAGATTCTTTTGTGTAAAACAAAAATAATTGATACATTGGTGAAACCATTGGTCAGAGAAGAAAATTGCCCTATCTTATTCTTTTACCTGTCCATCTAACTATCAGAATAGTATATTTACATGTAGCTAACCCTTGAATTGATTTATTAAGCTAAGTTTACAAGTTGAAAAGGAAGAGGTCCAGAGGAGATAATTTCAGGAATACAAATCAGGAGAGACAACTTTGAAAGAATAGTAATTTTGCTTCTTGTAACTGACCTTAAATCCCTAAGAGGAGAACGGAACAGCTTAAAGCAACCTTTTCTCTCTATTCAGAAGTGATCATGAATTAATTGTTCAGGTTAGCTGAACTTTACTTTTTCTTGTATCCTAGGAGATCTCTGACAGACTGGGAATTTTGCTTGTTTGTAATGTAAACTCAATATCTAGAGATAGTTCTTAATACCACATAGGCTCATTGGAAAGCCCTAATTCCCAAAACAAACAAAGAGGAAAAGGTGAGCAAAATAATCTGTCAGCCAAAGGAAATAAGAAAATAGTATGTGTGGAAGTCTTTAATTTAGTAATTTGATTTTAAATCATCCCAAAGAAAGATCCTTGGTGACATCAGAAGTCTGTCTGCACAATCCAAACTTACTCATTAATGAAGATATGTAGGGTTTATACATTTTATAGCCTCATTAGTTGTTTTGATGATAAAAGTACTTTGCTAAATTATATCTACTTTGAGTATCAACTAGGCTATGCAGTTATAACAAAGAAGAGGTTTGAGCATTTGCTTATAAATTGTAACACTATTAGGTATTAATTTTAATAGTAAAAACTAAAGCATACTGAAATTGGATATTCCTATGCATGTTCATACTATTTCAGTTAGCTAGCAAATATTGACTATTGGGTTTTTTTTTCAATTAGTCATGCCATATTTTTATTCATTTATTGAACAGGTGTTAACTGAGCACAAACATCAAGTTTGGTACTATGCTGCTAAGCAGAAAACAAAAAAACAACAGACAAAAATGCATCCCTGCCCTCAAAGAACTTTGTTTACTATTTTAAGGCACTATGTTTTAAGATTAGAAAATGTGATATAGCCGGGCTCAGTGGCTCAGCCTGTAATCCCGCGCTTTGGGAGGATGAGGTGAGTGGATTGCCTGAGCCAGCGGGTTCGAGACTCACCTGGGCAACTTGGCGAGACCTCATCTCTACAATAAATAAAAAATCAGCCGGGCGTGGTAGTGCGCACCTGTAATTCCGGTTACCCGGAAGGCTGAGGCGGAAGGATCACCGGAGCCCAGCAGGTCGAGACTGTAGTGGCTGGGAGCGTGCCACTGCACTCCAGTCTGGGCGACGGAGTGAGACTCCAACTCAAAAAGAAAAGAAAAGAAAATGCGGTATAGGTGACATCATGATCTTTCATCAAATATTTCAGGCAGAAATGAGTCAATAATGGCTATGGGAGAATTGACTTCCTTAGCTTCCCTGAAACCGTGGACAGAGGCCTAAGGGTCACCCAAACAACGTACTTTTTCTTTTTTCTTAGTAACTAGATTTGCTTAATGCTTTTTGAAAGAAAAACAAGATGCAGTGTGACACAGTGTTGACTACTTAGGAATGCTCAGAGGTTAAGAACTTAACATCTTAGTAAGTGTGAAAATGACTTCATCACTTTAACTTATTTTACTTTGGTACATCCTTCTATTTTTCCCAGAAACTTTTACTGGGCACATATGGTTGTGTCGAACCCTGTGGTAGTTGTGGGAAATCTATAAATTTGATCTCAACTCTAATGGTTCATTTGTGCAGAATTTAAGGAAAATGAGCCACATATAGTATTTCATTTATTAATGATCATGTGCTTGGTATTTTAAAAAATTCACGAAGTACTCCATGGAATGCAACTCAGAGAATCATATTTTCTAGTGTTTTCCTGAGGTAAGAAAAAATTGTGTGTAACAATGGAAGCAAAGTATTATTGGACGACTTTTAAAAAGAAAAGAAGCACTCTGAATCAAACAGCACTGGAAAATGTAGATGGGAACAATTCAGTTTTTGCAGAATAAAAAGTATTTTTGCTGCTAATGTTTTTCTGAAATTAATTGCAATATGTGTTTTATAAATGACAACAAAAAAGTGAAACCAATCAATAAGTTAAACAAGGCTAGAAACCACCATTAGCTAGTAAATTGATTTACTATCTATTATAATTCCTCCATAAAGCAAAACTGGCACTTTCCTTTCACAGTTTAATGTTTCTGTAATTGAGATATAATTCAATTTATTTGCACATTTTATATAATAATGCATTTTTTCCAAAAAATTATTCTCATATTCATGGTGAATCTTATAATGAAAGGCATAAAAGTTGAGGAAATATATTAGTTGCATGCACACTAACTGCTTACGTTATAAACACATGTATTCCAAAAGTAATTGCAAATATCTTAATCAAATTTGCTTTTTATTTTGCTACAAATGGAAAGACAAACTCTTCTGTTTTTTCCAATTTTAAAATTCAAAATCACATGCTTAGATGACACCTGATTGTCAGAATCACAAATTATCTTTTAGTATTTTCATTATCCCTGCTTGAAAATAGAAATGATATCATCTTAATCTCTATACATTGCTTGCAGGGAAAGCCATGTCCAGATCATTTCTGCATCAGTAGAGTCTATAATAATGCCTTAAAAATAGTAAGTCATTGTTGAATGAATAAGTAAAATAATGGAAGAAGGAATGGAGGAATAACAACCTTAGGCACAATGAACCCTCAATAAATATGTGTTGGATTACAATGAGCTGCTTACATTGACTGACTGACAGGATATATTACCATAGTTTAGTGATAAAGTCTTAATATCCTTCTGTGGTATTTGCCTTTGTATCAAAAAGAGGAAAAAAATACATTTTAATGATAAAAATTATATTTTAATATTTGGCCCTATGTAAATCAAAGGTCTGTGTATTTCGAAAAGTCTTGTTATGTCAGTCATTGGCTCAAGCATTCCTCACATGTACCCAAATATTTTCATGATATTGTATTTTAGAATGTCTCTTAGAATGTGTTTCATATGACGTTTATAGTTTCAAAGCTGTATCTTTAAAATAAAAATGAAACTATGAACCTCATATGAAACACAATTTTTAGTGACTTTTTCCCTGAGCATATTCTAATACTAGATTATTTTTATGTATTCCTGTCTTTACATTTTAGCATCAGCATGTCCAACCCCCAAGACCTACAAAAGCCACCAAACATAGCATTTGTTTCTAAAGTGAACTTATTCATTCTGGGTTTTTGCTATAGTTTCTCATTTATGTGGTAGTTGTTTTTTTTTTTTTCCTGATTAGTTAAAGCTGCACATTAAATTCAAAAATTTCCCCCAGAATTGCCTGGTGCCCATATAAAGAAATCTTAAAACAATTAATGGAAATGAAACATATTTTTTTCAAATGCTCAATGAATTTTAACTAGAAATTCAAAATATATCTGTAAACTATTTATTATCCAGTATCACTTTACTAACAAGATCACTTGGGGTATATGTGTAAGTATGAAAGAATAGAGAATCTCAGGCCCAGCTCTGGAGTACAATCACTTATAGCCAAACCAAGGAGGTACAGTCCAAAGAAAGGGTATGTAGTGGTCAGTGTGGTCAGAGGTAAACCAAGAGAAAGTGGTGGTGTCACGAAAGCAAAGAGAAGAAAAATTTCTCAGAAGGCAGTGGTAAAGTATTGTGATATTTTTGGGAGGACAAGTTAGATGAGAAAATTGATAGTATCAGTGAATTTAGAATCTTCTTTCCCAAAATGAATGGGATTAGTGTGTTTAGCATCTTGTAAGCCATTGGAAGTTATTAGGGAATGGATAGACAGAAAACTAGCTGGAGATGACTGGGAAGAAAATTGAATTTGAGGGAGGAGCAGTGGCTACTGCTGACTTACGGAGTTTTTCATTAATGATCGGCAAGGAAATGGAATGATACCTTGGAGCAGAACATGGGTCAAAAGAGCCTCTATAAATATTTCTTAAATTTGACTGAATTATATGAGATTGAAGAAGAAGTCCTGAAGTCATCAAAAGGCCTTATAGACATTGTTAAGAAGTTTGTTTGTAGTATTTTAAGCTTAGAGTAGTGATAAACCATTTAAGAACCTACCCATGTGGAGCTTATTATCTAGTGAGAGAGACAGAGATTAATCAAATGTCTCAAAGAAATACTAAATTGCAACTATGATACATGCTAAAAATAAGAGATATATAATCCTGTGGGAACATATAATAAGAGACTTGATACCAGACATGATAACTGGAGGCTGAGAAAGAGTTAACAAAGTAAAGAGGGAGAAAACCAAGCTGTATTTAGTGAAATGAGCAGGAGCATAGATGCTGTGAAAGGAGTATACAGCACCTGTGAGGAACTGAAAGATCTGTGTGGCTGAAACATTGAGAAGAGTCAACAGCACTATGCAAGGGTGGAACGTACCCCAAAAGACTGGAATGCATTTATAAGAATTTGTGTGATTATTCTTACATGTTTAAACTTCAGTCACCTTCAAAGTACAATGCAATATACCTATTGAGATGCTTTTTCCACTGTTCAAAACTGTGTTTGAACTTGCCAATTTTGATGCCTTTTAGTGCTTCTGCCATTTTTTGTTTCACCTCCTCCACACTGACAAAACATTTCCCTTTGAGGATCCTTTTCATTCTAGGAAACAAAAGAAAAAAAGTCAGTTTGGGTGAGATGGGATGAATAGGGAGGGTGAGGCATGGGGGTAGTGCTGTTTTTGGTCAAAAACAGAAAACAAAATTTCACTGTTGTGCATTGTTCATATAAATCACTCATCATGAAGTGGGTAAAAATGTTGAATCTCCAAAAATAATTCACTGAAGTTGAACACAGCCCCTCACAACAATGCTAGCTGATACACTGGTGCCTATGGGTTCCTAGAATGCTTGCCTAGTGGGGAACCCTGTATTACAAGAGGCATGCCCTCCAAAAGATAAGTCTGTGTTATTTATATATGAGTCCCCATCTTATATATATTAAGAATTGTTCTTATCCAAGAACAATGGGAAATCATTAAAGTACTTAAAGCTGAAATAAAGTCATTCATTCATTTATTTTAAAAAATTCACATGACAATTTCAAGTTATGAGGGTTTAGGGGTCAAAATGGAACAGGTAGAACAGTCAGGCATGGGATTGTTTGTAATTTTGTAGAACCCAGAGGAAGACAGCTTGGACAAAGTTTACAGATGTTGACATGACAAGCGGATGATTTAAAGAAACATCTTAGTAGTTAAAAATTGAAAGGACTTGTTGATATATGGGTTGTGGATATGAGATATCACCTTGATGTTTGTGCAGTTGTTCAGAATGTAGACAATGAATCAATCGAGTAATCAACCAATAAACATTTATTGAATGCCTACTATGACATCAAAATACCATTTCTTTTAGAGAAAGTACAGTTATTTATGCATTAGAAGTAGAGCTTAGATTCTAGATGTTGTTTATCTCAATTGTTTTTGACACACTAAGAAGAAACAATCCATTGTTGATGAATATCTATTGTGTCCTAGGAATTTTGGAACAAAGAGTGCATTCAGAAGCTATACCAGACTCGTCCAAAAGATGACAAAATCCTCTCTACCCAGTACAGCCTGCACAACTCTGGTGCAAGCAGATGATGGTTGAAGTTGGCTGAGAAGCCCATCGAGGGTGACTCACCAAAAAAATGCAAATTTCAACTACAAACTCGCCTCCTCTTTACACGTGTGTGCTAGTAAACCCAAATTCACACAGAACATTGATTTCACTCTTAATTCACCTTCTTAGGACTAGGGGAAAGTGACAACCTTAGGGAGGTCTGACCAGCATCATTCAAACACCAGTGAGAGAGACTGCTTTTAAAGTATTGTAAAGATAAGCTTTCATGTTTCTCTTTCTCAACTCTCTGAGAAGCATTGCTAATACTAATTTTAGTCCTGCAATACAAGAGTTTTATTCTTGATGTCATTATTGATTGTGGTAGCTGTGAAAGTCTGCTTAGAAAGATACTGTTTTCATTAGCCAAACTATTACATGATACATGAGGAAATCTATTTTTTATAGTTCTGTTTTCTTCCACTGTTACCAAATTGAATATATTTGAGAGAGAAAACACAGTGCATAGATGAGCACATTTGGTATTAGGAGAACATGCAATGAATCCCAATCCTATAACTTAAAAGCTGCACTATCCTGAAAGGTGTATTACATTTCTTCAAACCTCAATATACTATCTACCTCACAATGTTGCTCAAATCAAAATATAAATACAAAAATATATTTGTAATAGGAAATATAAAATCATATACTAGGATCTGGTACTTGATAGGTGCTCATTAAATGTTAAGTGAATTTTACCATGGCTAAATGAAATCTACACCTGGAATAATATCCACTGACATAAATTTCTTCATTCCAATAGTAATAATATCCTACTATCAATTACACTGATTCAACTCTTTTTTTGTAATCCCATATGGATATTAATTAAAATATATCCATTAATCAAATGTTTTCTACTTATTTTTATGGAATTTTTATAGACCCTGCTATGAATTTTATAGTCTTCTCTTTAAGCCATATGTTATGTGTATGAAGTTTCTATATGAGATCTAAAAATGTTTTAAAATGAGAATTGCATATAAATTATCATTTGCTATAAGGAAGCAAAATAATGCAAAAACTCTTCTGGCTTCTTTCATGCTGAACTGCTGTAGCTTTAATAACTTCTGCACTGCAGTGATTATGAAACTAAAGCATATTTTTAAATGTTAACTCAGAGTGTCAGACGTTTACTTTTATATTCGGCAAAATCTTAGGAAGAACAAGTTTGAGGTCTACACAATAATGTGGGCTGTTAGACATATTTTCTGTCATTCATATTTTGTGAATATTCTTACCCTCTAATCATTTTTATCTAAATTATATTGTAATCTTAACCTTCTGAGAGTCTTGAAGTTGGAAATAAGAACTTGGTGTTAATGTTAATTACAAGAGCAAGTTGAAATGTATTTTAAAAAAAGAATGAGATATTGAAAGCCAAATAATCCTTTAGAGGTTTTTTAACATCACTGAACAACCAGAGAAATATAGGATAAAATTTTGGGAATTAATAATCTAGAAAATGATCTGATTAGATTCCCCCTTCTCGGTATTAACTCCAGAAAATGGCTTATTCATAGAAGCAAATGCAATAGTACTTCAAGAAATCATATTGCTTTTTTAGAGCCAAAAACATGGCTCCATTCTGGAAACATCACCTATTTCAAGCTTACTTACACTTAACCTTAAGAAAATGAGTCTGTTTAGAGCTCAAATGTGTAATTATGGGCATGTTTATGGTATTTTTTCACCTAAAACCAGCACAATGTTAAATGAGGACTTTTATATTTAAAAGTGGATATCCCTCTCTGGAAGTTACATGAAACAGAGCTTGATCTTTTGAAGCCAGCTGTTTTTGTTTGTTTTAATTTTTCACATTCTCCAAATAGCACTTTTAAGTTTCAGAACTCCTTTTTTTCAAATGAGCTGTAGTACCCAAACTAGCTATTATTTTTTTCTTTATGTGGAATATTGGCTCACTTATAGTTTAAGATAAATTGAGGCACTGATGAGTTTTATGATATTTTATCTGGGCAAATTAGAAAACTAATTCAGAGACACAGTCCCTGGTGAGTATGCTTTTACCTATTCTCATGACTTCTGTTTATTCCATATGGATACCTGTTCCTGACAAGTTACCCAGTTAGTGAATTTCTTGCCAAAATTCACATTAGATATTTTGTTGTATAACTTAACTACCCAGAATAAATCTTTGACGCTAAGGTTGTCATAGGAGACTATGAAATAATATGAGTAGGAACATTTATATAAAGCATATTTCTTTCCGGAAGTTTGATCTAATTTTCAAGCTCAGTACCTCTGACAGGAAGGAGGCAGCAGGAAGCAACTTCTCAAATCAAAGACTTGTGGATCTTCTCTATTGCAAATGTCAAAATTCCTCAAAATTATTTTGTAAAATGATGTTCTACATATACCAGGTAACTAACATACAGTACTTACACATCTGACCTCAATAGTAGAGTTTCTGAATGCCCCAGATTGTTTCAGGATTAAGGGCATAGAACAGTGGATGATTCAACTAGGTCCCTCATACAGTGAAAGGGGAAATACCTATGGTTTAAGATATAAGGCATAAAGTAATGATATCTTTGCTTTTAGTTAAGAGATATCAGCATATATCATAGTAAGAATCTCAATTTATTATTTAGGAATTTTTTAAGCTTGGCATTTTTCTGATGTCACCAAGTAGAGGTCGGTTATTACAATAAACACTAAGCAGAGCTTTAACTCATATTACCTCTCTGTGTTGCCAAGTTTTCAATATAGCCACAACATCACATTTCAGCCATTCCTGGGGAGAGTGGAGGTTCATATTGCCTTATTCTGCTCTCAGAACACGTCCCCTGGAGTATGCATGAACTGCAGAGGTAAAACTGAACATATGCGAACAATGGTTTACTCAGGCCCATTAACCTCAACTTTTATATGTCACCTTTGCCTGGGCCCAAACCTCCAGGAAAATTTGAAGAACATTTTTGGCTCCTCAAATGCTCTGCTCTTTGGAGACATCAACTGGAGCACAAATCACCTCTATAGGCACCTCTACAGGCAAAACCCGGTAACACCAACAGGCATTTCTTTTGGTTTCCCAGTCAATATAATTGCCTACCAAGTCTTCTGGTCATTTGTATCCACTCAATAAACAAGAGGAGGCTTTTTAAGCGGACACTGGGGGGAGCCAAACTGCTGACTTGAAGGGAAATTTGGAGTCGTTAATCAAAGCCTTCCTCCAATCCCTGCTCTACTCACTGCTTCTACCCCCTTGTCCTCCAAGTTCAACAGTGTTTAATGGGAATTTTTGGTCCAGTTTATGGATACAAATTAAAATTAAGTGATTTTGCTAGATTCTTAACTCCAGTCTGCCTAATCTTACTTTTGTTGCTCTGTTTTTGTGTATTTCATTATTTCAGTTGTCATCATGTTAGTAACACTAGTGTTATTATATGCTGCTTCAGATATTATCTATAGCATGCTGTGCTTTCTTGGGATTCTTCTAGTTTCAAAAGAAGAGTTGAAATGTCAAAATATTTTTTATTTTGTTTTTATTATAAAGGTCATCATTTATGAACAAATTTAGGTAAACAGTAAGTTTGTATTCCAGTGAAAATGGATACACCTTCAGTCAAGTGTAAGCTAAATAACTATTAGGGAAATAATTATTCTTTCATTCACATTGGTTTAAAAGTAATTTAAATTAATTCTAACCACCCCCTCTCTCCACCCCATTGGATTGGTTTAACACCCTTTGATGGTGTTGTTTGGGCTTTTCTCTCAAATGCTAATAAGGCATTCACTTTAGCAACCACAACTTCATATAATCCTCGGGTAATTCTCACACTTTCTAATGACCCCTTCTTTAGTGAGCAGGGAACCCTGGAAAGGAGGATGAGGAGGAGAGGGAAATGAGTTACTGTCCTTATTCTCAGAATATATTCTGAAAATAGAATTATGTGACTGACTGCTCCTACTCTGGAAGGATAACTGTCACTAAGGAAGACACTCATTCCCACCTGCCACACATAGATTGTCTACTCAACCAAGAGCAAACTACTGTGGTTTCCCTGAAGCTTGGTTGATCAACAGGTGGTGTTTTTAGAAAGAGGATTTCCTGGGAACGTTGCCTCATCCTTTCATTTTTCTTGAGCACGAATTTTATAAATGTCCAGAGAATACGCTCTTGCTAATGCTTACTTCCTCGTTACTATCGGTAAAAAGCCCAGATTAAACTAGGCAAAAGATAAATAAGGGGAAGCTTCCTGTCTTGCAATCCCAAGAGAATAAGTATTTCTCCACGGAGTCTTCTAAGACTCCCCAAACTGAATAATGACCATACATTCCTCAAGTAACTTTTGGAAAAATATTTAGATGAAATATATAATCAAATTGAAGCCCAAAGTGAATATGCTTAAACAGTGGTTGTCTATGTTGGCCACACATAACATCACCTTCCATGCCCACACTCCACCACAATAAAACCAGAATCACTGGGACTGGGGCCCATCATCAGTATTTTTTAAACCTTCTCACATGATTCCGGTGGACAGCCAGTTAAGACATACTGCATTAAAGACTAGGGAAAGAACAAGTATTGAGAACCAATAACACTGAGACATAATAGTTAGCTTCTACTACTGAGAGTAGTGCCTCTGTTCAACACTGTCCATGATTACATCTCCTTTTTTGTAAGAACACTTCAGCCAGATCTAGAGCTGGAAGATCTACACATTTAGCTATTCTTCACACAATCCTGTTTTTCAAAGTTTCCTATGTCCCACAAGTGGATCCTTATTAAGACGTAGCTGGGAGTTCCTGCTGTCAATGTGAACTGAGCATTTGTTTTCCAAAAGTGCAACCATAGTTAATAGTAACACTGAACAGGAAAATAATAACTGAAATTGCTTAACAATTTTCTCTTATATCTTTTTTCCCTATCTTAAGTCCTTCTCTTCTGTCTAAAAACATACCCATTTTTAATACATCAAAAAATCTTCCTAAGTCATTGCTCTCTCTTTTACCTTTATGATTAAACTTATGATTGTAAGAGCAGAGTATACTTAGTCTCTCCATTTAGTATCTCAACTTAGTCTCACAATCTAGTTACTGCTTAATTCCCTATAGTTTGGTTTCTGTCCCTACCACTCTACTGAATGGTTTCTTCTTAGTTGTAGACCAGCAATGAACTACAAATCCAGTGATTGCCATATTCGACAATTCTCGGTTCTCGACACTTGAAACACTCTACAGCTCTAAATACTTCAAAACATCTTCTAAAGTATCTGCATTACCCAGGTTTGTTTTCTATCACTGTGTCATCTATTACTAATTCTGTTCTCTTAATGTAAATATTTTACAATATTATTTTGTCAGCTTTCTCCTCTTTTCTTTTAATACCAAGACAGTTTAAAGTAAGGTCTACAAAATTTTGTGTCTGTGTGTTTCCACATGTTTCTGGCAAAGAAATGCATAGCTTCCATCATATTCACAAAAGATTTCATAACTTGAATAGAGTAAGAATTCACAATAAACTCAATCAGGAATCGTACCCACTCCAGTGGTAACAACTATCAACCTCTAAGTAGATAACTGCTCATATTCTACCTCTTATCTCCTTCCCAAATTTCAAGTTCACATTTCCAATGACTGTCAGATATGCATACTTAATCACATAATATATTTCTGTCCCCTCAAATTAATCACATCCTACTCCATCAACCAGTATCTCCTGATGACTTTCCTGTGTCTTGTAATAGGATTCTTATTTTCTCATACATCCGGTAATAAGGCCTTGGAAAGTGAAACAAATTTCGGTCTCCACATCTTGAGTCAACAAATCTAGCTGGTTTCATTGCCGAAAGGCATCTTGAAATCATTCTTAATTTTAATTCCCACATTCACCATCTTGCTTCAGAACTTTATTTTCTCCTAAATGTTATATTACTAGAATCTTTAACATGACTGATTCCTTTTAGTCTTTTTTAGCCTAATCATCCTATGCCCATCTATCAGATCAATCTTCTTAAGGTTCCACTCTAATTAAGTTTTTCCTCTGTTTAAAACACTTATAGTTCCCAACTTTCTACTGAGTTATTCAGGCTTTGAAGCTCTTTCACTGGGTGGCCCTAATTTACATTTTCACACTTGTCTTTTAATTCCCTTAAACATTCTCTAAACTGTAAACCAGATAACTCTCCATTCTCAAAAGATATGCTATGGGTTTTTTTTTTTTTTTTTTACCTCTAGACGTTGTTTATATTATATCCAGGACAATGTATATACTCTATCATCACTTCCTTCAAAAATTGTGTTGGTCCTTTACAGTTTATCTCAAATTCAGCCTTCGTGAAATATGTTCAGGCTGCTGACTGAAATATAACATATTTTTCTCTTCTTTTGTTTCTTTTTTTTTTGAGTCGGAGTCTCACTCTGTTGCCCAGACTGGAGTGCAGTGGCCGCTCCCAGCCACCACAGCCTCGACCTGCTGGGCTCCTGCGATCCTTCCACCTCAGTCTTCCAAGTAGCTGGAACTACAGGCATGCACTACCGCACCCGGCTAATTTTTTGATTTATTGTAAAGATGAGGTCTCACCAACTTTCCCAGGCGGGTCTCAAACCCACGGGCTCAGGCAATCCACTCACCTCAGCCTCCCAAGGCGTGGGATTGCAGACTGAGTCACTGAGCTGGCTCTTTTGTGTCTTAATTTTAAAAAAATTCTAAAGCCTATTCATTTTTTAAAATTCAAACCCAATGTCAACTGATCCAAAATAAGGTTTTTTAATTTCCTCAATTTTATAGATATACCCTTCCATATATTCCTGCAACCATTTTCAATAATATTTACTTACCTCATTGCATGGTAATTATGTATTTCCATATATGACTCTTTCATCAGATTTTCAACAGTCTAAGTAAATAACTTTTCTCTTTCATTTTTTTTAATTCCCTGAAGTAAGCATAGTATCTAGCACTAAATAAATGCATGCTTAATATTAAATGCTTCTTATGTAATTTACCAAATTATATGCCCATAACATTTTGTTTCTAATAAAATCCATGTTTATATTTTGCTAATCATACCTCTCTATGCTCTTACAAACTACTTGAGAATAGACACCAAGAAAGGTGATGAACTGTAGGTTGCAAAACCAATTTCACAATCTGTCGACATGCCTTACATATAAGTTGTTGTCTATGGTATTGTCAATAGCTTTTGAGTTCCAGCTCAACTGAAAAAGAAAGATGCCCAATATATATATTGTCATATTTCCTTATCAGTATCACTTACATGAAAGATATGACTGAGCACTCAGCACAATCCATTCATCCCTTTAATTGTCATTGCTCACCTTAGTCTTTATTTCTCCCTGATATCTCCAACTGATATCATTCTTACTTGTGATAAGTGATCCTGTCTCCTTTTTTTTTTTTTTTTGAGTCGGAGTCTCACTCTGTTGCCCAGACTGGAGTGCAGTGGCCGCTCCCGGCCACCACAGTCTTGACCTGCTGGGCACCAGCGATCCTTCCGCCTCAGCCTTCCAAGTAGCTGGAATTAGAGGCGCGTGCTACCATACCCGGCTAATTTTTGATTTATTGCAGAGATGAGGTCTCGCCAAGTTGCCAAGGTGGGTCTCAAACCCGCGGGCTCAGGCAATCCACTCATCTCAGCCTCGCAAGGCGCGGAATTACAGGCTGAGCCACCGAGCCCAGCTACATCTAAGAATTTGAATCCATGTGTTTATTCCTTTTTATCTTAAATGGCCAAGAGTAGTGACTATTTGCTATCTCCAAAGCCTAAAACAGTGGCTAGCTTATAATAGACAATCAGTATATATTTGCTGAACTAAGTTTAATGGCATTTTTTTAAGGTATTGAGAGTTGGCAACTTATAAATTCTCAGTGGAGCCAGAATTAGAAATATAAACACTTATTTCTAATAGCTATATTGGCTTGAAGTGTTGAGAGGGAGTAATAGGCAGTCATCCCGTTGTGTCAAGGCAGTGTTTATTTGGAAAAGCAGTCAAAGAAAGTAGGGGGGGAAGGATATCATACTGGAGACTCCATATCATATCTAGTAGGGTACAAGGAGCCATTTTTAGTCCTGAGATAATGAAGAGGCATCTTCCTCTGCCTCTAACTACTAATTGTTCAAGAATGATAAAAGAATAGGTTGAAAATCAGTTAAGCACAAATTATACAGAATGTATATTTCTTTTTCTTTTTTTTTTTTTTTTTGAGTTGGAGTCTCACTCTGTTGCCCAGACTGGAATGCAGTGGCCGCTCCTAGTCACCGCAGTCTCGACCTGCTGGGCTCCGGCGATCCTTCCGCCTCAGCCTTCCGAGGAGCCAGAATTACAGGCGCACGCTACCACGCCTGGCTAATTTTTTTAAATTTATTTTAGAGAGGAGGTCTTGCTGCCCAGGCGGGTCTCGAACCCACGGGCTCAGGCAATCCACTCACCTCAGCCTCCCAAAGGAGCGGGATTACAGGCTGAGCCACTGAGCCCGGCTTGATTTTTGATTTATTGTAGAGATGAGGTCTCGCTGCCCAGGCGGGTCTCAAACCCGCGGGCTCAGGCAATCCACTCACCTCAGCCTCCCAAGCCGCGGGATTACAGGCTGAGCCACCGAGCCCGGCTCTGTCTCCTTTTTTTAATCTGGAAAACTGGAATTATCAAAAATGGTTCCTCTCAATTCTCCATCCCTCAAAACTTACCAGAACACCCATTCTTGTCTTTTCTCACCAGTGTCAAAGAATGAGGTTTCCTATCTAATGTCTGAAACCAAGCTACTTACCTTTTCAAGTTTCTCTTGCTACCTCTTCTGGGTTTCTTCATGCCTTCCTACAACATCCTGTTTATGTTGATGGCTTCCAGGTTGCTTCTTCAGCCAACTGCTTTCCTTACTTTATATACATTTTCTAAATAATATTTATGTTTATCATTTCAATTACTTTTCAATGCTGATTATTCCCTAATCTTTAGTTCTTCATTTATAGATCTATTGATGGACAGTACACCTGGACATCCCACAGACATTTCAAAGTCATTGTCCAAAACTGAATCTGTTCTCTCTTCAAAATGCTTCTTCTCTGTGTGTCAGCATCCTTATTACCCTGTTTGCCCAAGCAAGCAACATGAAACTCAAACTTGACTCCTCCCTCATTTAATCATTCTCTAAATCCGACGGAATTTTTTTCCTAAATGTTTGTGTTTATTATAAACAAGGGTGCAGACCCTAGACTTTCAGAAACACATCAACAAATACAAAGCTAAAACAGATTTGCTGAAACATTAAGAGAGAGAAAGGGAACATCTAGGTTGCCACCCGGATTGCCCCATCCTAACTGTGGTCCAGATGGCCCCTTTGTCCCTGTTGCCAGGGCAAACTTTGGACTGGGGAACAGGAGTTGGCTATTCCATGAGGCTAATGTCAGGGGAAATGGGGACTATGAAAGTTGTCAGGTTGTCCATCTCTTCAGCAGGCCAACTTCCTCCAGGATCCAGAGGTTTCAGTCTCACATCAATGCTTTAAAATCAGAAACAGATGAAATGTTTGGCTACAAGTGAAATGAAAACACTTCAGTGACGAGACCTGAGTGTGTTGGTGGACAGAAGCTGAACTGTCACCTGTGGGAGGGGCCAGGACTAGTAAGATCAGGAAAACTACCCTACCCCATGGGCAGCCAGGCCATGTGTGGATGTGGCCCTCCAGGAAGCCTTGGGAAAGATGCAGGGACTGTTCAGGTAGACAGCTATCGGGGGTGGAGTAGGGCTCTGTCTGAGGTGTTCTGGCATCAGCCGGTTTGCCTGATCCCACTGGGCATGGAGCAGGCTCCAGGGAACAATGAGACATCTGCCCAAAAGATCAAAATCCAACTGGGTCAGATTCCAAGCTCTGCCTACTTGCTGGCATCATGACCCTGGATCTGAGAAGGGTACTGGGGACAAGTCATGGCCTTGAACAGCAGTTAGCTGCTCTGCCAAATTCAGGACACATCTGCATGGTACCCACAAAAAGCTGTTCTATCCTAGTGACAGGCCACGCCTGGTCGACCTAGGTTGAGTTGGAAAAGAACTCCCACCCCATTCTTTGAATTTGACTTGAGATTTTAGAAAGCAATTTCAAGAGAGGAGGAGAGCAAAGTTTGGTCCCAGCCCAAACCTTTCTTTCAACGATTGACCCCACTTCATTGGCACCAGAGAAAACCAAGTGGACAGAACACACACACCAAGCAAAGGACAGCAAAGAACTGTGCCTGCACACCACTCACACACGCAATAGAGTCCAGTGACAGACAGAGGCAGGGCTACACTCAGGGGGTCACCTTTGAGGAGTTCATGTAGGCCAGGTTGAAAGGAGGCTGGTTGGTTCTGTAAGAGCTCATGGTAGGCCGGTGGGCCCAAGGGCTGGGCCAGATAAGATGGCGGGTACTGCATAGGTAAGGTGCTGCTGGCATCCTTGACTGGGGAGGCACGGGGCGGTTGCCCTGGTAGCTTGGTCCAGGGTAGCTGGGTGGCACACTTGGAGGTTGAGGGTAAGGGGCATGTACCACAGTGGTAGTTGTGGTGGTGGTCACGACTGGAAGCAGCTGGTGGCACATCTTGTAAAAACAGCAGCAGGAACAGGTGAAGCAAGTGATGACAGTGATGACAGAGAGCACAAAGATGGTCAAACCAACGGCCACGGTTCCTCTGAACCCCATGTTAGCCTCTGCCTTCACTCAGGCTCTTCCTGCAACCCCGGACTTCCCCTCTTTCCATCATGGGCTACTCAGTTTCAATTTCCCCAACAGATTTTTAACTACTATTTTTATACCTTATGCCTCCTGCCCACCTTTACCTGTCCTAAATTAGACCTTTATCATTTCTAACCTTGTCAATTACAGCAGGCTCCTAACTTATCTGCCTGCACTAAAGTTTTGCTCCTATCTAAAAACCAGTGTATTGATTGTCTATTGCTGTGTAAACAGTTGCATCAAAATTTAGCCATTTAAAACAACAAACATTTATTATTTCACACAGTTTCTGATGACCAGGAATCCACAAGTAGCTTAACTGGGTGGTTCTGGCCAAGGGTTCTCTTCAGAGACTATAATAGAGCTGTTGGCTAGAGCTGCAGGAATCTGGAGACGTGGCTGTATCTGAAGGATCCACTACCAAGATGGTTTTCTCACATAGTTGTTAGCGGAAGGCCTCAATTCCTTGCCACATAGGCTTCTCTACAAGTCTTCTTGAATGACTTTACAACATGGCAGCTGCCTTTTCCAGAGCCAGAGATCCAAGAGAAAAGAACAGAGGAAGCCACAATGACTTCTATGACCTAGTCCCTGAAGTCACACACCAACCCTTTTGTTTTATTCTCTTTGTTAGAAGTGAGTCATTAAGTTTAACCTATATTCAGGGGGAAGAAAATTAGAATCTACCTTATAAGAGAAGTATCAAAGAATTTGAGAATATATTTTAAAATCTCCATAGCTGGTATCCTTACAACTTTCAGAAAAATCTATAAGAGCTATAAATCTATCAGTGTGATCTCACCTACTGAAAACCTAAAATATGTCTCCCATTAGCCACAGGCTGCAGCCAAACTTTTTTACATAGCTTATAAGACTTTCCATGGTCTGATTCCTGAGTCTGTCTATAACTCTGTCTTATCACTTCTTCATATATTATCTACTAAAAACAATAAATTGCTTGTTATTGACTGTGCTATTTCTTTGCCCCAAGACTTTTCCTCAACTATATACATTCTGCACATAATTCCCTGCCCTCTGTGACTGACTAAATTATATTCATTTATTGCATCCCAATGCATGTATCTTCTTCAGTTAGAAAATGTGACTTCCACCCCTTGACCCAAGACACATCTCTTCCTTGCTTTCTAATATAATACCACCCATCATTGCAATAACTGTTTTCTTTTATAATAAGTTGTACATGTTTTCTTTATACAAATAGACTAGAAGTTCCCTGAGGGCAACATATTGCTTATTTTGATTCTCATATAAACTAGGATAACTCTAGTTGCTTCTATAACAGACTGTGTCCCAAATCTCAATTAATATCTACATTTTGATGATATACTTCATCCTCAGGGCTACTTTGTATCAAAAACAAAGAACCAATAGCACAATCAAGGTGGTCTGACAGTTACTAGCTACTTTTTCATCCTTAAGATACCACCTTGTTCAAGTAGGATTTATGAACCCAGGACACCCTTTCATACAAGGTCAGAAGTAATGAACTATGCTCAGTTATAAGTCTTTAGGGAAAACAACACAACTCTACTTTCAAATAATCCTATGCCTGTCTAAATTGGATACTTCAAGACAGCAGAAGTTAAAGCTCAAGTAATCCTAGACTGATAACCAGCAAACAAAACCAAATGCAGTGAGAACTAATGACCTACCAGTGATCATGAAAAAGCAACACTAACACAGAGTAAGGCTCCTGGTTCTCAAATCAGATTCGGACTTAATATGTCCTTGGTGGGTTTGCAAATAAGATTAGGAATAAAGATGAACTAGTGTTACCAGTGTTCTAAAATCATTATACTAGAAGTATACTTTAAGTGGAATACTTATTAGATTGATTTCTTGTCAAGTTTGGTTTCCTCATTTTCTGGGCAAGGGCTTAAATTAAAAAAAAAAAATTTAAATGAGGAAATCAAAATTCTTCTGGCTAAAAGCAACATTGATTTTATTTTTAAAGTTTCCATAGATTCAAATGTCTCAGAATTTTTTCTCTGAAATATGTTCAAGAAATAAAAATACCAAAAATAATTCACAATATACTCTTTTTAAAAAATGAGATTTAACTTCTCTTTAATTTTAAATTTATTTTTATTCTGGTAATTCTTTCAACAATGGAAAAGATATGAAACATAAGTGTTAAGAAAAAGAAGACAGGACAATAAATAAGGTCTCAAATATCAAAAGAAGGGCATTATTGTATTCAGTGGTATATTGTCCCATTAGGGAGAAAACAAAAACAAAAACTCTTAAGACTTCAGCTTTTTTTTTTCAAACTAAAGCTCTCAGTAGAAGCTATATGAATTTCATCAATATGTTTATATGATTCCAAGCCAAGAAATTCTGTAAAGATTACCAAAGTATCTGATGTAGCTTCTGGCAAGGGATGAAGTACATCTCACAAGGACCTGAAAAAAAATCTGTTAGAAGAGTTGCTGATCTGATCAAGATTTTAGATTAAAATCTGAATAAGAGAAGAAAAGGCAGAGAGAATAAATCTAACAAACATAGTAGATTTTGTTTTAGGACATATAATCTCATAAGTATATTCTAATTTTAATGGTATAACTAATGGCTAAAATACATAAAAAATATACCTTGTTACAAGTTAAAATGTGTCAGAGATTAGCCTCTCTTTAAAGAAAATGCAAAGAATCACTAAACATTATAGATATAACTGTAGCAAATTTATTTGGTGAAAGAGGAGCAAAATTTCGGAGGGTAAACATAAAAGAAAAGAAGCAGAAATGCTATAGGGTCTTCGGTAGTAGTGTAGGTCATATAGTTAGGTGAAATATATGAATTAAACTTCCCTAATACACTCTTAAACAGAGGTAGTGTAAAGTAATAACAAAGAGGCAGATGGTATTTCACCATCGTTTTCATCTGCTGGAACACTTTTCGCCCAGATTAGAGCATCTAATACTGTCATGCTTTCATTTTGGTTATTCTTGCCTTTTCTCCAGTCTAATCCTTAACAACAGTAGACACCAAGACCTTCAACCTGCACTGTCAGTCTCATATAGTCCTTAACTCAGTCTTAATCGGGACTGATCACATATAGAAAATCCAATCCTGTCAGTAGCCCAAGTCCCAGCCTTGATGTGACTGGTTGGAGCCCTCGGCATCTGCCTGCTTACTATCCCTGAGACTTCACCAACTCATTCTGCATTTCCCCATTTATATAACTTGACTTTCACTTAATTTCCATTCAACACAAATGCCCTAATTTTAACAAGATTCCTAGCTTAAGCACTTGTCACCTTGACACCTTTTAAAACTATGTCTTTTAGGGGAAGTAATCCCAGAACCCTAGATTTCTAGTTACCAGCCCATGCCCTGCCTAATTCTGGTAAATTAAACAAAACTGTACTACTCTCTCCTTATCCATCATCATCTGGAGACCGTGTTCTTATCACCTGACCAAACCATGCTTTCTAATTCTAAATTTCTCTTTGCCCCACTTGCCTTCTGCTGAGATCAAGCATATTTTATCAACAAATCTGTACAAGACATATCACTCTGCTATTTATTTGCTCTTCTTGAAGACCATGGGAAATATCATATTTACCTGAAATCAAGAGTCTTACAACAAAATCACTAAGATCTTTATAAATCATAAAACTTTATTAGTTTGCAATTTTCAGTCTGGCTAATAAGGAAGAACTTACTAGAAATTTATAGGTGGTTTGGGAGAAGGTAAATATGCCACTTAGCCAAATAAATATACTCTAGATGAGGAAAGAAGATTTCTAAAATTTCAGAGAAATAGGGGATTTTATTTTAGATTTTTTTTAATGGCTCACAAGAAAACTAAATAGAATAGAAAACTAAAATTATATTATGGCTATATAATTTGAAATGATCACATGGGAAAAAATTGTCTAAATAAATTATTGTGCTGGTTAAGGAACTGTCTGATAAAATGAGATCTTTAAAGCAAAATAATATTTAACACAACTTTATTTGTAATGTCAAGAAATTAAAAGAGCCTATATTTCCCAAAAAGGAAACTAATGAATAAATTTTAATAAAATATTTTGAAAAAATTAAAATGTGATTGTTTATAAGCATTGTATGTCATGCAAAAAATTCAGGATAGAAATATGAATATGGTCTTAAGTTTAAAAAATGTACATGCATAAAAATTAAGTTTATTAAAATATGAGTAGTTACTATTTCTAAGTGATGAAGTTACAGTTGATTTTTATTTTATTCTTTACATTGTTTTCTTGTTTTCAAATTTTCTTCAGTAAATATTTCTTTTTTAAACAGAAAAATATATTTTAAAGGTAATGTTCAAAAGAGAAGAAGGAGCACACAGCTATGAATGGAATAAAAAAGAATGGTACAGACCTTTTAGAACAGCATAAGAACTGCAGAAGCAATAACTCAGAATTGTGAATAATGTCAAGGAAGATGAAAAAAATTAAAGTTATGTTTAAAACTAGAAGAAAGAATGGGCTAAACCTGTTCCTCCAAGCAGAGAAGGTTATGTGTTAGTTAGCATTGCTTCTCTTGTTTTCTCAATGCAAATAACATTGGAAGTACAGCACGTGGCTGAGGGTGATTCCAGGGTAGCTAAGAATTTTGTAAGAGAGCACATACTGATGTTAAATAATTTTAGGTCTCCAAGCACAAGGAATTCCAATGTCTGGAAAGAATTTACAGAAATAATTATGGCATTTCAGATGTCATAGCAAAATTTGAACATGGACAAATATTTATCCACTTTTCCAAAAAGGTTATAGAGATGTGGTAGGAAACCTGTTATGTACTGATCTTAACACTTCTAGAATGGATCATTAGGGAAATTTTGATCCCTTAGAAGGTGATATGGAGCTCTTGAGTCAGAATATTTGCAGAGAAAGGCATTGCTACTTTTATGATAAAGTTAGTAGTTAGTAGCCACATTTTTTCAAAGGTGAGTAGGATATGGTACGTGATTTTTAAACTTTTTAATTCTGAAATTTTGTGATAAGCAAGAGTTTTTGTGATTCCCATGGTTTCGGGAAAGTTTCTTGTTATCACTGTGGGCAAGATGAAATGAGTGGACTAGAGAAAAATCAACTAGAAGAACATATTAATAGTTAGGTAAATGGTCTACATCATATTGATTAATGTGTCATGTAACCTTTGATTCATCTCACTCTCTGTAGTGATTTGCTATGGGACTATAATCTCTTGTCTGACCAGTTTTATCAATGCTCAGGAAAATGAATACATGGGTGGCAGGCATATCACATCTAAAGATGCGATCAATTTGTTGAAGGAAAGGTATTTAAATAAATGAATGAATTTTGATTCTTTATGTTATTTATTTATTTATTTATTTATTTATTTATTTATTTATTTAACTTTTGAGTAGGAGTCTTACTCTGTCTCCCAGACTGGAGTGCAGAGGCATGCTCACTACTGCCATAGTCTCAACCTGCTGGGCTAAGGTGATCCTTCCATCTCAGCCTTATCTGCAAATTCCATATAGCCAAAACGTATTCTGGGTGATCACACTGAGCTATCCAGAGGAACTGCAGATGAAGAGGAATTCACCATGTAGCCTAATCCTACCTCACCCACACTGGCAAATCAAATTAAACATATCAAACAGCTAACATTTTTAAAAGGAAGAGAAATTTCTTTATTTTGTGCATCAAAGAAGAAAATGTAACTACGCTGGCATCTATTATCCACTCCCCATTCTGTTCCTCACCTCCTCCTCACTCCCTCACTCATCCCTTGATCTCCTCCGTCAGAAAGAGAGTCTTTTCCCTGAATCCTCTATCCACAGTTCATTCTTTATTTAGTAGTTACTCCCCAAACCAGGGAAGTTAGTTGCCTAAAAATAGGACTCAAACTGTTTTGGTGGCGAGATCAAGCTAACAAGTTCAGGCAAATTTATCTCTAATGTGTTTGCTCAAAGCCATGCCTTTAAAGCAAAATATATTCAACATTACCTTTGCTTTCTTCCTCTTTGTTTATAGAATAAGATAATCACCGTATCTTTTGGAAGTTCTCTGTATTCCAACTGAAAAAAAATCAAAATTTAGACTTGTGCTTCAATAACAGAACCCTGTTCTGTGTACAGAACACGGAAAGCAGCAAGTAGTCCCACTGTCCTCTGCAGTGTCCCATAGACTATGCTGAGCAGTTCTGCCTGCCACATTTTGAAAGGCATATGAGGTTCTAGAAATAAGCAATCATAATGCCAAAGCATATGGGAACCACAAAGCATGAAAACTGCTGAAAAGGCCATGATTATTTGAAAGAAAAGAGTACTGTTACAATTAGAATAGCTCCTCATACATATTTGATGTTGAGTTTAGCCACAATATCTACAAAAGGATAAATTGTGCTAATGAACAAAACTTATAGAAAAGCTGTAAAGTGCAACACTCAGACAACATGGCCTACGTTAACAAAATCCAAACCTCCAAGATTTAGTCCTGTGGACAGTGACAGTACTGCCACTATCTTCCTAAGTTTTACCTTCCACTAAAAGTTCTTTACTATTCTTGCCAATTGCATGTATTATGCAGGTTGGGGGTCCTCTCTTCCCATTTTAAAACATCTCACTTTTATGCATAATTTGGACAAAATTCTTTTTTCCTTAGCATCCTACAGCATAATTTCGACAGATTAAAGCTTTCAATAAGACTTTATTGAATACTAGATGATGGCAGAGGAACAATGATCAGAGAGAAGAAGGAAGAACTGTAGGGTATAGTGGCTCATGCCTATAATCCCAGCACTTTGGGAGGCTAAGGCAGAAGAATCACTTGAGTCCAGGGATTCAGATCAGCCTGGGTAACCCAATAAGACATTGTCCCTGCAAAAAAGTGTTTAAAAATAAGTCGGACCTGGTGGTGTGTACCTACAATCATAATCCCAGAAAGTGGTGGAGGCTGAAGCAGAAGAAACCACTAATCCCAGAAGGTCGAGGCTACAGTGAGCCAAGATTGTACCACTGCATTCCAACCTAGGAGACAGAGTGAGACCCCAACTGGAAAGAAGAAAGAAAGGGGGTGAGGGGAAAGGAAGAAACCCAAGGTTCTGGGGTCACATAGCTAGATAGCTGGCCTGTACTCAGAGATCCCAAGCCCTTCTCATTCCACATGATTTCAGGAATTAGCTATACTTTGGCCTCCAAGGATAAACACAGCTTCATAGACACTTCTCTTTGACCCTTCACAATTCCTAAATCCTGGCCTGCCTATGTCCCATTTTCCCTAACAGTCCAACTCAAGAGCAACTAAGTTGCTCTACTCTCCAGTTAAGGTCTCTCTTCCTACTCTCTGACCCAATCCCAAATATAGTTCAATGTTCAGCTATACCTTAAAGCAACACAATTATCACAGCATTCATATAGCAGGATTAAAACACCCACACAGTAAACAGCATGATTTTCTTCTCACAATATTTTCAAACAAAAGATTAAAATGTCTGATATCACCCCCTTTATTAAAACTTGTACTGTAGATTCTAACCAGCACAATGAAACAAGGAAAATAAACAGAAAATAATTTTTTTAAGCAATTAGAGCTGTAACACAACGGATACAGGAACTCCATCAATGGAGTCTTTCAGCATAAGTCAGGGGACTCACAATTCAGTTTATCAGAAAGGATCTCCACACTGGGCCAAGAGGGTTAAGTCATCTAAATTAATTCTAATATCTCATCAGTTTCTAAGATTAAAGGATATCATATCTCATTTACGTTTTCTTTTTTCTCCAGACATTTTCTATACCGTGTCACATGAATGGAATTAAATAGAAAGAAGACATTAATGTGTACTATTATCAATAAGAAATGAATGCATTCTTTTTTCGAGGTGTCTACATTATTTATCAGTGGCTGTTTTTAATTTAACAAAGTTTTGATGGCCTGGGGATGAGGTGAGGTGTAGAATTCATGCCAACAGCAGCTGGCAAGCATAAGCAAATGGAGCATGAGCCCAACATCTAATATATACCTGAGGAAATAGCATACAGTCTCTGATATATATTTGAATGCTGGGGTAACATCTCACCTATGGGTTTTCCTGAGAACCCTATCATCTCCTTATGCTCTTATATTTCACCTTCATGTTTTCAACAGGCACAGAAATGCTGACAAAGATGAATCAAGTATAGAACTAGCTTTGCAATTCAAAAAAATAATAACCCATTTAAAATCATAAACTTAGGTTATATTCCTGAGAAGAGAGTTCTTGTGATAAGTGGGTGGTGTGTAAAATTCACATCCTTGTGTCAGTACTGAAGTATCACAGGTACTGACAAAGCAATCTTTGCAGATCAGTTATGCTGCCTAAGGTTTGCATCCCACACCACAAAGCCCAGAGCTTTTGTGGGTAGTACATTAATTCTAACACGGAAGTCCAGTGTTTTCAAAGACAAAACAAATCCAGAATTTTTAGTAATCCTATGGAGGGGTTAAACAATTCTTATCTTTAAATAGTGTATTTGCATAACACAGACTAGATAGATAGATAGATAAATAAATAGATATTTTATACAAGTTTTTCACAGTGCAATCAAGTTGATTATTTGGTACTTTGTCTCTCACAAAGGATCATAAGTATGTAAAACAAAAAAATGTCCATAGAGCAGTATTTGATATTACAAAAAATATTACAGAAGTAAACTATAGTATGTCATAATCATGTACATATATTTTAGCACTTGCATGTGAATGCCATCAATGCTAAATAGTCCATAGTTTGTAGGGCTCTAAGTCTGTGCACCCAATAAGATAAAAGTAAATTACATAGAAAATTATGACCATTAGCCTCAGTTTAGTGTAAACTTCAGAGAAATTCTGTTTATTTTTTATCCTTGATTTTATATTATATTTTGGTTTACCCTTGTGTTATTTTTTGTTGGGGGGAATTCTGATGGAGCAATGATGAAGACTAGAAAATAAAAGACATGTTGCTATAAAGTAAAAACTCATGCAGCATGCTCCCAAACTTACCAAGTTAAATTTGCACATTAAGAGGGATGAATTCTTTATTCTCAGATATTTTAGTTGCTTATCAAACTTTTTTTTTATTTTAGAGATGTGGGGTACAATTCAGGGTTAGGTATACAAATGATCATTGTACATTGATTCAACAAATCTTTACAGGGCTTTTACAATGTGCCAGAGAATGAGCTGGTCGTTATATTTTAGAGATAGAAAACAAGGTTTCTTTTCTCAAAACACAGAAAAGTAAATGTGCCAAGATGCAGAGAAGCACTATTCAATATGGATAGGACCTCTGTTTGAAACAGAGACAAGCAAGGGGTAAAGTGGAGGAGAAGAGGTCATCCCTGTCTGCCATTAGGAACTAAAGAGCCAAGATATTAAAGGGAGTAGCAACCTCAGACTTCCACTTAATTATTCTGGGCAGCAGTTCATAAAAAATGGATCACAATAGAGTAAGCTTGAAGCCAAGGAGATCCTGAAGTAATCTAGGTAAGATAATGGTGGGGTTTGAACTCAGACAATGGCCAGGAGATTTATGGTAGCAAAGAGATTGAGGAACTCTCTCTTTAACTGTGACAGGACATCATGACAGAATAGATGTAGGTACAAGAAGAGGAAAGAAACGACCTGTGTGCTTGGATGGCCCTGCCATTAACATTCACTGAAACAGAACATATAGGAAGAGTTAGAGGACCAGAGGAGTGGAAGATAGTGAGTTTAGCTGAGACATGTTGACATCAGAGTTCCTGATGGAGATAAGCTGTATAAACCAATCCTGAGATGGATCCCTGATGAGTTCTATCCCAGATGGAGATAAGCTGTATAAACCAATCCTGAGACAGATCCCTGATGGAGATATGACCCAGATGGAGATATGTTGTATAAATCTATCCTGAGCTTAGAAGAATCTGTTGATTGAGGATGCATTAGCACATGGGCTATCGCTGAAGTTATGAGATTTCATGAAGTCATTCAACAGGTTTTATGTGAGAGGGACATGCCAGGATGTTGAACACTAAGGACACCATTTTCTTGCCTAAGAGAACCTAGGGAGAGTCCAGAGAGATAGAAAGATAGCCCGAAGAACATGGCATCACTGACACCAAGGAAGAGATGTTTTCGCAAAACCCCTACTGCGTTGCAGGCACCATGCCAGCCACCAAGGGGACCCGCTGAGAAACATGTCTCAGATTTGAAGTAGGTCTGAGAGAAACTATGTGCATACTTAATCACAAGACAAGATAGAAAGCGTGAGATGCCTTTGAAAAGGGTTTAAATAAGTGTTTAAGGGCTTAGAGCACAAAGCAGTCATTTCCATGTCAAGCACAGAAGTGATACTGAAGTAGCTGTTGCAGGACACATGGTTATGGTTTATCATTTATATGGTGCCCTTCAGGTCTTTATTTAAATGATTTTTTTTTCCCCAGACCATTTCTTTAATGATCATAGCTGGAAGTAATCTCTCCCTCCTTTGAAGTTGTAAATATTAAATTTCAATTACTATATGTATTGCATTCTTTTTACTATTAGATTTATATTTGTTGTTTTCTTATTTCTCCTACCAGATTGTAAAGCTCTTTTTGGTCCAAACTGTGTCTTAGCCTCTGGAAACTGCCAATGCCTGGGCCAGCACCCACAACATTATAGCATTGCTCTTGGAGTCATTTAGTCTTGGGCTCAAAGCCTGTCTTAGCCACTTGCACAGCCATTATCTCCCTGAAAATGCACAAATTATTACTGCTCACTAAGCCACAGTTTTCTCAACTGAAAATAGGAGCAATAATACATTCCACAGAGATCTGTTGCATTAAATGTGACAATGTTCATAAGACTACCTAGTACATTATTTGGCACATGGTAAATATTCAGTGATGATTAGCTTTGTTTTCATGCACAATATGTATGAAATAAGTGTCTACAGAATAAGTAAATTAATGAATGATAAGATGGCAAACAGTCTGTTCTGATCATAGTTTTCTGATTCCTTTATAATTCTTGAAACTTTCACAAGCTATATAGCTAGCATTCTTCCACATCCATGAGGTGCCAATGTCCTTGACCTCTTAAAGGTTCACTAAAAAATTGCTGACATGAGGCAGATTGATTAATAGAAGAGAAGACATACTCATTTACTTATTATGTATACAAGGGGAGACCCCCCCAAAAAACAGAATAATCTTCTAGAAGTCAGGCCCCTCATAGTACACTCAGAATTGGTTTCTCCGGGTCAACCTAAGTTTTTATCTGGAAGTTTTGAGAAGGTTGTGTCACAACTTGTGGATGAAATGTCCCAAACTGTGGCAAACAGGTGACTGGTTCTCTACCATGAAAATGCACCTGCCCACACCATGCTGCATGCCCAGCAGTTTTTGACCAAAAACAGCATGACCTCCTATGCTCCACTTTCCCCATTCACCCAACCTTGCCCAGTGCAACTTCTTTGTTTGTTTCCCCCAATGAAAAAAGTCCTCAAAGGGAAATGTTTGCTAATGTGGAAGAGGTGAAACAAAAAATGGCAGAAGCACTAAAAGACATGAAAATTTCCAAGTTCAAAAGCTGTTCCGGGCAGTGTAAAAAGTGTCCCGATAGGTGTATCGCATCAAACAGAGAGTCCTTTGAAGGTGACTGAAGTTTAAACATGTAAGAATAAATACACCATTTTTTATAAATAAATTCTGCTTGTTGAGGGGTTCTCCTTTGTACACGGGAGCCTTCAGAATGAAGACCCAAATATACAGTGGGAGTTTTTCATTTTTATGCTTAGGTTCAACAAAGTATTGGCAGCAGTCTAGAAATATGATTGAGCAAAAAGGATATGATCGAATGCTAATAGACTGAGTTGAGAAACCCAACAAAGTCTGTATGTCTAGATGTTTCTCGGCCTCTCTAAGCAGCATTCCTTCCTTCTGGGTGTGGGTCAGGGTCCTCTCTAGAATGAGGGTCATATAACCTACAGTCAAACACGATGGGTCAAGTAATTTCTTTATGGCCAGTTTTTACACAGATGATAAAACAGAGGGAAAATTAGGGTAATAGTTTTAAGTCTTATGTGACTTTGGGGGAAAAGAAGGGGGGTTCTGGTTTCTATGGCTCACCTTGGGGAAGACTAGTTTCTATGGCTAGCCTCAAGCGGAGAATGGGACTGAAAGACAAGAGGGCAGGAGAAAGGCAGAGAAAAAGTTTTGCTTTTGAGGCTGCTTCTGAGGTCTTCATTTGGAGGTACTGTTTTCTGAGTCCCCAAGATTCATAATTTCCTTCTTTTCCCTCAAAACTTAAAATTCTTTGAAAATTTGTCTTCAGTTTTCCTTCTTTCTCCTTAGTAGTATCTAAGGAATATACTGTGAAGTGGAATGATATTTTTCATCAAAAATTTTAACTGGTGTTAAAATAGAAAATATGGTAATGGTGCTTAACTTAATCAGAGAATCAGTAAATATAACATCCCATTCTTCATGAATTCCGGTTAATCAATATTTCGCTGAATATTAGTATTTCTGTAGAATAAAGAGCCATATAGTCAGATTTTAAATCCCATCACTGCTATTTGCTAGCTTTGTGACATTGGGCAATTGATTCGATTTTTCTATGCCTCAGTTTCCTCATCTGTTAAATGCTGATAACAAGATAAGCTGCATCAGAGAGGTGGTATGAGAATTAATTGTGTGAAGTACTTATTGTACCAGGCACTAAGAAAGCATGCTATAAATGCTATCACTTATTATTTCCTATTTGTTTATTTAGACCTTGGTACTTGTGTTTTCTTTTATATTCAAAGTTTTTGCTTTGTTCAATTTCTCATTATTTAAAATGTATCAATTTCCTTATATTTGCAGTATGTCTTAGAAGACAATTAATGTCTTAGAAGTTCAATTAATGAACTGCAGAAAATAAAATAGAAAATAATTTAATATGTATTGAATTATCTAAGGAGTTCAAGAACATCAAAGACAGTCTGTATGACATAAAAGTGTTTCCTTAAAAGTGTTCTCGCTCAGCCTGTAATCCCGCGCTTTGAGAGGCTGAGGTGAGTAGATTGCCTGAGACACGCCTGGGCAACTTGGCAAGACCTCATCTCTACAATAAATCAAAAAATTAGCCGGGCGTGGTAGCGCACACCTGTAGTTCCAGCTACTTGGAAGGCTGAGGTGGAGCCCAGCAGGTCGAGGCTGTGGTGGCCGGGAGCGTCCACTACACTCTAGTCTGGGCGACAGAGTGAGACTCCAACTAAAAAAAAAAAAAAAGTGTTCTCGTATTCCTTAAGCCAGGCGTGGCAGCGCACACCTGTAGTTCCAGCTACTTGGAAGGATAGCCTGAGCCCAACAGGTCGAAGCTGCGATGGCCATGAGCATGTCACTGGACTCCAGTCTGGGCAACAGAGTGAGACTCCAATTAAAAAAAAAAAGTGTTCTAGTATTCTTAAGTAAAGCTTTGAGAAGAAAAATATACAAATTTTTTTAGGGTTTTTTTTCCTACACTGCTGTCACATATCACCAGTAAAACTAATAGAGATCAGTTTCCAACCAGAAGTAAAATAAGTCATGAACATAAGGCATCATCAGTCAGTAAAACAGGCCCTGGATTCTTAGTAAGAGCCTGGCATACTTGGTTTCTCTCTCTCTCTCTCTCTCTCTCTCTCTCTCTCTCTCTCTCTCTCTCTTCCTCTCTCTCCTCTCATCCCTCTCTCCTTCCACCCCCTGCCTCCTCCTCCTCCTTTGCTCTAGATAAAGTAAATTAGCAATTGAAGTTGCATCATGCCACCTAAGTGTAAGACAAATCTACATAAGCAACTAGTATGACCTGGACTAGCTCATTATCCTTTCAATATCTCAGTTTCCTTACCTATAAAAGTGAGAAAATTACTTCAAAGACCACTGTGGGGAATAAATGAGATAATGCAATTAAATCCCTGAACACCATACCTAAAAAATAATGAATGCTAAATGTGTTAGCTTAAAAGTAATAACCTTCAGATTCAATAATAAGCAAGGTACAAGAGGGAATCCCCAAAAAACAGAATTTATTTATTAAAAATTGTGTATTTATTCTTACATATTCAAACTTCAGTCACCTTCAAAGTACTCCCCATTTGATGCAATACACTTATAGAGACACTTTTTCCACTGCTCAAAACAGTTTTTGAACTTACCAATTTTGTTGCCTTTTATGCTTCCGCCATTTTTGTTTGTTTGTTTGTTTCACCTTCTACACATCACCATTGAGGACTTTTTTCATACAGGAACCAAACAAAACAGTTGCTGGGGTGAGATAGGGTGAATAGGGAGGGTGGGTGGGATACAGGAGTTATGTCACTTTTGCTCAAAACCTGCTGAGTTTTTTCATTCAGCCCCAGGGTGGGTAGGTGCACTCCTAAATCTCCCATCATGAAATGGACAAACACATGGAAAGAATCTCCCAAAAGAAAAAAAAGAAAAAATTCACAGAAGCTGAATTCAGCCTCTCACAACAATCACAACACTAGCTGGCACACTGATGTAAATGGGTTCCTAGAACAGTTATCCAGTGAGGGAAGCTTGTACTACAAAGGGTTCTGCCCTCCACACACACACAAAAACCCAGTTTTCTTGGGGGAGGTGTCCCCTCTCACACTATAAACAATGAAAATCCTGAACAAAAAATACCTATTTGAAGTCCCTGAAGACAAGTAAAGACAAGCAGCAAACTGACAATTCCTTCAAATCCTTAAAAGAAGAGAAATACTTTAAGTGGGTGCTTTTTCTCTATAGACACTCTCCAGTTTGGCATGGGAAAATAAAGCTGAGTCAGAAAGAAGGGCTCTTATTTCACTGAAGAGACAAGTGTAACAATTCAGTTACCAGAAAACTGGAAGTTAACCGGCAAAATTCAAGAAAGAGGGAATCCCCAGAACAGGAAGCCCCAAAGTATGGTTCCAAATTTTTCTTAAGTGGTACACAGGGCAGAACTCCAAAAAAGAAACAAACAACATAAAGCAATAGGGGGCTAAAGAGATATTCTAAAGATGTTTAATGCTGGGGGCGGGGAGGAAAAACAGAGACTGGTGTTTGAATCCCGCAAAATTAGGGAAGCTTGGTAAATACCTCACACTTTGAGTTGAGAGCCCATAAAGCCTCTCTCAAGAGTATAGGCATATAAGATACAGTCTAGTCCTAGCAAAGACTAAAAGCAACCATTTAAGAAATCAAGAGGAGCCAGGCTGGGTGGCTCAGCCTGTAATCCTGCGCTTTGGGAGGCTGAGGTGAGTTGATTGCCTGAGCCTGCGGGTTCGAGACCTGCCTGGGCAACTTCGCGAGACCTTATCTCTACAATAAATCAAAAAATTAGCCGGGCGTGGTAGCGCTGCCTGTAGTTCTTGCTACTTGGAAGGCTGAGATGGAAGGATCACCGGAGCCCAGCAGGTCGAGGCTGCAGTGGCCATGAGCGTGCCACTGCACTCCAGCCTGGGCAACATAGTGAGACTCCAAGTCAAAAAAAAAGAAAGAAATCAAGAGGAACTGTGTCTGTATCTGACTAACAAAAGAAAACTTGATACTTTACTTGGTGTCTATAATGTTTGCATTCATTCAAAACATACAAGGTTTACGAAAAAACAGAACAAACTCACCAGAAAAAAGACACCAAAAATAAAAAAGACATCCATGTGTTTTAGATATTAAAATTATGAAACAAGTATTTCAAATAGTCATAATTAATATATCCAAGTAAATAGAGGGAATAATGAGAAGTTCAGCAGAAAACCAAAATCCGTTAAAGCATCAGATTGAAATTTTGCAACTGAAAATATAAAAATTGAATTAATTCAGTAGATGGGTTCAACAACAGATTAGAAACATTAGAAAAGATGTTTTAGTGAACTAGATATGTCAATAAAAGTTACGGCAAAATGTCTCAAGATATAAGCTTGATCAATTAACTCTGTGTGTGTGTATATATGTACATTCAAAAATCATGACATCTTGGAAAATAACTCGGTTTTGTTTTGTTTTTTTGAGTTGGAGTCTCACTCTGTCGCCTCAACCTGCTGGGCTCTGGCAATCCTTCCACCTCAGTCTTCCAAGTAGCTGGAACTACAGGCGTGCACTACCACGCCCTGCTAATTTTTTTGATTTATTGTAGAGATGAGATCTCACCAAGTTGCCCAAGCGGGTCTCGAACCCGCGGGCTCAGGCAATCCACTCACCTCAGCCTCCCAAAGCACGGGATTATAGACTGAGCCCCCAAATCCGACTGGTAAATAACTCTGAATCATCACTTTTCTTCTCCTTACAGAGTATGTTTTAGGTACACCATATAAAAAAGTCACCACAAATTATTAAGCTCCTCAGGTTTAAAGGGGAAGGAGATAAATGGACAATTCATTTATTCTAAAATTATTCCCATTTTCAAACATGTTTTCCTATTATAAGATGAAATAAATTAATAAAATGTAGCAGAAAAATTAATTACAAATAGCAAGAAGAGGCTAAGGATAAATTCATAATCGAAAAAGGAATGATAGTTCTTTTTTCTCAAGAAAATAGGTGCTTGCCATATAACTTTGCCTTTGAAAGTTTTGAACCCAAATAATTCTACTGGAGTAACATAATGTTAATATTTGCAATTATTTAGAGAAAATGTTTCTGACAAATGTAGTATTATATGAATAGAACTTGAAGAAAATATAAGTTACGGCCAAGAGGAGTCGGTGAATAGTTACAAGTAACTTTTGAAATTAAAAGAAAAATTCTGTTAAAAAAAAAAAGAGCAGTGAGAATTCATCTACATGAGTGTCTCAATAGAGTAGGCGTTTCAGTACGAATTAGAAGACTTAAAATTTAAATGTATTAAGTTTAAACTTCCTAAACTTAAAGCTTTCTCTAAGAAGTCCATCTTTAGCCGGGTGTGGTAGCGCAGCTTATAATTCTGGCTACTTGGAAGGTAGAGGCCGAAGAATCGCTGGAGCCCAGCAGGTCGATGCTGGGGTGGCCATGAGCATGCCACTGCAATCCATCCTGGGCAACAGAGTGAGACTCCAACTCAAAAAAAAAAGAAGTCCATCACTGGTCTACTGAATTTTTAAGATCTCTTATAATTTTGCTTATCGGTAATTTTTTGCTGCTAAATAATTTTTAAAATGCCACCATCAAAAATACCTTGTAAATTCATCATCCGTTCCTTCAAACAATTGTTGACTGAGTGTTTTCTCTGTTCTGGGTCTGAGTAAAAGGTTAAGAACCAGAGAGATTTTGCTGGTAATGTAAATAAAATAAAAATAAATTATGGAAGCACAACAAAGAAAAAAAAATTCCAAGGCATAAACTTAAAATGGTAGGAAAGGGACCCATTTTAGGTTAGATGAGTTTTAGGAGCCTTTACTGAGGCAGTGGCATTGAAGTGAAAAAAGTGGAGAGTTTCAAGCAGAGAGGTCAGGCCTGGAGTCAGGAAAGAAATTAAACCTCCCAGTGATTGAAAGAAGGCCTGTGGGCTTGGAGCATGTGGAGTGCGGAAAGGAGCAGGGCAGATGAGTTTGGCAAAGTAGGCAGGGTCTTCATGCCAGACTAAGGAACTTAAATTTTATCATAAGTAAAATGGGTGGCAATTGACATGTTTTAAGCAGAGAATGGGCATGATCTTATTTACGTTTTAAGAACTCTGCTGAAATCAAATGAAGAGTGAATTTACAAGAGACAAGAGGTGAAATGGGAACACCAGTAAGAAGGTAAGAGATAATGCTTACTTGACTGGAGTGAGCCATCACCACAAAAATTAAAGGAGACAGATTGAAAATATAGAGGTTGCAAATCTGCTTTACTGATGTATTATGGATGGGAGATACAGGAAAAGGGTGAAAACAAGATGATTCCATGAGTTTATTTGGGTAAACAGTAATACCATTTACTGGAATTGAGAAGACTGATGGTGAGGGACAAGGGAAAGGACAGCTTTGCTGAGTGGGAATTGAGAGTCTTATTTTGGGCATATTAAGCTTAAAGTTTCAGAGAGAAGTGTTAAATTTAAGAATGAGGAGGTTTGAGGGGGAAGCTTAAAGAAGTTCATTTGCACACATGAGATGAAAACCATTCTAGGATTTCAGAAGACGTGATGTATAAAGAGCATATATATAATTATAAACATTTGTTAAAATCTAAAATTTGCCTAGTTGTTGCAAAAATAGACATCCTTACCATAAGGAAATTTGCCAAAGAGGTATAGGTTATGTCTAAAATTAACATATCCAAAACAGATCCTTTGATTTTTCTCCAAAAATTCTGCTCTCCTTCCACCCCCATTCCCAGTTGCCCAAGCAGAAAATCTAGATTCCTCTCTTAATCTCATAATCCATAGCCATTTAACTGCAAGTCTTACCCCTACCTCCAAATAAAATATAAGATCCAATCTACAGTCACAATCTTCACCTCTACAGCCTGTGAAGTCTATCTTGACCATTCCCTGGAATGCATGAATCTCTGTACCATCCACCTTGCTTATCTTCCTCCTTCCACTCTTAACAACCTCTCCCCCAAACCCTTGCACAGAAGTCAAAGTGAGCTTTTTTAGCATATCAAAGTATATAATTTCCCACAAGCTAAAACCATAACTCTCCTACAAAAACAAAACACTTATCAAAAAATTTTAACTAATCAATGAAAAAACCAAAAGATTATAAAACTAGTTCAAGGGATAATTAAAGAAATAGGACACATAGGAAAGGCATGTTAAAATAAGTTTGTTGAGTATTATCATTTGAATGTGCCCTTCAAAAAGCATATGGTAGAAACTTAAACTGCATTGCTGTTTGGAGGTAGGGCCTAGTGAAAGATGTTTAGACCACAGAGGCTCTGCTATCATGAATGGATTAATGCCATTAGCACAGGAATGGGTTTGTTGTCACAGGAGTGGGTGTGTTGTCATAGGAGTGGGTTCCTTGTGAAGGCACAGGAGTGCAGTGCGTTCCTTATGAAGCAGATTTGTATAATGCTTATCAAGTCCTTAAAAGTAGTTATTTGCTTGATTCCTGGACAAATCGCCTAAAATAAAGAAGTCCATAAACGTACTTCAATTACCTTCCTGACTTATTTATCCTTTTCTTTCCCAACTGAAATTCATTGAGTTTGGCCCCCTTTTGCCTTTCTCTGGCACTCTCTTTGCCCTTCTGCCATAGAGTGATGCAGCAAGGAAACCCTCACCAGATGCTGGTTTGATCTTGGACTTCCCACACACTAGGACTGTGAGGAATAGATTTCTGACATTAGAAATTATCCAGTCTATGGTATTCTTTTATAGCACTACAAACGGGACAAACACTAAGTCAGAACCAAAACAGAGCAATGTACTACAGGCAATAAAACTACTGTAACCTGGAGATATTTTTTCTATCTTTTCTATGAGTTAGAAATACTTTGCCTTTTTTTTTTTTTTAGAGTTGGAGTCTCACTCTGTCACCCAGACTGGAGTGCAGTGGCCGCTCCCGGCCACCGCAGCCTCGACCTGCTGGGCTCCGGCGCTCCTTCCGCCTCAGCCTTCCGAGTAGCCGGAATTACAGGCATGCGCTACCACGCCGAACTGATTTTTTTTTTTTTTTTTTGATTTATTGTAGAGATGAGGTCTTGCCAAGTTGCCCAGGCGGGTCTCGAGCCCGCGGGCTCAGGCAATCCACTCACCTTAGCCTCCCAAATCACGGGATTACAGGCTGAGCCACCGAGCCCGACTTAATTTGCCTATCAGACAAAAAATCTACAAGGTAGCATGTAATTTCACAGAGTCTGGGCCCTAATCCAAAGTAAGGTGAGGCTGGGCTCGGTGGCTCAGCCTGTAATCCTAGCACTTTGGGAGGCCGAGGTGAGTGGATTGCCTGAGTCCGCGGGTTCGAGACCCACCCAGGCAACTTTACGAGACCTCATCTCTACAATAAATCAAAAATTAGCGGGCGTGGTAGCGTGCGCCTGTAGTTCCAGCTACTTGGAAGGCTGAGGCGGAAGGATCGCCGGAGCCCAGCAGGTCGAGGCTGCGGTGGCCGGGAGTAGCCACTGCACACCAGTCTGAGTGACAGAGTGAGACTCCAACTCAAAAAAAAAAAAGGTAAGGTGAATGTCAAATGAGGGTATAATTCCCTAGATAATTAAATAATCCTTGGAAGGTTCAATTAGACAATGTTCCAATATATAACATCTCATATAGCCATTCTTTGACCTTATTTCCAAGTTTGTGATAATTTTTCTCAACGAGCATATATCAGGTTATATTTCTGTTTCCAAACTTTTCCTCTTAGAATAATACACAAATTTCTTATCATGGACTATAGAGTCTAAATAATCTGACTCTTCACCATCTCTGACACCTTCTCTTTCTATTCTCCTTCTCAATCATTATGACCCTACCACATTGATATTGCTGTTCCTCAAATATGGTTTTTTTCTGACCCTTTACCCTTTACTCTAAGAGCAGTGTATCCACTGCTCTTAGACTCGATTTAGCAATGGTTTGTGCCTTCACATCATTCAGGTCTTTGCTCAAATGCACACATAGCCACATACCTGTCACATCTCTCTAACCCATTACCTCTTAGTTTTCTTCACAGAGCTTATCATGATATGTGCAATAGTATTTCTTTATATGTCTACTTGCTTTTTTTCTTGACTTTCTTTACTATAATATTAAGGAATTTTTTTTTCCTATTTTATTCTTCAAGTTATCGCTGGTGATTTTTTTTTTTTTTTTTTTTGAGTTGGAGTCTCATTCTGTCGCTCAGACTGGAATGCAGTGGCCGCTCCCAGCCACTGCAGCCTCAACCTGCTGGGCTCTGGCGATCCTTCTGCCTCAGCCTTCCAAGTAACTGGAACTACAGGCACGTGCTACCATGATCGGCTAATTTTTGATTTATTGTAGAGATGAGGGCTCGCCAAGTTGCCCAGGTGGGTCTCGAACCCCTGGGCTCAGGCAATCCACTCACCTCGGCCTCCCAAACACAGGATTACAGGCTGAGCCACCGAGCCCGGCCCGCTGGTGCTTTTAACAGTACTTTTTACATAATAGGCACACACAAAATACATTTTGAATTAATGGTTAAAGTGTACACATAAAAATACTAAGTAATATCTCAAAATTAAAATATTGTTTCTTTAAAATATTGTGTCTTATTTTATTAGAGAAAAAGAAAAGTAAAGAAGCAATTCCAGAAAGCAATAGTAAAGCAGTTGTTAGACATGGAACTCAGGACATCGAAAGACTTTTTATTTTGGGGAGGCAGGAGGAGTACATTGTTTCAGGACCTGGAGACTGAACAGATCCACCATAAAATAACAAAAAATCAAAATGGCTCTCAGAGCTGGCAATATGAGCAGGTCCAGACCGGTGGACTTTTGTCATCAGAAAGGATTGCCTGGTAATAAGTAGATGATGGAGATTATTGAGGGTGGCCGTGGATTAAGGATAATTTGGTGGCAGACCACTATCATTCACTGACAGCTTGTTCTGTGTGAGATTTTGTATCTGGCGCTTTACCTATGTTATCTCATGTAGCCCCCATCAAAACCCTTTGAGGTGAGAAATATAATACTCATTTTAAAATAAAGAGACCAAGACTTCAAGAGTGAAAGTTGTACACAACCAGTAAGCGGCAGAGCCTGCCTTAGGATATGGATCAGTCAGAAGCCTATATACTTCATAGGCTCTTTACTGCTCCACACTGCCTCCCCCCATACAAATTCAGCAGGAAATACATGCTCAAGTAGGGAAGCTTCGATATGAATAAGTCTGCCTGAAGACTGCAGAAACACAGACACATGGACTAGGATTCAGTAGGAGAACTCAGTGAAATGGAAATTGAAAGAAACAAAGCAGAGTGGAGTGGGTCCTAGCCACCAAAGTCATCAAAGCCAGAAAAAATGACCAACTCCGAAAAAATAAGACAGGATCCCAAATTCTATGGGAAACAAGGGTTTGATCATAATGGACAACACAAGAGCTCACTAACAAAAACCCATGCATAATATTAAAGCAGAAACTGTTTGAGACTAGATTGCAACTGCATTGAATTCCTGAAATCCCCCACAACCATGACCGAGACTGATCCCTGGAGTATTTTATAGTGTGATCCCACAGGTAGCAAAGAGATAATTTCAGAAAGAAAGAGGCCAAGAAGAAAGTTAGAGTATGTTATAGAAACTCAGTTCATTGCAATGAGTACATATTGAACACCTGCTCTTTACAGAAATTTGTGTTATACCCGACAGTACGAGGAGTAAAGCTTATCTTCTCTGATTCCTTTAGCCACAGCCAAACTTTGAACTTGAATAGCACATCATTTAATAACTGCATCACCTATTTTTATGTCATTACAGTGGAAATAAAAGATAATCTCCCTTTTACTATAACTTCATTGTTTCACATAGGTGACTCTGTATTAAGTTCATAAATCACTTCTGCACTATGAATTCTACAATTTTTTAAAATTAATATTCATTTATAAAAGAAAACTGAATATTAACCTAATATGGATCGTGGAGGAGAGAAATTAATTCAGTTTGGATTGACAACAGTGTTATTTCTTTCACCTAGACGCCTACAGTTTTGAAAATAAGAATAGGAATGGGAATTATCTCTAGTAACAACCTAATAACTCGTTCAGAAATGAAGTACAAGCCCATTGTTTTAAATTACAAAGAGAAAAAAAGTGAACCTCATTTTGACTTCTCTGAGCAGTTTAGAAGAGAAAAAATGCAAAAGCATAAAATAAATAAATTACATAAAATGTATCAAATACTATCCAGAGCATATTTATTTTAAAATATCTAGTTTCACTTAAGAAGAAATGATTTTTAAAAATTTGGCCATGAAAGGTCATTTTCTAAGTTCTGCTGTTCCCTGAGGAAAATTGCTAATCCCCAAACAGTGCTTGTTGTTTGACAAGCAACCCAGTGACCGTATTCTGTGGATTGAAGGACAAATAACTGGTATCTTCGCTTCCTCACATATTGTGTTTGTTCACAGGCCACTTTCATGTTAATTCTTTTCAGAGCACTTGTGTTGGGTAATGAAGGAGGATCAAGGGTCCCCTTTCATGACTTCAAAGTTAATTACTGCAATCAGAGAGCATTTGCAATAGTAGTTTGTATAATGCTTATCAAGTCCTTAAAAGTAGTTATTTGCTTGATTCCTGGACAAATCGCCTAAAATAAAGAAGTCCATAAGCGTACTTCAATTACCTTCCTGATTTATTTATCCTTTTCTTTCCCAACTGAAATTCATTGAACTGTAGGCAAGAAAAGACAATGAGCTTGTCGTGGATTAAAAATAGAGAAGTTGTCATGGAAAATGATCTATTTCCTTTTTCCTATAAATAGATATAAGATTTTAGAAAGGTGTTCATTATAAAGAGAATATCTGATTTGATAGCTGCATGAGCAGATTTTGCTTCAATTCTGAAAATTAAAGTTATGTAAGGCCTAGAATTAAAATCTTTCCATTCTGTTCAATTTTGAGTATATATTTTTTATGTATAATATAGTAACACCGATATAGGTCATGGGACAAAGAGGTCTAGATCCTAGTTCTCTCGTTATTTACTTGACAATTTAATCTACAACAGGCAAATGCGGTCATCCACTCTATTAAGGCCAGACATTTAGGAGAGGAAGCTGAGATTTGGCACCAGATACTGCATGGCTTCAAATCATAAACTGCCTTTTACTATAAGCAAGTCCCTTAAGGCTTCTAAACTTTAGTTTCCTTGACAGAAAAATGGGAGTAGTAATACCTGCCTCAAATAACTATAAAGAATATGAAAGGAGATAGCATAGATAATTTTCCAGCACTTATTAGGTATTCAAGAAAAGGTAGTTGTCTTCCCCCAGAACACACAGTATCTGGATCTAGGCAGGTGCCATCTAGAGAATGATGGTGCCTTTTAAATTATAGAAAAGTGAAAAGGAAACCCTAAGAAAAACAGTGATGGTTAAAACTTTTTATACAAAAATACATTATCTAGAAAAGTACATTTAACCTTAGCTTTCACTTATAGATAGCAAATAAACCTGTTGGAATAGGAATTCATGTTGCTGTTTGTTAAAGCTGATGAACCAGTTATTTCTGTAAATACTTACTGATCTTCTGCATAAAGGGCAAGTTACTTCCTCACCTTCTATTGCTTTCTAAACATTTCTACTTTTTTTTTTGCACCAAAATCTCATCTATCTGTGGAGGACTTAATAATGCTCCCTATAAGAGATGCCAGAGATGCCCGCCTCTTAGGTCAGGCACGAGGTCTCATGCCTACAATCCCAGCACTTTGGGAGGCCTAGCCAAGAGAATTGTTTGAGCCTAGGCGTTTGAGACCAGCCTGGGCAACATAGCAAGAACTTGTCTCTACTAAAACTAAAAAAAAAGAAATAAGCTGGGCATGGTGGCTTGTGCCTGCAGTCCCAGCTACTTGGGAGGCTGAGGGGGAAGGATCTCCTAAGCCCAGGAGATTGAAGCTGGGGTGACCCATGATCGTGCCACTGCATTCCAACCTGAGTCTGAGTGACAGGGTAAGACTCAGACTCAGAAAAAAAAAAAAAAAAAAAAAAAGGTGCTTACCTCTTAATCCCCAGAATTTGCTAATGTTGACTTACATGGCAGAAGAGACATGTGACTAAATTAAGAAACAGTGATGGGAGATTTTCAAGATGATCCAAGTGAGCTCATAGCACATTACAAGAGGCCTTATAAGGGGGACAAAGGAGGGTTAGAGGGAGGAGAAAATAATGTGACAGCAGTATCAAAGAAATAACAAAGATTGGAGGGATGTGACCATAAACTAAGGAACCCTGGAAACCTCTTGAAACTGGAAGAAAAAGAAACAGAATTTCTCCTAGAGCCTCCAGAAAAAACACAGCCCTGCTGACACTTTTCATTTTAGCTCAGACTAATTTCAGACTTCTGACCTCCAGAACTATACGAGAATAAATTTGTAGTTTTTTAAGCCACTAAATGTGTGGTAATTTGTTATAGCAGCAATAGGATACAAATACACCATCAGTACATTCTATATTGTCAATAGCTCATCTATGTTATACAAGAAGAGTAATTTTTGCTTTGACTTTTCTGTAGTAATAAAAAGGAGGAGAGGAGGAGGTAGAGGAAGAAGAGGAAGAATAGGAACCACAGTTGACATTTATAGAGCTCCTTCTATGTACCAAGCACTGAGTTAGACATCGTACCCATATTTTATATATCCACCCAACTCTATGCTATGAAGGAGCCTCTGTTGAATTCATTGTACAGGTGAGACAACTAAGACCAAGATTCTAACCCAGAACTATCTAACACCAAAGTCCCATTTTAATCCCTGTGCTATTCTGGCTCTCCTGATTTCTTCCCATCTTTTCTCCCTCATCTCTGACCTACAGGGAAAATTGGAGGGGGTGGGGAGATGTCTATTTCTTACAGTTTCTTCAAAAGGTATTTTCTTAAAGAAAGAAGGTTTTAGCCGGGCTCAGTAGCTCAGTCTGTAATCCCCCACTTTGGGAGGCTGAGGTGAGTGAATGGCCTGAGCCCGCGGGTTCGAGACCCACCTGGGCAACCTGGCGAGACCTCATCTTCACAATAAATCAAAAAATTAGCCAGGTGGGGTAGTGCACGCCTGTAGTTCCAGCTACTTGGAAGGCTGAGTCGGATGGATCACGGGAGGACAGCAGGTCAAGGCTGCAGTGGCCGGGAGCGGCCACTGTACTCCAGTCTGGGCAACAGAGTGAGACTCCAACTCAAAAAAAAAAAAAAAAAGAAAGAAAGAAAGAAAGAAGCTTTTGACCTATAATTATGTGGTTAAATTTAAAAAAAAAAAAAAAAACAGCCGGGCTCGGTGGCTCAGCCTGTGATCCCACGCCTTTGGGAGGCTGAGGTGAGTGGATTGCCTGAGCCCGTGGGTTCGAGACCCACCTGGGCAACTTGGCGAGACCTCATCTCTACAATAAACCAAAAAAAATTAGCCGGGCGTGGTAGTGCGCGCCTGTAGTTCCAGCTACTTGGAAGACTGAGGCAGAAGGATCGCCGGAGCCCAGCAGGTTGAGGCTACGGTGGCCGGGAGTGGCCACTGAACTCCAGTCTGGGTGGCAGAGTGAGACTCCAACTCAAAAAAAAAAAAACGAAAGAAATGATCCTTAAGGAAATGTATACATAGAGGGGAGTAGGAGAGGAAAAAAATACATAGGGAGGAAATTGGAGAGAACAATTTTTGAACCTGTATACATAAGTAAATTTAATTGTCTCCTTACATATGGGGACTTTGAAAATTAAGAACATCTTGAACAAAGGAAAAGAAGTAAGGGCAATTACAGAACTAAGCATAAGCAAAAATAAATAAATAAATAAAGCAAAAAAAAAATCAACATATAAAAAGCGTGGTTTGTAGACAAAACCATCAACAGCCCTTTTACTTGCATGAAAGTCCCTGTCTAAAATACTTTGCTAAATATTTTTTTTTAATTTTAGATTACCAGAAACCCTACTATCTAGCACAGTTTTCAAGTTCAGTCTTCTATTTAAAAATTGGAAAAAATGGTGAATGTCTGCTAAAGTGTGACTCTTAAGACAGAGAACAAGAATTGCTACCCATGCAAACACGAAAAGCCCTTAAGAATACTTTTTCAGAAAAAAGCAATAGTAGCTGAAAGGGTAAACTGAGGAGAGGTGAGCTTATGGCAGTGCCAATGTCGTGGGAATAATGCAAAATTGCAACAAAGAAGAAAGTAGAAAGAAGTAAAGTTTATTATTCACCTTTCACAGATTGAAAAGGTGCTCAGAGGCAAGTGAGGCATCAAAGGGCCAAGAACTGGTATATTTAAGGGCCTTTGGGGTAAGAGAGTTAGGCTTGGAGGAGTGCCCAGGGCTGCAGGTCTTTGATGTGAATTGTAACCACATGAATCTTAGAGATCTTGAAGTCTCCAGATATTAGCATTTTATGCCCTCAGGTGGTGGGCTAGATGGGAGGAGACAAGGGAAGGGGAGTTTCCTGCAAGAGACTTGTCAGAAGTTTGCAATCTACAAACTCCTTGACCAAAAGTTGGTCTTATCATTTCTATGGCTTTGCCCAGCCAAGAGATGATCTTTGATCTTCCACTTTGACAAGGAACCAGAAAGTTTACTAGAAATTATTATGATTATGATTATGATGATTATTTTGAGGTAGAATCTCACTCCGTCACCCAGGCTGGAGTGCAGTGCCACGCTCACAGTCACCCCAGCGTGGACCTACTGGACTCCAGCAATACTTCCTCCTCAGCCTTCCAAGTAGTTGGAACTACAGGCTCACACTACCATGCATGGGTAAATTTTTTTATTTGTTGTAGAGATGAGATCTCGCCAAGTTGCTCGGGCTGGTCTCAAACTCACGCAGGCTCAGGCAATCCACTCACCTCGGCCTCCCAAAGTGCTAGGATTACAGGCTGAGCCACCCAGTCCAGTACTAGAAATTATAATGCTATACCATGAGTTGAAAGATTGAGCTGTCCTGGTCTTACATCAGATAGAGATTTGTCGAGGGGTAGGGGGTAGGCTGCCAGCTTGGCCTGCAGTAGATAGAATGTCTGAACACTTTCTAAAACCTGCCTATTGGAAATTTATCTATGTCTAACCTGCGCTAGATTCAAAGCATGTCAGTCTAAGCAAAAATGACTATGCTGAGGCAAAAAGACTACACTAAACGAAGTTTATTCTAGGTTTCTATAGGAATTTCCTTTCAGCAGTAAAATGTATGGCTGCTTCATCTAAGTATCCTAAAACAGTTCCATTTCACATTCTGTCCTGTCATCTTTGTTAAGCCAAGTCTTGATTTGAAGATCAGAAAATTACAGCACCGCCTAATAGTATGTATCCTTACTAGGAAACCATTCAGTTTTATAAATATGTTAAGGTGGTAACACAGAGAGGGATCACCAATTAATTTTCTACAAGCCTCTGAAGATCATATACATGAAATCAGATACTTTAAAGTTAAAAAATGACAGGTGAACTGTAAAAGGGAAATATAGGGAGATAAGGCATTAGACTGCTTCAGGAAAGGGACCCTTGAGATTATCAATTAGGAGAGACTGAAATTCAAAAAGAAAATTTACTGAGATCAACTGCCTTAATAAGAAAAATTTTCTCTCAATTGATTTGATTAGTGGAGGTTAGCACTTACCAGCTTGTTCAGGAAATTACAAACAACACCTATTAGTCTGAAAATTTCAGTTCTCTACCCACTATTTGTGAGTTATAGATCCATCCTAAAACAGGCTCTGAATGGTTCCTGGGCTGTTCGTTCTGGTGGTTTAATAACTGAGCAACTACTAGTCTTAATGGTTATTCCTAAAACGCTATCTCATTTCCTAATGATCTCTCGCACTGGATGACAGAGCATATTGATAGGAGCAATTAAATTTAGCCCCAGTCATGAGAAGCAAGCAGGTTTTTAAAAACAAAAAACATAGTACCTATAGATAGTAGTATGACAGGGAATTTGTATTTTCTTCATTTCATATTCTTTGGTTTTCCAAATTCTGAACATGCCTTATTTATTCAATTACAAACAAGTTATTTTTTAGTATGAATATAAATTATACCTTCTATCACAGGCTGAAAAAGAAAGTCAGTAAATCTCAGTACAGGTCTAGCTCATCCAAAAAATAACAAAATAATTTTGGAACAATTTGGTCAAGAAGAAAGTTTATTGTAGAGAAAAACATTCTGTTATATGAAAAGAACCGGTTTTTCCCAGGGGGTAAAGACGGGAGGGAATCACAGATCCTTATTATAATTGTCATTGTTCTGGGACCAGCAAAGCTTGACCCATATCCATGTTAATTTGCAATTCTTGAGAGGCCCCAGTGAATGCCTATCCTACAAAGATCTCTGATTGATGGATCATTAAGAGGGCAGGCAACAGGTTAACCCACACCAGGCTTCACAGCATGCACTTCATAAACTTAGTGAGTTTACCACACTCCAGATGTTGGCCATAACCCTCAGATATTTCCAACACATTGAGAGCAGATTCGTCTGTCAATGAGGTCTCCATTAACCAAGCTCATGAAACTGATGGGTAAAAGTCAGAATGTCATTATATTGATTTGGAATAAGAAATAATGATCTTGGAGACAGGAATACTTAAGTCTACATAACTAGCCCAACATCTAATTTTAGATGGACCTAAACAATATGTCAGTTTATAATCAAAAATAATTTGGAAAGCATGAAATTAGAACTGAGAGTTAGTTAAAACTAGGAAATTCATTAAAATGCAGTTTTCTAACTGCTCTCCAAAAGCCCTTTGGTTTCTGCTAAAACATTTAAGGTGGGAGACTTATTTTTTTGATTTTTAATTGTGAAATAAAACTCGAACTCACTATCTTCCTTTCAAATTCTTGGGAGAAACTTCACATCAGTCCCCAAATATTACCCGTGACTTGAATTTTTTACTCTAATTTGCACTGTGTTTTGATTAACAGCCCTTCACCTGCCTCTGAAAGTGTTTTCTACCTTTCTCAGTATGAGCAAAAATCGCCTCACACTATTATTGAAGGTAGATAGTTATTTATGTTCCAATAATCTTGAAACAGAATGTAATTCAGAAAGCTAAAAAAGTAGAATGCTGTGCAGAACTGGGACCCTTCCCAGTACCGCACACTGGACATTTCTATAAAAATACAGTGTGACTAGGGTCACTCAAAATAAATTATTGTTTCTGCTGACATGTGTTCTACACACTGGCTGGAAAAAATAAACACTAACATTCTGAGATACATAAACTCAAAAGAACTCAACTTATGTTAACAGCACCAGTACCATCAATTTATCCTTGACTGAGATTAAAGTTAATTATATCCTCAAGAAAATTTTACTTAAATGTTGTGTCTACATTTTTCAGTTTTCATAATCCCCAAAACAATCTAAATTAGCAAGGCTCTACTATTATTTAAACCACAATTACATTATCCAGAATTAAACTGGAAAGACGAGTTTTCCGCAACATAGTTTTTTGTAACAATAACCTGAGGGTTAGTAAAAAAATTAAATATAATCAGAAAACAATCAATAATGTCCAGTTTATTATTAAATGTTGTATATTATAAGAATTGTATAGCCAGACTCGGTGGCTCAGCCTGTAATCCCACGCCTTTGGGAGGCTGAGGTGAGTGGATTGCCTGAGCCCGTGGGTTCAAGACCCGCCTGGGCAACTTGGCGAGACCTCATCTCTACAATAAATTAAAAAAATTAGCCGGACGTGGTGGCGTGCGCCTGTAGTTCCAGCTACTTGGAAGGCTGAGGCAGAAGGATCGCTGGAGCCCAGCAGGTCGAGGCTGCGGTGGCCAGGAGCAGCCACAGCACTCCAGTCTGGGCGACAGAGTGAGACTCCAACTCAAAAAAAAAATTTTTTTTTTTAATCAAAATAGTTCATTTTGAATCATCCATTATTTGCCCAACTATTTTATCTTCTTGTACTTTGTATTGAATCTAATTTATTCAATGAGTAAAAGATATCCAGCTGTAACTACTCATACTTATTTATTGACCCTCAAATTTTTTTTCACTGCTTAGCTAAGACATAATAACCCTGTAGATTATTATTATTATTATTAGGGCTGATCAAACAGGCTGGTTAGACATATCTCTTCATCCCTTGTTGTATCTTCTGGGGACAAAATGAACAATGTGCCCAGATGGAAAAGGACTGTTCTTAAGCCAGGCTTTTATAAGTAGCTGCATGTCCCTGCTAGATGCCCACATCAAGCAGCTCTATTTAGAATCACTGGAAACACAAGGCTATCACATTTCAAGAATCTAAGATTCTAAAATAATGCTTAAGGGTATATGGCTCAAATTCCATTGAAATTTTGATTAAGATCAGAACTATAAGCTGAAGTTTGCCTTTACAATCCATAAAGATCTAATTATCATTCTCTTTTTGTCCTTGTTCTTTACAAAATTTAACTCTCTCTACACTGTAAATGAAAGGCCTCACAAAAGTAAACAAATTAACTCTATCTTCAGTTTAACCCTTTCTTGTTTTTCTTCTCTCCCTCTTTTTTCTTTATTTCTCTCTTTTTTTTAATATAGCATTTTTTTCTCCTGAAAAACACTTGAGTACCTGGCAGTTTTAGCACCTAAACACATTTCTTGGTGCAAGAGAAATAACACGTCAGGTTCAATAGTGAGTTTGTGCACCAAAAAGTAGCAGATCATTAGGACATTAGAGTTACTCATCTGAAGGAAAAATAGACAAAAGAAACATAAAAGCAAACAACAATCCATTTCAAGTCCTAGGAGATGATTTCCCACAAGCTGTATAAACTTCCTTTAGTTAAACAAATAATTCTAGAAATAAAGTTTTGTTTTTATACTTTGGGAACACATAGTAATGATTACCTGTGGCTTTTCTCACTGGAAACTTTGACAATTACACAAAATATGTCATTTCATTTTTCTCCAATGAATGTCTTAAAAAGGTATTTCCAGAATCTGAACATTTCTTATGTCAATAATTTTCACAAAATTTAATTTAAACTTTGTAATCATCAGATCTAACTTTATGTCAAAACACAAATCTTCAAGTCGTTCTCCAGAATTCATTTAGATATAGCAAAGTTTTTGTTTGTTGAGGACCGCTTTACAATATCCCACTCACCAAGATCTCTTTTTGGGCTGGAGTCTCATTCTGTCACCCAGGCTGGAGTGCAGTGGCTCCCTCACAGCCACCCCAGCATCAACCTTCTGGGCTCCAGAATCCTTCCGCCTCAGACTTCCAAGTAGCCAGAACTGCGGGTGCATGCTACCAAGCCCTGCTAATTTTATTTATTGTAGTGATGAGATTTCGCCAAGTTTCTTGGGTTGGTCTCAAACCCGCGGGCTCAGGCAATCCACTCACCTCGAACTCCCAAAGTGCTGGGATTACAGGCTGAGCCACCGGGCCCGGTCTATCAAGATCTCTTAATACTACACTACCTCAAAGAAGTGGGAGAATCTTTCCTGTATAAAACTGTAGCGCGAAAGGATCATAGAATTTCAGTATACTCTAAGGGTGTTTTCTGAGTGAACATTCTTAAAATTCAATCTCAGATAAGAGAGCAAAGATTGAGTAGACAGAAGAGAAGTGTCTTAGAAGAAGCAGTTTGTACGCAGAAGTCATGGAAACACATCAGAAGAATGTATCAGTGTCTAAGTCAGACCTTGGCCCTAAATCTACATGGATGTGTAACGGGGATTATGTAGTAATCATATCCTGTATTGCAATTCTCAAAAGAATATAAGAAAAGAAATTTCCGCTTTGTTCTCTAGGAATGTGTATTCATTCTTTCTTTCCCATATGCCTTTGACTAAACCACAGCTCAGCCAAGCAGGATGATTCATCAGGAAAGACATAGAAAGTTGATGGTATAGTCAGAAAACCACAGTTCCATTGAATGTGTTCTACTGACACACACAACTTCATCAGTTCCTTGTAATTAAAGCAAACTAATCATAAAATGGGTTTACAACTTTTTGCAAGGTGCTTTCTAGGTAACTTACCCTAAAGGACACCAGACATATATCTTAATGTCTTTAAAATAAAACAAAGTTTTGAGATTTTCATAAAATGCTGTCCTCTCCCACAAGAAAACTAAAGTTAACTGATACGACTGTATGATTATAGAATTGCTCGATCCCATTTTTTCCCCCATCTATTTTATTACCCTTGAGTCATCTCTCTGGTTACCTCAGGTAATGATTACAGATTTTTATGTACTCCCTTGGTCTATCAGTCCTGACACTTCTATGGCAGCTTCCTTTGTATGGCAGCTTCATTTAAACAGTACAATCAAATATTTTTATAATAGCTATTAATAAGTAAACTAGTGTTTTTCTCATTTCTTCGTGGCATTAAAATGCATTTTTTAAATGAAGCATCTTTTTATAGATATGGGTAAGAAACGTAAAATAAATTGTTCTTAAGATTTTATTAGATGCTTTTGGAGTTAACTAGATAAGTGTTATTATAATTAATTCATGGGACTACATTAATCATCATCAATGATAGCAACAATGAATAGTTATTTAAAGATTCAGAACATAATTTGGGGCCATAAAAAGAAATCATTCTTTTCAATGCATTTTTCCATAGGCCAGAACTTATTTAATTTCTTCCTTTTTAAGTCCAAACATATACAGCAGTCTTCAAATACTGCTCACATACATGTCAAAGGGCAGCATGAAACATTTGGAAGTTTGCGATACACCAAAGAAAGAAAATGGTGATTTATTCAACTTTAATCAGCTCAATATTAATTTCATGAATTTTACACCTAGAGGACTCTGATTGCTATAGTTCTTACCATGAATAAATTTTGCTCTGGAAAACTGGTAATTAGTTCTTACACCTTGGAAGACTGAAAAGCCTAGGCCTCTGAATACATTTACATGGAAATTAACATTCTTTTCTACTGTTTCATTGAAATTTCTTTAGAGATTACCTTTCCTCATTCAGTTCAGACTGTATCAAACATCCATTAATACAGTTTTCTTTTTCTTTAGAATTCAAAGACTTGGAGTTTAGAGAAATCTCAAGAGTTCAACAATCTAGAAGCTAAGGACAAGTGAGCCAGTATTAACTATGAACTAATTTCTTTAATCTTGAGAATGGTGTTGAATTGTTAGGCTAAACTGGCATAAGCATCTATTTATGTAGAATTCTTCCCTTTATGGATGCGGCATTTTTTGGAAAGCCAATAGGGAGATTTAATAAGGAACTTATGTATAATGCAGATTATGTTTTGATATGAACATAGAATTTGGTAGGCAAGACTAAATAGAAGTATTCCAATGGCGTAAAGGTATTCCAGTTAGATATTCCCAAAAACAGCTCTCGTCATTCGTTCCTTCTTCCCTCTTTCTTTTAAATTGCCTGTCTTTTTCTTTCAATGTCATTTATTTTCCAATCTTTGAACCATTTATTTTCCCATTAAAGTGAAACACAAAGAATGGCTTTCATTACTTCTCAGAGAAGTGAAGTGCTGGTTGATTGGCACCAACATATAGGTCTCCTCGTTGGAGAAGGAGAGTCATCTCTATTTCCCATTTTTAAGACAGACTCTTCACAATGGATAAGTAATTTGAAAATCAAAAGGACATTTTGTTGAAAAAAGAAGCTAAAACTGAACTAACTGCATGTTTTAAGTCATCTATACAGTGAGTTGTGAACAAATAGACAAAGCTCTAGAATTTAAAAAAAATTTTTTTTTTACTTACTGACCCATGTAAAGATACTCATACTTTCAAATCTGTTGATAAAAAGAGTGCCAGAATCTTTTCCTTTGTTTTGCATACATAATTTTGAAAAGCACTTTTTTAGACAAAATGTCACAAACAAAAGTAAAAGAGAAAAAATAAATAAATATAAATATCTTAGTCAAGTTTCTCATTTTTATTCTAATAATAATTTTGTTTCATCAGAATTACAGAACCTAAATGTCACCATTTAGCTCTTATCTCCTTTCTTTGGGAAAACTTGTCCCTATGCCATGGTTAAAGATCACGAAACAAGAGTATGTTGATTATGTTTATTAAAAAATAAAGTTAGAGCTTCTTGGAAGGCTAAGGCAGAAGGATCAGCTGAGCCCAGCAGGTCGAGGCTGCGGTGACTGTGAGTGTGCCACTGCACTCCAGCCTGGGCAACAAGAGTGAGACTTCACTAAAAAAAAAAAAAAAAAGTTGGATGGCAATTTCACAAAAGCAAGTAAACACGAAAGTGTCAAAGCACCAGAAATGCTACATCAGACTTCAGCCCATCCAAAGATAATCTATTTAAGATGATAATACTTACACTTTGTTTATGCAAATCCATAGATTATTTGAACAAAAATTTTATATACTATATCTATAATTCTAAGAATAAATGAAAATTACTAAGAGACACAATTTACAATCAAGTCATTGAAATGTTAGACTATTTTCAAATTTGACATTCTTATATTTTGGAATATTCTTTTATTCCTGAAGGTGAAGTTACGGAGTAGTATCAGAAATACTCCTTTAGGGTTTGAAGTAAGGTAAACAGAGCCCTTTTTTTTATGACTCATTGTTATCTCCACCAACAAATCTATATTGGGAATTTCCTCTGTAATTTATAAGGGGCCATGCAAAATGCAAAAAATCAGCAAAGACCATGATCTCACAAAGTTTACAATCTAAAAGGATAGAGAAGGTAGACATCTAATAAGTCACATGTATCAAATGACTGTTACAGATAAGAGTTTCAAGGAAAAAGACTACTTCCAGCTGGAGTTGGTCAAAGAAGGCTTTATAAAGGCTTTATGGTGTGAAATAGACCGATGTGCAAATGGTGAAGCAGAGGACACTACAAACCAAGTGGATGACACTAGTGAAAATGTAGAGCCAAAGTGCCTGTCTCACATGGGAGCATCTGGATCTGGTAGCCAAGTGCTCAGTTGTTAAATGAAGGAGAGATAAGACACTAGGCACATGGTCTTGTGTTAGGGACATTGACCATAGACCACTATTGACAAGATGGACTGATTTTTAAATGATGCTCTTTATCAAATAATAGCAATATTAAAAGAAAAAGACTTTTGTAATTCACAATTTCACCACACTAACAAAGTAAATTTTCTCATTACTTTATATTTCCTTCCAGGGATTTGTCCATATGGATGAACATTTTTACCTAGAAGTTGTCATACAATTTTGCACTCAGATTTTTTTTTTCACTGAACATTATAACATTGAACATGTCTCTGCTGCTTTTTAAAATGTTCTTTGAGGAAATACACTTCCCTAGAAGACAGAATTAGACCTATAGCAAGAGCAACTAAAAATGGAAATAATTTCTTGATGAGTTTGTATAAATACATTTTTCTTGACGATCTTTAAGCATAGCTACACATTCCACATCTTGAGTTTTTCAGAGAAGACTAATAACAAATATTTAGTCCTATTGTCCTTTTCCAATACCCATTCCCACCTTCGGTACACTTAGACATCAGATTTTCTTGATTTATCTTAATTTTATTCTGTATTTTTAGCAAATTGGTTTGAATCCAAGTCCTCCTACTTACTTGCAGTGTGAACTTAGGCAACTTGCTTAACTTCTCTAAATCTTGATGTCATTCTCTATAAAATGAGGCTAATAATAACACCTCCTCTTATGACTGCTATGATGAATTAAGGAAGAGTTCCATGACAAGCAATGTGTATTGTGCTTAAGAGTAAAGATTCTGGGACCACTCTGCCTGGATTTGAAATTTAGTTCTATTTCTGACAGTAGGAACTTGGGCAAGTGATCTAGCATCATCTTGCCTTATGAGAGCAATGGGGATGATGATAATAATAGACACATACATACTCTGTCAGGGTTACTATGAGGAACAAAAGAGTAAAGTAGGTAAAGTGACTTGAAACTGTGCCTGGCAGATGCAAATGCTACAAATGGGTTCATTATTATTACATAAAATGGTTGGCATAGTATTTAGATCATGGTAAGCAGCCAATTAGTGGTAATTATAGATATTACTTTTTATTCAAGCAGAACACTTTTATCATCTCTATTACTCAATGTTTGTTTACATTCCACTAAACCTGGGAGACATAAACCTACTTTATTTAATAAACAATTATATAATATTTACAAAGGCCTGGCACTGTTGCAAGCACTTTACAAATTGTTCATTTAATTTTTATAAGAACGAACCCTATGAAAAGGTACTGTTGTTATCCCCACTCTACAAATAAGAAACGTGGAATACATAGAAGTTATATAATCACAGAGGTTATATAATCAACCCATGTCACTGTGTTAATTAATCTACCCTAGTACTAGTTAACGATAGAACTGAGATTCTAAGTCAGGCTCTCTGGCTTTAGAGCCTATGCTCTTAACCATGGCAGTGTGTGGTTTCCAAGATAGGAAAACTTTCAACCCATAGACCTTTTTCTCATAAAATCTTCTGGGCCAAATGCCAAGCACCATAAGTCCCCTTCTTGACACTCGAAGATCTATGGGAACAAGGTCTGTAAACATTCAGGCTTGATGCCCAGTGGCCTCTCAGGTTTGGATCACCATTCCTCTCACCCCTCACTCCACAATGGCCACACACAGAAGCCTAACAGTTCAGGAAATGTCTGGGAAATTCCAAAAACAGAAGGCAGATGAGAAGCAGCAGGGAGTTTTATCCATGAATGTCTTCACACAAGAATCTAAATGCTGATTGAGGGCATGTTGCCCTCCATTGAGGAGAGACCAGCTCCTGCTGGCAGGAAGCTCAGCATTGACAACAACTACTGAAAAGGAGGCGGAGAGCTTTGCCAGCTGGGGATAGACATCTGGCAGAGGATCAGAGGGACACCACGTCAACTAATCCACCCCAGAGCTGGATTTAAGCACATTTCCCCTTGGTGCTGTGCGAGAGCTTACTGAGTCCACTATTGGAAGAATAGCGCTAAAGAAATTCACCCAGAAGCAAATCAGTTTCAAGGTAATGAGGGCATAACTCCCAATTATGCATCCTTAGGAAATCCTCCTGATCAGAACATAACTGAGGCTGGCCAGAGTCTCATCTGAGCATACCTTTAGAGTTTAAAATTGAGTAACAAAGTTTTACTTACGATTTTTGTCTCTGTATTAAAAAAAAGTATAAAAGCGTATCTTCACAGTTAGATAAGTAGCTCAATTTATCTCTCTCTTTCTTTCACACACACAAAATTAGTAACGAAAATATCTTTTTTTTGAAAATATCTTATTTTTAATCCTAGTAAAAAGTTATATTTCATGTTGACACCTAAATTATAACCTATATACTCAAGGTCTCTTATTTCATTTATAATCAAAGTAATTCCTAGCTTAGATTTCCCATGTGCTGTGGTTTGAGTGCATTTAAGTAGCAGTGAGGGCTGAGTTTGGACCTATACTCACAATTCCAGACCTTGACTTCTAACCCCAATTGCATTTTGCATTATAATGTTTTTCAACTACTGCATTGAGTTCATCAGTTCCCCCAACACCACCCTGCTCCATGGCTCTCCCAGACAATCATTCTTACCCCTGCTATCCCACTGCTCCTTAATTCCCCCTCTCAGGCCATCAAATTGCTGATTTTTAAGAGGCTGCTTCTGAGCCCTCAGTCTGATGTCCCAAGTGAATTATATTCCCTGGCATATTTACCTAACCGGGCTTCTCATTTGATTGTCTGCTTTGTATGATCCCATAATTTCAATACTCTCACTCTCAGGTAAAAACCGTCCTTTCCATCAGCCCCAGCCCTAGGGAACCTTCACAGGTAGGCGAAACGTCTCCTCTCATCCCCACCAAAGGACTCCTGTGATTCTCTGCTGTCAGCTCAGACCTGTCAGTTAGCCTACTTTTCTTCTTTCCTGAGGGACATGTTAGACCTTGAAATGACATCATATTAGTAGATACCAAAGTTTCACAAATTCTATAAATCTAGGAATGCTGAGATTTTTAAAATTAGAATATATATCTGAGCTTTACTAGAAATGCCTATAAGTGAAAAACATATCAAAATATATATCCTAAGATTTTGAGGAGGTAGGCAGACGAAAGTGGAAGGGGAGCATGTAAGAGGTGTGGATTATCTTTGAATGGCTCTGAGGAAACAACATTTGTCCTTGTTGATCTAATTGCAAAGATAAGCAATAAGAATTACGCATTTGGGGAAGTAACATGATAGAGTATCTTGCTGTTAAAAAACGGATCCAGCCGGCTCGGTGGCTCAGCCTGTAATCCTGCGCTTTGGGAGGCTGAGGTGAGTGGATTGCCTGAGCCCTGGGTTCGAGACCCGCCTGGGCAACTTGGTGAGACCTCATCTCTACAATAAATCAAAAATTAGCGGGCGTGGTAGCGCGTGCCTGTAGTTCCAGCTACTTGGAAGGCTGAGGCGGAAAGATCACCGGAGCCCAGCAGGTCGAGGCTGTGGTGGCCAGGAGCGGCCACGGCACTCCATTCCAGGCGACAGAGTGAGACTCCAACTCAAAACAAAACAAAACAAAACAAAACAACAAAAAAAACCTGATCTAGCATTTCATATTATGCTCAAACTAAAAATGAACATTTTCTTTAATCTCAAAACCAGTTTTGAATATGGCAGTGTACCCATATCACACAATAATCAAGAGACCACTCGATCATAATAAGGAGCCTAGGCTGCAAAAGCAGCTTCTATCGTCTCTTATTATTTTGAAAATTTTTATTTACATACCTTTTCATTTTTTTCGCAATGCAAATGAAACCAATAAAAACGTAAGTAGTATAGTCCGTTTATTTATTTTCTCTGAACTCCCCAATTTTGAATGAACTAGTTAGTTGGCTTTAAAATGTCTAATTTCTTAGTGTCAACTCTAGGATCCTTATGGTCTCCTTTGCCATTCTAAGTAGTTGCTCCTCTCTATATTTTTTTCCAGGTCTTCAAGTAGAAATGGACTGCTGTCCTGGAATTTAACATTTGAATAAAGTATATTTTATGTTTTATGTTTACTGGGAAAACAGATCACCCAGGAAAATCTTTTTAAAAACACACACACACACACACACACAACCAGCCTGGGCAACTTGGCAAGACCTCATCTCTACAATAAAGCAAAAAATTAGCCAGGCATAGTGGCACAGGCCTGTAGCTCCAGCTGCTTGGAAGTATGAGGTGGAAGGATCGCCTGGGCCCAGCAGGTCGAGGTTGCCATGGCTCTGAACATGCCACTGCACTCCAGCCTGGGTAATAGAGTGAGACTCCGACTCAAAACCAAAAACAAAACAAACAAAAACAAAAAGAAAACACACACACACAAACAAAAAAGCCTTCTATAAAATAACTACAGTAAACTGAAGTAACAGGTATAATATTCAGAATCACTATGTCCAAATTTAAGTTGCTTTTGGGGGAGGATGTTTTTTCAATAATTTGGGGAGAAAGGGCTAAAACTACACCCTAAATTTACAGTGGAATGAAGAAAATCATGTACCATTCTCTGCAACATTCAACTCTATACAAGTGCATTTTCTTAGAATCTGTGAGACCATATAGCCAAATGGCTAAAGTTTGGACTCTAGACCCAGATAGTATGCCTCTAAAGTGTTACTATGTGCCAGGCTCATATAACAATAACCCACAGGTAGATATTATTATTATCTACATCTTACAGATAAGAAAACTCAGGCACACAAAAGGTCAGTATTATGCCAAAAATCACAGAATTAGAAACCCCTAGGTCTGCTTTCCAGGTTGACTGACTCCATTGTTCAGTATTTAAAATACTCTTCTATGTTGCCTCACTTAACTTTTAATCCTGACTCTTCAATTTAGTAATTTTAAGACCTTAGACAAGTACCCTCTCTGAGCCACAGTTTTCTCATCTTATAAAGTGGGGAGCATAATAGACTATACCTTATGTAGTAGGTACTCAATAAATAATTATTTGTGTTCGTAAATTTTAAAATTGTGATAGATCATTTGCCTATAAAATGTGTATATCACAGCTCTTGTGAACATCTAATGATGAACATTTTGCACAGCATTGCATGTTAAATATATTAAACACTTTTTTTATCATTCTATACACTTTTCAAAAAAAATTTCCTGTTTAGTTTTTCTTTGCTGTTTCTGTTCAACTCCCATCATTGCACAAAAATTACCCCTATTAGTGGTCACTAATATCCTTTAACTACCAAATGTATTGGTCTCTATTGGTCTTCATCTGGCTTATCTTTGCAGAGACTAGGATGTGATACATGTTGCGTGCTCAGTAATCATTCACCATTAACACAATGTGTAGTTAGTTAACTACACAAACAGTGTACTAAACCATGAACTCTCTAAAACTCTTTTGATTTTCTGGATTCTTTTTTTCCCCGCCTACCTCCAAGGTTCTCACCTCAATCTTCTTTTCCTTTAGCTCTTTTATTTATTCCTAGGAAATCAGATTCACCTCTTCTATTAGGATACATTTACCTTAAACCTGAATTCTAGATATTCAGTTCCAAACTTTTGTGCATTCTGTCTGAATGCTGGGAAAATACCTGAAATTCAACATGTCAAAGGCCAGGTCACCTTCTACAAAACGTATTTCTACTTTGGGATATCCTTTCAGTTAATGGCATTCCAGTTATGAGAACTTCAAGCAGAAAATTTCAGAGTTGGTTTCAAATTCTTTCTCTCCTCACGGTCTAGTACCCAAATTCTATCTACTTTACCTCTGGCAATTCCCTTAACTTCTTCTTTCACACCTACTCTCCCGTACAACTGGCTGTACTTACTTCTCACCTGAGTCAGTGTAGTTGTCTTTATATACCATTCTTCCTGCCTCCTGACATCAGTTTTCAGTATATTCTGTTTGCTACCATGAGTTAGCTTCCTAAAACCCCCATGTGGTTATGTCACACCTCTACTTAAAAACCTTTATTGGTTGCATTTAAAATAAAGATTTTGGAGGCTACATGTGATAATTTAATACATTCATACAAAGGAAGGGACCCCAAAAAATTGGAATTTATTTATCAAAAATCATGTATTTATTCTTATATGCTTAAACTTCAGTCATTTTCAAAGTACTGTTTGATGCAATGCACCTATCAAGACACTTTTTCCACTGCATAAAACAATTTTTGAATTCATCAATTTTGATGACTTTTAGTGATTCTGCCATTTTCCACATCAGCAAAACGTTTCCCTTTAAGGACTTTTTTCATTCATGGAAACAAACAAAAAAATCATTCAGAGCAAGATCAGGTGAATAGGGAGGGTAGGACACTGGGGTCATGCCATTTGGTTGAAAACTGCTGAACACTCAGCACAGTGTGGGCAGATATGCTAATAAGTCACCCATCATGAGATGGGCAAATGCATTGAAAGAATCTCCAAAAAAAAAAAAAAAATCACTCAATCTGAACGCAGTCTCTCACAACAATGCTAGCTGGTACACTGAATGACAATGAGTTCCTGGAACACTTACCTAGCAAGAGAAGCCAGTACTACAAGGAGTCTACCCGCCAAAAGATTATTCCAGTTTGTTTGTTTGTGTGTTTGGCTCCTCCTCACATAACGTGTAAAAATCAAATCAGGGTAATTGGAATATTTATCATCTTGAATATTTGTTGCTTCTTTACTGCTAGAAGCATTTTAATTACTCGCTCCTAGCTATTTTGAAATATACATTAAACTATAGTCATCCTACTGGTCTCTAGAACACTAGATCTTATTTCTTCTATCTGACTGTATACTTGTACCCATTAATCAACCTCTCTTCACTCCCTCATCCCCTTCCTTGCCTCTGCTCATTTTCAAGCTGCTATCTTTATGAGATCCACTTTTTTTAGCTCCTACAGATGAGTGAGAATATATGATATTTGTCTTTCTGTGATTGGTTGATTTCACTTAATGTAATGACACCCAGTACCATTCATTTTTTAAAATTGATTTATTCACTGATGGACACTTAGGTTGAGTCTTCATTTTAGCTATTGTGACTAGTGCTTCAATAAACATGGGAGTGCAGATATTTCCTCACTATATTTATTTCCCTTCTTTTGAACAGATACCCAGCAGTGGAATTGCTGGATAATATGGTGATTTTATTTTTAATTTTTTTGAGGAGCCTCTATACTGTTCTTCTTAGTGTCTGTACTAATTTACTTTTCCATCAGCAGTGTTGAAAGGTTCCCCTTTCTCCCCATCCTTGCTAGCAGTCTCTTGTCCTTTCTTTTTTTTTAATTTTAGAGTTGTAGGTACATGTAAGGATTTGCTACATAAGCAAGTTGAGTGAAGGTAAGGTTTGGGTTTCTAGCAAGCCCTTCCTCCTCCTGGGAGTAGACATGGTACCCAATTAGTAGTTGCATGCCTCTTATTTCTCCTCTTTCCCTCCCTCCTTTAGCAATGTCCAGCCTTTGTTGCCCTTGCCCTTCTGCACATGTGCCCAATGTTTAGGGCCCACTTATGAGTGAGAACACATGGTATTCAGTTTTTTGTTTCTGTGATAGTTCACTTAGAATGACGGTCTTCAGCTGCTTCCATGTTGCTGCAAAAAACTTGATTTTGTTCTTTTCTATGGCTGTGTAACAGTCCATTATGTATATGTACTACATTTCATTTATCCAGTCCACTTTCAGTGAGCATCTGGGTTGGTTCCATGTTTTTTGCTATTGTGAATAGTGCTGCAATGAACATACACGTGCAGATGTCCTTTTGGAAGAGATATATATGTCCCTTTGGGTATATTTCCAAAAGTGGGATTGCTGGATCATACAGTAGCTCAAATTTTAGTTCTTTGAGAAAATGCCACACTGCTTTCCACAGAGGTTGAACTAGCTTACATTCCCACCAACAGTGTAATAGTGTTCCCTTTCCTCCACAATCTCACCAACACCTGTTATTTTTTAAATTAATGTCAGCCATACTGAACAGTGTTAGGTGGTATCTCACTGTAGTTTTGATTTGCATTTCTTTTTTTTTTTTTGAGTTGGAGTCTCACTCCATCGCGTAGACTGGAGTGCAGTGGCTGCTCCAGGCCACCGCAGCCTCGACCTGCTGGGCTCTGGCGATCCTTCCACCTCAGCCTTCCAATAGCTGGAACTACAGGCACGTGCTACCACACCTGGCCAATTTTTTGATTTATTGTAGAGATGAGGTCTCACCAATTTGCCCAGGCTAGTATCGAACCCCCAGGCTCAGGCAATCTACTTACCTCAGCCTCCCAAGGCACGGGATTACAGGCTGAGCCACTGGGCCTGGTTTGATTTGCACTTCTATGCTGATTAGTGAAGCTGAGCGTTTTTTCTATGTTTGTTGACTGCTTGAATGTCTTCCTTTGCAAAATGTCTGTTCGTATCCATTCCCCACTTTTTAATAACATTATTTGTTTTCTCCTTTTGATTAATCTGGATTCCGTATAGATTCTTGATGTTAGGCCTTTGTCAGATGCATAGCTTGCAAATATTTTTTCCCATTCTGTGTGTTGTCTCTTTACTCTATTGATGGTCGCTTGCTGTCTAAAAAATCTTATCACCTTGATAAGGCACCACCTGTCAATTTTAGATTTTGTTGCATTTGCTTTTGAGGACTTAGTCATGAATTCATTGCCTATGTCAATATCCAGAAGGATATTTCCTAAGTTTTCTTCTAATATTCTTATAGTTTGAGGTTTCACATGATCCAATATGAGTTAATGTTTATATATGTTGATAGGTAACGGTTCCAGTTTAATTCTTCTGCATGTGGTTAGCCAGTTTTCCAAGCACAATTTGCTGAATATGATTTTATTTCCCCTATTTTTGTTTTTATCAACTTTGTCAAAGATGAATTGGTTAAGGGTCCATGATTTTAATTCCAGATTATCTGTCCTATTCCATTGGTCTATGAGTCTATTTTTATACCAGTACCATACTGTTTTGGTTATTGTAGGCTTGTAGTAAAAATTGAAGTCTGGAAGTGTGATCCCTCCAGCTTTGTTCTTTTTGCTGAGAATTGCTTTAACTATTTGAACTTTTTGTTGCTTCCATATGAATTTCTGTATTGATTTTTCTAGGTCTGTGAAGAATGATGCTGGTAATTTGGTAGTGATTGCATTGAATCTGTAGAGTGCCTTAGATAGAATAGAGATCTTGACTATATTGATTCATCTAATCCATGAACATGGCATGTTCCTGCTATTTGTGTGTCATCCTTGATTTCGTTGAGCAGTGTTTTGTAGTTCTCATTGAAAAGTTCTTTCACCCCTTTAATGGATACTGAAATATTTTATTTTACTTTTTGTGGCTATGGTGAATGGAATTGCATTTTTGGTTTGGGTTTTTTTTTTTTTTTCTTTTTGGTTCTCAGCCTGCTTGTTGTTGGTGTAATCCACCTGTTTATGTTGTAGATTACATTTGTTGATTTGTATATTTTGAACCAGACTTATATGCCAGGAATGAAGTCCACCCAGTCATGATGAATGATCCTTTAAATGTGCTGTTGAATATGATTTGCTAGGATCTTGTTGAGAATTTCTGTGTCTATGCCTAGAGATGTTAATCTCTGATAATCTTTTACATTTCTTCAGGATCAGTTGTAGCATTGCATTTTTCATTTCTAATTGTGTTTATTCTAATTTTCTCTCCTTTTTTAATCTGGTCAAGGATCTTTCAATTTTATGCATCCTTCCAAAGAACCAGCTTTTCATCTCATTGATCCTTTATATGATTTTTTTTAGTCTCTATATCTTTTAACTGTGTGTTTAATTATTTCTTTCTTTCTTTCTTTCTTTCTTTCTTTTTTTTTTTTTTTACCAAAATTGGGATTGGATTGCTCTTGTCTTTCCAGCCCCCTTGGATGCAACATTAGACAGTTTACTTGAAATCCTTCTAATTTCTTAATATGTGTTGCAATGTTATAAACTTCCATTTCACCACTGATTTCATGGTATTTCAGAGATTTTAGTCTGTTGTGTCTTGTTTTCATTTGTTTATAGGAAACTTTTTATTTCTGCCTTGATTTCTGTGTTAGCCCATGCATTTGTGTGTTTGGGATGGGGGAGTTTCTTGTTGGTGATGATATTTATTTTTACTCCACTGCAATCCAAAAAGGTGCTCAGTATGATTTATATCTTTTGAAATTTATTCACACTTGATTTATGTTCGAGTATGTAGTCAATCTTGGAGTATGTTCCATGTGCTAATGAGAAGAAGGTATATTCTGTTGTTGGATGAAGTATTCTGTAGGTGTCTATTAGATCAAGTTAGACAAGTGTCAAGTTAAGGTTCTGGATTTTTTTTGTTGTTAGTTTTTGCCTCCTTCTGGTGGATTAAGGCTTTTATCATTATCTAATGTTCTTCCATGTTTTTTTAAACTTTTATTGGTTTCTTTTGGGGGGGGTTGGTTGTAGTTTTGTTTGGGTTTTTGGGGCTGGAGTCTCACTCCTCCAACAGGCTGGAGTGCAGTGGCACGCATGCTCACGACCACCCCAGCATTGACCTTCTGGGCTCCAGCTATCTTTCCACCTCAGCCTTCCGAGTAGCTGGAACTACAGACACGCGCTACCCCACCTGGCTATTTTTTATTTTATTGTAGAGACGAGGACTTGCCAAGCTGCCTGGGCTGGTCTCGAACACACGTACTCAGACAATCCACTCGCCTTGGCCTCCCAAAGTACTGAGCCACTGAGCCTGGCCTTAAAGCCTGTTTTGTGTAATATAAGAATAGCTATTCTTGCTCTTCCCCCCCCCCTTTTACCTCCAGGACTTTACCTTGAGCTTGTGGGTGTCATTTACTGTGAGATGGGATTCTCGAGAGCAGAAGGATGGCTCATGCTGCTTTATCCAATTTACCATTTTGTGTCTTTTGAGTAGTGCATTCAGTCCACTCATGTTTAAGTTAATTATTGATAGATAGGCATTCGCTCCTGTCATATTGCTATTAAGAGGTTGCTTTGCTTCTTAGATTTTGTGGTTGATTTATATGGTCTTTAAACTGTGCTTGCTTATGCTCTTGCAATGGGTACAACCATTCTTTCATTTCTGTGTTTAGAACTTTTTAAAGCATGTCTTGAAGGGCTGTTTAGAGATGGCACATACTCTTAGGTACTACATGTCTAGAGAGCATTTTAACTCTTTATCAATGAAGCTTAGCTTGGCAGAATAGGAAATTCTTGTCTGGAATTGCTTTTCTTTAAAAATGTTAAAGATGGGAATACTGGCCCTTTTGGTGTATAGAAACACAACTGTTTTTTGCCACTTATTTTGAATATTGAGACTTTACCAAAGTTGTTTATTAGTGTGAGGAAGTTTTTGACAGACTCTAGGGTTTTCTAGGTATAAAATCATATTATCTGCAAAGAGAGATAATTTGACTTTTTTTTTCCTATTTGGATGCCCCTGATTTCGTTCTCCTGAAAGATTGCTCTGACTAGGACTTCCAGTACTATGTTAAGTAGGAAGGGTGAGAGTGGACATCATCATCTTGTTCCAGTTCTTAGCAGAGAATGCTTCTAGCTTCTACCATTCAGTATGATGTAGGCTGCAAGTTTGTCATAGATGGCTCTTATTTTGAGGAATGTTTCTTTAATGTCTAGGTATTTGAGGGTTTTTATCAAGAAAATGCCTTTTCTGGGTGTAATGAGATAATCATGTGGTTCTTGGTATTACACCTGGTGATTTCCACTGAGTGGTCTGCAGCAATTCTGATGAGTTTTCTTTGGCAGGTGGTCTGTCCTTTCTCTCTAGCTGTCTTTAAGTTTTTTCTTTCATGCTTATCTTGGTGAGACAGATTTATTATGTGCCTTGTACAGGAGTTTTCAGAATCTCTTGCATCTGCATGGCTGCCTCTCTAGCAAGGTAGGAAAAATTTTCTTGAATGCCACCTTGGAAGGTTTGTTCCAGGGTATTCTCAGGATCTATTTCAGGGATGACATTCAATTGTAGATTTAGTCTTTTCACATAACCCCAATCCCAGCATAGGTTTTTCTCATTCTGCTTAAGTCTTTTCTCCTTGTTTTTGCCAAATTTAGTTAGTTCATTAGTTCAAAACTCAAGCACTGAGAGTTTTTCTTCTGCCTGATGAATTCTACTGTTAAGGCTTGCTACTGTGTTTTGAAATCCCAGGAAAGAATTTTTTTTTTTTTTTGAGTTGGAGTCTCACTCTGTTGCCCAGACTGGAGTGCAGTGGCCACTCCCGGCCACCGCAGCCTCTACCTGCTGGGCTCCAACGATCCTTCCACCTCAGCCTTCCAAGTATTTGGAACTACAGGGGCGCGCTACCACACCCGGCTAATTTTTTTGATTTATTGTAGACATGAGGCCTCACCAAATTGCCCAGGCAGGTCTCGAACCAGCGGGCTCAGGCAGTTCACTCACCTCAAGCATACCAAGGCATGGGATTACAGGCTAAGTCACCGAGCCCGGTGAAAGAATTCTTAATTTCCAGAAGTTCAGTTTGTTTTTTTCTTAAAATTGCCAGCTTCACTTTCACTTCCTGCACTGTTTTCATGGACTTGAATATTTGTGTGCCACCTTCTTGTGGCTTTCATTGAGTTTATTTGCTATCTGCAGTCTGAATTATTTGTCTGTCATCAGTTCAGAGCCTTCTAGATAAGATTTATTGCTTGGAATCTGGGAAGCTCTTTTGTGATTGTTGGTTCAAGGCTTTGGGGATTGCTGGTGTTTTTTTTTGTTTGTTTGTTGCAGGTTCTTCTTCATCTGTGAGGGCAGACTCTTCTATTTTATTTTTTGTTTTGTTATTTATTTTATTAAGTAAGGTTGCCACTTTTGGGGTTGGAATTTGTATTTTTGTTTTCTGTTTTGTTGTTGTTGTTGTTTGTTTGTTTTCTGCCTGACCTCCCTTCTTTGGTCTGCCTGTGGGGATTGGAAGAAGCCATAGCAGGAATGGTGATGAACTAGGGGGAAACTGTCTAGAACTGCTCCATTAACACAGTCTAGCAGGAACAGGGTGAGACCTTTCCTCTAGCTCAGAGGCTTTTCCCTGCCTTGGGCACAGCTACCAATGTCCCTGGCTGGAGCCCTGGTAACCTCCTCCTGAGATCGAGATCACATGTCTTGTCAGCAGGATTGACAAGTGATTAGGTGGGATCCTGTGGCTCTACCTGGCTCAGGTCTTCTTGAGGGTGTGAAGTGACTTACTCCCATCTGGGCAGGAGGGTGCCTTTTACCCAGAGGTAGAAGGGAAGCAGGCAGTGGAGAGTTGCTATTCCTGCTTCAGTCTACAGATGGGCTAGGCCACCACTGGCCACAATGGCTGCTGGTGCTGAAGAAACATCCTCCAAGTGGTCACATTGCCCATGCTGAATTCTAGAGGAAGAGGGAGGGATGAGAGCCCATGGAGCACAGATCATTCCTGCAAGGAGTTTCCCTCTGAGCCTCTCTGTGGTGGACTCCACATGGTTCCTGCCAGTGTCTTTGTCTCTATTTAGGGCAGCCCTCTGCACCGAGCTAAAGTGGGAAAGAAAGCAGGAGTACCTAGGCTGTGTCACCCTTGGAGGAGACTGTGGAGGCTCTCGTGAGGTGTAGAGAAGAAAAGTTGTCATTTTCACTCACTCCTCCCATCTCCAAAGACACTCTCCTAATCTCATGTCAGAGCGGCTTTTGGTGGTATCTGGAGCTTGCAGCTGTCCATTATCTTCTTCCCTAGGTCTGATAGACCTCAACTTGTGTTTCCAGGTCAGCCCTCAAAGCCCTATGTCTACTCCTCCATATAAATGTATTTGCTGAGAGCTACAATGACGTGATGTCTTCATTTGGTCATCTTGGCCCGCCTCCTATTCCCTTTTTGATAAAGGCCATTTTAACGGGGGTGGTAGGATATCTCATTGTGTTTTTGATTTACGTTTCTCTGATAATTAGTGATGTTGAGAATTTTTTTAATTTATCTAATGGCCATTTGGATATTTTCTTTTGAAAAAAGAAAAGTCTATTCTGCAGAAATATGTCCTAAATATCTTCATGTCTCACACAACTTCTAGCAAAGTAGTTCTATGTCAAGGGCACATCCATGCTATAATCTCTCCTTCTCTCTTTCTCTCTTTTCACACCAATCCTGGGCATCACTCTCATGACTCGCTTACCTTTCTCCAGCTATTTTCTCATATTTCTTACTCATATTTTTCCTAATAAAATTACAAAATACAAACTTATTCTCATATTGTTGCTATCTCTCAGAAGACCAGGACTAGACCAATTTCATATCTGACATGACTATGTATATCTCCTGAGTTTTCTTTTTAAATCTTGTGGTGTGGAAATCTTGCCTTAGTTGCTAATTTAACAAACAGCTCAAATAATAATAATAGCAACAACTGCAGTTAACCTTTTACAGTATATACATTTTCTCATTTGGCCACAATTAAGAAAATATAACTATTATTCCCACCTTGCAAGATGAGAAAAGAGATTTAAGAGAGCGTGAGCAACTTGCCCAAAGTTATCCAGTTAATTAAAAAATAAAGCCAGGATGTGAGCCCACAAAACTAAGTCAAAAACACATCCTTTTAAACACTACATTATACTGCTAAATAATGAACTTGTCAAGTCAAATACATTGATATGTCTGAAATCTTTGCATCCTTTCAAAAATTTATAAAGTTTTACCTTACTGTATACACAGCTATTTCAAAGTGCCCCCCCAAGTCCCCAAAGAGTATAGGATGAACATGGATATTACACATAACTATGATTCTGAAAATAATTTCACTGTTTTGGATATTCATTATTTATTGAACAAATATGTTTTAGTGACAACCACGTGCCAGACAATGGGCTATGATAATAAAGAAACTGTTCTCTACTTGAGGAAGCAAAAATTGTAGAAGAGGAATCCTACTTAAACCAAGATTTGATTTCAAAACTATTCTAAACACCTGTCTACCATTTACCATTCGATTGTCACAAAAACTATTCTTGAATTAAAACTTCTTCTCCCAGCTTATTTCTATAAGTATTTTTTTATTTGGAAGCTTTACTTTTAATGAGTTTCTCTCTTCCAGGACCCTTATGATTGCATTGGTCAGAAATAGCTAATTAGAGCAGAAGGTGTCAAGCATATCTCCACCTTCTGACAGGTGTCATTCTGTGTGTCAACCATTCACATTAGGAAATGGAATAGATCACATTCAAGGTCAAATATAAATGTGAAATGACTGTTAAAGTCTCAAGCCCCAATTACCATTTCTTGGTTACCTCAGCTGCACTTATCCATAAATCAAAATAACCAGTTAATTCATGAATCCATGGAGAATAGTGCAAAGGTGGACTTTAACATATGACAGACTTGGGTTTGCATCCTATGTGACTCCAAGGATAGGCATATTACTTAACTTCTCTGAGCCTCTGTTTTCTTATTTAATATTTGTTGTGAGAACTAAATGAGGCATTTAAGTAAGGTGCCTGGAATTAGACGTAGGTGCTCAGTAGACGTATTTTACTATCATTACAGGTCTATCTCCTTTGCCAGGCTGTATGCCATTTCCAGGTCATATATCTTCAGAGCCTGACATAGTGCGTGGCACAGAAAAGATGTTTAATAATTGTTCATGTTATAAATGAATGAATGATTTGTGGTTTAGACAGTGGACTCTCCAGATGTAAATTTGAATAGGTAACCTTTCAGACCTGATCTACCTTCAGCTATGATTCATGAAGGTATTCTAATAACTCTTGAGCCTAATTCCAAAATGCTGGTTTACTCTAAAAGGTCAAGAAATGCAAGCTCAGAATACAAAGAGAAAATTTCGCTGTCACCTTGCAATGGCATTTTTAAACATGAAAAGGCTGAAAAGTAGGGGTGAGGTAAAGCATGACAATGGGAGAGCTAGAAAGATTATTTTTATTTATTTATTTATTGGTTTTGGTTTTTGTTTTTTGAGTTGGAGTCTCACTCTGTCGCCCAGACTGGAGTGCGGTGGCTGCTCCCGGCCACCGCAGCCACAACCTGCTGGACTCTGGCGATCCTTCCGCTTCAGCCTTCCGAGTAGCCGGAATTACAGGCTGATTTTCAGATTTATTGTAGAGATGAGGTCTCGCTGCCCAGGCGGGTCTCGAACCCGCGGGCTCAGGCAATCCACTCACCCCAGCCTCCCAAAGGCGCGGGATTACAGGCTGAGCCACCGAGCCCGGCGAAAGATTATTTTTAAAAGAAGCTACATAAAAACAATGGTATTTCATCTTTAAGAAAGAGCTCACCGGGCTTGGTGGCTTAGGCTGTAATCCCGCGCTTTGGGAGGCTGAGGTGAGTGGATTGCCTGAGTCCGCGGGTTTGAGACCCACCTGGGCAACTTGGCGAGACCTCATCTCTACAGTAAATCAAAAAATTAGCTGGGCATAGTAGCGCAGGCCTGTAGTTCCAGCTACTGGAAGCCTGAGGCGGAAGAATCTCCGGAGAACCGCCGGTCAAGGCTGCTGTGGTCGGGAGTGGTCACTGCACTCCAGGGGTGACAGAGTGAGACTCCTACTCAAAAAAAAAGAAGAAGAAGAAGAAGAAGAAGAAGAAGAAAAGAAAAGAAAGAGCTCATATGAAGCATAGATTAATAAATTATAGTAGCAAGCAGTTACATGGCACTTTTCATCCTCAAAGTTCTGGATCACGGTTAGCATATCCTCTTTGCATGCAAGTGAGAATGCAGATGCCAGTTGACAGCTGGATAAATGGAACTAGACACCCTCAGATATGTTTCCAATGTTATACAGGAAACTCCTAACAGAACCAAGGTGAGGGCCAGGACCTATGTGTGTAACACTTGACCACCTTTGATCATAAGATATAAGGAAAAAGATTCAATAGGGAAGTATAACATAAAGGGAGAAAGAGACAAGAAACAAGAAAGATGAGACAAAGAAAAGGAAGAAATAGAAGAGAGAACATTTACTGAGTACTTATATCCCAAAAATATTATATATATTATTTCACTCAATCCTCAAAGTCTTTAGTTTTGGTATTATTATAAAAATACTTAGGCTAAGAAATGCTCAAAAAAAGTTGTCCAGATCAAACACCTAGTAAATGAAAAACTTGGGATTCATACCCAGTTTTTTCTGACTTTGGAGCCCAAGATGTTCCAATATCTTTATCCACAAGTCATCTACAAAGCAATAAAGATACCTAAGGCCAGGCAGGAGTAAGCACATGTGTGAGCATCTGCACACATGAGTCAACAGAGATGATGGAAGGAAAAAACTCTCAGTGCATTAATTCAATTTTCCACTATCCCAGATGTTGCATGCAAAAATAGTTTCTGCTTATTCATTATTAATTATAGAATTCATCATATGAATAATACTAGGTTTATAATTTGCATATGGTTTTTAGAAAACCAGTCTCCAATTTCCTGTTGGGATAGTTTGAATAAGAAAAAAGGAAATATTTTGTTTTACTTTAATGTCCTCACCACTGTTAAAAGGATCAATGATTATTTCAGACTTAAAGCTTAAAGATTTTTTTTTTTCACTATGGGTAGACATCAGAACATAGAACTCTGGATTTCTGCTAGCTGGCTTCAAATTCTGACTCCCCCAATTATGAACTATATGTCCTTGAGCCGGTTATTTGATACTTTCCGACTCAGTTCCTTCTCTGTAAAATGGAGTATAATAGTACCATGTCAGAAGATGGTAATGAAGATTAAATGAGTCAATGAATGTCCAAATACATAGTAAGTGCAAAATAAATAATCTATCAATAATCTATTAGTCTCATTACAAAAGACATCCCTCGCTTAGTTTTTAAGACTGGCTTTCTATCACTGGACTGTGCTAACTCCCTGTGTAGTCTTGTTGCCCACTATAGAACAAGCAGCACTCATTTTAGTTTTGGTCAAAAAGAGATGTCATTGTCAAGGAAATGAACTTGATTACTTTTAAATGTCATGTCCCTACAGTGAAATATATCAAATTACTCCCTCTTACTTCCATTCAAGTATGTGTGAGCAGTGACTTTTATTTAAATTTATAATGGCATTTACTACCTACAATATGATGGATACAGACAGAGAGCAGAATAATAATCAGCAAGTGGCTATCATTTGATCCTGTTTTAGTCTTCTGTCTACTTTTCTTCCTTAATCTTTCATTACAAAGAAGCATGTTTGCCTTATATCACTGATATAAATTTATGAGACTATTACAAAATTATTTTTGAAGCTTTTATTGTATAGTTAAACCAATATCAACAATTTAAAAAGCATCAAGTTCTCTACAAATGATGTGGAACCTGGTATGTGGTTGGCCATTGTCAAATGCCTCACCTGCTAAAAGCAAACCAGAACAGTGGGAAATCCTTCATGTTACTTGAAGACATGCAATGTAAGGGTTTGTCAAGGCTTACTAAAGTCTGAGTGTGAAAAGATAGGCACCGAGAAAAGGGCTTTTGAAATATTAAAGAACAGGTAAAACTCTGCAGTACTATTGATTTCAAAAGCACAAAGGGAATATTCAGAACAGGAAGAAAACATCAAAAAGTCATTGTAAAACATTGCACATACCATATTCACTGTCAGTGACTTTAAGTAGAAAATATGGGATCAGCTTTTTTTTTTTTTAAGGAAAAAAAGCCTCACTAAGGGTATTTTTATTGATGTGTGTTCATTTGCTAGAGGCCTCTTAATTCTCAGGGGTTCCTGAAACTGTCAGAAATCCTACAAGTGTGAATAATGTGGTATAAGCAAAATTAATGTCTTCATTGCTGAGTGTGATTTTAGGTTTATTGTGCCTTATTAGCAGAATTTTATAAAAATCGAAATGTAAATCTGTTACCATTTACATACTTCAGCCTACCTGACCTTAAGACATTATTTCAGTCTGGCATTTATCTTGGTGCTGTAAAGCAAGCACTCTCACCTGTGCATGAATTCCACATCACAATTTATCTTAACTTTCAATTAAATAAACACGAAAAACAAACAGGGCACTGTTTGCTTTCAGATTTATTATAATTAGATCCTTTGAATAAGAATGATACATTGTGTGTGTGTGAGTGAGAGAGAGAGAGAGAGAGAGAGAGAGGGATTTGAAAGGACACTGCTTTTTCCTGGTAAATCTCAGATAGTGTTTCTACTAGAAATAGTCATTTTGTTTTCAAACACTGGAGACTAATTGCTGGTTAGCTATTAGAATGGGGGTGTTAATTTCAATGACATTGATATTGAGTACAGTTGTTCCAACGTTCTCTGAGAGTCATGACCTGTCTCTTAAAGGCAAGGCTTCGATAATCGGAGAGATGGTGTAGAGAAAAGAGTATCAAACTATAAATCAGATATGTAGATGCCAGTAACATTAATGTGATTACTTAATTCTTGGCCAAAGGCCACCTACTTAACCCCTCATGACCTTGGCATCTATATTAAATACAGGAAGTTGGAATAAACATTACTGAAGAAACCTTATGATTCTAAGCTTCTCTGGTATGTCAGGATTGTTTGATTGGCAAAGAAAATGTGAGGTCCACCTATGTGCTATAAACGAGATCAAAACTGAGCTTCCATTACTTTTGATCTCTGAATGGCACTGACTGGCTGGCAAAATGAGATTAAAACATTTCTGAATTCATTTGGAAGGAAAACTGCTTTAATATCCTGGACCTTTTAACAGTACTTTTAACAACCAGACCTGTTCTACTTTGGTTTGACCAAGGAAACATTTCAATAAATTATTTACCTATATAAATAAGTTTCTAATCCAACAAATTCTGGAAAAAAAGATGCAGTGAAAGAATATGTAATTTCTTTATTTAAAGAAATACAACTCTATAGAAATTTCAAGGTTTAAGAAACAGAGGATAATAATTTCTCCAGTCACTTAGTTTAAAATCACAGTCCCTCAGGATTTTCAACATTTTGAAAAGTTAAAAACCAGCAGTCTAAAAACCAAAAGGTTCTTCTCTTCTCTCCATTCTCAGGGAAATTTTGTCACATGTCCATTTAGCAGAATTTTACTGATATTGCTGACAGTGTACTAGACATATAAAGATAAATAACATGTGAACCTGCTCTCAAGGAGATGACAGTTCAAAAGAGTAGACCTGTGACCCTAAAATTATTATGCAATGTGATAAATGCTTTGAAAGGTTTATGCAAAAATGCAATGGAACACAAAGGATGGACTCAAGTGGACTTGTTGAATCTAGAGTTCCCTAAAGCTATAATATTTGACAAACTTGGGAACAAATCAGTTGTGAAAGGAAGGAGATGAGGAGTGTACTTACTCTTTCACCATCACATAGCACATACTGTTTGCCAAGCAGTGGAGCTGACACTTTGTATAGAAAGACAAATACTGAGCAAGTGATTAAGAGAAGTTATACAGAATGAAAAATATAAAGTGCTAAAAGAGCATCTAATGGGAGAATCCAGCTAGACTGAAGAGTGAGAGAGGGCTATCTTGTGAAACCCTTCAAACTGTCAGAAGGAAGGTAACTAGGACTTAGGTTGACCAAAAAACCAAGGTCTCAAAGACTCTAGTATGATAGAAGGTTCTGAAGTTTGAGAGAAGGTGGCTTATTAACAAAACTCAATGAAGATCCTGGTGGCTGCAAAGTAAAGTGAAAAGATGAAAGTGGTGTAAGCTGAGACCAGAATAGTGGTAGGCAAGAGCCACATCTAAAAAGACCTCATCGACCACAAAAATATCCTACAGATAACAGTTGGGGACAGGACAACAGTGGAAAGAAAAAAATGAATTATTACAATGGCCTAATTAATAGATGATGGTGACCTGGACTATCATGGTGGAAAATGAGGAAGATGATGAACTCAAAAACCATTTAGGAAATAAATTGGAGCTTGGTGATTGAATGTGGGGAAATAAGGAAAAAGAAGTATAGTAGGATAACTCCAATTTTTTTTTTCATTGAAAAACCGGCGGGATTCTGAAATAGAGGCTACTGAAATAGAAATGCAGGTGGGAAGGGGGCAATTTCAAGTGTACGATGTTGAGCATGTTGTGTTTGAGGTGCCAGTGAGTCACCAGAATGAGGATGCCATTGAGCAGTTGGTGAAACTCTTCATCTACCCGACCCTTGCTACTTATTCCTTCCTTACTTTGCACTGTACCGGAAAGAGCTACAACAGGGCAAACATAGTGGTAAATCAACTATGAACTAGCACAATGCGTTATAGTGTATGTCATAAGTATTCAATACCTCAGATGACAAGTCCATACATTAGAATTTGTATAAAGCCGGGCTCGGTGGCTCAGCCTGTAATCCCCCGCCTTGGGAGGCTGAGGTGAGTGAATTGCCTGAGCCTGCGGGTTCGAGACCCACCTGGGCAGCTCGGTGAGACCTCATCTCTCCAATAAATCAAAAAATTAGCCGGGCATGGTAGCATGCGCCTGTAATTCCAGCTACTTGGAAGGCTGAGGCGGAAGGATCGCTGGAGCCCAGCAGGTCGAGGCTGCGGTGGCCTGGAGCAGCCACTGCACTCCAGTCTGGGCAACAGAGGGAGACTCCAACTCAAAAAACAAACAAACAAACAAAGAATTTGTATGAAAGTGTTAACTCGTATTTTTTCATTCAACAAATATTGATTGAGCACCTACTATGTAACAAGCACCATTTTAAATACTAACAAATCAGAAATGAACAAATCTTGCCTCTTACAGTTTATATTCAGATGGAGAAAACCAGAAAAGAATAAACAAATATGCACATTTTCTGTGTGCTGTGAGAGAAAAAAAAAGGTGATAGGAGCAGAGAGGGAACTGATTTAGGTAGTTTGGTCAAGTCTTAGCTTGCCTCATGCCCCAACGGGAAACTAATGTTCTACCCTCTCAGCTGTCTGGGTTGCTGACACACACCCTGTTTATGAATTTGCATTCTTGCTCGTTGGCTATATAGACTGCTGTCCTCCCAAGAATCCCCATTGCTCAGAACCAAATCCGTAGCAAATTAAACTACAGAGCAGAAGAAGAGTTCAAAAGGGGTTGCACAGGAGCATAGTATTTAACAGATGAAAGCTTTTGGCATCCCAGCCTTCATGCTGGTTTGTTGATGAGTTTTTAATTTCTTCCTCATGGCTTCTTGGATGAAGTATTAAGTAAGGGAAAAATCTAGGAGGCATTCATTTGACCCCTAAAAACCTAGAAATTTCTACCCTTTCCTGACACACACACAAAAATCGAATCAAACAATGTTCAAATACTTCTATACACCAAGTATCATCCTGTGTAAAGAATATTTTATTTCATAATAAATACTTGCATTGCTGTTCTGGAATTCTAACTTGGTAATTCAGATCTTAAACTTAGGTTACTGGATTAAACCTAAAATTAAGCAAGAAAAATATATAGATACTTGAGTTGGAGGTCAATACTGTGCTTTACACTAAGATTTTAAAGAATCATAAAATATGGAACCATAAAATATTGCTATCAGTGAGCCAAAGGGGTTATATGTTCACCAGTAGACATTTGTTTAAGTGCTATCATCTCTATAAGATCTCTATTAAAGTGTATTTGTTACCTTGTCAAGAGGATGGTATCTAGAATCAATGCATTTTGAGATGATGATGATGATGATAATAATAATAATAATAATAAAAGGTTGAGTCAGTATACTGAGGCACTCTGTAGGAAGAATAGATCCAGGTGGAAAATACTGCAGCGGAATACCTAAACTGTATCAAAGCAGTGTTAAGTCATTGGCACCATGGATAAGGAACATCATTGGGAGGCATGGGTGACACCAAGAGAACATGGACTCCTGGCAGATAGAGTTGGCAGGGACCTTAAAGTTCAGCAAATCAAGATCCCTCTCTGGCAAACAGGACTCCCGAGAGGAAAGATACCTTAGAACATTGAAACTGAAAGTTGAAAGAGACTTTTGAACAAGTGTGTGTGTGTGTGTGTGTGTGTGTGTGTGTGTGTGTGTGTGTGAGTGTCTGTGTGTCAGAGTCTCACTCTGTCGCCCAGGCTGGAGTACAGTGACATGCTCACGGCCACCCCAGCATCGACCTGCTGGGTTCTGGCGATCCTTTTGCCTCAGCTTTCCAAGTAGCTGGAACTACAGGTGCAGCTACTATGCCTGGCTAATTTTTTGTTTATTGTAGAAATGAGGTCTTGCCAAGCCGGCTGGGTTGGTCGTGAACCCGGGAGCTCAGGCAATCCACTCGCCTCGGCCTCCCAAAGTGCTAGGATTACAGGCTCAGCCACTGAGCCTAGCCTTGGAACAATTCCTAATATCACTGGGTCATAAGAATTTTCAGGTAGGATTCTGAAAAATACAGATTTTCAGCCCCTTCCTTTCCCTACCATCAAAAACTGTGATTCACTATAGCTTGTGCTGTTCTCAGAAAACAGTATTTTAAAAAAAGTAATTTCTGTTATCTAGTAAATTTTAGAGAGACTCCTCTTTATGATATATGAATTCCATCTATTAGGGTCTTTTATTTAACATGCAGCCTCTCCATGAACTCGTATGCTCTTGTTGACAGACTTTTCACTATCTTTTTTCTCAAACACATTACCGAGCACTTGAGACACTTAAGGGACTATATGTAAGGCTAAAAGGATGGCTTGGATGCAGTTTCTGCTCCTAGGAGCTGATCTTGGGGCAAATTCAAGCTTGTCTATAATGCTAGTAAAATGGCTCACAAACAAAATATTTCAGGTATGAGCTACCCAGATAAGGAGGCTCACATTGCACTTTTGTTGATGTGACCTGCATTGGAGGTTCTTTTTGGTAGTCTTAGTATGCTAATTCCAAGATCACAGAGCTCATTACTTAGAGAGCTAGAACTTTTGATCTTACTTCAATATATTTCTGCCACATAGCTCTTAACACATTTCAAAAATTTGTCTAGAGTTGACCATTCTTAGCATGGTCCTAATAGCCCCAAATGACATAACTATTAAAATTCACACTGTGAAACTTGATTTTGTACCTGGTGCAAGTTATTTCTTTAAACGACAATCAGAATTCATGGATAACATAGAAATTATGCTTGTTGAATGAATCTCAAGGCGGCAATAATTCCATTATTCTCCATATGGGCAGAACCCTATGAAATATAACATTTCTTATTGAGTTCTACATCTATAAAAAATAAAATAACATGGAATATGGTTCAGATGATAAGCATAATGATGATTAAAAAGGAAGGAAAACGACACCTGCGAGAAAAAGTAAAAGCAACTGAAATTACCTAGTCTAGAAAAGAGAAGGCTGAGGAGTACTGATACTCTTCCAGTACATGGAGAAATATTATACATAATAGTGGCTGGCTGAGTCCCATTTGAACTGACAGAAGAAAAAAATGGACCTGATAGTTGCTTATTTTTTAGCACTAAACTTAAAACAGTTAAATTGATACTAAAAAAATGTTGCTAAACATAGGATACGATTACCAAAGAGGTTAGGAATTGCCATTTACTAAAGGACTTTTTACTAAAGGAGTTAAAAACAAAAACTAGACCAAACTAACATGTATTTGCATTTCATTGTGATGATGCGTTTGTGGGACTGTACAGCAGCTGAGGTCCCAGGGCAGTTCATTGAAGGAGATTGATGGTGTTGCTTGAGACACTTGACAAAGATGATTACAAAATGTTGTGAAAGAGGAGTTCTAAGGACTTGGAGGCTTTCTCTCCCTATGCTCCAGCTCTGCCCCACACTCATGTCAAGCACAGGAGGCATAGATTTTACTGAGCGGTGGAAGTGTGTTAAACCCTACTGACTGATTTATGATGCAAGATTTGCATTAAAGACAGCGTGTGTTGTAACAAATTGATTTTAAATAACATGTTTACAACTATAGATAAGGACTGCAGTTTCATTAATTATAAGTGAGGTAAATCTAAGGAGAAAATGTGATTTTTTACTAGACTTCCTGGAAGAGGTGCTTTGGTCACCATTTCACAGACTGTGGAGCCATTAGTTCTAAGATGAAAATGAGATCACTAACATCTCAATAACACTTTTCCAATAACTTGCACAGACAGGCACTACTCTTTGGTCATTTGTGAATAAACCAACTGTATCAAGAAGATGTATAGATAAATAGACTAAATAGATACCTTCTACCTAACTTGAAAATAAATTAGCAGAGATTTGCTGGTTCCTTTTACAAACTCTGCATGTATAAAACTACTTTCTTCCTGAGAGATTGTTCAATAGGAATGCCTGGGAAAGAGTTAGAAAATAATTTTCTAGGCAAGGCACTAGTAGCAAAATTGAACTTTCATTAGCACAGAATATAACCACATAGCTTCCAAAAGACCTGACTTGAAGACACAATTTCCACTTATGGTGTAGAATCATTTTTCTGGGAACTCTTCAAATTTCTTCATAGTAACACATTGGAGAACTTAGTAGCAAATAGGCCAACTATTCCATACCTGCGAAGTTTTCCTAAATGAGTACCAAAATTAGTTGAATCAGTGTTCCTCAAATTCTACTGTGCATTTCAAACACCTGAGGACATTGTATAAAATGCAGATTCTGATTCAGTAAGCTTGGGATGGGGCCTGAAAGCCTGCATTTCTAAAAAAGTTCTTAACTGTTATTTATGCTGCTGATTCATAAACCACATGCTTGGGTGGTGAGGGTTAGATTAGGTGCAAAAACCAATTCAATTTATCACTCAGTTAATGATCACTTATTCTCTGCCCAACACCATATCGGGTGTGGTCTTCCAAAGTTGCATCCCTAAAAGGCTACAGAATTTAGTTCATATGGTAGAGTATAATAGTGATAGCAAACTTCTCCATTAACAAAAAAGAAAAGATCTTCTAAGGTGTTTGTTTAAAGTGATCCCATGGAATTAAAGTGGATCCTGGACATAAGCATTACCAGGTCATTCGTATCATTGGTCTGGAAACTCTTCTTAGTGTTACCAAGGGGATTAGGCATTGGAGTTGGTTAGATCTGTGAATCCTGGTTCTTCCACTTAATGACTATAATTTTAGATGCGTTTCTTGGCTCATATTCTCTCATCCTCGATTTTCTTATGTAGTAAGTTTAGGTAACAAGACTAAGGATTGATTTGAGCATTCAGTGAAGTAATATATGTAAAAGCCTAAGCACAGTACCCAACACTTGGTAGATGTTCTACATACTATTGCTGCATAACAATTCATCTCAATCTTAGCAGCATAAAAAACCACTATGATCATATGACATGGATTCTGTGAGCCAGGAATTTGGAAAGGATATGCAGCCTCAGGACTTCAAGCATGAGTGTAGCAGTGAACCAGAAAGAGGTCGCATCTTCTTGGATAATCTAGCCTCAAAGGCCATACTGCTTCACTCCTGCTATATGCTATTGGTAACAGCAGGTCCTCTCATCGTCAAGGGTAGGAGAATCAGACTCCCACTATCAATGAGACAGTGGCAAAGTCTCATCATAGAACATGCAACCTCTTTGGAAAAATAGTCAGCCACAGTAGGCAAACAATTATTATTTTTTCTTCTTGCGGGCTGAAAACATTGTCTTAATATGCTTCGGCTGCTATAATAAATTACCATAGACCAGGTGGCTTACACAATATAAATTTATTTCTTACAATTCTGGAGACTGGGAAGTCCACAAACGAGATGTTGGTCAATTCAGTTCCCTATAAGGGCCCTCTTCCTGGAATGTCCTCATATATATGGCATAACAAGGGGGAGAGGGTAAGGAGGAGGAGAGGTAAGTATTTAGGGAAGGAGGGAGAGAGAGAGAGATTGAAATCTAATTTCTTTGTCTTCTTTCTCTCTTCTTTGAAGGATACTAATCCCATTCATGAATGCACTAACCTCATGACCTAATTACCTCCAAAGGTCCCACCTCCAGAAACCATTACATTGAGGATTACGCTTCAACCTATATATCCTAGGAAGCACAACTATTGAGTTCACAGCACCTATCAAATAGCTGTGCTAAGTGATATCTGCCACTCTCTTTGTCCGCAAAAACAATATTATTAGTCTTGAGTACTCAAGAGGTCATTGATCTCCTACTTCTTGCATCTATTCCTAGCTCTGGGTCTAAGAACACCTCTTGCAATTCCTCACTTACAACCATGACTAAGTATATTCAGAGGTAAATTGCTCCTCACTCCAAAGTGTGGGCAGAGATCATCTTCTTCAGACAAAAGACCTTTCTGGTCATTGCAAAACTTTTCCAAAATGAAAGACAGCTCTTCCTCCTGAGTTGAAGATATCACATCTCTCAATTAGGGGACTGCACTCAAGCTCCAAGATGGCAAGAGTCCTATCTCTGATCATCCTCCAGATTCTACACTGGAATTACATTGCAGTATAGGGCTCAGAGTTGGAACTCAATAATATTCCATGAATTAGGTTTCATTCTTTGTATTTTCATACAATTTCGTTTCCTCTCCAAATTTTTTTCTCAATATCGTTCACCATCACTAACCCTTTCTTCCATATTTTCCCCAGTGTATTCTCATCACCTGGAGCAATATAGAACACCATCCCAAAAGTACTACATTCCGCTTTTTTTCCCTCATCTCAAGTAAGCTACTTTTCAAGCACAGAATTAAAAACGGAAGTACTAAGTATCCTTTTAATGTCAAAGCACAGAATCTCTGTTAACTGTTTGCATTCTCCATGCACCTAATGTGAGCATCTACTTCAAATAATTATAGTCATTTTCTCTTGCAACATTCTTTTTAACAAAAATGGCCATTCTTCATCATTTTAGAGTTATAACTGTGTGTCTTTCAGGAGAGGTCTCAGAACTGAGAATAAGGAACAAAATTGAAATGGACAGTGTTGACGTTGCAGCCAGGATCAAGATGGGGAAACACAGACCTGAGTGGGAATCAAATATAAGTAATAACAAGGTCTCAAGACCTGGCTAGGGAAAGAACCTACAGAGTGAGATAAAGTACAATTAGAGTAAGACAAAATTCTCTTTTCCAGGGAAATTAAATAAAACAGGAAGAGGAAGACAAGTACAAGCTAACTATAACACAAGGCATAATGTAATTTAGCACCAAAAGACATAAATAGATTCACAGGAAATTTGTGGAAATTTTAAAGGAAGAAATGTCATTTTAACCAAACAAAATTCTACCCCTCAGGAGAAAAGCAAGCTTTTTGAAAAGACACACAATGTTCATTATGGTCTGGTCCCTAGCTATAGCTCCTCTCCCAGCGCTCCAAGCCACATCCACATGTTTCACCCTTTCCTTCTCCGGGGAACTCCTAGATTCCACAAGACTCTCCTCAGTTATCGCTTTCTCAGAATAAGGGGTTAGTTCCCAGGTCTCTGTGTCCCCCTATTATAGCTGAGTATAAATCTATTGTGGCGTGTATTGTAGAGTATTGGTATCACCTATTTTCTTCACCAGCCAGTAAGTTTACTGAAGGAAGAAACTTCCCTTTTCCTCCTTATCCTTGTATATTTAGGACAATACTTGGCGCATGGTAGTGCTGACCACGCAGATGTTTAATGTATGAATAAGAATCTGAAGTCAGGTCAGAAATAGAATCAAAGAGAGAAACATTTTAAGAAAAAATGATTCAGTGAGAACTTACAGTTTTTCAGTCCCCGTATGTATATGTACACGAGTGTCAGTGTGCATGAACTAAACCAGAAGTATAGAAACTTTGGCCTATAGACCAAATCTGGTTCACCATTTGTTTTTGTTCATCGTATTTGATTGAACACAGTTGTACCCATTTATTTGTGTGTTATCAATGGCAGTTTTCACACTTCTGTGCCAGACTTGAATAGTGGCTACAGAAACTGTATGGCCTGCAAGCCATAGAATATTTATTATCTGACCCATTGCAGAAAAAGTTTGACAACTCATGATCTAAACATCAAGATGTGTAATATTTGGAAAATAAAGAGTAACATCTCTAAACGGTACATAATATTCTGTAGATAATTTACATTGGCTCAAAAAAGACCGTTTTTTTTCCTTGAATATTCCTCCATGTATTCTCTGACTACTTTTTATTACCACATTCCTACCAAGACCCAGCTCTTCACCTGTTATCTCCATTGCTTAGCCAGTTTTTTTACAATAGGCACTGTGAAATGGCATGCACAAGGGACCTCTGCCCTCTAGGAACTTGGAATTAAGACCGAAATGCCACTGGTAGGAGCACTAACAGTCCCTTTGTCTACGGCAAAACACACACTATCAAGGAGGGAGTGTACGTGGCAGAGAGGCATTTCCTATGGAATAGGGATAAAAACATGAACAAAAGTCAGATATGTTGAACTCCATATAGTTTGGGCCCACCATTTTCTTAATGTTCTTCTAGAAGTTTGAACAGACCAGTCTTGAGAACTTGGGAAACTATAGCACACCGAGACATCTTGTCATTCCCCATACAATGGGGTTGTTGAGTAAATCAATGAATTAAGTCAGGCAAATCAGGTATCAGATCTGAAGTCTTCCAAAGTCCTGGCTCTTGTGTGCTACCTCCTGCTACTGAGCTATGAGCCTTCCACATCAACTACTTCCCTCCTCTCAGCAGGCTTCCACTTGTCCTATCACTTTTGAGTACTCAGGTGTGACTTTCCTCATATTTTTACTGTCCTTCATTTGCCACACAGAGAGCAGGGCATCCATGTCCACATCTGTTCTATTGGTTGGGATTTTATCATTTAGCTAATGAGCAGGCAATGAAACCAGTAAGGGAACTTCAATTAAGTCAAAGCTTCCCACAGCAAAATGCAGTGATGGAGATGCACAATGATCATTATAGGGTTTGTGGTAACACACAGAGTCCAAAGAAACTCAATTCCCTTATTTCCAGAGGAGTTTGTGTTGATATACTATCTTTTCCTAGTTATTAAAAAAATTAAAAGACACCTTTCAAAATGAGTAGTTTACAGTTGCAATGGTCAATTTATTCCCAAAGAAGGTAGTACTCTTTTGTCTGCTCTGGTTTCACCCTTAGAGAGTGATGTCATCCAAAATTACTTCCTATTAGCTTCTTGCTGTGAGATCATTTCAAGGCAGCTTTTTTATTTTTAGCTGAAGAATGCTGCTGACCTTTACACATAGCGTGGTATAACGACTAAGAGCATGGATGCCTGTGCTGGACCGTCTGCCCCAGTTGCAGCTTTCCTGACTTTAGCAAAGCAACCTCTTCATACCTCTGTCATCTGTAAAGTGATGATAATATCATCTGTAAAGTGATGATATCCTGCATGAGGATAGGATGTTGGAAGGATGGAGTGAATTAAAATATCTAATCTAATATTCTTAGAATAGTACCTGGCATACAATGTGTGCCAACAGTATTATTTTTCACTCCAGATCAATTTATATTTTTCTAGAGAGTATCCTTGTGCTACATATTATTCAGCACAGAATATTAAAAGCAGAAAAAATGCTGTTTTGTGCCCCTAATTCCCAACACATTCTTTTCTGAAATGGAGGAAAGCTAAGATTTCTAAATTGTCAACTTCACCATTTTTACTAGCAATAGAGTAACGCAGTTATAACTCATATCTTGGTTGTAATTTAAAGGAAAACTATAACTTAATACATACATGTATGGAATTATGTATATATGTACATATATACAAACTTTTCTAACAGAACCTGGAGGACTTACTCGGGGAGGACTTAAAAAAAAAAACACCATGTAGTACACTCAGAACTTGTTCCTCCAGATCAGTCAACCAAGGTTTTTGTTTGGGAGTTTTGAGAAGGTTGCATCATGATTTGCAGAAGAAACATCCTGCGTTGGGGCAAACAGGTGACTGGTTCTTCCACCATGATAATGCACCTGTCCACACTATACTGAGTGCTCAGCAGTTTTAGACCAAAAACAACTTGACCCCTGTGCACTACCTTCCTTATTCACTTGATCTTGCCCCTTTTTTCATTCTCCCCCCCACCGAATGAAAAAAGTCCTCAAAGGGGAACATTTTGCCAGTGTGGAAGAGGTGAAACAAAAAACAGCAGTACTAAAATACATCAAAATTGATGAATTCAAAACTGTTTTGTGCAGTGAAAAAAGTGTCTTGATAGTTATATTATACCAAACAGAGAGTATTTTGAAGGTGACTGAAGTTTAAACTTGAAGAATAAATCCACAATTTTTTATAAATTTCAGTGTTTTGGTGTCCCCCTTTTATTTGTGTATTTTACTATGGAATAACAGAAATAATTCACAAACCACATGAAAAGAAAAATCTCGCTATATTTCTCAGTGTTTTGATCATACAAGATCAACTTCATTCTTTCAATAATCCACCATATCTAAATTATTATTTTTAAAATCTGTATAACTCATAGCCATAGTGGAAAACTATTTTTAAAATGTGATGGGCTACACTGGAAAGGGATGGCCCACCAGTTGATTTCTTAGGATCTCATTTTTCTAGCCTTGCACCTGTTACCCCATTTCCTTTATCTTGTGCATTTTCATAGGGAAAAGTAGGTTGTTGAAAATCAAACTATCCATATCTCTCCCCTTAATATATATACACACACATATATATGTGCACCTATACTTGTATATAGATATATGCATAAGCATGTACATAAATATATATATACACAAATATATATATTTATGAGTGTGAGTGTTTGGGGAAACACATTCCAAAAAGAGCTTTTCAAAATAAATAAAATGTATTGGTCAGGCCAACTTTTCTAACAGTTTTAGACTCCTAGATCTTAAAAACAGGTCACTTTGCATGGCAACCTACACCCCTTCCTTTAATTTCTCATTATTTATTCTCTAAACTTTTGCATTCTGTCTTCTACTAGAACTATTATACAGAAAATTTAAAAAAAAAAACTTTGAGGGAAACTTACAGCCTTCTACTTGCCAAATACTCACAAAATGGCCTTTTATCTGTCTTTATTTTCCCTGAATCTGCTAAGACAATTTAGTAAGTTTAGTTACTAAACTCATCTTGACAAGCTTGCCTCTATAAGGCATTTTTCTGAATGTTCCTGGTCTGTTTCCTAGACTGGTTGTGTTTTCTATAGGTATTTCTGTATGTATTATATCAAATCTAGGCATTCATAAATTTCTCTCCTTGACTGCCATCCTGCACAATGCCCAATCTTTCTCAATGAACTTCATGAATGCTATGATTTCAGTCATTATCACCACAAGTTTTACTTCATTCCCAACTTAAATAGAGATATAACTCATATTTCCAGCTACCTACTAGATACTTTTGATTGAACTCTGACTGATCACATTCTAAAACTAAACTCATCATGTCATCTTCCCTTCTTCAAACAAGTTTGTCCTCCTAACTTCCCATTTTCTGTTTGTAACTCCATCTTTATTTCAGTCACTTGGATTTGAATCCTGGGAATCATCTTTGATTTTTCTCATTTTCCACATTTTTATACCAACCATCAGTAAAGTGCTTCATCTAAAGTTCCCTCAGATAAAACTAAAGGTTTTTTTTCCAAACACCTTATTTCTCTTTATTTATTTGATTGCCTTCTCTCAGTAAAATTATATCCATTTTTAATGTGTACATTAAATTCTGTCTTCTCCGTGATTTTTTCCATATGCCTTGTTTTTATTAGCTTGAACTACATAAAGCTAACAATATTCAACCAGTTTTGAAAAACAGAAATGCTTATTTATGTGATTCAATTTAATAAGTTGACAGATTGTTTGATGTTGTTGAGATTTGCCTTATGATCTTGGACAAATCACTTAATCCTTCTAATTCTTAATTTTCTTATCTGAAATTTTGATTTGATTTGGTTTGCCACACCTATCTCATAGGATCTTTGAAAGTGCAGAAAATAGGCCGGGCTCGGTGGCTCAGTCTGTAATCCCAGCGCTTTGGGAGGCCGAGGTGAGTGGATTGCCTGAGCCCGCGGTTCGAGACCCCCCTGGGCAAATTGGTGAGACTGCATCTCTACAATAAATAAAAAATTAGCCAGGTGTGGTAGCGCGCGCCAGTAGTTACAGCTACTTGGAATGCTGAGGCGGAAGAATCGCTGGAGCCCAGCAGGTCGAGGCTGCAGTGACCGTGAGCGTGCCAATGCACTCCAGCCTGGGCGACAGAGTGAGACTCCAACTCAAAAAAAAAAAAAAAAGAAAGAAAGAAAATGCAGAAAATAATTTTGAGAACATAAAGTCTAAAATATCATGTATGCTAGAATGTGGACGTCTTGATAGTATCATGTTCCAGAAATGATTCTTCAGTTCACCCATAAGAAATATATGGGTATTCAAATAATTATTAAATGACTGAATGACTAGTTGAATTAACACATCTAAGAATTGGGGGGGGGGGTTGTTTGTTTGTTTTTGAATTGGAGTCTCACTCTGCCGCCCAGACTGGAGTGCAGTGGCCACCCTCGGCCACCGCAGCCTCGACTGCTGGGCTCCGGCGATTCTTCCTCCTCAGCCTTCCGAGTAGCCGGAATTACAGTTGCGCGCCACCACGCCTGGCTGATTTTTGATTTATTGTAGAGATGAGGTCTCGCCAAGTTGCCCAGGTGGGTCTCGAACCCGCGGGCTCAGGCAATCCACTCATCTCAGCCTCGCAAGGCGCGGGATTACAGACTGAGCCACCGAGCCCAGCTACATCTAAGAATTTGAATCCATGTGTTTATTCCTTTTCCTATTCTTAAATGGCCAAGAGTAGTGACTATTTGCTATCTCCAAAGCCTAATACAGTGGCTAGCTTATAATAGACAATCAGTATATATTTGCTGAACTAAGTTTAATGGCATTTTTTAAGGTATTGAGAGTTGGCAACTTATAAATTCTCAGTGGAGCCAGAATTAGAAATATAAACGCTTATTTCTAATAGCTATATTGGCTTGAAGTGTTGAGAGGGAGTAATGGGCAGTCATCCCGTTGTGTCAAGGCAGTGTTTATTTAGAAAAGCAGTCAAAGAAAGTAGGGGGGGAAGGATGTCATACTGGAGACTCCATATCATATCTAGTAGGGTACAAGGAGCCATTTTTAGCCCTGAGATAATGAAGAGGCATTTTCCTCTGCCTCTAACTACTAATTGTTCAAGAATGATAAAAGAATAGGTTGAAAATCAGTGAAGCACAAATTATACAGTACGTATATTTCTTTCTTTTTTTTTGTTTTTGAGTCGGAGTCTCACTCTGTCGCCCAGACTGGAGTGCAGTGGCCGCTCCCGTCCACCGCAGCCTCGACCTCCTGGGCTCCGGCGATCCTCCCGCCTCAGCCTTCCGAGTAGCGGGAACTACAGGCGCGCGCTACCACGCCCAGCTATTTTTTTTTATTTATTGTAGAGATGAGGTCTTGCTGCCCAGGCGGGTCTCGAACCCGCAGGCTCAGGCAATCCACTCACTTCAGCCTCCCAAAGGCGCGGGATTACAGGCTGAGCCACTGAGCCTGGCTTGATTTTTGATTTATTGAAGAGATGAGGTCTCGTTGCCCAGGTGGGTCTCGAACCAGCGGGCTCAGGCAATCCACTCACCTCAGCCTCTCACAGGCGCGGGATTATAGGCCGAGCCACCGAGCCCGGCAGTATGTATATTTCTAAGCCTGTTTGATTCCTCCATCATCCCTATCACTCACTGTGGCCATTTCATTATTGAATTAGTTCCTTTTCTGGGAGATATTTTGGGCAACACTCAGTCCATCCGTTTTGTTTGTTTGTTTGCTTACTTTGAGTAATTCTTCCCTTTGAAACTATAAGTTTAAATGAACTTGAACATTACTTCTGGGTTCCATTTCTCTCTCCTATTTTTGCCTATTAATTACATAGAATTAGTCATAAGCCATAAATCTTTTTACAGACACATTAGGGTTAGATAATGCAAATATTTACTTCCAAGGAAAAAATCATTTCATATTCCCATTAATGTCACACAGGAAATCTCCCAGAACGCAGCCTCATTCTGGAACAAAGCCCTCTGACACAAACGTCCTTCACAGACAAATGTACAGGCAAACAGATGTATTTCCATTCTCTACCAGTTTTGGACACCTGATGAAACTCTTCTCAGCACACTCTTTTTATGGCCTTAGATCTCTTCGTCATCTATCATTTTTGTTTGCATTTCCACCTTCATGAACCCCCCCTCCTCCCTCTTCCCTTTCTTCTCTTCCACCTCCCCGATCACACATACTAGCTCAGTCAAATAAAGTAATAATTCTCTTTATACACACACTCAAGTTATTTTTCCACTACACTTGGTGGAGAATAATATGTAAATATTGTAAAAAGCTTTTCTCAAATGTAATATGTGTGAAGACTTATCATTATTAGAGACTATTAGTAATGGTTTCACACATTTTGTTAAAGTGATTGGAGGGAAGGCAATAAATGGAGCAGAGAGAATAGTCTTTATTTGCATATGAAACTGGATAAAAGTCTAAATGTGGTAGTTAAGCTTAATCTACAAGAGACCATGGGGATTTGAAGAAGCTATCTTAAAATAACTGGAATGGGAAAGAGCGACTGAATGTGGTTGATGATGACATGGTCTTCCTGCTGTTATCCTGCCTCTTCCTCAGGCTTCAGTCCTCACTTGACTAGAAGCAAATATACCTGGCTGTAAGTATCTGCACTCTTCAGGACAACTAAATTCTCTCTACACAAAATATTTGGTCTTGTAGGCATTAAACAGAATTTTTAATATCAAATAAAAATTTACAAGCCAGATTAAAAAAAAAATCCCACTGGCTGGCATTATACTTTCTAAGAAACTTTATCTGACCTCCAATTGGTCGTGACTTTTAATTCTTTGATATTAAGTTTGTCTGCTCCTTTATCTCAAATGTAAAATATCTGCTAATATACATGCAAACAGTTACAAATATTGGAGAGGTCTGACCTGCTGCAAATTTTTCAAATATGTGAATCATTATATTCCACCGTCCAGTTTGCAAGCACTCATTTTGTTCTCACAAAATCTCTGCAAAGTAGGTATTATCACGTAAACTTGTAAATAATAAAACCAAGTCATGGAGCTACTAGTTCAATAAATTACTAGTTTATACAACAATGAATGGATGATAGATCAAATAAAGCTGTCTATCAATTTGCTTTCACACTGCAATGCTTTTCACAAACAGAAAGCAGTTCTTTTGTCATGGGACTAAGCAATTACCATTTTACTTATAGTAAAATCTTTACAAGACTCCAATGTTCACATTATTATTTTATATAAATAATAGCTATAATGCCCTGAAGAGTACTTTCTAATTTTTTAAAAACAGTCTCATAAATTATATGTCCATCCTCAAAGCATTTAAGAGAGAAAAGCAACACAGGAATTAATCACATTTTACAGACAAACTAAGTTAAGTGAAACATAGACTTGCCCAAGGCTACATGGTCATTAAGCTGTGGAAACAGAACTAATCCCAAATCTCCCAGCTTACTTTTTCCACTGTGTTTGAAGCAGCCAACTTTGAAGCGTTGAACTAAATTAAGCTTCAAGTGGTCTGAATTGTGTTGAATGATATGTTATGCCATGCTATGTTATATGATATGACATCATTTGATATCATTTGATATGATGATATGACATAACATGATATGTCATGCCATGACATGATATGAGATGAGATGTGATGAGATGAGATGATATATACTGAAGAACATTAATACAGTACTGGAATGGAGGAGAAAAGTTAACAGACACATGATGATTGTTAGGGAAGATATATGAAGATCCTCAAAGGAAGGTAGGTAGGAAAAGGAGAAAGATTTAGGTGATCGTCAAGGGCCAGGTCTTGGTTCATTCTTGCCGCAAGTGGTAAGACATAACTCATCAAAAAAGGCACGGAAGGCAAGGAGTATTTCTTTAACTAAAAGTCAATCTGATTAACATAGCTGTCAAAGTTTGTGAAACATTTCTGTGTCGGTTTCATGTAATGAACAAAAGTCCCAAAGGAATAATGTTCCAACACAAAAGAAAGTAAATTCTTTTGCTCTTTATTCTTTATTTCACTTGAATATTTTTGAGGAACAAATGGCAGTTCTCCAGGCATGATCCAGTGAGACCCAGGTGATTTCCATCTATGTCTCTGCCATCCTTCACATATGTCATCTAAGGTCTTCTACTAATTTTCAGTTGGGCCAGAAAAAGAGATCATAGAAATAATTCATAGGGAAGTTCACATGAGCCAAATTCTGCTCATACTTTTCTGGCAGAATCAGCCAAATGGCTACATCTCATTGTAAAGGACCCTGGGAAATACTATCTTGCTGTGTGCATACAAGAAGTGGAGGAACCAGATTTGGTGAATATCTAAAACACTCTCCCACACCTCTACTCTACCAATATTGCTCTCTTTTGTAAACTAAAATTTGCACATGAGCATTTTCTTAAAATTGACCCTAATCTAATGAAATTCTCCAGACAGGCTTATAAAAAAAACATTGATTTTTGCCATTGTGTCAGAAGTTCTAAATCATCATTACTAGTGACCATAAGGAAAAGAAAATACCCAATTCCACTTCAAAAAATAATAATTTCTATGATTACATCATAAATGGCCAAAGTAATTTGCTAGATATAGTTTTAATTAAACTTGCAAACATAAATAAGCCTAACTTTGGGCTTGAGAGAATGGGCACAGAAGATAGAGAGATCCAGGTCTGAATTTTGACATGACTTGTATTGGTGATAGCTAATGTTTAGTAAGTGCTTCCTAAGGGTTAAGTCCAGTGCTTGTATTTCACATATACTAATTAACATAGTTAACCTTCAAAGCAACACTTTGAGAGTGAATTTTACATACAATGAAATAGGCTTAGAATTTTCTTTGCTTTCCCAAGCACATGACCGTTTATAGAAATAGTCAGACCTAGGTCTGAGATTCCAGTGTTGTGCTGGCTCTTGCACTGACTGAATCTCTCAGAACACTGGCTAGTTTACAAATGTTTTACATTTGTAAAACAGGAATAATAATTCGTATCTCTTAAATTATTTGCAAACAATACATGACAGCAAGAATGAAACATAACACAGTGCCAGGCACATAATGAAGAGCTCCATTTGTCACAGTTATTAAACACATTGAATACCTGTTTTCTCAGTATAAGCTTTAGTCTACCATAGTTTATTTTGTTTACCTTCAAAAAATACATCTGAGAAGAATTTAATAAAAATATGATTTGTGACATCAAATTTGAACACACAGATCTCCAGAAATTTACTAAGGGGGAGCTTTGCTAGTAGTTAATAAGCATTCAAACAGCCTCTGCAGGGGTGACCGTAATACAAAATAAATATGATCTGTATGTAAAGCAGCTATAGGAAAAAAGAGAATGAAATATAATGGCAAATCCATAATGAGACATCTAATCTATCCATCTATAAACTGGCAGACAAGAAGGATAAATACTCTCATTATGATTTCAGCATGCTCCACTTAATTCCCTATGAAATCTATGTTGCACATTCTCTTCACCATTTAGATGCTCCTTTGCCAGATTTGACATAAGAGCATTTCTCAGATTTAAAGGTTTCACGCTACTGGGAACATTTTGTAGGCAGTAGTGTTCTGTTACTGTCCCCAGTTGAATGACAAGGAGAGCAGGAAGGAGCCATTAATTCATATTTGGGATGCTCCTTACTTAACTCAGGGATGGACAAAGAGTAGTGCAGGAACTAGTGATTCAGAAATTAATGACTGAATGATTTTACACAGACTCTATCCATGGCTCGTATCACTCCTCAATCGGCTCCTCTTCTCCCAGAAAGAACAGAAAATGGTACTATACTAGAAGATGTCAAATCTACACGTGGCTCAGTAAGTAAAAGGCATGATACTTTTGAGCAAATTCAGATACTATTGAGCATATTCATGGGACTGTGAGGAAAACAGTCTGGCAGGGACAGAGGTCACTTTGAAGGATGTGAGATACAAAGCTGAATTAATTGTGAGGGCCAGATAATGATGGAACCTGGAAATCAAATATAAAGCCAGACAGTCTACTCTTTAATACATTATGTCAGTTAACTTTATTTAATCCTCACAACTTTCCTTCTTTTTCCCATTTTAAGAATGAGGAAACTGAAACTTGGAGGAGTTCAATGCAATGATGTGCCAAAGATTACATATACTTTATGTGCATCAAAGCGCTAATCATTTTTACTCTTCAATCAAGCTTTCTGATACAGTAGATACTGGGGTGCAATGGAAGGTCATACACTAATTTTGACTTGATGAAAGGAAGGACTCCTATAATAAAAATGAAACGAGTTTTATTCCCAGATGATTTTCTTATTATTTTAACTGACAAATAAAAATGATAGATATTTATCATGTACAACATGTAGTTTTGAACTCGGTGGCTCAGCCTGTAATCTTGCGCCTTTGGGAGGCTGAGGTGAGTGGATTGCCTGAGCCTGCGACTTCGATACCCATCTGGGCAGGCGAGACCTCATCTCTACAATAAATCAAAAAAATTAGCCAGGTGTGGTAGCGTGTGCCTGTAGTTCCAGCTACTTGGAAGGCTGAGACGGAAGGATCGCCAGAGTCCAGCAGGTTGAGGCTGCGGTGGCCGGGAGTGGCCACTGCACTCCAGTCTGCGTGATGGTGAGACTCCAACTCAAAAAAAAAAAAAAAAAAGAAAAGAAATATGTATACATTGTGAGATGATTAAATTGAGCTGAGTAACATATGCTTTGCCTCACATACGAGTTATTTGTGTGTGTGTGGTGAGAACACTTAAAATCTACTTTGTTGGCAATTTTCAAGAATGCAATACATTGTTATTAATTATAGTCACTATGTTGTAAAACAGATCTCTTGAAATTATTCCTTTTAATTAACTGACATGTAGCCTTTGACCAACATCTTCCAAGCCCTTGCCACAGTCCCCGGTAACCACCTTTTTACTTTCTGCTTCCGTGAGTTCAACGTTTTTAGATCCCACATATAAGTAAAATTATTAGTCTTTCTGTGTCTGTTTTTTTTTTTCACTTAACTTAATGTCCTTAAGGTTCAGTCATGTTGTCACTAATGACAATCAACCTTAATGTTCATCAACAGATGAACAGAAAAAAACCGTGGCATATGTACACAAGGGGATACTACTTACCCAGTTGATTTAATAACATTATGGAGAGCATTTCCACCTATAGAATGAGTTTTAATAGACCATTTCTAATGCCAACACAAATGCCTTGTAACTGCATGGTTCCCAGTACTAAAAGTAGCCTAGAACACTGTGTACTTCCTCAGAATTACAGAATGTACCTACAGTTTTAATCACACTATTTTCTGACCATATCAGTTATCAGATGATGGAGTTGCAGGTAAAGGGCAGTAATATTCCTCAGTGAGATACAACTGAACATCTATTCTGAAGATGCAAGGTGGGCATCTTTGCCCGCCTTTTATATCCAAAGTTGCTCTTTCTACCTCTATATCATGGAGTTGAAACCCCCAGACCCTCTTCATCTCCCTGGTCCTCTCATACCTTACTTCAATGATTCACATAATAAATTGCTTAACATCAATTCAGAGTTCTGCCACAGACCCAATGTCACAGCAGATGATAAAAACAGTGGCTTTGATAAAAACTGACTGCCAACAATGAGCAAAATCAATGAACTAGAAAACAAATAATAGAAAGGCGGGAAAATTATCACTTTCTAGTGAAATCAGACCCATGTTACCCATAAATGTCTGCCATAACTAAGGGTCATAACCAAAGAGCTAGAAAATGGCTAAGCCTTCACAGCAGCAGGCTATAGTTCCTGAACCACTGGGATTAGATATTTCCATTTAACTGATGAGCTGCTGATTTTTCTAACCCAGTTGCAGACATGGAAGAATCAATATGCTCAGGTCTCTAAGAATGTGTGGTCTGTGGTCCATCCAGTCAAAGGAACCACTTTTAAACTTGAGGAAATAGCCTTAGTATGAGACTACCACCACAGTAGTCTTTAGAAAGCTAAAAGAAAAACAGAAAATTATGCATAATTCTATCTATAGGAGACAAAGAAAAAGAATTTTTTTTTTTTGCTATTGTTTTATTGTTTTACTATAAAGATGTGGGGTATAATTCAGGATTAGGTATACAAATGTTGATTATGCAGGTACCCTGGTTGATGAGGTATGCCCCTCCCTCCCCTGGCAGTTTCACTCAACTGCCAATCCCACCCCCCACCCCACCCCCAACAGTTTCCCATTACTGCCAAATGCTTTCTTATAGTATTATATTTGTTCAAGGTTGGCTTATGAGTGAGAACATATGGTACTCTGTTCTTTGATTTGGAGCCGATCATACTCAGAAAAAAGAATTTCTTAATTGAATAATATTATATATTAACTTGTCATATGTGGATGGAATCAGCTGAGTACAAAGGTTTTACCTTTTCCTAAAGAGAATAAACTAAATCAGTGATTCTCAGAGTTGTTGAAAATGGAAATTTCTGGAGCCCACCCTAGATCTCCTTAATTAGAAACTCTGGAGGTGGAGCCCAACAATTTATTTTTTTAAAAGCCTTCCAGGTGATTCTGATCATGTTCAAGTTTGAGAAATATAAACTAGGACAACATGAATGCACATTTTGGAAATTTAACTAAAGTCAAGTCACCAGATAAAGAAAATGTGATACATATACATGATGACATATTACACAGCTGTAAAGAAGAACAAAATCATGGACTTGACAGAAAATTGGATGAAGTTGGTGTGATCTATCACAAAAACAAAGAACTGAATACCACTCGTTCTCACTCATAAGTGGGACCTGAACATTAATCACATTAGCACAGAAAGGGATCAGCAGTTGCTGGACACTGCCAGGGGAAGGAGGACAGGAGGAAGGGAGGACACCAAGGATACCTGGTCCCAAGCCAGGGGAAGTGAGGGCCAGTTCAAGGTCCAGACTTCACCTGCATGTTACCTACTTGTGTAGCTAATCATTACTTGTGCCCCACATCTCTATAGTAAAACAAAATTGTTGAAAGTTAAAAAAAAATTAAAAAATTAAAGTCAAGTCAGAGCCAAATGTACCCTGGAAGACAGAAAAAGTGCATTTATTATCTAAGACACAAGAGTAAGATAATTGAGGCCTTTGTGCCAGTTTTGTGATCCCTAGCAACTTACATATTCTCATTTTTTTCCTCCAGTTTCCTCATCTCTAAAATGGAAATAATAATATCTAGCTCACTGGGATATTAATAACATGTGCCTGACATAATTGTAAGCATTCAAAAATATTAGCTATTATAAGTTCAAGTTAACACTAACAGCAAAACATACAAAAATCAACAAAATGCCCAAAGGGATAGTCAAGTTTAAGCAAACCAAATGTATATAAGAACCTTAACAAATCAGGAGAAAAAGCAACCAAATAAAAATGAGGAAGAACAGCAAACCCAATATAAATGAAAAAATATGCAAACTGGAAAAAATGAGAGACAACTTCCCACCTGACACAAGAAAAAAATTTAAACAATAGTTACCAATAAAAAATGTAAAATAAGATTGGGTGTGGTGGCTCAAGCCTGTAATCCCAGCACTTTGGGAGGCTGAGGTGAGAGGATTGCCTGAGCCTAGGGATTCAGACCAGCCTGGGCAACTTGGCAAGATCTCATCTCTACAAAAAAAAAAAAGAAAGAAATTAGCTAGGCATGGTGGCACACACCTGTAGTTCCAGCTACTTGGAAGTCTGAGGCGGAAGGATCACCTGAGTCCAGCAGGTACAGGCTGTGATGGCCGTGAGCATGCCACTGCACTCCAGCCTGGGCAATGAGTAAGATTCCAACTAAAAAAAAAAAAAAAAGAAGGAAAATGAGACCTAACCAGAATTTTTTTTTTTTTTTTTTTGAGTTGGAGTCTCACTCTGTCATCCAGACTGGAGTGCAGTGGCCACTCCCGGCGACCGCAACCTCGACCTGAATTTTTAAGAACCCAAATATCTCTGCTAATTCAAAGTCAAATTGCAGGGGAATGTTTGTAACCTCCAAACCAAATGAAATAAAAAAGAAAAAATCCATAATTACACTTCAAGAAAGTATTAAAGATTATAAAATCAAGCTGGGTTCGGTGGCTCAGCCTGTAATCCCGCGCCTTTGGGAGGCTGAGGTGAGTGGTTCGAGACTCGCCTGGGCAACTTGGCGAGACCTCATCTCTACAATAAATCAAAAATTAGCCAGGCATGATAGCGTGCGGCTGTAGTTCCAGCTACTTGGAAGGCTGAGGCGGAAGTAGGTCGAGGCTGCGGTGGCCGGGAGCGGCCACTGCACTCCAGTCTGGGTGACGGAGCAAGACTCCAACTCAAAAAAAAAAAAAATGATTATAAAATCAAATTATGACAGAAGCAGGTTGAGATGTGATTTCTGTCAATTAAGACTCTTTCAAAAATTCTTGGGTCATTTCTAATATCAACCTGATAACTGGCTGAAGACTCAAAACGAAGTCCTTTGCCAGAACTTCCAACTCACTGACTTCTTCTCATCCAGAACCGTCCTTGGTCGATATGTCATCTTCCTCCCAAAGTGATGGAAATGACTTTCACCACATCCATTTTTTCCTGCGGTCGGCTATTCTTTAGCACATTGTAGAGCATGTCAGCAGAAATTGTGCAGATCAGCTTGTATGCTTCATGTCTAATTCCACTTTTGTGGACAGATGAAGGAAGAAACATGTATATGTGTAGACTGACCTTGGCTGCCAGGCAAAGAGAAAATAGCCATCTCTATCCTGGCATGTTTCCTCTCCGACAATGTTTTCCTCAGTCTCTCCCACTCAGACCCTGTGAGAGCATGGAAACATTTCATTCACTTACAAAATAGAGTCCCCGTTATGGGGCAGAGATGAGTGGACCATAGAGTTACCCTAGAGAACAGGTGGTGCAAGAAGTTAATATCCCTAGTCAACTATACTGAGTTATCTAAAGAAAGGTGTTTGAGGAATGAGCCAATGTGCGAGACAGAGAAGCTGAGCTCCAGTTTCAGCTCTGTGGATTTCTTTGCTACCTAAAACAAGTTCATTCCTGTTCTGGGCCCATTTCTGCGTTTCTGAGGTGTGAAGAGTAAACTATATCAGAAGTTTCCAAATCTAAATTTTCACAGAGGGCTTTTAAGTAGATTTCTAGGCACTATCCCAAATCTTTTCATCAGAATTTGAGGAAATATGGCCCAAGATATCTATTTTCAAAAAATTCAGCTCAGGAATGGTTTGTAAATTGCTGAATTAGATGACTGCTAAGGACCATTCATGCCACATATGTTTTGGACCCTGCATTGATATTTTCTTCACATTATGGACAGAGAAGATATGGTTTTTACCCTCAAAACTTTAAATATAAGTGAAAAATAGTACTCCCCAGTCTCCACAGTTAATGATGGTTTAGCAGCATACCACCCCACAGCTTAAAGGTTTAAATGATTACATTAGTTTTTCTCGTGGATCTGCAATTCATGCAGGGCTTAGTGGAGAAAACCCACCTCTGCCTAACTTATCATACACCTGGGCACCTCAGGATGGTGGCTGAAGGGATCAAAAGTCTCACACACTCACATCACATCTTTCACTCTGGTGAGTGATCCTGGAAGTCTGCTGGAGCTCAGCGAGTGCTGCCAGCTGGAACTTTTACACGTGTGTGTCTCTGTGTGGTTGCTAAGCCTCTTCACAAGGTGTTGGGTTCCACAAGTGAGCAAACCTAGAAAGACAGCAGCAGAAGCAAAAGACTCATGGCTCTTTACAAACTGGTGTCACTAGGTCACACTCAGCTGGCACTTCTCTACTTCCTGCTATTTGTGAGGAAATCAAAAGTCCTGACCAGGTTTAAAAGGAAGGAAAATACACTTTACATCTTTTTATGTTTTAACAGTTTTATTGAGGTATAGTAGACAATTAAAAATTGCATATATTTAGGTTTTACCAACACTTCTCTTGAGGACAGAGTGGCAATGTTCTAGAAGAACATGTGGGACCAGAAATATTTTTGGAACATACAATCTGCCATGCCAATGAATAGACCAGAAGATGTATAAGGAAGAATGATGGAGGATATTAACAAATTGGGGTTAATAGATACAGTAGAAAGTATTATAAAATAACTTGACAATCAGGCAGAAGAGTCTAGACATGTTTAGATAGGAATTTCAGCCATTTGAGGAAAGTTTGGTTTTTTTAAGCAAAGAATTCCTTTTGAATTCTATACCAATAAGAGATATATACTGTGGTTGAAGTTGATCTTTGCAATGCACTTTAGAGAAAGCACTTTATAGGCCTAGAGCACTGAGCTCTGATTCTTCTCTATGACCTTTTGCCTTTTCTCTAGTTACAAGTTTAAGAAGGGAGTACCTTGAGGTACCTACTATATTCCATACTTTTTTATTTTATTTTATTTTATTTTATTTTATTTTTGAGTTGGAGTCTCACTCCTTCGCCCAGGCTGGAGTGCAGTGGCACACACACTCATGGCCACCACAGCCTCAACCTGGGGTGATCCTTCCGCCTCAGCCTTCCAAGTAACTGGAACTACAGGCACTACCACGCCTGGCTATTTTTTTATTTTTATCGTAGAGAGGAGGTCTTGCCAAGTTGCCCGGGCTGGTCTCAAACCTGAGGACTCAGGCAATCCACTCGCCTCAGCCTCCCAAAGTGCTGGAATTACAAGCTGAGCCACCGAGCCCAGCCTATGCCAGACATTTTAAATGTATTACTTTATTTAAGCATCACAAGAACAATAGAGAACAATATTATTATCCCCACTTTACAGATGTGGAGACTGAAGCTCAGAAATGTTAAATAACTTGCTCAAAGTCAAATAGCTTATAATTCACAAAGCTATGATTCAAACCCAAGTCTATCAAGCTACAAAGCAAGGACTCCTCGTACTATGTTCCATGGCCTCATCACTTTGAAGATGAAAACTATATAACAATATATGTTTTATGCAACAAGATAAATAATGCAGTAGTCCCTCTCTAGATAGGTTTTAATGTCAGGTAATGGAAAATAAAAGCAACAGTATGACTCTAATCAAATTCTCTGCTTTAAGTTTGGGATAAGAACTTTTTTGGGAGATGCTGGAAAAACAGGAGACACAGCCCACAATTTCACTATCTATAATATATCCTCTTCCCAGCCACACAAATAAATATACCTAAACAACTCAGAAAAACACAGTCTCTGAAGAACTGAAAAAACCACAAAAAAGTGGAAACAATTTGTGGAGATTTTTTGACCCTTTACTCTTCCCTTTCTATCTTAGAACACATCTATAAGGGCTTGTGTCTTATATATTTTTCTCCCCTGAGGCTGCATACAATTATTGTCATTCTGAGATTCAATCTAAAATCCTAACCCTACCCTATTCCTGTGATCAGGTAAAAATTTTGATGTTCACAATGCTTGTTTTTAGAACTTTCAGAGAAACCATTCATCCTTAAGCATCAAAAATGTCCTGTATTGAATGAAAAAAAAATTGTGATATAACTCTTGCCTGTGAAATTTATATTATAATAAAAGGATTATATGTATAAAGAATAGTGGGATTGCAAACCTATGGAGTGGCTGGGGACTAGGATCTCTGTGGACCAGGTAAGTGCTCAGCCTCTCCTCCAAACCTATCGCATATACACTGATGCATTAATTAATTTCAAGTTTCACTCGAAACCCTTCCATATGTAATTTCTCAAGAAGGGAGCTGTTTGAGACAATGATAATAAGATATTCCACTGAAAGGTTTTGTGTGATTTACAAAGCACATTCATGAGCATTATTTCATTTAGGTTCACAAATAACATTCTGAAGTAAGTATTATTAGCACCATCTTACAGATGAAAAAACTGAAACACAAAATTGTTCAAGATTCTAAAGCAAGACCGGGCTCGGTGACTCAGCCTGTAATCCCAGGACTTTGGGAGGCCAAGGCGGGTGGATTGCCTGAGCCTGCAGGTTCGAGACCCACGCGGCCAACTTGGTGAGACCTCATCTCTGCAATAAATCAAAAATTAGCTGGGCATGGTAGCATGCCCCTGTAGTTCCAGCTACTTGGAAGGCTGAGACAGAAGGATAGCCGGAGTCCAGCAGATTGCGGTGGCCAGGAATGTGCCACTGCACTCCAGTCTGGGGGACGGAGTAGGACTCCGACTCAAAAAAAAAAAAAAAAAGATTCTGAAGCAAATTGGCAATGTTACCTCTCTAATCTAGCTCTCCTCCCTACAAATCCACAACAACAACAAAAAGTATTCCCATCCCAGGCCCCAGTCTGAGCCATTACGCTCCTGTGTCTAACCATCAGCATAACTCACCTCCCCTCCCACTCTGTTCAGAGGACACTTGCTGCTGAAGCTGACCCAAGCATTGCATCAGAGAATGCTGAAGCTTCTTTTGAAGGGAGGCGGTAGCAGACATGCAATGCCACAAATTCTTGCCCTCAGTAGCAGCCTGATGTAATATTGGTGTCTCTTCCAAATATTCTGAGGCTTTAAAAATTTTGCAGAGGGCTAGGTTGTTAACTGTACTCTTAATAAAGATCATGAAAAACTTTCCACTCCAAGGCCTACCAAAAAGAAATATTGCCAGCCGGGCTTGGTGGCTCAGCCTGTAATCCTGAGCTTTGGGAGGTTGAGGTGAGTGGATTGCCTGAGCCCGCAGGTTCGAGACCCGCCTGGGCAACTTGGTGAGACCTCATCTCTACAATAAATCAAAAAATCAGCCGGGCGTGGTAGCACACACCTGTAGTTCCAGCTACTTGGAAGGCTGAGGCAGAAGGATCTCCAGAGCCCAGAAGGTCAAGGCTGTGGTGGCTGGGAGCGGTCACTGTACTCCAGTCTGGGTGACAGAGTGAGACTCCAACTCAAAAAAAAAAGAAAGAAAGAAATACTGTCCACAGGAGTAAGGGGCTCAACAGGTCACATGCCGTGGGTCTCTCCTAGGGTGTTAGAGAAGCTCCCAATAAAGTGCTGAGACAGATTCTCCATCACACAGAATAGTACATGTTACCTTACACAAAATACAAGAAAGGCACTCTTGGAAGTATGCAGAATGGTGACCAGCAGAGGCAGAAATGGGCTTTTCCTTTATGCCTTATACTTAGCTCCTAGCCAACTCCCCAAGCCGCTTCCCTTAGCTGCAGCCAAATCAGGTACTTTGGTTGTCTTGGCATTTCATGGTCCAGTGTGATAAGTGGCTGATTTATGAAGAGAAGGAAAATCAGGCTTTCTCATTTACATATTTCACCTTATGGAAATTTCCCTTCCATCTCATAACTCTCTAGTGTTGGCATGTAGGTCAGTTTCTTCTCCAGTTGGCTTTGTGAAACAGCAGCAAAATGTCTGGGCGTTTGGCCACAACAGAGGAGCAGGCAATGCTTAACGGAGATAAAGTCTATTTGACTTGGCACATGTGCCCAAAGTCCCCGAGAGCAGTGGGAGGTGTGCCTTATCTAATTATTCACAGCCATGCTGCTGGGTGGAATGTGACATTGGCCAAAGGAGAGAGAGAGAGAGTGGCCTCTCTCAACACTGGCCCACCTGGAGAAGGCAGACAGGTTTAGAACATCATCCTCCAAACCTGGAAATAAGGACACCAAAAAAATTGACTAAACACTCAAGAAAATTAAAACAATATAACTAGAAATCTGTCCCTGACACCATAGACCAGGGCTCAAGGCCATCTCACTCTATGACCTTGGAGAGGTCACATAGTCTCACTAAGCCTCCAATTACAGCATAATGTAAATACCTTCCTGCAGAGCTGCTTACCAAGAGCTGAAGAGGCTAAGACACTGAACCTTTGGAGTGGAAATTTTTTAGATGAATGATGCTATATAATAGTAAAGTAAAATGTTTACATACCCAATTTTTCCATCATTCATATAAAAGTAATTTTTAAGCCGGGCTCGGTGGCTCAGCCTGTAATCCCGCGCCTTTGGGAGGCTGAGGTGAGTGAATTGCCTGAGCCCGCGGGTTTGAGACCCGCCTGGGCAGCGAGACCTCATCTCTACAATAAATCAAAAAATCAGCTGGGCGTGGTGGCGCATGCCTGTAATTCCGGCTACTCAGAAGGCTGAGGCGGAAGGATCGCCGGAGCCCAGCAGGCCGAGGCTGCGGTGGCCGGGAGCGGCCAGTGCACTCCAGTCTGGGCGACAGAGTGAGACTCCAACTCAAAAAAAAAAAAAAAAGTAATTTTTAAAAGAACTACATTTCCAGAATTACTAAATTAAATCTGTAGTCTTACAAAAGCATAGAAATTTCTTTTGTGTAAAGTCAAGGATGAAGTACCTACATGACTAAATGTACTCACTGAGAGCAACTGTCTCATTCATCTCAGTATCTTGAGTATCCGGCATGTAAGTGCACTAATTAGTATTTTTTTTAATGAGTGATGATGGAGAGGATGGAATTATAACTAAATGGACTTATCTAGCTCCATGTTTGGAACAAAGTAGGCTCTTAGTACTTCCTTCTTCCTTTTTTTCCTCCCTTTCTTTTTTTCCAGCTTTGCCAAAGATACAAAGCTTCTTTCAGGTAGACATTAAGCATTATATATATTTCAATAGTATTGAATTTCTAAGTATATTTTTCTGTTTTCCTCATCTAGCTCTCTAATCTTTATTTTGTGATTACTTTGTTGGTATTCTATCCTTGAGGGGAGGCAGGGCAGTGGAAAAGTCAGAAAGAACGGCAGGATGAGCAAAATACCAGAGCAAAATCCCTAAAAAGAGGATGATCTTTTGGAGGATGGGCTCCTTGTAATACAGTCTTCCCCCCAGATAAGTGTTTTCGGAACCCATTGGGACCAGTGTAACAGCTAGCATTGTTATGAGAGGCTGTGTTTGCCTTCAGTGAATTTTTTTAACAGAGATCCTTTCAACTCATTTGCCCATTACATGATAGGCGATTTAAAAGCACACCTGTCCACACCAAGCTGAGTCATCAACAGTTTTTGACCAAAAACGGCATGTCCCCCATGCCCTACCCTCCCTATTTACCCAATCTCAACCCAAGCAACATTTTTTGTTTCTCAGTATTTAAAAAAAATCCTCAAAAGGAAACATTTTACAGATATGGAAGAGGTGAAACAAAAAACGACAGAAGCACTAAAAGGCATCAAAATTCATGGGCTCAAAAACTGAGCAGTGGAAAATGTGTCTTAATAGGTGTATTGCATCAAACAGAGAGTACTTGGAAGGTGACTGAAGTTTAAACCTATAAGAATAAATACACAAATTTTAATAAACAAAGTTTGGGTTTTTGGGCATCTCACCTCATATATCCCTACCAGTGAGAAACAAAACTCAATATGTGATTTTCTGGGCCAAATTATGACAATGGATTTCTATGCTGGATTTGAGAGAGAGGAGCATTGTGAAGTTAAGGAAATAGACTGCTAGATTTCCAGAAATACCTGTCAATACTGAACTTAGAATGAAAAAAAAATGAATATGTTAAAGAATACCTTAAATATTATTCAGCTCAACCCCTTTATTCTACAAATTAAAAAACTAAAGCTCAGAGATTTTCCAGGTTCGCATAACTCATCAGTATCCATCTATGGCCTTCCTCACTTCTGTCTCAACTTTTAAAACAGTGTGAATTCCTAGCTTGATGCATTTGCTAATGCCAAAATTCAAGAAAGCTGATTTCACAGGACTTATATATCACTTTACTCAAAAGGAATATTGGACAGAGATCCAGTGGTATTTATAGTGATTCTTGGGTAAAGTAGTCCTTTTGAAATAAGTTTCTTTAAATAATAGGGTTGGCAAATATCATATAACTTTGACCTGATAAAAAATGGAAGAATCCAAGGGCCTTATACTGGCCTGAGATGCTAATGTCAACTCTGTTCTGATTTTTCAGATTATGTGTAACAAAGATGATTGACCCCTTTCACTGTGGACAACAGGTTCAAGAGGATTTGGGAATCATCAATTTAGTTCTATCTCAGTCTTTAGTCCTGACTATCAAGTGACTTAGCAATGTGGACAAGGCCTTTCACGGCTCTAGGCACTCAGAGGAGTTGGAAGAAACATTTTATAAGTTCCCTTCCACATGTGAGTGTTCATGATCCCATTACATATTTAATTATCCTGAGAAAAATTTAAGCAGGGAAGCCTTGAGCCATGTAGTTGAAAGTTAGCTGTCACATCAGCTTAACTAAGTTTCAGTATACCCAACAGAACAATGTCTTATCCATAAAATGTGTTCTTCATTATGGTTTCTAAATCTTCATTAGCATGTATCAAAACAGAAATGATAATAAATCCTATAATATCTTAGTGCTAAAAAAAGATTTCAAAGTCATTGTTTTAGGAGAAAATCGATAGGGGATTTATTTTTTACATTTTAAGACGTATTTTCTTTCTTTTTTTTTTTCTTTTTGAGTTGGAGTCTCACTCTGTCGCCCAGACTGGAGTGCAGTGGCCGCTCCCGGCCACTGCAGCCTCCACCTGCCGGGCTCCGGTAATCCTTCCGCCTCAGCCTTCCGAGTAGCCGGAATTACAGGCATGCACTACCACGCCCGACTGATTTTTTGATTTATTGTAGAGATGAGGTCTCGCCAAGTTGGCCAGGCAGGTCTCGAACCCGCAGGCTCAGGCAATCCACTCACCTCAGCCTCTCAAAGGCGCGGGATTACAGGCTGAGCCACCAAGCCCGGAGTAAGACGTATTTTCTATAAGCCTTTTTTGTTTTATAAAAAGGCTATTACATGAGCAATGGTGATACTTAATATCTTTTCTACATAAATCAAAGCCTTTTTTCTCCTTGTAACTTTGATGTGTTCCCCGGGCTTCCACTCATTTGTCTATCTCATCAGGTATTGAAGAGTTTTAGCTTAAACTACACTCAATAGAGCCCAAGTATAAGCTTCACCAGAAGTGCGCAAACAGATAAGTAAAGACCCCAGAAAGATGCTATGGGACTACTTTGGTACCATCAGTTCTTGTTGCCAATTAAACTCAACCCATTTCCTGTTTTTGCATCCCATACTGGTAAACATCCTAAATGGTTAGGATCTAAAATACCAACAAAGTGTAACTATAGTCAACTGTTTTTATTAATGATTTCTTCAAGAACATATCACAGTCCAATAAACATGGAGTTGTTCAATGTGGTTGTTCTAAAAGCGGCTAATAGCAGGATGTAATTTGAAGCAGCTTCAGCTCACTTATGGAACCCTTGCTCTGTTAATTGTGATTTCACACCCCACTAAACAGCACAGCCTGGAGCTAACGTTTGTGCAGGGAACAGTTAACATTCTGTAGTTCAGTTTTCTCCACTGTTGTTTTTCCTGTCTCCCTGTGGTTAACTTCTCCTTATTCAAAAGCTCAGTAGACTGAAGTTGTTGCCTTCCACAAGGAAACATTCTTTTTTTCCACTCACCTGGCAGGAGATAGCCTGTGGATATACCTAGTATTCTGCTTTTTGCTTTTGTTTTAACCTTTTACTTTTTCACCATTGTTCTCAAAGCAGCAGCATGTGGCCGATATACGCTTTATGTTTCCTACAGTTGTCTGCCATCAATCCCTGTTATTAAACAATGGAATACATCTTTTTCTGCCTTGGCTCATCCACATCAGTACCCTTGACTCTTCATTTAACTAACTGTCCTCTCGGGAAGAGATGATATTGTCTAATGAAAGGAAATGTCTGCAGGAATTCCAAATCATTTGGAAGAAAGTAACAGGTCTCTGGCTAGAAGAAAAACATATATTGGAAGGACCAAGTGCAGTATGTTACATCCACAGATGTTCCCAAATCTGCACCACATGCAGACTAGATTTCATCCAGGGCAAGAGCCGTTAAATAAGTTTTAAAGTAAGACCCTAAAATAGAAATACGAAATAATCTTGTTCTCCAGGGACTCAAATTTTTCCTACAAAAATTGAGAAGATCAAGGACCAGGATGGATGATTTCTGAGGCCTTCTTACTAAAACATTGTATAATCTATAAATACTCAGACTTTCAAAACAAGAACACGAGTTTAGTTGTGGTGCAGGGGTAGGTGGCTGTTTGGAGAAAGGAGCGGCAGAACTAGTACATTAAGAGGCATACTGTGAAATCTTTTATAGAATATGGCAACAATTCTGTTGTTCTCTGATCATCATAAAATAAAGTCAAGAGCCCCAAAAGAATACTTATCTTCCCCTTTTGGCTCACCCATGTCTAAAATAGTGTCATTGTTCTTGACATCCTGTGTGTCAAGCTGCCACCACTAATAATAATGCATGCCAGAAGAACAATAAGAATCATCTTTAAGGCTTTGTTTAGATCACCACACAGAGTTCATTCAGAACACACTCAGATGCAAACATCCTAGTAAGAAATTGTATGGCTTCATTTAAATTCAGGCAATATCAGTAATATTTAAGGAAAACTTTGTACTTATTCCTTATACGATTTAAAATAAAATATCCAGAGATATTTCACATCCAAAATATCAGGACTTATTTTCTAATTCTGACTACTGCTACAGGTTTTTTTTTTTTTTTTTTTTTTACCTAGTAAAGAAATAGTTTTTAAACAAAATCTTGTTTGCCCTTGGTCTTCAACTTTCCTCTGGGTATCATTTGAAATACCATTCTTTGGGTGACATCTTGTGTGCCCCACCACAGGTCCTATAAAGTGGCAGCCCTCCCATGGTGAAATGCATTACTGGTAAGCTGTGAGGGGGATGCTTGGGTGGTTCAGCATCCATACCACTGAGATAATTTTGCCTACAATTTCACAGAAATTGCAGTTCAGAGCTCTTAAAATTCCCCAAGGTTATTACCCCATATGTATGTTAAACAGCAAGGTGCAAATGTCTTGTGCTAAGCCACAAGTACAAGAAACATCTGGACAGTGGATGGAGTTGGTGCCAAAAAATGGCCTTGAGGAGAAAGCTAATGGATGCCAGATGCGGAAACAAATTTATGTTCAAAGGTCCTCTCTCTGAGCATTTCCAAGTGTCATGACCTAGAAGAAAAGTTCTCCTGAAGCTAAAGTAGAATGTGTATAGACCTCAGACAAAATATTTTGAGGTAATAGTAATGCAGGAATTTAAGTGAAGCCAGCACAAGGAAAGCGAAGCACCAGAAAGATGAATAGGCCACTGAAGTTGCTTTGCTTGCCACATTTTCCTAACTCCTTTTCAAAGTCCTCTAGGATGCTAGAACACAACTCCCAATGGAAGGGAGTTATCAAAAAAGTTATTCCTAGTCAAAGACCTGGGACTCAGATAAATCTGTTCCACTACTGAGTGATTGCGGAGTCAAGCAGGACTTAAGTTTGCCCCTTAGCTAGTTTGACTCGTCTGTTCACAACAGAAATCTCTTTTAATTTCAGAATTATGGGATGCATGTGAGGTACATGTGTACATAGGTATATTGTGTGAAGGTGAGGTTCTGGCTTCTGAGCCCGCCCACCCCCTAGTGGTGAGCACCGTACCCATGAGTGGTTTTGCATCCTTTATTACCCCTCCCTCCCTTCTTCCTTTAGCCGCGCCCAGTGTCTGTTGTTCTCATCCCCTGCCCAAATGTGCCCAGGGTTTAGAACTCACTTAGGAGTGAGAATATGAAGTATTCAGTTTTCTGTTTCTGTGATAATTCACTTAGAATGATGGCTTCCAGCTGTATCCATGTTGCTGCAAATGCCATGATTTCATTCTTTTAGGACTGTGTAGTATTCCATAGTTAAAATAGAAATCTTGTGAAGAATAAATAAGCATATATAAAGCAACTTGCATATGAGCTCAAAAAAGTGTTAGTTACTTACCCCATTCATAAATGAAGGATCTAGTGAAAAAGAAAGCCAAGATTTATTGTAAAGTGAGAAGCAAAAGCAGAAAAATACTCATTCATTAAATAAGTCAACAAATATTTACTATATATCTACTATATGCCTAGCAATGCATTATTCATCACAAGGAAAGATCATACTACTCTTTGCAGATCTGCTAGAATTCACAAGCTGAGCTATGACAACTGGTTTGTGCAAAGCTTGCCAGATAACTTGTACCACAGCTTACTTCATGACCAATAGCATGCTTGTGTAATACAGACCATGACCAAATATATAACACGGGGTTTCTCTAGAGTAATGCATCTTGGATTGAACAGATCAAAAGAGATAGGCTTTACTAGTTGCATGAGTTAACCAACTGAATTATCTTGTCCAGATTTGGAAAAATATTGTGAGTTAGGAATGAAAAAGGAAAACATAAAGAGTTATCTTAGTGTGTTTGGGGGTGCTAAAGAAAATGGGCTATAAGAGAGAAGGTAAAACAAATGAATAAATAAAGTGATTGAAGTTGGTGCTGCTAAGACTAAATCTAGAGTGGCAAGAAACCTCTGCATCTGTTCAAATGGCCATAGGTGAGGAACAAATTTAGAGCAATATCTTGACTAGACTGAAGTAGAGGGGGGAAAGGGTATGGAATCTGAACAGAAGGATGCAGCAATCAGAAACAGAGATCAGTAAAATATTGATGTTACCTAACAATAGCAACAGAGGAAATAAAAAGCCAAATTTGGAGCTATTCTGAGCAAAACAGCAACCAGAACTGGTGAGAGTTTGAGCACAGAGAAAGAATGTGTAGTTAAAAGAGTGGGATAAGAAGGATAATTCAAATCAACTTTCAATACATTATTTGTGAACATATTAAATAGAGGAACCCACTGTAACCAGAAACTTAGGACATAAGGAAAATAATAGAAGCAGATGCCTGGGATATATTCTCAGGACTGCTACCTACTGATATTGTGATCTTGGGCCCATGAGTGGCATTAACTTCCCAGTTGTCTGGTGGCATCACAGTGGACAAGATAGTCACACTCAAAGTGTAACTACATCTGAAAAGAACAGAGTAACCAGAAGCCCTCAGAACTCTGTGAAAGCAGTTTGGCCACCAACTTGAAGTGGTCATCTCTCCCAACCTGCAGGGTAAAAGCAACCAATTATAGTAATGAGGGGTGGAGTGTTGGGCCTCCTCAAATTTGTTGCACTTGAGTGCACTGCCAAAATAAATTTGAATTTTGTTTTATATTTAGCTTTTGATTGTTATGAGAGTTTCAAGAATCCATGTTTTTACCGTATTTAGCAGGGATGCTGTCCTATACATCCTTGTATCTTTAGAACCTACCAAGGATCTGGCATATAACAGGCACAATAAGAAATTTTGTTTACATTATTGATCAGAATTTTTTGAACATCAGAACATAATAATGTCAAAGAACACTTTCAGACACTTTTTGGAACTCAAACTGTGGAGGTAACAGTTGCCTGGCTTAAGAGTAGACCTGAACTTGGCTCTTCTGGTTGAAGCTCGCTTTCCACCTTTCTATTCCCAAGTAATCTAAATTGTAATGTTGTGGGTTCCAAATGTTAGGCTTTGTGTGACTGCTGTATTTGTCATTTACATCCAGATTCCTGGTTTCTGCTTAAATATAGGAAGAAAAGCAAAGGGCTGACTTGCTAATATAATGAAAAAGAGGCCTATGCACGGCCACTGCTCACTGGCAATGAGGTAAGACACCTCATTTTATATCAAGGCTTCTCACCAGGCATTAGAGGACTCTCTCATCAGGGTTAGTGCTGTGAATAAGCCCACACAGGTGCAAGTTCATATCAATAGGCCTGTGACCATTTTGTCATACACAACTATTAAAAAAAATACACAGCCCCATTAGCCATTCTTATTCACTTCAGTCCTGCTTGTTCATTTTAAGTTTTCATTGAAGTGTACTATATATACACACAAAATGCATATATCGTAAGTGTTCAGCTTAATGAATTTTCACAAACTGAATACCCCTTTCCCCATGAAACAAATATCCAGATCAAGAAAGAAAAATTTGCCAGTACTCCAGAAACTCTCTCGTGCTTGTTACCCATTGCTAAGCTCTCACACCTCCAAAAATAAAATCCATCCTGACTTCTAATACTATAGATGACTTGGCTTGGTTTAGGCTTCTATAGGAACAGATTTATACAATATGTACTCTTTTGCATTTAGTCCTCTGCTTGTTACCTGGGAAAATGGGTCCTTGGTTAACATAGGATCACAATAGTCTAATGCTGTTAACTTGGGCATAATAAATAGAAAGTTAAATGAGTCTTGAGGCTGTGTTGTATGAAGGCTTTGTGTTACACTGTCTTTTTAAAGCACAGATAAAATCAGAACCAGTTTAAAGGTTCGCAGCTATATAAGAGATAAGTTAGTCTTGCTAGCTAAAAATCTGTCTCGTTACTATATGTTGAGAGCTTCCTATATTTGGACATGTACTAAGATAGCAGGGATCAATTCCCCCTGAAATGCATGCAGGAAGAGGATAAGAGGGCAGAAGGCAGCCCAGACTTGTTGGCACTGGCGCAGTAGTTGCCATGGTATTTAAAGACTGATAGGCCAGGAGAAGTGAGTGACTCTTGCCTGTAATCCCAGCACTTTGGGAGGACAAGGCCTGAGCCCAGGAGTTCGAGACCAGCCTGGGAAATATGACAAGACCTCATCTCTACAATAAAATAAAATTTAAAAACACAAATAAAAAATTAGCCAGGCATGTTGGCACATACCTGTAGTCCCAGTTACTTGGAAGGCTGAGGGGGAAGAATCGCCTGAGCCCAGCAGGTCGAGGTTGCGGTTGCCATGGTCGTGCCACTGCACTCCAGCCTAGACAACAGAGTGAGACTCTGACTCAAAAAAAGACTGATAATTGTTACAGAGGACTCAAAATCCTCTGTAGCTAAGGCCCTTTATGTCAAAGAATAATGAAAATTAAGTCAAAGACAATTTGGCTATCAGAATCTTAGGAAATATTCTGCTCTTAGCTTGGGAGTCAGTTATTGCCCTAGTCCAGACTGATTCAGGACAAGAGGTGCCCAGACCTTCCCAACAAAAGTCAATGCTCAATACAACAAGAGGGAATCATGAGAACAGGGATGAAAACATTTTCCACAGAAACAGAATAAATCAACTTGCTGTGAGCAACTTGCATCTTTTTTGAAGGGAGGGTTAATCACTTTCCATCTTCTCCTGAAATCTCATGTTATTTAGCAGCCATAAACACAGAATAATCCAGAATTTACTGGACACCTTGGAACTTAGGCCCCTTCTTTCATCATTTAGACAGCCAGCAGTTCCCAAGATCAATATCACCTTAACATCAATGAGAAGAAAGACAGGATGCTAGAAGATGGTGATTATATGGAGAGTCCAGAATATCCCCCAATTTCACTGGAGCCATGGATAAACTATCCTCATCATCAAAAACTTTGGTAATAGCTAAGAGTTATTGAGCTAGCTCATACTCTAAAACAGTGGCTTTCAAACTTTTTAAAAGCCATAACTAAGAAATTGTTCTACATCGTAAGCCAGAACAAATACCCATACACACACATATGCACACCAAAAAATGTTTAGAAAGTAAATCACCCTTTCTACATAAATAACTTATATCTGTGTTTTGATATTTGTATCATATTTTAAACTCTTCTATTTCCTTATAAAATATTTTTTGCAATTTACTATTACAGATCAGACACATGAATAGGTTGTGAAAATTTTATCTGTAGTTAGAAAAACTCTAATCTAAGGTACTATGCCACTTTGCTTTCCCATTTTCTTCCTATTTGATTCTCTAGAATTGAATTTTAAGAGCACATTGTTAAATTTACCACCAGTGGTGTGCTGGTAAATATTTAACAACTAGATCTTGGGAACCTGTGGGGGACTAATTTTTAGTGTTTGCTGATTTCTATGTTGTAAATACTCTCACCATGGCCAATTTTAAGCTACTAACGCGGTGCACTGAACAGAAACTTGGTAGGAGAGATGCATAATTGGCTCTTGAGAACTTACACCAGCTGACTACAGAATACCAATGATTTTTCCCAACATTTTTTAGCAAAGCAAAATTGAAAATATATGTTTTAAGGTCACTTAAGTGACAGAAGAGCTCCATTATGCCATTGATAACTTATCAATGACACGGAATTGTCTATCTGATGAGGTCAGGATTATTCTAAACCTAAAATCTCACAGTATTTTGTATACACTAGGTGCACTCTTTTGTGTTCAGCCCTTTCATAGTTGAGTATGAAGTTCATAAGTGCTATAACTTGGAGAACATCAATTAGGCCTTGACACAATTTTAGTATCTAGAATTCTAATTTTAAATGTTTACTTTTTAAATCAGTGTTTCGGTTTATTTAAAAATTTGATCATCAGTAAGTGGGTAGAATATTAACTTGCATTAATGTGCTAAAAACTGATGGCTTCATATACCAGATGTCTTGATTTGTGGCAAGAAAACAGAAAATAGGAATTCTGCTAAAAATATGAAGAAAGGGATTACTTTAGAGTAGTTGTATTTGTGAAAAGAGGTGCCATAAATACAGTAGTCATTTAGAGTCATCATGAAGCTTGGGGCCACATAAGCGTCAAGACAGCATCAGGCATCTGTGGAAGGACATAATTACATATGAGAAAAATTGAAGGATTAAATAAAATAATTCACCTGGAACATTAATCATAGTTTCAGCACATAGTAGATACTCAACAAATGTTTGTGTCTTTAAGGGAAAGGGGTTGGGGAAAAAAGAGAGATGCTATTTAGGGATCTTTTAATGTCAAGTGACATAAAACAAACTTCAAACTGACTTAAGCAGAAAAAAAGGAATTTATTATCTCACATAACTAGAATTAGCTTCACATACAATGTTGTCAATACTCACTATTTCCCCATCTCTTGGATCTGTATTTCTCTGTTTATTCTCAGATAGGCCTTTGTTTCATGGCAAGATGGCCACCAGCAGCTCTGGGCTCACACTTATTCCTCAAAGCCACTGTAATAGAAAAAGGATGTTTTTCTCCTGGTGGTTTTAATAAATGTTCTCAAATTATCCTTGTTGGCAATGATTTGGTGACAAGCTCATCTTTGAACCACCAGCAGTAGCCAAAGGACACTTGACACTGTGGTTAACCAGGTGTGTCTAAAGCCACCTATCAAGCCAGGAGTGTATTCTCCTTACTTTAGGAATATTTGTGTTGGCTCCCAAAGGAAAATCAGGGTTTAGTGTCCAGAAAAAAAAGGGGAGGGGGAATGAATGCTTATCAGTCAAACTAAAAGGAGAAATCCAATTCTGCTTTAGCTAATGAGGATTTTGCTTAAAGTGAAACTTTCCCCAAATTTCCAACATCGATTTCAGCAAGTAATCCAGGGGTGACTTTCAAAAGCTTTGAAAACTAGCACTGGCCAGGCACAGTGGTTCACGCCTGTAATCCAAGTACTTTGGGAGACCTAGGCGGGAGCATCACTTGAGTCCAGGAGTTCAAGACCAGTCTAGGCAACATAGCAAGATCCCATCTCTATAAAATGTCAAAAAAATTAGCCACGCACGGTGGCACATACCTGTAGTCCCAGCTACTCGGGAGTCTGAGTGGAAGGATCTGCTAAGCTCAGGAGATCAAGGCTGCAGTCAGCTGTGATAGTGCAGCCTGGGTGATAGAGTGAGACTCTGATGCAAAAAAAAAAAAAAATGTTCCAAGTTATCAAAATAGACAGCAACCATACCTTGGAAGTGGAACCTAAGGACCAAACTGTGTTACTGTGCCAAAATTTAATATTTTAGTTATGGATCATGAGGAAATTGAGGAAGTGAGAATAGGCGGCAGGTAAGTAGAGATATGCCAGAGGAGGGATCAGGATAACCAGAAAATGGAGAAATACTCAAAGGGCTTGGCAGCAATGGAATGGAGGTATTTCAGTATGTTAACAGCTAGTTTGCTGTACCAGTGTGTACCAGCTTAGTTTCAGACTTAAATCTGTTAGCAGCTATTAAATAAAATAAAAATGTGCTAGTTCCAGAAGATAGGGTCATTCCTTGAACTGGATCATCCTATTAGTAAGAGGATTCTAGAAGGCCCAAAAAGTTAACAGGAGGTAAGATAAATACAAACACGTACACACAGACAGAAATAAAACTAAACCATAATAGATCAAATCGTAGTGGAGCTTTTCTTTTGCTTTTTATTTGTGACAAATATCGCTATCATGAAACTATTTTAGTACCTAGTGACTGAACTTATAGATATTCTTTTATATTATTCTTCCTATTGACCATTTCAGTGCTCTTCATTCTTTCTTGGAGATTTGGTTTTCCACCTGGCATTTACTTTGAAGTAATTCCTTTAGCATTTCATATGGTATAAGTCTACTAATGATGAAATCTCTTAGTTTTAGTTGCCTAAAAAGTGACTTTATTTCACCTCCAGTTTAACTGGAAATAGAATTCTGTGGTGCTTAAGCCTCAGAATTTTAAAGATGCCATTACATTGAATTATGAATGTTATTGTTTCTGATAAGTCAACCGTCATTCACATTGTTGTTACCCAACAAGAATGTGCTGTTTTACTCTATTTTCAAAGATTTTAGACCTCTGGTTTTATCAATTTGCCTATGATTTGACTACATCTGGTTTTATTCATATTTATCCTGCTAAAAATTTGCTGAGCTTCTTGATTTTATAATCTTATATCTATCACCAAATTTGGGGGCTTGGGGACCATTATTTTAAGTATTTTATCTCTCCCATTCTCTATTCTCTCCTTCTGAAACTCTAATTGTGTATGTGCTAGACCACTTAATACTGTCCAGCTGAACACTGAAGCATTGTTCAATCTTTTTTCCATTTTTTTCTCTCTAGTCAGATTGAATACTTTTTTCATCTACTTTTAAATTCACTATTTTGCCATCTGCAATCTGTTGTTTGCATGAAATTTTTATTTTAAATATTATACTTTTGAGTTCTAGAATTTCCATATAGTATTTTTATAATTTCCCTTCTCTGCTGAGATTCCTCATCTATTCATCTCATTGCTTTAAGTCTTTGAACATATTTATAATACTTGACTTAAAGTCTTTGTTAATTCCAAAATGCATATTATTTTAGGACCTATTTACTGATGCTTTCTCTCTTTACTCTGGATGAGTAAATTTTCCTGTTTTATTATATGTCAATTTTTATTATATGCTATTTATTGTGAAACACTTGTTTGTAGGCCATCCCAATTATTTCATCTTTCTTTAAGAGTTTTGCATTGTCTTAGCAGGCAAGTTAATAACAGTCAATAACATATGGATCATTTCAGTTTTGTTAGGCTTATTTTTATTCTTTATTAGGTCTGAATTATACTTAGTTATAGCCATGCCTGCTATTTCAGAGCTGGTCTTACTAATAGAGTATATCCTTTCTGGGCTTTTAATGGAAAGTACAAAGATCTAGTCTGGCCTCTCCATTCCAGCTGAGTTGGAACTCTAATAACTCTCAGGCATACAAGAACTCTGATAGCAATGGTTTTCTTAACCCTGTTGCAGGTAGGCAATCTCCTTCAGGCCTTACTGAGATTCACCCTGTGTATGACCATCCACCGACTCACCTTGTGCATGATCCTTTGTTTCACAAGGTTCTTCTGCCCACTAACTACTTGCAGCTCACTACCCTACAAATTGCAATGACTTTAGTAGACTAGAACTCTAATCTCTGCCTCTTCAGTTCAGAGAGACTGCCACAGCTCCCTAATAGGAAAGTGCTGGGGAACCTATGTGGGAATCATGGGATTTCCTTCATTTGTTTTTTGCTCTCAAGCATCACAGTCCGCTTCACATATTTTGTCCAATTTTAAAGTGATTTCCAGCAAGAGGGCTAGTCCAATACCAGTTACTATGACATGGCTACAAGCAGAATTCAGCTACAGATATTCTAAAGACTGCATTTAGCACTAAGCAAAGATGGTGCTGTTTCAAAGTATTGAGGAATATTTGAGAGATGGGAGTAATATTTCTGTAAAAATATGTATGATATTTCAATGACTTGATTGGGCAATAATGGCAAAGTTTCCTTAAATCCTGATTCTATATTTACTACTTACTATCATCTTGAACAATTTGCTTCTCTCTCTCTCTCTCTCTCTCCCGCCCCCTCAGCAATACATAATATAATTTCCACCAGCAAGCAGTAAGAGTCAACTTACTGTACAAAACACTTTAAAATTATATGAGAAAAGGGGCCATATACACTCAAGAAATTATTAACAATAGCCACTTGATAGATCATGTTGTAAATAAGTAAAAATGTGCTCCTATAAAAGGTGTTTTTCCGTTTCTGCCCCTCCACATTTTGCTCAGAGGGAAAGCTTTTGACAAATTGTTTCTACACTGTTTATGCTGACAAACCTGCAACTTTTTTAAAAAATTTTTTTAATTTGAAAGACGTGGAGTACAATTCAGGGTTAGGTATACAAATGTTGATAATGCAAGTACCCTTGTTGATGAGGTGTGCTCCTCCCTCCCCTAGCAGTTTCCCTCAACTGCCAATCCCACCTCCCTCCCCTTGCAGTTTCCCACTATTGCCAATCCCTTTCTTATAGTATTATGATAATTTCATGTAGTATTATGATAATTGTCCAAGGTCCACTTATGAGTGAGAATATATGGTACATATGGTTCTTTGTTTCTGTGATAGATCACTGAGTGATCAACTCTAAATCCATCCAAGTTGCTGGGGCTTTTTTTTGTTTGTTTTGTTTTTTTGAGTTGGCGTCTCACTCTGTTGCCCAGGCTGGAGTGCAGTGGCATGCTCAAAGCTACCACAGTCTCCACCTGTTGGGTTTAGGCACTCCTTCTGCCTCGGCCTTCCAAGTAGCTGGACAAACCTGTGACTTCTATTAGACATTGCAGCTTCCAAGAGGAAAAGGACAAAAGTTTTTGGGGAGTTTAGGGAGGCTCCAATTCAGAGACTTGGTGATGAGGTTAGGAAAATTGAGAATGATAAAACAGCTGAAATGACAACACCCTCAAGTGCACATGCACAAACACACACACACACACACTCACAAAAATACTGTACACTTTGGTGTTTAGAAAAACAAGACTTATTCTGAACGGAAGTGAATAAATCTTTCATATAGTCTATATTGAGTGACCCAACCGAGTTAATACTATTGATTGGAAGTAAATTAGCAGCAATTACCCTAAGGACCAAAGTTAACACTATTATAAATCTGTTTGCCTACCTCATAAAAACATTTCCTCTAAATTTAGAAGATAAAGGAAATAGGAGATGTGATTTTTACTTTTTAATTTTCTTTTTTTTTTCCAAGGTCAGATAGTGACATGGTCTTTCCTCTTTTGGCATCGTAACCATCCTTTTCTCAGTTCTAGCATCCCAACTGGCAGTGTCCTTCTCTTCAACATTGTCACCTAGGGTTCTTGAATTTTTTTGTCTTATCTATGAATAAAATAGGGTCACAGTAATCTCATTAGTTAACTCTCACTATTTGACCTAATTTTTTTGGTTATTTGAAATTCTGTGTACATTGTGGGATTTCAAACAGCCTTAAACTCAATAAATTTGAAGGAAATAACCTATCTTTAAATCCAGTGCATATGCCTGGCTTCACTATTCTGCCCTGTCCTTCTTGATTTCAAGGAATTTGACCTGTCATTCGATGTGTTGTTTTCCGTTGCTCCTAATGTTACTCAGGCCAACAATATGATTCTCGTATTTCTAGTTTCTCCAAATGCTCTAGGTTTTTCCAGTTTTTGTTTATACTTTTCTCCCCCTAGAAATCAACCAACAGCTTAATATCAAAAAGTCATATCAGAGCTATTTGGAACAAATTTCTCTAGTGCCGAAGTTGAATTTTGACCTACTATAATAACATTTTGAAAATGACAATCCTTTCTAGTAATCTGTCTTCTCTGAATAGTATTTCCAAAGTATTTTTCTCCTGACCAATCTCTCAAAAACTTACATGCTACTTAGAATTTATTATTTAACCAACATCTGACAACTGTGTCTGAGGCTCTATGGAAAATACAACACTGTCTAAAGTACTGCCCTTGATATACAATAGCTTACCATCTAATGGGAAAGGAAAATAATTTTCAATTAATAAAACACTGTGAATATAAAATATAAAACAAATTATGAGCCTCATGATAAACATAGCACAAATTGTATGAGAATTCAGCAAACGAAGGAGCCCCTTACAGCTGGAGAGATGTGGAAGGCTATAAGGAGAAGAAATCCTAAGCTAGATTTGCTGAAAATAATCAAATTTGAAATAACCAGCTACTCACAGTAGCTTCTTAACATTTCTGGAAAAATACCTTTTTTCCTTAGTAAGAATAAATGAGTTACAATCATGCAATGATATATTCTACTATTAAAAATCCCATTATAGCTACAGTATCTGTTTATCCAATTGAAAATGGCAGTCTAAGCCGGGCTCGGTGGCTCAGCCTGTAATCCCGCGCCTTTGGGAGGCTGAGGTGAGTGGATTGCCTGAGCCCGCGGGTTCGAGACCCGCCTGGGCAGCGAGACCTCATGTCTACAATAAGTCAAAAAATCAGCCGGGCGTGGTAGCGCGTGCCTGTAATTCCGGCTACTTGGAAGGCTGAGGTGAAAGGATTGCCGGAGCCTAGCAGGCGAGGCTGCGGTGGCCAGGAGCGGCCACTGCACTCCAGTCTGGGCGACAGAGTGAGACTCCAACTCAAAAAAAAAAAAAAAAAAAAAGGCAGTCTAAGAACAACGGCTATGCCCTTTGATGCTTACAGTTCTGGCAGTTGAAAAATCATGAAGTCATAGTCAAATTGCACATGCTGGAATTAACTCTAACTGTGTTCCAGATTGGTTGGGTCTGAAGGCTCTGAGTGCTCTCAGAAGCCCTTCAACAACTCAAGGTTCATTTCTGGAAAAAAGTGAGCATGTTTTTTGGCATGATAGCTCCCTGATAGACACTTTCCCTTCACTCAATAAACTACTTATTCATTGACTGAAAGTGAATTTCATTTCCAAAACCAAGTTTTTGAGCAAAGTCAAGAGAGGAAAGAAAATGCATATTAGCATATGCAGAGTATAGAAATGCTTTGCGCTTACATATTCCAGGGGTTGTAGTCACAGAAAACCTCTGAGAGTCTATTAATTCACCGATTAATAAAACATTGGTGAGCAGGTTGCCTGTGGAGAGGGCTACACATGCTTGTTTACAGTTGACACCTCACTCTTCATCCCAGAATAGAGAATTTTGTAGGGCTGCAGTTCCCCAGCTGCATATGAACATGGCTGTAGTGGGAAGCCTGCTTATCTGGGGCTGCTGACTGATGCATAATAAAAAGAACCTGGATAGAGGTGGTTGTTGTCCTTTCCCACAATTTGATAAGCTGGTACACAGAGATAAACAGGTGCATTGAATTAGGCGTATTGTCTATGTCTCAATGTTAAATTTTCATTTCTTCCGATTTCAGTTCCTTAGGGCTTCATTTTAAATAATGCTAAATGTTCCTAAATTATGCATGGCCCTACAGTCTTAATCATTATAAATTCTGCTTTAAAGACAAGGTAAATAAGAAAATACTAAGGCAGTATATTTAAACATTACTCTAATTGATTTTTGATTAGTAATCCTCTAAGACTACATTAAATGTTATTTAAAGATGCTCCATCAGAGGGCTTAAAGGAAAACTATTTTACATAACATTGTTTATCAGCCAACTTGTTTTTATGGTCTGCTTATCTAATTTTTAAATGCATATAATATATGTGGTATAAATGAATTGCTTTTTGAGTAAAGCACTTGATATCCATTATCATATTTAAAGAAACCTATGATATACTTACTTTCAAAATTTTCACTAATGATGGACATAGTTGGTAGAAATAAAGGTATTTTTCTATAACTCTACATAAAATGTGTAAGCATTTAGAATGTTATTTAACAGTAAGAATAATGTTTATTTGTTTCCAATTAAAGTATATATAGTGTATTTCCTAGGTATCCAGCTCATGACCTAGCACACACATAGTAGGTATTCAATAAATATTTCATAAGTGAATGCATCTCTGGAGTTTTTAGATAAGATAATATGCATGTTCCTTATTGAGTACCCTCCTGACAAAAAACTTAATAAGTAAATGTAGGTCAGTTCATGTCCACATCTCTCCTGACTTCCTACGGAACCACCTCAGTTGCAATTTTCAAATACAAAAACAATATTTTATCTGGCATAATACAACATAACTATTATGTTCTACCTATTGGCAGTCTTATCATCAAAAAGCACAATAGGAGAATAACATCTGAACTGATCAGTCAAGTAAATGAAATAAAAATAATCCATTTCTCTTTTTTAATTCCCATCCCCATACCATTAAAAACAATAGTGAAAAGTAATTTAAAAACATGGTATGGATGTCTATATTCCTTCAAGAAGCATTGCTGAATATCTTCTGTGTTGCAGACATCATGTCAGACCATAGATACACAAAGACAAAACACAGCCCCAACTGTGAAACTGGTATACTGATATAGACTATATTACTTTTAGTGTATATGATGTTGCATTTGAAATCTTTGGCTAAGATTTTCCAACAGAGAATTAAGCTTTCTATAGACTATAAGGCCATTTTTACTATTTGAGTAGTCAAAATTTCTTCACATTTAAAAGATGTCTTTTTTTAATAAAGATACATAGTAAGCCTATGTTATGGCCTTCTTTTAATTAGCTATTCTCTTTTATTAGTCACTAAAACAATTATTTTATAGAGCAATTTCTGCATCTTTATCATTAGTGATAATGATCAAGTGTCTTTTGCCTTCCATGGCAGTTTTGCTTCAAAGGGAATTGCACATAAAGATCAAAGACACCAGAAATTGATATGAAACCAGAAAAATTCTACTACCATATCAACTTTCTAAAACATTATTATTATAAGACTTCCCTGGTGCCCTGTGACAGATCTCCCAGAGAGCTCTGGATTAACATTGAGCATTCAAATGACCGCTGTCATCATTGCTGAGATTCACACCTAAATAAACAACAAAACAGAACCTCACCACATGTGTGTCTCAAGAAAACAACCCATCACTTGCTCCATGTGAAAGGAACAGAAAGCAAAGGAAAAGCTGGGTTTTAAAGGTCATAGCTAACAAGAGAAGGGAGAAATGTCAAAAATGTTAAAGTAAACACTAGATTAGTTCCTATCTCAATTTTTTCATTGAGTTTCTTTCTCCCCTTGGTACCTTAAAAATCCTAAATGATCTGTCATTTCATTTATTCCCCAATGAGTGCACAAAGAAACAAATATAAATCATAATAACTATAGCAAACATTTCTTGAACAAGCTACAGCAGGAATATAAAGCAGGAAGTGAACAATTTAACTGGGGAAGGGAGATAGAAAAGAACACTTGACTTTCCAGGTAGTGACTGTTTGTTTTTTGAGTTGGAGTCTCACTCTGTCACCCAGACTGAAGTGCAGTGGCTGCTCCCGGACACCACAGCCTCCACCTGCTGGGCTCCAGCGATCCTTTCACCCCAGCCTTCCAAGTAGCTGGAACTACAGGTGCACGCTACCACGCCCGGCAAGTTTTTTTTGTTTATTGTAGAGATGGGGTCTCGCCAAGTAGCCCAGGCGGGTCTCGAACCCGCGGGCTCAGGCAATCCACTCACCTCAGCCTCCCAAAACGCGGGATTACAGGCTGAGCCACCGAGTGACTGTTGACTCTTAAATGATAAGTGGGAGCCGGGATCGGTGGCTCAGCCTGTAATCCACGCTTTGGGAGGCTGAGGTGAGTGGATTGCCTGAGCCCGCGAGTTCGAGACCCGCCTGGGCAACTTGGCGAGCCCTCATCTCTACAATACATCCAAAAATTAGCCGGGCGTGGTAGTGAGCGCCTGTAGTTCCAGCTACTTGGAAGGCTGAGGCGGAAGAATTGCTGGAGCCCAGGAGGTCAAGGCTGCGGTGGCCGGGAGTGTGCCACTGCACTCCAGTCTGGGCGACTAAGTGAGACTCCAACTCAAAAAAATATATATAAATAAAAATAAATTATAAGTGGGTGTTTGCTGGAGAAATATGTATAGAAGAGCATTCCTGACAAAGGGAACAAACAGCAAAGTAGAAGCAGGGGGCTGTCAACATCCTGAGTAGAAGCAGGGGGTTGTCAACATCTACACAGAGCTCAATTTGTCTCAAACTAAGTTCCCAAGGAAAAGGTGCCTAAAAGCTGATGAGTATGGTGAGTAGTAGGACTTGAGAGCTAGCCAGAGGTAAGTTCATGGAGCACCAGAAGAGTTTTATAAGTCAGTTCTTAAAACTGTAAACAAGGAAAAGTCATAGATTGACAGGAGATGGGCCACTCCGTATCAGTAATTAAGACTGTGCATTAGAGTGCCTCCTCCAGTGGGACGCCATTCAAGTTGTTAACATTTGCTAATTTACCTAAGGGCACACAGGTGGAGTGACTTTCAGGCATCCTGATTTGAGTCTGGAAACAGCTAGGTGAGTTCTCTCGTCATAAAATGCCACTAAACATAATCACGCATAAAAGTAAGAGAGCAGACAGGCACACTCAACCACACACACAAGGGCATGGGGTTGTACCCCATCAGAAGAATATTTTAGGAGTCTCCTGCTATCACATCTCTCACCTGACTCGGAAAATAATGAGCTCTAGGGCAACCCCTTTGGGTCCTCTCCCACTGTGGGAACTTTTCTGTCTTCTCAATAAATCCTGCTTTAAAAAAAAAAAAAGAAAAAAAATAATAAGTTCTTCTCTTCTAGTGGGAGAGGTAAACAAGCAGAGTGAATATGCCAGCCAAGTGTTTGCTCTAGTGCTAGGAAGCTGAGTGTCAGAGAATACAACAGTAGGTACACTGGTTAATGTGTGCATGTAACGGGATTGCTCCACATCAGGGTTTTGGAAAGCTCTCTGGGAAAATCCTAGTCTGCTGTCAAAAATGTGATCTTCACAGCAAGGTCTTGCCTAATATATGAATATTCTACATATACATTATATATATATAATTATATATATATACACACACACATATATTCAATATGATACATTCTATATTCAACATACACATATATATATTCTCACTTACGTTGCAAAAACAAGCTTGAAATGTAGAACTGTTCTAAGCTACAATCTACTGTGCGCATACCAGCACTAGCTCTCAGTGTACTCCTTGAGATGCAAGGGCCTCATCAGAAATTACCTAACACTGGCTAGAGGAGGCAGCCACCAGCAATCACACTTTCCCCATGATCTATAGTTGTACAGGTTATATAATAATAAATGGAAAAATTGGGGGCTTGAGAAAAGGGAATCCTTTCCTAATTCACAAAAAGGTGCTCTGGGGGCTGGCAGCAGCTCTACAGGAACTTATTGTTATGGTCTTGCTACAGATTATGAGAGCAGAGCACAGTGGGGACGAAGGCAGTGACTTTGAGAGATTCTAAGAAGGCAGACTCTACAACGCTTAATGGTTGATTGGAAGAGGACAGGGAGTGAAAGGAGAAGGATTAGAATGTAGATTTCGGACTTGAGAGCCTAGAAAGAAAGAAGATCGAATCATAGAGGTTAGGGAGAGTTTATGAGTTTATGACACGCAGACCTTGAGGTGGCTGAGGGATATGTGGGTAAAGCCGTTTAGCAGGCAATTGACCTAGAAGTCTGGAGCTCACGTCAGTGGTAGCTGAAACTATGAAAATAGATGAGCTAGCTCAGAAATGGGGGAAAGAGCAGGTTGTTAAACAATGGAATTGAGACGTTGTCAAAATGAAACATGAGAACAGAAATCTAGAAAGTTGTAACAGGTAGACAATAGTCAAGATTTCAATTAAGGTCAAGTAAAATGAGAACTATAGTGGATTTATTCAATTTAGAAACTCGTAGACCAGTAGTAGCTATCTATAGAGCCATTCTGTTAGATCAATAGAGGCAGAATCTTAATTTTGGTGGGCTGAGAGTATATAGGATGAAAGAAAGTGGGGCAGTGCCACAGGTGATTGTTTCAGAGAGCTTGTTTATGAAGAAAAAGTCAGAGATGTAGTGGTAGAAATGCAGACACTGTAACAAAACTCATATTTTCTTTTGTTTCCAAGTGGAAAGGAAGAGTCATAAAAAAGGGTAAGTTTACAAAGGCAGTTGAGAGGAGTATAGACTCATACCCATGTGCTGCCCTACCAAAACCAAAGTACATGAATCAGTAGAGAGAGCACTGGACTTGGCATTAGAAAAACTGGATTTTTAACATTACCTCCATTCCAAGTACATTTTGTCAGGTCACTTTACCTCTTTGACCCTCACTTCTGTGAAATGAGAATACTAGATTGTACATCATAGAGTGTGTAAGGACTGAGTGAGAATATCTGTTGGAGAGTGCCTGGTGCAGTAGTGCAATGCGTGTTTAGTAAATGGTTTTTTGAGCTTTATCCCACTAAAGTTCTAACTGGGAACCATCAATATAATCACGGTTGCTTTCTTTACCATTTTTGTTTATATTATTTTTATCTCTTTAGGAATTTGGTGACAGGCTATGTTAGTCTGTTCCTCCCTTATTTGAAGGACAGGCCAAAGATCCAGTTTGGAAATGAGAGAGGAAGAATAGCGTGCAACATTGGCTTCATCATTGATATCTCCTGGAGATACAGAAAGAGGATTTATGAAGATGTTGACAAGACTCCAAGTTCTTATCTTAGCTTTGTTTTCAAAGGGAATTTTACTCTCTTTAGGGGACCATAACTTTCTAAGGAGAGAGATTAAAATAGAAGGTGACCTTGTTTTAGGGGGCCTATTTCCTATTAATGAAAAAGGCACTGGAATTGAAGAATGTGGGCGCATCAATGAAGACAGAGGGATCCAACGCCTGGAAGCCATGTTGTTTGCTATCGATGAAATCAACAGAGACAATTACTTGCTACCAGGAGTGAAGCTGGGTGTTCACATTTTGGATACATGTTCAAGGGATACATATGCATTAGAGCAATCACTGGAGTTTGTCAGGGCATCTTTGACTAAAGTGGATGAAGCTGAGTATATGTGTCCTGACGGATCCTATGCCATTCAAGAAAACATCCCACTGCTCATTGCAGGGGTCATTGGAGGTTCATATAGCAGTGTTTCCATACAGGTAAGATTGGCCAGTGCTACTGCTCAAAGACTGTGTCTCTTTGCTATCATGTCTTGGGGGAAACATGTCCTAATAACTTCATCAATGGGTGATATTAACAATGTAATTGTTAATTTCTATAGGTATATGATAATATAGGTTTGGAGACAGAATATGTTTTTAACAATGAAAATTATTTAGAAGTGTATTTGGTAGATATTGTAGCATAACAAAAATGCCTCAAAATTTGGTGATCAAACAATTATTTATTACTCTGCAAGTCTGAAGAGCAGCAGGTGTGAGCTGATAGAACCTGGGCTTAGCTCCTGCAGGCTATGCTCCAGGTTGTCTCTTATCCCCCTCCTGGAATCAGTGAACTAGCCCAGACACGTTCTTCTCGAGAGAATGCAAACTCCACTGCATTAAGTTTCTGTTTGCTTTGCATCTGCTAACATCCCATTAGCCAAGGCAACTCACAGGGCTCAACCTAAGAGTGAAGGAGCCGGTAATTATGCCCTGCCCAATACAAGTACTGCAAAGTTACATAACAAAACATGCTAATGCAATGTTAATGAATAATGTAAAGTCACTGATAATCAACACAAGAAGGTATAATATCATAGTACCCTTTTTTGCACAGTGATTTTTGCTAGAGCATCGTTGTGTTCACAGAAAAAATACAAACAATGTCTCAGAATATAAACCTAATAATGTATGCAAAGAAGCAAGAGGATTACTATCACAAAAACAAAAAAACAAAAAAAAAAAGGGACTCAGCACGCAACTTAATCTAGATAAAGAGCTGATAATTGACTTTCAAAATTGTGTTGGGAAGGAGAAAATATATTATTCAAATTCCCACAATTCTTACAGAGTTACCAATTTTAGAGATGTAAAAGAGCTGAGAAATCATCTAGCTCAGGTTTTTCACTTTTCCCGTGTCCAGAAAGATTGGCCTCATGAAAACTCCCACTGGTAGGCAGCGCAAGAACTAGAATTCAATTCTTTTGTATTTCTGTGCTCTTTTAACTGCCCCGTATGATCTCTGTACGTTACTTCAACATTTTTTTCTGGGGAGAACATTAATGTCACAATAAGATTGGCCAGTGCTACTCCATGAGTCTAGGAGTCATATACTTTTGTCTGCTACCAAAATCCTGTAATCAAAACCCCAAATACTAAAGGAAACCATATTACACCCTGTTGTCTTTATATGTCGCAAACCATTTAAACTGTCTCTATTTGCGTTGTAATAACCTTATTTCTATACCCTAGATTTGTGGCATTTAAAATTCTAGGTATAATTCTATGCTGTTCTCAGTGAGCTATTTCAAATTTATTTCCTTCTTCAGAGCACACAGTCATATTATGAGTAATTAGGATAATTGGTTTTTCATAAACACCCTTTGACTTTATTAAATGGATGGAAAATATTGTACATCTCTAAGTACATCATGTTAATTTTGCCATTATTTCTATACTTGGATCAGGGGAGATGGAATTTGCTATTTGAGAAAGGAGAATTTAAAATACATATCTGTTATATTTCAATTATAATTTCGCCAGATGAGTTCCAGTCATTTCACAAATATTCATATTATACTAAAAGTTACTACTAGTAGAGGATTATATGGGGTGTCAAAAAACATACACACATTTTAAGAAAGGTTGTCTATGTATTACTTTTCGAAGTTGAATTAAATTACGGTAGCAATGTATAGTATGACGTACACTCAACCGTGCTTCCACCATTTTCTTTGGCTGTCCTGCCTGTCATATGGGGATGCTAGTATTCATTTGATTAACACCATCTTTTGAGTGAACATCATACTTAAAATGTATATACATTTTTTGGCACCCCTGGTATATGTGCTTTTTTTGATCTTAGTTTCTCTCCATGCAATAAATCGTTTGGATAAATGTCAATTTATCCAAAGTAATTAAGAAACCAAACCCTGAAAATAAACTTTTTAAAATCTAATTTTACTCTTTTAAATTAGAAGAGGTGGAAGAGCTCTGACTGGTTTAGGGAACAAACAGTGTGGGCTACTAAAACCCTATACTTGTTCTCAAGGGAAATCCCACTTCTTACTCATCAAAGGATCTGGATAATTATTTCATTCATCTGATCAGTATCACCATGAAGTCACAAATGCTGATATGGTTTTTATCTCCACAGTATAAATAAAGAAACCAAAACTATTATGCTATAATGAAAAGAGTACAGATTTTGGCATCAGAAATACTTAATTTGAATTTCAATTCCACCATTTACAGGTTAAGTTATAAAATGAGGAAAACGGCATCAAAGAGTTGGTGAGAGTATACATTGAGAAAATCTGTGACAAATGCCTTGCCAAAAATTAAGATTCAATAAATGGTAACTATTATGCCCCTAAAATTATAGGAAAAGGCAGCAGAAAGCCACATCTAATGCCACACCTAAAACCAACTCTGTGGACTTCCCATGCCCAAGCAGTCCCATGAAGGCATTGCTGGTCCCCCATGTGGTTAATCAGCAAGTCAATCTGTATTAAGCTCCTATTGTTTGCACTGCACTGTGACAGATGTTGGAGAGAACACTAAAGTCATACAGAACACAGCCTTGACTTCAGGGACTTAAAATCTGGCTGTCGGTACAGTACTACTGTGAGATAACAGTGATTATCATTCCAAATATGTTTATGTAGCTCACAAGTAAGAAATAACTTTTAGAAAGGCTTTGAGGCTGAGTAATAGAACGAAAGTTGCATTGAAGAAAGGCTGATGTGGCCACAGTGTGAATAAGATGCTGGATCTGAGGAGGCCAGTCAGAAAGTTATGGCAGATGTCCATGTGCAATAGGACAAAGACCTTGAGAGTGGTAAGAAGGGACAGAAGAGAAGGCCCTATTTCCTTCTCCTTGGCTCCCAGATTTTCTGACTACTCAGGCTCTGATTAGGTCACACACTGGTCAAGGCCAAGGTAAAGCCAGGAGTTGGAGCAATTAGTCTATACATCAACCTCCAGGCACTCTTCTGATGAACCCTTCCACACAGGGCCTTGCTTTCTGGAATAAAAAGAATCAATAAAAAGAGGACTTAGGGGGCTCTATGTAAGAATTAAAGTATGTTATGCCTTAGAAACACACATGTTCTTTAATAAGAATTCTAAAAAATATAGTCAATGGCAATCCAAAGCAATAAATTCCCAGTGGTGATCTTAAGGCCTTCTTGTACACTAATGAGGGAAATATTTTAGGAGAGAGGATTTCTCTGGGTACCTCTCACAGTCACATACTCCAACTCCTATGGCTGACTCTGTTCATACACCTGGTGTCTGGTAACACTGGTGACATTGTGTAGCTGGTAGTACTGCCATCCATTTTTAACTACTTCTGACTTCCTGAATTTGTACTGGAAATTGTCTTTGCTTGACCTGAACAGGAAGGCAAGGGGAAAAAAGAGGGTGAAGCTGTGGAAGAAATAAACAAGCATGAATCTATCACATAATTTTTAAAATTTCTACCATCTAATTTTAACATCCAGTCCCAAACCAGAGATCTGAGTTTCCAGTTACAAAATTGCCTTTTGAGAGAGTATGGTAGAGAATGAATGCATTTGTGCATTTTCCCTTTTATGCTCAGGTCAGTTCAGACATTGTATTCTCCCCATTTGGCCTAGATTATCTGATGGATTGCTTCACGAGTTGCTTTCTCTCCAGTGCTTCTTATCATCACACTAAAGAAGAGGAGTTCTTCTGAAAGTCAGCATAGAAGATATTCCCTACTGTGTTCACTCACACAATAGGCAGTGTTTGCTGATAGTGAAAACTTCAAGAAAGGGGAATTCTTAATGATTTACTGGGTTAAGAGCTGTATCACCACTGATAAAGAAGCTGGATAATTATTTCTCTGATGCTCTTACTAAGTACAACAAGTCAGTCTGTGGTGGTCTTTTTTTTATAAAGAAACAGTATTGATTTTTTAATTCAGTAGTCAGTGAAAACTAACATCAAAATTCTTTTATATTAGCAAGTATACATGGGATCTACTCACCCTCTCTGGTGAATAAGTTTCTTTTCAAAGCATTTTTAAGACGGCATCCTACTCTTCTCTATAAGCCTGAAATCCACCCATTTGAGGGAAAATAGTTTTTATTCAAGAAGAGAATCAGGTCAGTTGCCTTTAGCTAAGCAGTTGTGTACATGATATTTATTTTCAATGTTTATGCTTGCTTGTGCTTGTGCTTTTCAAATAGCCTGTGGTTAGCTCCTAAGTTGTCCGATCAAAATGCTCCTAGAAATGGACCTCACTCTTTTCAGAGAATGTATAATTTCCTCAGTCTTTTCTGACTAGATGGAGCAATTTTAGCGAGGACATGCAGGCATAAATTGACCCCCTTATTGCTTTGTCCTTAAAAATTAAACTTCAGAGCCGGGCTCGGTGGCTCAGCCTGTAATCCTGCGCTTTGGGAGGCCGAGGTGAGTGGATTGCCTGAGCCCGTGGGTTGGAGACCCACCTGGGCAACTTGGCAAGACCTCATCTCTACAATAAATCAAAAAAAAAATATTAGTTGGATGTGGTAGCGCTCGCCTGTAGTTCCAGCTACTTGGAAGGCTGAGGTGGAAGGATTGCCGGATCCCAGTAGGTCGAGGCTGCGGTGGCCGGGAGCGGCCACTGCACTCCAGTTGGGGTAACAGAGTAAGACTCCAACTAAAAAAAAAAAAATTAAATTTCAGCAACAAATGGGGATTGGAGTTAGATAGTAAGTTAAAGTTGAGTTCACAAGAAAGGCAGAAGAGAGTCTTGAAAGGATCTTAGTACCTCTTTCCCATCCTCAGTATAGCTAGATCCTTTTTCAGGATTTCTAGAACTATTCATATTCCAGGAACACTCTAACACTGGGAGGTGGTCATTATGACATAGTTTATCATGACATGGATTTATACCTGACATGCATTGCTCATGTTGACTCCCTGAGAAGACTAACTTATGAAACTAAATCCCTTGCAGTGAATTTTATAGATTTTTGCTATATGGGGTACAGGGAGGAGCACATAGAGTCTTTTATTATTGTACCTCCTCCACTCAATTCCACATGGACCACCACTGGTCAATTTGTATTAAGCATTGCTTTTTTTCAATGATTCATTCCTCCTTTAAATTCAAATGCTTTAGGGAAGAGTCACAAATGAATTGCTAGTCTTATTATAGGAGCATGGGAAAAATAGTTGCAGAACTTGCGGGTGCAAATGCCTTTATATAGTCAGCTATCTCCAAGTATCTGATGGACTGTTACATAGAAGTTACACTTTCTCTGTAGATAAATAGATTGACTCTAGAGCAGAGTTTCTCAGCCTTGGCACATTGACATTTTTGACTGAATAATTCTCTGTTGTGTAGGACTGCCTGCTATGTTATAGGATGTTTAGTAGCATCCCTGTTCTCTACCCACTAGATGCCAGCAGTGTCCAAAGTTGTGCCATCCAAAAATGTTTCCATACATTGGCAAGTTACAAAATTATCCCCTTTCCTCACTGAGAGTCACTGATCTAGAGCAAGCCATATTTAGAACCAACATAAGGAAGAGTACTTAGGAGTGAAATAGATAGCCTGGAAACTGGAAGGAGTGGGTGGGAAGGAAGTGAGTCCTTTGTTACTGGAGTTATTCAAGCAAAAGCTGACCTATTATTGATGAGATGGAAACAATATATCAGTATTTTGAACTATATGGCAATAAGGGCATTTCTTAATTTTTAAATTACACATGGCTTTATCAAAAATGCTCTATTGGGTATAACTGATTGCAAAGAAAGTAAAACAAGAAGCAAAAAAAATAGATAATAGCCTTTTTTCACTTTGAAGCAGAAGTCCAATTAAATTGTTATTTCACTTGACTATAGTCGTGTCTTGTGAATCCAGTGAATTAAGTGTCTCATTTACCTATAAAATTAAGGTTCTTATATGAAATCATTTTTATCAGAAAATAAACATTTATTAAGCTTGCAAATAAATCAGAAAATAAACATTTATTAAGCTTGCAAATTTTAGGTACAGCAAGAACATTTTGTGTAGTCTTGATAATGTGGAACAGAGAGAATGTAAAATAAAACTTTTAAATAGTAGACATCTTACAAGCTTCTGAGGCATGTAGAAGCAAATTGGGAACTATCAAGTTCATACATAAAACAGGTGCAAGCGTTGGACCTGAGTATCGATTGACAACATAAATCCTGGGAGACTAGAAAGAATACAGAATAAGCAGAAAGAAATGGAGTTGAACAGGAGAAAGACTTAGATCTGTGTAAACAGAAAACCTGCCTTTGAAGTCTCCCTGGAAAGTTGCTCTCTTGTCGTCTCCAGAATGATATCTGCACAGTCCTTCACGTACTGGAGAACATACGCATAGTCCTTCCATCTAAATGTAATGTTCTTTAGCTGTCTGTGTACCTTGCCGAATCCTACTCTCCTTAAGTCTTCTGCTCAAATCTATCCCTTTTGTGAAACGTTTCTCAAGCTATATAAACACATACCTCCATGACTATCTAATTAAATACAATTGTTCCTTTGCACATAGAATAGTGTCTCAACCAGGTGGAGAGTAAGTCTTTCGAATGAATTGAAAGAATTGATAACCTGCTTACAACCAATAAGGACTGAAAGATGTTAAACTGCTATACTTCCAGAAATCTCTACACAAATCTTGCATTAAGGGTCACAAATATGAGTCACCTATTCTAGATCAGTCTAGATGTTCATAAATGTGAAACAAGCATTTTTCTATAAGGGAAAACTGGATTTGATATAAAAGACAGACTGGATTTAATATAAAAGACTGATGATGTAACAAGGTAAGCAGTTGGACAAAATTCCTCCCATCCTCCCCACCCCCACACATCATGCAAATGCCACATACACCTTTATTTGAGAGCAGCTCTAGGGGTTTCACTCCTTTTGTTCTTACACAAACTATGCCAGAGAAGACCATCTGAGACTCGGCTGGACAGTCAGGCTCGTTTTGGGTAATGCCAGAGTCCGTTCTTCCTCTAATATAGTTCTATACAGTCACTCCACTGGAAAAATATGCAGAGTGTATTTATATGCCAGAGGCTGTGCTTGTAGGTATCACAAAGGAGAAGGGAATGCCATCCTGTCCTCAAGGAAAGTAAAGTGGCAGCATTAGAAATTCATTTACATACCTATCATTAGTTTGTCTATCACTAGAAAACTAAAAACGGTAGTCACATTTAGTGAATTTCAACTTGCAAATAAAATGATTAGCAGGAATAAGTTATAACTGTAAATTTTTAGTGTGCTTTTCTTGAAAAATTTCAGGACAGTGATTAAAACTGTGCAGACTGACTAGAATTCACAACCCTTCATTGTCTCTCTCCTCATGTCTAACATAGGGATATTAATTGTACTTTCTGACTGGGTTATTGTGGGAACTAAATAAGAAAACACATGAAAAGCAATAAAATAGGGCCTGACATACATAGCATGCAACATTTTAATAGATATTATTATCTGTTAGGGTTTTTTTGTTTGCTTGTTTGCTTGTTTTTAACTTTCAACATCTCCAGTCTAAGAGGAACAGTTCCAAGAGGAATTGAGACTCACAGAGGTCAAGTACCAAGTTCAAGTTTCTGTCACCTTATAAGTAGTGGAATCAACATGAGAATCCAAATAGCTTGCCTCCCACACTGCTGTGCTGACCACCCCCTCACATAGCTAAGCTTCAGAAAAACCTGACTCAAACGTTATCTCAGATAGAATCTTTTTATTTATTTCCTTCTCAGATTTTCCATTCTAAAGCAATCTCACAAAGCTGATTGTCTTCAAACCTCCCTCCATGACTCCTGCTTCACTTCTGCCAAGAAATGGCAATGCTGTTTAAGGACTTTATCACAGGGAGGGAGGCATCAGGAACAGCAATTTTTAAAAGTGCTTTTGGAAAAAAAAATGCTTTTGTTAACATTGCTTCATTGTAGAAATTTCTCATCAGAAGTAATTATCTAAGATGCACTATAATTTTTTCCTTTGCTTTGGGGTTAATTCGTTTCTTCATTAATTTCCCTTCTGTCGTGTGTCTATTTGGAAACTATTCTAGCAAAAGACAAGAGGTTACCATCAGGACCACTGTTCACAGGGCAATAGAACAACCCATGACTGTAAACTGGGCTTATGTTGCAGGTCCATCTACAGTGGAGGTCATGGCATGAAAAGCAAGGAATACAGACATTCCTGAGATAGCAGCAAGTGTCTTCTGCTATGGCTATTGATTAATAGGTAAACTAATAGAAATAAGACTTCTGAAGCTTTTAGTTAAGCCTAAGATATCATTTTGCTTTAATGACACAAAGTTCACTTTCCAAATTTGCCATTAAATATATGCCTTTTTAGTGGATCAATATGTACAAAGTTCAGTATTTTAATACAAAGAGCCAACGCTTAGCAGTTCATAATAATGAAAGTTCATTGATTTAGTGTAGTTTAAGTGTTTCTACTGATTTATAGGAAAATGCAGCTGAAAACTCACAAGAGTATTTTTCTAATTAGTGGACTTTGGGAATTTAAGAATAGTATTACAAAAACACCTGCAGTTAAACTCTAAGCAAATGATACTCCAGGCAGTATATCAGTGGGACTTCAAACACTAAAATTGTGGTGTCGTTATTTTTGACATCACCACCTGGTATATTGTGGAAATCTCTCTGTTACTAGTAACAAAGTCTTGAGTCTTGCCAAATTTTTGAATTCACTTTTCAACAGAGAACTGCAACAGGGGAAAATGCAATTGAAAGCAATTGAAGCAACATAGTCAAAAACTTTATTTCAAATATAGACCAGATTTCCTTGCCAAGTGGTCAGAATGTCAAAGCATCTTGAAAGATTTGACATTGCTTAATAGGATTGTATTTACAGAGTATGTATCCCAGGGACTAACTGGTTCCTCCCAGGCACTGTGCCTCAATTTGTGTGGATGCCATCAGTTCACAAGGAGCCCTCATAGAACACAAACCAGTCAATTTAGCTCTCCCAATGTGGAAGACAGATGTCTTTGAACAAATGATCTAAAATTTGTTCAGAATTTTTCTGTTAAAGAGTAACTCTCATGTAAATAAAAAATATGCATTAAGCACGTTTTACCTGTGCTTACAAAGTAGTTTTAAGGAACATCACTTATGAAAGATTTAAAGAAATGCAATAATAAATGCAGGTTGGTACCATCCAGCAAATTTCAACTATTATCAATGGCTATTTGTCTGACTCTCAGTCCTTATTCTATGTTAAAGAACGTTTCCGTGTTATCTTTTCTGAGGTGTTTCCAGGAACCTAAAAGTTTTTCAGTCTTTCTCCAAGCCTTTATCCAACAACCATTATTACTTATGATGTGCATCCTTCCAAGAAGCATTCAAGGTGACCTGTAATGACACAAGCAGGAGAACACATTAAAACATAAGTACTTGAGTAATTACTACCAACCAAATAAAATAGTTTTCAGTAGGTTCAAAATTTTTTGCAACCCTCCAGTCCTGATATTTATATTATTAACTTTATTCAGTATTATTCAGGTCCCTGGCTTTCAAAAACTCATAGCCTATGTCAGAGTGAGTATTTTATCCATCTGATTTCCCTTTCCTGATACTTTCTTTTCAAGTTAACTGTCATCTACTGCAGTCTTTTTAAAACATAACTTTGATCATGTCGTTTCCTTAGTAAAAAAAATTGGAATAACTTTTTATCTCTTTAAAAATAAAATTTCAAAATAGTTTCAGTTTCACATAAAATACTTAATAGTCTAGCCACAATCCCTCTAACCCTCTTTTAGCTTCTACTGATCTCTACAGGACACTGGGTACCCTAAAAATATGGGAATATTTGATGCATTAAAGCAAATGTGCACTTTCCCATCTCTATCTTTGTGTTTTCTTTTCTACCTAAATTTTCTTTTCCTGTTTCTCTGCCTGGAAAATTCCCACTTATTCTTCAAGATCAAGCCTGTATATTACTTCTACATGGGGGTCTACCATAACTCACGTGAGTGTAATTAGCTGCCCTTCACCAGTGTTTTTGTGTAAGTTTGTATACATGTATCTTAAAAATGTAATCCTTGCCTATGTTTCTTTGTCATCAAACTATAACTTCCTAGAGGAGAGTGGAGGTACATTGCTCATCATGGAAAAAACTAGATTTTAGAAATATTACCTTGTATAATTGGCATCAAAGTTTGTTGAATGGGTGACTGAGTTAGATATCAGCATCATCTCTATCACTTCTTGAGCATTACTATGTGCCAGCCAGTGAACCAAGTGCTTCACCTGTGTTGCCATTTAATCCTTGCATAACTTCATAAACCAGGGATTACTATCACTCCCTTTATACAGATAAAGAAATTGAAACCTAAGGAATTAAAATAACAAGGTCACACAGCTTGTGACAGAAGAAGCTGAGATTCTGATGCTGACCTGTCTGGTTCCAGCCATGTGCATGAACCACTACACTATTTGCTTCTCTTGCACCTGATAGCTCTGTTGAAGTAATGAAAAGTTTACAAGATAACCATGAATAACACAATTCCTTTGCCATAGAGAATATGGTATACATTTCTCTGTCCTAAGTTATTGCCACAGAACCTCAGAAGTAAACAATAATACTCATTTAAATAAACATTAGGCCACAGACCTCAGTGCCCACTAAGCATACCCAATAGCTTTTGCCCTTTGATGAGCACCAAAGACAGTAATGTCTTTTGTTGTTGATAAGGCAATATTGGTCATTTTGTTGTTATACAAGTGTCCTCAGGAGCCACAGAAAAATATGGATTAGTTCAATGTGTGGCTCTGTTAAACTTTCAAGAGACATTGTCAAAAAATCAATACCTAAAGCACTAAAGGATGTGTTTCTGACAGGTCTTTTAGTGTCAAGTCACCCTGAGAGTCATGCTTTTACAGGTGTTTCTGGCAGGCACAAATACACCCTGAACCAGATACGACATAGGCTTTTTGATCCTGTTGTTACTGACTGGAACCCAAACCACTTCAGTGCCATGATTTCTCTTGAAAATTAATTCATTGGGAAAAATAAAAGCAAATAACATATACAGACTGATTCAGTGGGCAAAATACCTTCGTGTTCATCTTTTAGGTACCTGGTAAGTATGAATGGAAACGTTATTCCTGAGATAACACCTTGTAGGGGAGCAAGACACACTTGTTGAATGTGGAGTAGCACTGTTATGATGAGAAACCTGGCATGTCTAATGCCAGTGTCCTGAGATTGTGTGATTCAAAGAATCCTTGGTGGTCTGTATATCATTTTAGCCTTACTAATGAGCTATGCAAATGCCACAATAACCTTACCATTAATAAATCCTTAACTTCAAATGAAGAAAATGAAAGTATCTGACTATCTGGGTTGCAAATCATGTTGAGTGCAATGACTTCAGAAGAGATTTGGCATAGAAATCAGGGTAAGTTTGAGGCATTTTTAAAGGTTTCTGCCATGATTAAGGGGTCCTTTGTTTGGAATGTCCATGCAAATCACCAGGATGGAGTCATGCTGTTGGCTGGTAATGACCAATATGGATCTTTGACCCAAGTGCTGTTTGGGCCCCTGGTATGTAGGAGTCCGTGACTTTTGCAGATTATACTGAGTAAAGTGGAATTTGCTGTATTTCATTATGTGATTTCTTAAGTCAAGATTAATTCTTGACCCTTAGACGTGGGCTTCAGTTGACTGTTTTCATGCAAAATATTCCCAGATGTGCTGCAGGTAATGTGACCAAAAATAAATATATAAATAAAATGCAATTAACTAATACTTTTTGCAATAACAATATGATTGATATCCTTTGTGGGCAGATAATACATGGATATGAACAGCTTGAACTTCTTCGGCAGATTCTCAAGTACATACCACCTCCACTTTCAGTCTCAAATGCAAGCCAATCTGGGATGTTGTACAGCTAATAATGCAACTTGATCAATCTGAATAGGAGGAGCACTGAGGTCTCTAAAGTCATAACTTCTAAAACTGTTTTCATGTAAAACCTGGTCTATGAGGTAGCAGATAGTTCAAAGTACAGTACTCAGTAGTTTTCTTCCAGGTCTACATCTAAACATTTAATTGAAATAACTAAACAAAATATTCAGCACTGCATGTACGCCAAAACAATTAAAGGTGTAGGCTTATTCTTCAAACACAGCCCCCAAAGAAATATATGAACAGCACAGAATTCAAAGACAAATCAATGGAGGTTATTATCAAGTCTCCAGATTGCCAGGACAGGAGCAACAGCTTATTTTTCATATGTATATAGTTCAGCTCTATAAATAGTATTTTTTTCTTGGAAGTAAGCATTTGATGCCTCTTTGCCATCTGGAATTTTTATAGCTAAGCAAAAGTCCACATGTAAACTGGTTATTGCCATTCCTTTTAATGTATTAGCACAAACTCAGAAGCTAATAACTATAAGATGACTGATGGAAAATCACTTCAGTGGAAAACGTATTTTTCTAGACTCTACATATGCATAGTCCTTCTGTCTTCTGTTGAAAAAAAAATATTTGGGATAGCATCACCACAGAAGACATGAAGCTCATGTTTGAAATTACTACATTATGGATAACCTGGATAGAAAGAGTGACCATGGAACTAATGTGGAAGCTCACAGGTGACTCTGAAATTTTCCAGTTCTCATTGGAATAGTAGACTGCCTAAGGTCTTTCCTTTATTTCATACTCTTCTGCTCCCACGATTAGAGCATCATTGAAATGAAGGATGGCACTTGGAACTCCAGAAAGAAAAGTCTCTAAGACTTGCTAGAAAATGCTGGGAGAAACGAATTTCCCACACCAGTTGATCTTTAACTCAAAATTCCTATCAGTGCATGAGTATGGCTTGGGTGCTTACAGTAGCATCACAATTGGTTATTGATTACAGAAAAGACAAAGTTTCAGACATTCCCAAAGCAAGAATAAGAAGTGAGCAATTGATGTGAGCACTACATGTTTGGCTTCTATGTACCTTATACATGATGCATTTGTCTCCAGAAAAAAATCTTACCTTGCCAGTCAACCTTAGTGTCAGTTCATATGGGGAAACCTACCTCAGGTGTATGTTTATATAAATCTTACTGTGGGGTATACCTGGTTTAATGACTACAGCCTTATGAATAAGCTCCTTCATGTGTTTTCCTTAGAACAAAAAGGTATTTTATAACCTTGAGGGAATTGGTGCAATGGCAAGATTCATTTGGTATAATATTGACTTCCTTTTGTATACTCATAGTTATCCAGAGAATTAGAAGAAATTGTTTTTAATGGCATGAAAACCCTGGCTGTAGATTCCTAAAGGTCAAAGCCAGTTCCTTGTCTTAATGTGTCATCTCATTTTGATTAATAAAATTTAATATAATAAGTAAAGGATCCACAGTCTACAGCAAATTGCTTGTCAGTAGTGTTTGAGAGTAGCTTTATTTGCCTACTCATGACCAGCTCCTCCCTCCCACATCCCCAAACACACAGAAACCTATTCTTATAGTTAGAAAAGGCTATGTGGCATAAGTAGAGCAGCAAACTATCAACTCATTCATCAATTCATTAATTTAACAAGCATTATGGAACACTTCTATACTTTGTGAGGCATTGAGGATACAGATATTAAGAACACTTTCTGTTCTTAAGAGTTCTCTCTCCAACGGAGAAACTACTGAATAGAAATCACCACGTATTTTGATTCATGCCAGGAGAGAAATACATTAAAGGGGTGAGAGAGACTCAAAGAATCATCACACAAGCCAGGCTCGGTGGCTCAGCCTAAAATCCTGTACCTTTGGAAGGCTGAGGTGAGTGGATTGCCTGAGCCCGCGGGTTCGAGACCCCGCAACTTGGGCAACTTGGCGAGACCTCATCTCTACAATAAATCAAAAAATCAGCCAGGCGTGGTAGCGCATGCCTGTAATTCCGGCTACTTGGAAGGCTGAGGCGGAAGGATCACGGGAGCCCAGCAGGTCGTGGCAGCGGTGGCCGGGAGCGGCCACTGCGTCTGGGTGACAGAGTGAGACTCCAACTCAAAAAAAAAAAAAAGAATCATCACACAAATCAGTCTGAAGTAAGGCATCAAACAAGGTTAGCAGAGCAGACAAGTGGTCAAGGTCATTCTAAGCAGAAGGAACAACACGTGCAAAGGCATGTAGAGTTGAGTACATGGGAAATCAGAGAATCTACATAAAGTTGAGTTCATTTGGAAGAGAAAGTTTTGGGAAAGTGATGGCAGATACTCAACATGTAACAATGGTTTCTTGGATAACTACTACAGGTGAAGCCCATACTAAATTATACCAGCTTACAATTACAAACATGGGGAAAAGACAAAGATACTAACTTTAGAACATAACATCTTCTGGAAAATTTAATATCTGGCCAAGTACAGCATTGTAAGTGTTTCTTCTTGAGTCAAAAATAGTCAACACATTTGTGACTTGATAGGCTACAACGAAAATATTGCAATACCCAAGTTCAGGATAAACTCAAACCACCAAGAAAATGGGTACCTCATAATATTTGAGCACTGAAAATAAAATGATGATAGTACGTGCTACACACGGAAAGGGCTTCTGCTAAATATCACTTGCCTGCATGCAGCCTCTCAGTTCCTAGGAAATAATGGGATCTGCCATAATGTCATTGTGTTTCTTAGATAAATCATAAAGCCAAACCTAACCATGATATTTACAGCTTGAAACTTTCATCCTCCCAGTGGAAATTTTCCATAGATTATTAGACTATCATTATTATCTCTATAGATGGTCAGTTAGTAAATAAATGTTTACAGAGTCACCACAAAATACAGCCTCACAAATTGAAAAAGCATGTTTGTGATAACAAGAAATGTTTGCTTATGGTCCTCAAATAAAGGGGCTTACAGCTTTTGAAATAAAAACAAACATGTTATAACTTGAAATACATCTCTGTCACAATTTAGTGAGAGGAATCAGTTATAAGCTTAGACTGCACAACAGATTGAGTTAATCTGGGAAAAGTAAGAATAGTGAGTGATCCCAGAATTCCTATCACCTATGGACTCTGCAGTAAGTTTCCTAGGCATGATTCTCAATCTATAAAATGGGATAATGGCAGTATCTAGCTTATAAGATTGCTGTGATAATTAAAGGAGATAATACATGTACAACAATTAGAACGGTAGCTGACACAAAAATATTAGGACTATTATAAATATTAGGGAACTTTAAAAGACTTCCTCAAAAAAGGTAGCCTGAGAACAATAACTTAGAGAATAGGAAGACTGAAACATCTCTTCTCTGTTCACTTTTGAGAAATTCTGAATTGGAATCTAAAGAGAATAAGCCATTTAGTAATCCTTCTTTAACTTTAGTCACCCTTAGATTTCTGGTGCATGCTGAACTGCAATATTCAATTTTGCATTTATAACTTCATTTTGTCCAGCTTTCTCCTTCTCTCTTCACTTGTGTAACTTTAACATAAATCCAGGAATTTACACTCTCCCTATATGATATCACCTTGTTTCCCAAGAGGGAGCCTAGTCTCTTAGGAAAATCAATAGTTTGGGTTCTAATCTTAGCTTTCTTCCTATTTGTTGTGTAAATTTTGGAAAGTCACTTCACCCTAGGAGCTTCTGTTTTCCCATCTATAAAACAAAGAGTTTAGATTATCTGCATGGTTTCTTCCAGCTCTACAGTGTAATGATATTATATTTTTTCAATGGCATTGATAAAAATTTAATTTTACTCAGTCAATATATATAGACTTTCTTCCAAACTGCTCTCTTTGAATATATTTAACTTTGTTATCCATCCTCTATCACAGCGGTCCCCAACCTTTTTGGCATCAGGGACCAGTTTCATAGAAGACAATTTTTCCATGGATGGGGAAAGAGGTGTAGGGGCGATGGTTTCGGAATGATGCAAACGCATTACATTTATTGTGCACTTTATCTTGATTGTTATTATATTGTAATATATGATGACCTAATTATTCAACTTACTATAATGCAGAACCAGTGGAAGCACTGAGCTTGTTTTCTTGCAACTAGACAGTCCCATCTAGGGGTGACAGTCGAAGTATGTTTTTGCTTGTGTTTAGTCTACTCCATAATGTCGTTTTGGTTGCTGTCACTGCAGAAAACTCTGCTTCACAAAGATAGGCTGTTGGAAATGGAAGCAGGCCTTTCAGGATTGATCTAACAGAAGGAGAAGCTTAGGTGAAAATAACAGCCATGTGGTGCAGCTACAAATACAGATGAAGCCTCCCTCAATTGCCCTCCACTCACCTCCTGCTGTATGGCCTGGCTGGGGACCCCTGCTATCAGTTTCTCTTTCCCACAAAGTTCAAGTAATGGCACTCATATCTTGTTGAAGTCAAGTTGTAGTCCACTAGGCTACAACTCTTCCCTACATAGATCAACTAATGTTGAAAAGATGTCTTCCTAGTGAAATTTACATTTATTGAACACAGGTGGATTCCTTGTAACTTCTTGGTTCACTTCTAAGTGTTTTCATGGTCTCTGTTAGAAAACTCTGTCCTAGAAAATTACCAAAGTATATCATGTTTATTGATTTATGTTTATTCTAGATTTATACTTCCTGAATTTGTCCTTCCTCCTCCTCTTCCACCTTATGAGAGTCCTCTTAATACTGATTTTTCAAAGATTATTGATAGTGATTCCATAATCTAACCTATAATTTCTTCCAGAACTCATTACTGGGGAAAAACTTTGAGAGTGATTCCATAATCGAATTCGTAATTTCTTCCAGAACTCATTACTGGGGAAAAATTCGATTCATATGAGCATGGTCTTTTTTTTTTTTTTTTTTTGATATTTTGACATTTTCTTTGACTTTGGTGTGAGGTAACCTTTTCATATTATTTGTACTACCACTTCCATGTTAGAAAGCATTCTCAGCAAAGAGAATAAGAAATCAAGAGGGACTGAGCAGTGTCTTTCTTTTACTCATATAGAACCAACTTTTCCATCCAATGATTCTCTTCCTGCTACATCTTTCCCTGAAACTTATTTCAAAACAAAAGATAGCAACAAAAAAAATCACTTGGTCCATTTTCACATCTGTGCTTTAGTGTCCCTCTTTTATTATAGGCTCATGTAGATATTTTATGTTATGTGTGGGGATGACCCCAACATACCACCAACAGTCAGCCTGTGTCATTGGTTCTTTAAACACCCAAATCCCCTAAGCAGCCCAGCAGCCCAGTAGATTCTTTGGTGGTCTCATCTCTGTCTTGCTGAGACTGTCCTGTATTGTGTGGATTATTTTTCAAGTCCTCCTGTCTCTCTTAAGCTATATTCCATTTTAGGATCTGTATCTATGTATCTACTTTAAAACTTTTTTTCTAAAACATACATAACTAGATCCTGTTCTTCCTTCCTCCACTCCTTCTAATAATAACATAATTGGGTAACTTTCTTCCAAAATTTTACATTACTTCCCCATTCTAAAACAATTCTCCTTTTATCATTCAAAATGATGTCCGGTGTAGGAGTTCCCTTACTTCTTCATGCTTTCTCAGAGAAACCATATGGCCAATAAAGCAAGTCAGAAATGTTTCAGATGCCCAGCTTGTAGATAGATGAGACAGGAATCCAACTAAGAGCATCCTGCATATCCCCTGGCCTTTGTTTTAAAATTATTAGAAAGAAAGTTCCTGCTAACAGCAACTAAGCATCTGTGGTGTATACTATAACACTGCTTTTGTCCCTAACCGTTCTGCCTGGATGTCTTTCTGTGCTGGAGACCTCAGGTTCACAGTCACACAGTAGAGGGTAGAGAGGAAGCTGTGAGAGGATAGGCATGGTACTTGAAGCCAAAAGATGTGGTTTTACACTGATTCTGCCCCACATTCTAACCTTGTAACTATGAACAAGTTTCCTCACCTGGCAGAAGTCAGTTTCTACATCTCTAAAATAAAGAAGCTAATATCTGCCATAAAAGGCTGTTGAGTATATCAAAAGAGAAAGGAAATATATAAACATATAGTGCCAAAAAATGTATACACGTTTTAAGAGATTTGTCTATGTATTACTTTTCAAAGTTGAATTAAATTATGGTAGCAATGTGTACTATGATGTTTGCTCATTTGTGCTTCCTCCATTTTCTTTGACTGTCTTGCCTCTCACAGGGTGATGCTAGCATTCATTTGATTAATGCCATCTTTTGAGCAAACGTTATACTCAAAATGTGTATACAGTTTTCTGGCACTCCCTCTGTGTGTATATATATATCCCCAGTACATTGGTAACTGGCTTTACAACAGAACAAACATTTTTCAAATGCATAAACCAAACCAAACTATGAACATTATTCTTCTCTAAAAATAAGATTGGGATGGATGAGAAAAAAAGAAGGAAAAGAGAGATATAATCTACTGCCTCCAATGGTATTTACTTTTAAATTAAGCATTTTTACCCCTATAATCTAAGGAAACTAATTTGAAAAGGAACAGTACTTCAACACTTTGCTCTATGATTCATTTGTATTACATGTGTTTCTAATGTAACTCTGAATACAATAACTGGACTATATTATTGTTCCATGCTATTCACTATAAGTGATACAACTGAGGTAATACTTACTTATTAGTGTTCCATTCTCATTTTTAACTCACCAAATGTGCCTTTTCCACAGTTGGTTGTGGTCTCATTAAGCACACATGCACAAAGGATTACAAAATTATTCTTAAAATGATGACAATCATTGCTGTTTTGTTCTAGCTCACTACCTTCCTCCCAAAAAAGGCTATAGCTCACTGTGCCCCTTCCTAGTGCAGAGAATCTTTTCCATATTGCCATTGTTCTCTGGCTAGTTCATTCTCTTGTACAGTCTGCCTTGATTGTAAATTGTTCTCTGGCATCCTGGAGAGGTAACATGAAGCCACAGGATCCTATTAGTTAAAAACCAAGAACTTTTTTTTTTTTTTTCTTGAGCAGCCGCTCATTACTCCTACTCTTCTGGGAGAAGAAAGTTTCGGCAGTTTAGGATCTTTTTATTGTAGCTCCTAACTGCCAGAAAATAGTCTCTGGATAGTTTCTAAGTCCTTTCATTCTCTGTCTCCCTGAGGGATTCAGGTCCTGGTGAATATAACACTACTGCATCAAAGAAGAGATGGCCTCTCTAGTGCTAGCCAGAAACTTCATAATCAAGTCAGCCCTATGCACAGACAGGGTTCTTATCACCAAGGCTGCCATAGTGATACATAAATCCAGTGGAAGCTGGGTACTCATTCTAGAAGTAATGACAGTACCTATCCAATGCCACCTGCCACTTCAATCAGCCTGAGTAAATAAGCAAGACTCCCCAAATGACTCAAATGAGTCAGTATAGGCCATTTTGTCCAGGGTCTTCTGGTTCCCTTAAAAAGAAGGAAGAAATGGTATACTAGCCTTGACTCCTTGATCTACTTATCACTTCCATTCCTCAAAATTCACCCATATCCTAGAATAATAAAAGCAAGAAATACTTTGGGTTTTTTAATTAGTATCATATTGCATGTTAAGCCCGAGATTTCTAGCTGTTTTATTTATGGGTAAGTGAGAATTATCAGGATTGGAAAAGGTATAGAAAATGTTTTTGATAGCTCTAGGCTATATCAGTGTTGGTTTTAATAACTGGCCAGATCTCCAAGAACATGCTGTGTAGCTGTGTATGAACTTGGCTTGTTGGTTTCCTTTGCCAGATGAAATGATGATTAATCAGGATTCAGATGTCAGTTGTTTTATGTTGCTTGTGCTCTTTGCTAACAGCTGCCTGTTTCAAGCTGTGCTTCCTACATGCCAAATATAAATGTGAAACCACAATTTCCAGAAAGACAATTTCAAAGTACTAATATGTATTCCAATGTACATGGAGTATATTGAAATATTCAATATTTCGATTAAAGCCACTTAGTATATTATATACCTAAAATAAGCATAGATAAAAGTTTTCAGAACATGTGGGGTAGCCAAGAGAAATAAAAATCAATTTATTAGATAACCATATAATCTGTTTAGATATCTGTAAATATATATTTTCACAAATACCTTATACGTAAAATTCTTCTTGATAAAATAGTGTTACTTTCCTTTTTAATTCTACAACAAATAAAAATAATGAAATTTTTATTGATAGCTGAATTACAAAAATTTTTAAATTTTGATTCAGAATTGGCTTTAAATATTTTGAAGTAGGTGGACTGCTCTTGACAAGGTCTTTGAGATTTCCTTATTTGATTGTTAATCAAAAAAATCCGTGAGAACAGTATATTTGTGTGATTTATTTTCACATAGTCCAAGAAATATTTTTTTTTAAAGAAAAAGAAAGTAAGTAAAGACAATGGTCAAATTTTTCAGAAGTTTAGAAAAGCGTATGTCTAAAATTTGGGGTGGACTAAATAGAATTTCCGTAGAATTGACTTTTTTTCTTAACCTAGATGATAAATGTCTAATCTGGACTGTCCATGTGGCATACAGTTCCCAAATTAAACTTTTTCAGAGACTGCCATTTTTAACAAAAGAGGGGGAGGTGAGAATTAGACAACACCCAGGCTCCTTCTATACAACTGCCGCCAAGTTTTCTAAAAACCGAGTTTGGTCAATTCACTGTGTATTGTTTGAGCTATAGCAGGACCCCAGAAACTTAAAGCAACCACACTGAGGGCACCTGGGCAGGCTTTATCCCGGCCTAAAGTCTAGCGAAGTGTATTTCTTCTCATCTCTATGCCCTTTGCGAAGCATGCACTACGTGCTTGGACCTGCTCCCTAATATCCAAATGGTAGTAGTATTCGGAAAACTATCTCAGGAACTATTAAAAACCTGTAACGATCTACAGGAGATGAGGGAGCTCGGTAAAAGGTACGGAAGTCATGATTCATTTGCGTGTCCAGTTACTTCGCTCCGGATTTCTTATAAAGGCACGTCCCCTGTCTCCCCTCCAGGTGGCAAACCTGCTCCGGCTCTTCCAGATCCCTCAGATCAGTTACGCGTCCACCAGCGCCAAACTCAGCGACAAGTCGCGCTATGATTACTTTGCCAGGACCGTGCCCCCCGACTTCTACCAGGCCAAGGCCATGGCCGAGATCTTGCGCTTCTTCAACTGGACCTACGTGTCCACCGTGGCCTCGGAGGGTGACTACGGGGAGACCGGGATCGAGGCCTTCGAGCAGGAGGCGCGCCTGCGCAACATCTGCATCGCCACGGCCGAGAAGGTGGGGCGCTCCAACATCCGCAAGTCCTACGACAGCGTGATCCGCGAGCTGCTGCAGAAGCCCAACGCGCGCGTGGTCGTCCTCTTCATGCGCAGCGACGACTCGCGTGAGCTCATCGCCGCCGCCAGCCGCGCCAACGCCTCCTTCACCTGGGTGGCCAGCGACGGCTGGGGCGCACAGGAGAGCATCGTCAAGGGCAGCGAGCACGTGGCCTACGGCGCCATCACCCTGGAGCTGGCCTCGCAGCCCGTGCGCCAGTTCGACCGCTACTTCCAGAGTCTCAATCCCTACAACAACCACCGCAACCCTTGGTTCCGGGACTTCTGGGAGCAGAAATTCCAGTGCAGCCTCCAGAACAAGCGGAACCACAGGCGCGTTTGCGACAAGCACCTGGCCATTGACAGCACCAACTATGAGCAGGAATCCAAGATCATGTTTGTGGTGAATGCGGTGTATGCCATGGCCCACGCCCTGCACAAAATGCAGCGCACCCTCTGCCCCAACACCACCAAGCTTTGTGATGCCATGAAGATCTTGGATGGGAAGAAGCTGTACAAGGATTACCTGCTGAAAATCAACTTCACGGGTAAGCAAAGAGCCTTTCACCATCCTCCGTGGTGCAAACGGGTGAAATCAAACAAAATCACACACCTCTGCCCCCAGCCCAGAATTCATTGTTTAAGAGCTGCAAAAAGGGTTCACACTGTTAAACAAATATTCCAGGACGCAGTGTGATGGCTCTTTGATGTTCTTACTCATTTTCGAATGAATATCTTGGCTGGTACACCACATGACAATGACAGGAGCCTTAGGCTGGGTTGATAGCCCACTGTGGTAGTGTCCCAGATTAGGGCCATACTAGATTTGCCCTTTCTTGTTGTTAGCTGCAGGATATGACATGTGTGTTATGGGCATTTAATCTTCTTTAGCAGAATTGGCAACTCTCTAAGGAACATGAACTTATAAGCCCTCTTTGTGGGTGATTTGAGCAAAAGAATCTCATCACTTTCACAGTGGGTGAAAGAGAAAAAAAGTCACTGTTTTCCCAGAGCCTAATTAGGAGCAAAATGGGGAAGCTACCCAGACCATGGTGATTTCTAGGCATTCAAGTTTATTTTTCTGTTTTATAGAAACAATTACATATGGGTGTAAAGAGTTGGGGATTTTTTCAAATTATGTTATGAAATGAAGCTCTTTTACTGTGAGCTTGAGTATAAGCAAGCTGAAGACCAATGGAAGTCACTCTGATATAATATTAAGCATGCAAAAGCACACGTTTAATATTCAAGTGGTTTTGCTGCTTCATTTATTTATAAATGTGGTCCAAATATCTCTCAATATAGTAGTGAATTGAATGCATTACTAACATAAAAAGCATAAAATCTTTAGCTGTGCATTCTCTTCTAAGGTACATGTGATATCAGCTCATTAAGGTACTGGTTCTGAGCACTAGAGCTTAATCCCAATCATAAAATGGTAAGTAATATTATTGGACACAAGCGATTGATACCAAAAACATTACAATGTTAAAATGTTTTTGTTTGCCTAAATTATGAATAATTTCCCATGCCACTAGGGCATTATTCTAGTCTACACAATAGATTTGTTATCCAAAGCCTGAAAGTTTGTATGCTCAAATCATACTACCATTGGAGCACATGGCAGTTTGCACATCTCCCTTATAGGTGATCATATTGAAGTCAAGTGGTCTATGAAATGACTGGAAGTACAGAGAAAGGACCCCATAACCATTGGCTTCTATTCCAGAATTCATTCTCACCCCAAGACAGCCTTGAAAATAAGCCCCAAAATTACCAACTTCCATTTTCTACATATTTTCTTCTCTTCATTCTCCCCAGGGGGAGCCAAAAGAAGTGAAAATAAATTAAGTCAGTATTCCCTCCTATTCATCTGATGGATACCACTTTTTACCATTAGAATGACTACTAAGCACTTATTTAAGGATTAAACCTTTTTATATCCTATATTCCCAAATAACAAAAATATTAAAATAGTAGTAAATCATCATTCATCTCAAAATCTCAGATTAGTTCCTATTTACATCTCCAGAAAATAAGAATTGACCCTAGAGTCAGAAAAAAGAGTATATTTATTCCAAAAATAAACAAACTCTGAGGTATCCATAAATAATATCTACAATGCACTTCAATTCTTAAAGATGAATAAGATACTTTAGCACACACACCCCATCAGACTACACTAAGGGATATTATTTATCTTTATTCACCACATATATTAATTATGTTATTCTAGTTTTTTCCTCACTCCTTAATATGCAAATATACAGATATATTCACTCATCAATCGTTAAAATCAAGGAAATTCTTAGAATCCAGAAAGACTTTGAACAGTGTTTTATGTAACCAAAACATTTTCCTTCATTCCAGTGATAGCATGGGTTTTAAATGGCAAAGAAAAGTGAATAAATAAGGTCATTATTTGGATAAATAAGACAAAAGTATCTTCTTTTGTCTGTCTTGTTCAATTACTGGCTTCAAGTCTACCATTCAGTTTGGCTGTGCAGACCTGACCACAAAGTGCTATTTTAGTCTTCTCAATTTGTCAGACATTACTAGTCATTCTCCGTCTCTGAAGAGAGTAGGAGGGTGAAAAACAGATTCAAACTACATAAAGGAAAAGAAATTTAGACCTGTCACAAAGTAAATATTCTTACCAATGAAAATTGGACAAGAAAATGCATTACTATTGGATGATACCAATATGCTAAATAGTACATTAAAAAATAATAATAGGCCGGGCTCGGTGGCTCAGCCTGTAATCCCGCGCCTTTGGGAGGTTGAGGTGAGTGGATTGCTTGAGCCCACGGGTTTGAGACCCGCCTGGGAAGGCGAGACCTCATCTCTACAATAAATCAAAAACATCAGCCGGGCATGTTAGCACATGCCTGTAATTCTGGCTACTCGGAAGGCTGAGGCGGAAGAATCGCGAGAGCCCAGCAGGTCGAGGCTGTGGTGGTCGGGAGCGGCCACTGCACTCCAGTCTGGGCGACAGAGTGAGACTCCAACTCAAAAAATAATAATAATAATAATAATAATAATAAGCCAAAGAGTTGACTATAAGAATCTAGCACTTTGCTAGAAAGAATGTGTGTGTATGTATGTACGTATGTACACATATAGAATAGAATACAGGTGGCCGGGCTCAGTGGCTCAGCCTGTAATCCAAGCGCTTTGGGAAGCCAAGGTGAGTGAATTGCCTGAGCCCGTGAGTTCGAGACGCGCCTGGGCAACTTGGCGAGACTTCATCTTTAAAATAAATCAAAAATTACCTGGGCATGGTAGCATGCGCCTGTAGTTCCAGCTACTTGGAAGGCTGAGGCGGAGGGATTGCTGAGCCCAGCAGGTCGAGTCTGCGGTGGCCGTGAGCATGCCACTGCACTCCAGTCTGGGTGACAGAGTGAGACTCCAACTCAAAAAAAAAAAAAATGCAGATGTTTATAGGAACTTGTATATGACTAATTATATGCATATATTTTTTACTTGGAAATAGGCAAAATGATTTGCATACATGTGTATTGTATCCTATTTCATTGCCTTAAGATTAAGACATACTGAATTTTTTTCCCAGTTAGTACTATTGAAAATAAGGCTTGTTTTACATTTTTTCTGAATAGTATCTCTGTTGTTCTAGCATGAATATTGTGGCAATGTACTAGGCATAATAATAAACGTCAGCAGATACTAAACAATCTCAATTAGGTATTAAAAAAAGTCTTCATCTAGCCATTTGCTTATACACTCCAAGATTCTTCTGACAAGGTATACTTTTAGTCAATGCCCTAATAGCAATCATCATTATAAGCAGAATCTAGGACTCTTGAGAATTTTTAAATAGATTTAAATTTTTCCTAATGTTTTGGTACATTCCTACTAGCTAACCGTGCATTGGACAACAGGGGTCTGGTTTGCAGCTAACCCACTTTAGATATTCCTTTTGTAAAATGGAGTTTTGAGAACTGTGCCTTGCTAAAGATTCTTCTAAACAGTAAGCTTTCCTGGTATAGGATCTAACCTCTACCTGGCTCTCTAGACTCACTTCTTGCTATACAGTTCATATTCACCCTTCCTTCCATCAAGACTACTTGAAGTTCCCCAAACATATCATGTCTTTATTTTTGCCTTCAAACTCTCTGTAAATGCTAGTTCTTTATCTAGAATACTCTCACCTTATCCCCACCTTCCTTATCTGGTACCTTCACTTATTCCTTGTCTCTTTAAGATTCAGTTTAATTGACACCTGCTTCAGGAAGCACTCCTTGGACTTCCAAACTGGGATAAGAGCCCCTTCTCCTTTTCCTGTATCATTCTTAGATTTTTGCCTACCCCTTTATTTTACATTCAACCCACACAGAAAACTTTTGTTAGCTCTACCTTTGTAATAGATCCAGAGTCAGAACACTTATCATTATCTCAATGGCTACCATGCCATCAACATCTCTGGTGTACATTTCTGTAATACCCTACTAGTTGATTTACTCTTACCCACCTCCAACCCAGCCTCCACAACCTATTTTCTACATGACAGCCAGGATATCCCACAAAAATCCTTCCTCTGGACAAACCCCTTAAGGAATTCCTTCATTTCACTCATGCTGGGTCAGAATCCTTAAAATGTCCTACCTACTGTGCCCATCCCTGTCCTTACAGCTTTCCTGTCATCACCTTTACTGTCCCTCATTCTGACTTCCCTCCAGTCACCCTTGTTTATGGTGCTAGGGCTTTTCCACTGCAGATCCCCTCAGCCTGCAATGCTCCTGCCCCAGATATCCCTGCAGTTCATTGGTTCGTTACTTCCTTCAAGTGTTGTCCTACTCAATGAGACCTACTCTGGCCATCCTTAAAACTGCATTCCTCTCCCCACCCTCATTACAGTTACCCCCATTTCCCTATAACCTGGCTCTACTTTTTTTTGAGCCTATGATTTTTTTTCACCTTCTGTCATACCACATCATTGATCATTTTCACATTTGTTCTTTATTGTTTAATCCTCACATAAAAAACAAATCACTTTCAGTGTTATTTACTGATGCATCCCTAGCATACTAGGTGCTCAGAAAATATTTGTTGATTATGAGCAGCACTAACACCTAAGCTTATGTTTTCTTCTCTGTCTCCATTACTAGAATGTGAGCTCTTGTAAGGCATAGAATATATGTTTCATCTCTGATCTCAGAATACCCAACACAGTTTCTGGCATGGAGAAGGCATTTCATGAATGCTTACTGAAGAGACAATCAGTCAATAAATTTATAATATAAGTCTTTGGGGGAAATTTTAATGCATACATTTGCTCATTAACAAGTGAATTTCAAGACAAAAAAGTATGTGATAACTAGAATGGCTTGCTTTTACCTAAGCACTCTCCATTCATTATTGTTTGTCACTTCCTTTGAGATAATCTTAATACCAAATATAATTATAGCTGGAAGAGAACAATGTTTTATAGATGAAGTCCCCAAATTGAAAGCAATTTGCCCAAGGTCACTCAGCTGATTAGTGGCAGGGGCGAAGGCTGACATCCATGTCACCAGACCCAGTGCTGCTTCTGTACATACACAAGGACTCTGGGAAGTTTAGGCATTTGATCCTAAACACCTACCACAGTTTCTGGCACACGCTAGAAGCTAATGAAATGCTATTAAAGGAATGAGAGGCAATCAATCAATAAGTTTATCATCTGTTTCCTTTGTGTTCCCTTTTAAGATACCTTTGATTTTCCTGGTCCACTTTCTCAATTAGTTGAAGCAAAAGTATTTCATCAAACACCCAAACTTCAGAAGCTGAGCCTTCTTGGATTCCAACCTTTAGGATATTTTTTAAAAGTTTCAAAGCAGTTTTTAAGTTAGTCAGTAAAACTTTTCCATGTGAAAGTCATGTCATCCAGAATTCTAAAGTAAATTTTTAAATGAGAATTATGTTTGGTATCATATGACTTTTCAAAATTTCTTTGAAGGAAAATTAAAAATACAAAAGTCTATTAAGCAAAAGGAATTATAGAGGCCTATGAAACACTTAAAGAAATTCAATATCCTTGTGATTGTTCACAATATGGTGCAAGTTCTCTTACTTTTTACTCTGAGACCAGTTCCAGAAAGTAGAAAAGAATAAAATCATAGAGTTACAAAAGGCCTTCCTCAAATATGAACTTGCCCCTACTCCTCACTTGACAGAGGTGAAAATTTGGGATGTCAGCATTTTGATCTTCACTTACTGAAGCACACAAAAGTGAACTCAACTGTCAAAGTGATGCAGTAACCGAAGTATGCCCAATTTGAAGGAAAAAAGAAAGAGCTCTCACTTACTGAACATACTTACTGCCAGAGGTGCCCCAAGACACCCATCCACTGTCAAGTAGACATTATCTCAGGAATAACATTCATAACATACCTTTGTGTAATCGCAGGGGTGGGCTAAAATGTTTGAGAATGAAGAACTTGACACAAAAGGAAATTTATCCAAGATCACATAATGAATAGGTGACAGAGCAAACCACCAAGGTCCTGATTTAGTCATCCATTCCACAGATATGTTTAGACATCGTGCTCAGACCTGGGGACACAACAGTAAACAAGACAGAGGCAGTTTCTGCTTCATGGAGTTACACTGGTATCCAGTCACCAAAGCAGCTATAAAGTATAGAAATATGATTATTATGGGCTACAATATTAGAGTATTGCCCAAGGTTTTTTGTTCTGGTTTGGCTTAAGATTAGAAAACTATCACATATCTTTTTTTTTTTTTTAAGTGAAAAAGCAGGATTTATTGAGAGGACAGAGAAGCTTCCACAGTGAGAGGGGACCTGAAGGGGTTGCCTCCTATCACATATCTTATACCCAGAAAAGACATAAATTCCCTAAAAAAATCTTACCCCAGGACTTGACTTATACGTGACGAGAAAAACTTCCTGTTCCTACTGGATTGGTGATCATAATAAGACTGGAGAGGATGCACAGCTAAGACAGTTTTCTTTTTTGTTTGCTTTGTTGTTTGGTCTTTTTTTTTTTTTCTTTCTCCTGTACCAGTAAAGAGATAGGTGACTGAGATCATAAGCCTAGAGCTTGATAGAGACAGTCCAGCCTTGTTCTTATGTTGACAATTCTCTGCACCTGGAAGAGGAGCAGAAGCAGGAAATGGGTAGTGCAGCCTCACTACCCAACTCACCTCTGTGTCTGACTCATCCAATAGGAACAAGGATCACTCCTGGTTGGGGCTATAATCACAGAGTACAGGCCAGGAAGGGCAGATTTTCTGGGACACTGCACTCCAAGGAATAACATTTTAGCTGGCCCCAACCCAGCAAGGCTCTCCTCTTAACAAGTAAAGGGCCATCCAAGGCACAGTGAGGAAGCCAAAATGGTAATGGCCACATCTTTAGATGAATGGGCTTTGAAGTCTCTGAAAGAGCAAACTGCTCTTGATCTTGCTTCCTCCCCTGGAACATTTGTAGTTCCCACAAAAGCAGGGAAACTTGTTCCAGCTCTGCTGATCAAAAGCAGTTCTAAAACATAAAGATAAATATCCTGTACTTCAGTTCTTCTCCCTTCTCTCTGGGCAGTTTCCTGGGGTCACAAGAATAAGATTTAAACACCAAAAGGGCACCACTAATATGGTCACTTATTTGTTTATGCGCCGTACATCTGTGCTTTGGTGTCTTAGGAGCTTGAGAAATGCTTCCCATTTTAAGGTCATGCGGTGGAGAACAGGAGCCTCTAGGAAACTAAATTTTCCACTTTGGCCTGTGCTTTCTGCTGCTGCTGCTACTGCTTGTTATTATTACTCTTGCATTATATTTGCTATTACTATTGTTATTATGTAATAATAACTACCCATTTATTGCCTCTGCTCCTCTTGTCTTGATTCATTTAAAGACACATCCTGTCTATGAAGCAGAAAAAAGTAATCATCTCTTAAGAAGTATGAAAGAAATGCATTCTACTACCTTGCTGCTCAGAACAAAAGTATCATGCATATATTGTTTTCTCTCAGTTTCCGGACTTTTTGGACACCATGGTGAGTTTATAGGAACATCACTTGCAAAGGTAACTGGAGAGCTGAAAAAACTTTTTGAGTTTTTTTTTTTTGAGTTGGAGTCTCACTCTGTTGCCCAAGCTGGAGTGTAGCGGCATGCAGGCTCACGACCACCCCAGAGTCGACCTGCAGGGCTCTGGAGATCCTTCCACTTCAGCCTTCCAAGTAGCCAGAACTACAGGCATGTGCTACCACGCCAGGGCTAATTTTTTATTTACTGTAGAGATGAGGTCTCACCAAGTTGCCCGGGCTGGTCTCGAACCGGCAGGTTCATGCAATCCACTCGCTTTGGCCTCCCAAAGTGCTGGGATTACAGGTTGAGCCACCTGTAACAAACACTGTTTAAAAATCAGTTTATCCTACATTCCTGATCTTTAAGACAGCCTGTATTATCCCACAACAACCTAGTCTTCTAAAGGTTTCTTATCTCTGGAAGTGTCACTGTTGAGAACACATGTTTTTCCCAATTCTGTATGCCTTTACTCATCCTTAAGGGGACACTGGAAAGCCAACAAAGAGAAAGAAAGTTTTTGCAGTGGGTTCAGAAAACAGTTCCTCACAAAGATAGCAGTCATATACTGAAACAGAGGAATTTTCCCTAAAGTATTTTAAAAGATTAGATTGTTATCTCACAGAGCAGGAGTGTATGGGCAGTCTTTCCCAAAGGTGAGTTTAGGAAGCATTCCTAGGAACCTCAGAAAATTCTTATAATGCCTGATTAGTGAGTATACCTCCTAAAGATTAAGGATGCTGATGGTATACTCTAAGGAGCAGGCATTGAGAAGGATGGCTAAAGAACTTGATGACTGGTCACCATTCTCATCTCCCTCTTATCATAAACATTTAGCAGGTGGTCACAGTACTTCATAGTCACTTTATGTAACATCAGCACGAAAGGTTACAGAGTCATTCTTTATGTTTCTTCCCCAAAACCCCTATCACTGTACCCAGAGCAATGTGGGCACTCCATTTGTGTCTGGTTTATTCCAAAACTATGACAGTCAATAGACTATTCCACTGTCTAAAGTAAATTATTAATAGAATTTGTTTTGAGAGGCCGAGGTGAGTGGAATGCCTGAGCCGGCGGATTCGAGACCCACCTGGGCAACTTGGCAAGACCTCATCTCTACAATAAATCAAAAATTAACTGGGTGTGGTAGCGCGTGCCTGTAGTTCCAGCTACTCGGAAGGCTGAGGCGGAAGGTTTGCCAGAGCCCATCAGGTTGAGGCTACAGTGGCCGGGAGCGGCCACTGCACTCCAGTCTGGGTGACAGAGTGAGACTCCAACTCAAAAAAAAAAAAAAAATAGAATTTATTAAAGTGTCACAGTCTCCAGAAGTCACAGTATAACATTTCAGAATATTCAAAGATTTAATTCCAGTAAAATATATATATATATAATTTTTCTAACACAGAGTCAATCTTATCTTAAATTTGTAAAATAACATCTCAACTGCAAAATTATATCGATACACACACTAAGCTGCTGAGTCAAGTACATTGGATTGTTCTAAGACTGACCATTAATAATAACCTACTACTTTTCTGTTCATCCCTCCTAGCAGATAATAAGTAAAGTAATGAATATTTTTCAAATGTAGTAAAAATGAAAACTACCTTAAAATTAACACAATTTTAATTTATTACTTTAATAAATCAGCCAGTTCGAAAAAAAATCACTATTCCTATTTCAGTTGGGTTCTTCATATTCAGAACCCAAGTGTGAAAGGATAGTTTGAGAGCCATTGGTCTAGGTCAGGCATATCCAGCTTGCAACCCATGGACCACATGCAGCCCAGGACAGCTAGTAATCCTGCCCCACAACATTTTTTAACATCATGTGTCTTTCAGCATTTATTTTCTTTGTGACCCCCATGCATAGTTCCATTTTTGAAGTTCACAATGATGTCTTATTTATGACATCACTTTTTGACAGTGCATACATTTGTGAGCAGCTATTTTCAATTATGAAGTACATGAAGAGAAAAAACTTGAACAAACATTCATGACAAACACCTGGAGAACCCACTAAGAATTGCAACCACCTACCTGGAATCAGACATTGATAGATTAATTCAAAAGCAAGGTCAAATTTCCCACGAGTTTTATGTTATTCAAAACGTTATAATACAAAATATAAAAAGTCTTATTGTGTTTATATACTAACTATATTATATAGGCGATTCCTCTTTACTCAATGCAGCTTAGGGAAGCCAAAAGGTTATCTGATGTGGGCCCAGGGAAGTCAAAAGGTTGAACACCCCTGGTCTAGGTTATTTAGATTTCATTTTGAGACAAGATTAAACATTTTGTCCCTCTAGTAAGCCAGTTAGTTAGCTACAGATCTTATGTTTTACCACAGCAAACTCCTTACAAATTTGTTCTCCATGCTAAAGCAAAGACAGAATTGGAAACTGATGATTATCAATCAAGCTAGTGCTGCTAGAGAACTTTTTTTTTTGTAATCTGGAGGGGATTGTGGACAATGGTGACATATGCACATAGTAAAGACAAACATGCTATCATAATGGAACATTTCAGAGAGTCTTTTGTATTCTGTGTGAAGTTAGTGTCAGGTACTACAAACGATGAGAAAAGATTGGGTTAAACATTTCTTTCTGCCTTCAAATAGTTTAGCAACTAGAATTTAATTTTTTTACTGTACAGCAGTTCATCACTGGCATCTTAGGAGATCATGAGCGCATAATTTGTAGATACAAAAGAGATCACAGTGAGCAGGGAGTTAGGAAGGACTTCCTGAAAGATCTAACTTTTAAGAATATGACAACAATTTCATTAGAAGTGAGGAGGGAGGAAAAGATTTTCCACGTGGAGAGAGGATTCAACACAGGCATTTTTACAACTTTCCAATGGTTTCATTTTTGTTTAAGTTGCAAAATAAATTAGAATTCTTTTGGAAATTGAAATTAATTGAAACAGGAATGTGTTTATTGTATTTTATAGGTTAAATCTGAAATGTATATTTTCAGTCCTCTTGATTAAAATATGTAAATTTGTTCAAAATCACATTGATTATTATCATTAGTCTATCAACTTTACCCTGAACTCAAGCTAACATCAATAAAGGCCTAATCTGAAAGAAAAAGAAAAAGAAAACTAGCATTTATTGATTGCTACCAGCCTGACAATAACCATGTTATAGATTTTATTCATTAAGTTTCACAAAAATCTAGTCAGGTAGGTAGATATTATTTTCCTCTATTTTATAGATTTAGGAGCTAAACAACTTTCTCCAATTTTCAAAGCTATATAATCTCCAAAACCAAGCCAGGCCTGTCTCCTAAGCACACATTATTTTCTACTCCTGCTTCCTAGAGAGAAAAAAATATGTTTGTATTTTTAAAAAGGAAGTAGTCCCATTGTCATTTGGGTCAGCTTACTATGTGTGGTTGCAGTAATAATAAACTATTGCCCCCAAATCATCTTTATCCAAAAAGGTATTTGTTAATTCTTTTCATTAATTGCGATAATGGTGTCTTCAATAAAGAATGACTCATAGCAAAGGCCTCCAATTATATACTTCACTCCTTCCTCTGAGAGCATCAAATTGCACCAGATCAATATTTACAATATCATATTCTTATTTCTGAGAATCAATAGAAAACTAAAAAAAAAGAAAGAAAGAAAGAAAGAAAAAACGAATCAGGCTACAGGTCACCATATCTTAAATGTTGCTTAAGACTGCATTATTTTCTTCCTTATAACCCCATTCTCTCACTCTAATTACAAACCACCATGCTTAATTAAAAGTAAATTGATAAAAGAAAGGGGGAAAATACTAGGTTGGAAACTCTTCCAGATTTCTGACCATGATCATAATAGATTTGTGAGCTTGTTTGTTTTGTATATTTGAAAGCTTTTCTTGTTGGATTCATGTTGTAAGAAGGTGGTGATACTTCTTATATAGAATACACCCAAATCAAGTTTTATTTTGAAAAATGAAAATGCCACTAATACCTTCATAAATTAAAACATATCTTAAAAATTTTCTTTCACAAAGTTTTGTTTATAGGCTATTTAATCACCAGTAATCACATGTTAGCACTATGCCAGTTTCTTGGGATACTTTTTAAAAATACAACTTCTCTGTCCCTAAAAATCCTTACAGTCCAATAAAACCTTGAATCTTGACTATTTCAATTTTAATAAAAGTAGAAAACAAAGAGAATTTATCATTTCTCTATCATCAAGAAGGCAAGCCTTTGTAAAATGCAGATATTTATGTCTTCTTCATTTTTATTCACTGTGTGTCATCTTCAGCAATACTTGAAACAGCAAAAATATAAGTAAAATATTTCCAAATGTAAAGCCAACTTTCAGAAATGGGGTCCTTCATTGCTTTTGCTTACCTAATTCTTCCTAAAAACTTATCCTTTGGTGAATATCTCCTCAATTTAATTCTTCCCTTGTCAGCAGGGAAATTTGTTACATTCCTTTTCTGCCTTTTTGTGTTGCAAGGGTCTTTCAAGGCTTAATTAATCCAGTGACTGAACTGCACAAAAAAGAAAGTATACTTTGTTTTATTTTTTTGAAGGGGAACATTATATTATGATTTTATTTAAAACGTTGTAGCACTATTTAGGGTTCTGACAGACACTTTTAGAAGTAAAGTAAGATTAATTAATTTAACAACAGAACTGAGAAAACAAGAGGTTGATATCTCAGCCTTCTACTTCTTTTTGCTGCCATCTACAGTTTAAAGTTAGTCATCCAAGCCACTTGGCTAGGGATTCAATTAACTGATATAATTCCCTAAGTCACAGTGTAGTAAAAAGTTAATTTTTGGACCCTCATGCTTGATGACCTTTCACATCAGCTCATTCAGTCAAGAAGTTTAAAAATTATATGTTGCCAAAAAATTTAGAATACTGAAATCCTAGTAATAATTAGGAAGATGCATGTTCACTTAGCATTTTATCATTTGTAAATCACTTTTGGACACACTGTCACTTTTGAACAAACTTGTTTGGGTGGATGTTATTATTTACCATTTTATAGATGAGAACACAGAGGGTGAAGGTGAAGTCACTCAACCAAGGTCAAAGAAAAAGAACCACTCCTGGAGTAGAATTCATGTCCTTTGATCATTACCCAGTGAATGTCGCTTTAACTTTCAAGGTAATAGGAAGTATAATAATTCCTATCTAATAAAGCAGAAAAAATGTAACTGTAGGCAAACCAGCCTGACTGTGATTGTTATTGGCGAGTCTTGGGAGAATTTTGGCACCAATAAGAGTAAGAGACACTCAATCAGCAACACTCATGTTCATCCATTGTGTGGATCTGTGATTTTGGGTAAACTACATCAACAATTCAGGATTAATCTATTAATATTTTAGAAACACAACAGATATGCTGAGTGCCAAATAGACCAGCAGATATGGTATTATTGTCCTTATTTTCCATATAACTAAGTTATTTCTGTTTCTGGAAGAATTAGAATTGCTGGTTTTATTTAAAGAGTACAGCAATATACATTTCACTCATACTGAGAAGACTTCCTGAAGAAAATGAGTTTAGAAATTAACTTTGAACAACCAGGAAAACCTCATGTAGTCATTTAACATTTATTGCAGAACTTTTCTACATCAGTCCCAGCTCTGTACCCTGGGAATTAAGCAGTGAAACCTAACAAAGGCCCCATCCTCCTATAGTTTATATTCCACAAATAAGCTATTAAATATATAACATGTGACATGCTGATACATACCACAGAGAAAATTAAGTAGGCCAAGTGGACTAAGGAGTTCCAGGTAGGCGTGTGTGTGTGCATGTGTGTGTGGCAGAACCGGGAGTGGGGGGATAATGTTTTGTATAAAGTGGTCAAAAAAAACCCAAAACCTCACTCACCTTTTGATCCATGAGCAGAGAACTGAGAAAATGAGGGAACAAACCACGTGGGAATATGGGAGAGAGCAGTATCAGCAAGGAATAACAGGGTTTAAGGTGACAGCCTGTTTAATACATTTAAGGGGAAGCAAAGAGACCAGTGTGGCTGGACGGAGTTAGCTTGGAAGCAGTAGTAGAGAGAGGGAAACAGGAGAAGTCGTAGAACCTTCTGAGTGACACTGAGAGGCTCTGATAAGTGACAGGAAAAATAGCAAAGATTTAGAATGGGGCACATTTTAAAATTTGGATTACATATTACAAAAAGCTAATCAAGACACCCAAAGAGAACTATCAATATTGACATTCTGATATATATCTTCTAAGAATACTGAGGATTTCTCAGCCATTTTGATTTTCAGATAGTAAGCTGTTTGTTGAAATATCCAGGGTACTCCCTGGACCCAGAGTCATTTCCCTCTATTGTACAATACCAGTTAAGCACAGGTGAATTTACTTCTTGTATCAAATTTCAATTCTTACATCAGAGACTCAGGACTAGACTTAAATACAGTGCTTCCCAAAATAACAAAGTATTTTTTATAGAAACTGGTATGCTGCCTATCCAGACTCCCAACATACAATTGTATTGTTGATCATGTCTAAAGAAAAAAATCACTGAGTGATGTTTGCTTAGCCCTAAATTCACAGTGATAATAAGATATTCTTTTCTTTGTCAGTCTGTCTTCCTCACAGTAGAATGTCCCTAATCTAATCGTGTGACTCCAGGCAATCCTCGAGTTGCTCTGGCCTCTTGCACATGCTGTACATAATAGGGATAGCAAGGTGACCTACTTCTGTCCCCATGATAATTTATTATTAATGATAGAACCATGATAAAGTGTTATGGGCTTCGTTGGTGAACGTGTTAGGTCATTTCTGCAACAATTATCGAAGCATCTTTCTTTTGTCAGACACTGGAAAAAAGACAAAGAAAAGGTTTTTGAGGAGATTACCTTCAAACAACCACTAATCTCCTGGAAAAGACAAGCAAATATCTTGAAACAACACTAGGCAGAATGTGTTATAGGCTACCATAGGAGTATTAGGGCAATAAAATCACCTGTCCGGTACTTTAGATTTTAAAAACATACTTTCACATACAGAATCTCATTTGATAATTATACCATTCCCAAACAAACTGTGCTTCTTAAACACATTTGAAGAGAATGCCAGTTCCAATCAGGGATTGAGAAAAGGGCAGGAGTACCCCAAAGAAGACCTTGTGAGAAAAACTTGAAGGATAAATTACTCTAAAATTGGGTGAATGCTAGCATACAGGCAACATGTAGGACACCTTTTTTTTTTACCCTATTTTCTTGTTTTCTTATTTTATTTTAAAGATTTGGGGTACAATTCAGGGTTAGGTATAAAAGTAGCCATTGAACAGGTAAAGTTTGAACCTCACTTTGGTCCCCACATCACCTGGTTTGAGATCAGGTAGGTCACTTTAATGATCTCCAAAACTGGCACTATTTCCTCTTCACTCAAGGGTGGGATCGCCTGCTCTTTGGTTTGTGATGACCTTAGATTTTCTTCATTACTAACAAAAATCACATAGATTCTAGCCTGTGATGGTTTATTCAGTCTCATCCCTTGTCAAAGGTCAAGAAACTAGAAACTTCAGCTCAGTGTTGCTAAGCAAAAGAAAATACCAAATCTCATTATACGAATGTGGTTATCATTAATTTAGGAATCTAGCAAGCACAAACTTTGTTGTTAAGAATAACATGAGTTTAATCTGAAATGGAAAAATGGCATTCTGCTAGAAACTCATGGTTACTGTTTTTATTCTGAAGAAAAGCAATGTTGCTATATTTCATGTCACCAGGAGTTTCATACTTTGGTTCCACCTCACCAAAAAATAAGGTAATCTTACTTGGGTCCTCCAGATTGGAAACCATTTCACATAATGTATTGACTGAAAACATTCCCTCTATAAGTTTGGAAATGTCTTATTTCTTGAAGTCAGCCTTTGCTTAAGACTTTGTCATAGAAGGAAACTCTAATTAAAAGTAACTCGCATACAGTCAAGTATTGTGATATAAATATAATATACTGGACAAAGAATCAGGAGATTTGAGGTCTGCTCTAAATGGCAACATTGACTAGCTCTGTGGCCTTGAGCAAGTCACAAGTTCTTTGGGTCTCAATTATATCCTCTATCAAATGAAAGAATATTTCTTAAAAAGAACCTTGTTGCCAGGCTCGGTGGCTCAGCCTGTAATACTGCGCTTTGGGAGGCAGAGGTGAGTGGTTTGCCTGAGCCCGCGGGTTCAAGACCCGCCCAGGCAACTTGGTGAGATCTCATCTCTACAATAAATGAAAAAATTAACCAGGCGTGGTAGGGTGCACCTATAGTTCCAGCTACTTGGAAGGCTGAGGCAGAAGGATTGCCGGAGCCCAACAGGTTGAGGCTGCGGTGGCCGGGAGCGTGCCACTGCACTCCAGTCCAGGCGACAGAGTGAGACTCCAACTCAAACAAAAAAAAAGAAGAACCTTGTGTTTTCTGAAAATATTTAATTAAAACACTCATTTGTGATAGACACATTCATACATACACACACACACACACACACACACACACACACACTACATGCAAATATGCTCACTGCAATAAATTCCTATATTTTTTTACAAAATCACCATAGATTGTTACCACTTTATCAAAATTTAGTCAGTACTGTTTATTGACCTGTGGGAAAATCTTTAATCAATACAGGCCAGGGTATCATTTTTTCCTTGTTTGTTTGGAGCGCATAATAAAATTTCCCAGAACATCTCATTTCATGTGAATTTTACCATAAAGAAAAAAATTGGGCACAGTGGCTCATGCCTGTAATCCCAGCAACTTGGGAGGCCGAGGTGAGAGGATTGCCTGAGCTCACAGGTTCAAGACCAGCCTGGACAACTTGGCAAGACCTAATCTCTACAATAAATCAAAAAATTATCCAAGCAGGGTGATGCATACCTGTAGTTCCAGCTACATGGAAGACTGAGGCAGAAGAATCATCTGAGCCCAGTAGGTTGAGGCTGCAGTGGCCATGAGCATGCCACTGCACTCCAGCCTGGGTTACAGAGTAAGACTTCAAAAAAAAAACAGAAAAAAAATCACATAAAGAGTATGGAAAGGAGGGCAGAAACAGTAACTCATTTGAACAATAAATTTTTGTTTACAGCACATGAGGTGCCACTCAATTGCTTCATAAGCCATCATCAGAACCAAAGCAAAAGAAAAAGGACAACAATAAAGATTTGCTGAAGGGCTGGAAAAAACATTTAGCTTTATGTCTTTTCAGTTTTTTTTCAGTTGGCTATTATAAAGAAGCAACTTTTGAACTTCAAGCCATTTTTAGCCCAGTCCTAACAGAAGCAATAAAAGCAGCTAAATCACTTCATGAGCCATTTTGACTTCTCCATTCTAGGTGTATGATTTTTCTCTTCCTGCAATATCTTTACTCACCAGGAAGTGTCCTCTCTGGGGACCATTTAAGGTAGCTGATGAATAGAGATTCAGCAGTTTGGATGACATTCTTTTACCTACCTGATACATACATGGCAAATAACCCCAAACCCTAAATCGTGCCTTTGGTGTGACCCAGCATCCATCTGATCTCATATACTGAGAGGCTTCCAAGGAGCTCCTTATTGAGTGGATGTTTAGGGAAAAATTGGAGGGAATATTAGAGATTACTTAGTCAAAGTCTTTAGACTTTTTTTACAAAGTGACATAACTATTTCTTAACATTATATTAAGAATCACAGTATTTAAAGCAGGTAAAAATAGATTTGCTTTGATTGAATTCAGGAGGTGTTGGAAACCTTGACATCATCCGTATAATCCTCTTTTCTTCTCTTCCCCTCCTCAGTCTTTTTACTCATTTGCTAGATAAGAAAGCCAAAGGGACAGTTCTATCCATATAATATAAAAGTTCATATAATAGGGATATACTTATCTATCGATACATAGTATATAATTTATATATATAATAGAAATCATATACTAGAAATTTCTCTACTTGCAAACTTTAAACTTAGCAATTTTTGCTCAATTTAGCAAACCTATGATAGAGAACAAAAATTCTATGCATTCTACCCCAACCAGATGAGGGTGGGAGCAATCGTATGTAGTCATTATGTTCACAATCATTGACAGTTTGTCTGTTTGAATAATTATGAAAATAATTTACCCCATTTTGAAAGGTAGTGAGACTATTAAAACTGCTAGTGAGAAAATATATATGACTATCAGAGAAAAGAGATGTGAAATAACTAAGTGTTGAGGAAAGTGACTAATTTTGCAAGGCATATATTAGATTAAGTATTGAAGATATCAGGTGATTTTTAATCTTAGAGATTGCCTCATCCAGTGTGGGACAGGCCTAGGCAATTATGCTGATGTGCTTATGCAAAAAGGGACAAGAAAAGCAACTGAGAAAAGTTTTGTGAAGGAGAATATAACTGCTGAGAAATTCCTCACAGCATTTGCAGGAAGTAACAAGGATAATCCCATCTCAGCACAGTTTTGATGTGGAAAAATTGTTCTATTTGGGAAGAGAATAATATTCTCATTTTATCACTTTATATTTTTAGTGGAAATGATGGAATGATTGGTGCAAACTCCTCCCAGTCACTTTGGACTTAGGAGCAAAGGGGTCTATGAACAGCTTTTTGAAGTCTAGTCCATTCGAATGTAGAGAACAAGTTTGCTCTGTACAATGAACAACTGAACTTCTCAGTAAAACTGCAAGTCCCTTATACTGAACAAATTGGTCTGTTTGAAGGGCACTATGCTTAAATTCTTATTTTCCTTTGGAGATATAATGTGGTTGAGGGAATGTTTAATCACAGTGTCTCCCATTATTATTATAACTTCTAGAGTTGGATTTAAAGATTGTTTTTCTTCCCCCCTCAATTTGAAAGTACAACACAAAAATAAATTGTATTGTGTTTCAAGTAATAAAATCCATACTCATCTGCTAAATGTACAAAATTCTCCCTGTAAAGCTAATTAACTAGATAAAAGGTCCATATCGGGCTTTAAGCTGTTCCTATCTCTAAGGATCTAACTCAGTAATTAATTATGTTTCTGAAAGTCTCTGGAAACACTTTTACAGTTTCATGGGTCTTTAGAACTGAAACATGTTGAGCGTCATCCAAAATATCTTGATCTCTCAATCTGCTTAGAGTCTAGTCAAGGTCCTTCAAGAAAGCAGTTAAATGTCCTTAAAATAAGTCCTATATATTCTCATCGCTTAATCAGTTGTTTACCTCAGGGTTCAGATAACATCAGTTGAATTTTTAACCAATTTTATTTTTAAAACATTATTAACATTAGAGTGACCATTTGGGGTCAGCTAGCATATTGGCTTGATTGAAATCAAAGATGAGCTGGGCTCGTGGCTCAGCCTGTAATCCCGCGTCTTTGGGAGGCTGAGGTGAGTGGATTGCCTGAGCCCGCAGGTTCGAGACCCGCCTGGGCAGCGAGACCTCATCTCTACAATAAATCAAAAAATCAGCCGGGTGTGGTAGCACGCGCCTGTAATTCCGGCTACTTGGAAGGCTGAGGCAGAAGGATCACTGGAGCCCAGCAGGTCGAGGCTGCGGTGCCGGGAGTGGCCACTACACTCCAGTCTGGGAGACAGAGTGAGACTCCAACTCAAAAAAAAAAAAGAAAAAAAGAAATCAAAGTTGATAATAAAGCATGAGTTAAGCACTGAAGGAAGTTTTATAGTGAAAGTGTATCATGCTGCACAGATGCATCGTTGCTCAACAGGCCACACCACACCTTGTTTCCTGTTCTGTCCCATAGGTTAGGCAGGATGTGTATGACCATGTTATGGTGGCCAGGTTTCTTGGGCAGCATCACCTGCTATATCATCATGTTCATTTTATTCCTCTATTAAGAAAAATACCTTGACAATTCAAGACCTCCCAAGAGAGGTGATATTTCATCAACTAGAACAGTCATCGAATGTGACTTCTTGAGGGCAAGAGCCTGAAGGAAACACACGGAAGAGGGGTCTAGAGGAATTAGCACACAGGAGGGAGGAAAAAGGTTAAGATAATCTTTCCTGCTAAATCATTTGGCTAGCTGCCTACCTGGGACTTACCTCCAACCCCTAATTTTCCAGACTAGATAGCTTTTTAAAAATCCAGGAGAAAAAAGGGCTATAAATCATCTGAGCTTGATCCAAACATGTACACAAATGAACTTGATTCCTTATAAAGCCTATGCCTTGGAGTTAGTACCTCAAATTAAACAGCCCTGTCATGGTCACGGTATGAATGTACTCACCTCCTCCATATGCAGTCTCTGGTGATAGATTTAAAAATCCTTCAAGTTGTCCTTACAAAAAGGGGTAATTATAAACTTCAAAAAAGACCGGTAGAGGATGTGGTAGGCAATATCAGAAGAAATACACCCTTTTGAGGATATAAAGCTACCTACCAAGGTCTACTTGAAATGAAGCTTTCTTCCCTCTCCCTTGGGATTTCATAGTGTCACCCTAGCAAAGCTGAAGAGGGTCAAAATTTTTAATTACACATTTCCTTTAATTACAGGCTCCCTTGGTATGTTTACCAAACAGCTAGTAGCCCTGAGGGTGAAGTTAGGCTCTTTAAAGTCACGTTTTAATCTCCTTTGTAATTGCAGTTTGATTGCTGGTGTGAATTACCTAGTAGGCCTGCCACCTTCAGCGCCAGCCATTTCCCAGAGTGCATAATTTTGAATTAAAAGGCTGATATCTATCCAAAAGTTTCCCAGAATGTTTCATGGGCTCAGTGAATTATGCATTAAACAGAATTCTTTAAAAAGAAGGCAAGAGGTTCCTTTGATGTCAGCTGGGTTTTCATCATATTATGGACTGCTAATCTCTAGACTATTTTAGAGGTGGTTTCTTGAAATCTATGTTCAATTTAGGATTTATTACTGATCTTTCTCTAAACTTTATATTTTATTTTAACAGCATCTATGTCACCCTGCAAATGGCAGGTTCTGGCAGAAACCTGGTGGTCAATTTCGGGGGGGGGGAAGGAACGGGGAATGGAGAAAAGAACAATTTGCTGCAAATGCACCATCTGCTGGACAGAATGGGTATTTACTTACAGGAGCTTGCCTTCACATTAGGAAAATGCTTTAGAAGACTCATGAGGACAAGACCAATTAGGGAGCTGAGATATATATATATATGTGTATATATATATATGTAGGGGAGCTCATCTATGAGATACCCCTGTACCATATTCAAATACCAGTGGCCTCCTTTGATGGTTTGTCAACCTTTTCAAGAAGCGATAACCTTTGGCTGGTATGTTTTTGAGCTATGTTCTATAATATTAAGAACTGCAAAGAAAATAAACACCCTCCCCCATCCAAAAGGAAATAAGGGTAGTCAGGTTTCTGCCATCATATGCAAATACAAATTCTGGAGGAAATTATTTGCATTATATACAATTTCACATTACTATGTTTTTTGGGGGGGTTCCCCCCGTACATATATCACCTTGAGATTTGTCGAGGATTATTCTTTTCAACACTCTCATAGATAGGTGAACATATACATTATCCTCCAAGAGTGAAAAGGAACATTATGAATAATCATGCCAGAACATGCATAAACTAGGATGGTCCTGGGAAAACCAGGACAAAATGTCTCTTTATTTATAGGTAATCAAATCTCAGAAACAGAAACCACCTCTCAGTCTATAGCTACTGCCAACTCATCTTACAGAAGAACGAAAAACATTAAATGTTTCAGTGTAATAAAAAGACTCCAGACTGGGACAGTGAGGAGAAAGACTCGGTTTTCATCACAGCTATGCTCAGCACTGAGATTATTTTTATTCTATTATTCATGTATTAATTCATCCATAGTTAAGTACCATAAGAAAGGTCAGATAAAGTTTATCAGTACCTAGGAGGAATAAGTCACTTCTAGTTAAAAGGATACACTTTCATGGAAGTGGCCTTTGAATTAAGCATTGACAGAGCAGTAGGATTTAGGGAGTGGGCACTCCAGCCAAGGCAGAAGCACTGAGTAGTTAAATGAGCAAATCAAGAAAAGTATAGTGCTGCTCCACCCACATGGCTATTATTGCCTTCAACAAACATTTCCTGAGGCTAGCACCTTTTAATACACAGATGGATAAAACAAACATCAATTCTTATATTTAAGAATGTACAGTCTGGTAAACAGTGGTATTTAAGAGTCTTTATTTCAGAGGCCATTTCTGAATTACAGATAAGTTTAAAGATCATCAATATATTTAAACTGACAGGAAATAGATGAAGATCACTTAGGGAAAAGATGAAGAGAGGAAAGAGGAAAAGGCACACAACAGAACCCTGATTTACTCCAATATTGAGAAATAAGATGATGTTCTTTCAGCCCAGAGCTATGAAGAAAAAACAGTTGGCATGGTAAAAGTAAAACAAAAAAATCTTATTCTTTTCTCCAATTTGGGAAAACGAGCAGAGCTTAGAGAAAATGAAACTTGTCAAGGTGTAGATCAGATGTAACTTGGAGCCTCCTCATTATCCAATAATTATCACAGTAATTTTAAGATTATGAATAGTTTTCTCCAAGGAACACTAACTGCTTTATATGTCCCTTCTAATGTATCTCTCAAGGCTTGTTATTAAATCATAAAATGATACAGTATTGAAAGTTAAGCAAAAACACTAGTATCATCTATGCCATAATCAGTTTTAGATTTCCTGTGGGGAAAACTCACTTCTCCCTTTTCAATTTCAATGAGGTGAATCAAAACAGAGCTACAATTCCAATCTTATTTATGAATATTAAATTAATTCAAAATGTAGCTCATTCTTCCCAGTTCCCTTCTGTATAGAGTACTATGTTGCGCTATCCATCTTTCTTTTTTTTTTTTTTTTTTTTGAGTTGGAGTCTAACTCTGTCACCCAGGATGGAGTGCGGTGGCACACTCATGGCCAACCCAGCATCGACCTGTTGGGTTCCGGCGATCCTTACGCCTCAGCCTTCCAAGTAACCGGAACTGCAGCCACGCACTACCATGCCTGGCTAATTTTTTATTCTTTGTAGCGACGAGGTCTCACCAAGTTGCCTGGATTGGTCTCGAACCCACAGGCTCAGACAATCCACTCACCTCAGCCTCCCAAAGTGCTGGAATTACAGGCTGAGCCATCAGCCCTGCCTCATTTTTTTAATGAACGCTTTTCAGTGAGCTTGTGAAGCCAGCTTTTGATCACTTTTTATGTTAACTATTGAAGAAAATTTAAAGTACAACTTAGACTGGAGGTTAGTTCAAGGAACAGGAAACAATTCCTAGGTTTTCTGAACCTTGTCAGGGTTCAACTGTCATCTTGTCAGTCTTTGAAGTTTATTTATTCACTTATCTATTTAGTAAATACTTATAAAGACCTATGGCATGTTAGTCTCGGTACCTACACATTGAGGCTAGAAAGGTATCAGTCTCTGCCTTCATGGAACTTGGAATTTATTGGAAAATATACATGCAGAAAGAGACAATCACAATATTGTGATAAATCTAACCCACATTGGACAAGTTGACCATTCACTTCTTTATTCATTCTTATTTAGGCTTTCATGGTTTTTATTCCTTTTCCAACTCTGCTTTCTTCTACAAATATCCATGAGTTCACACTCAAATCTTTGTCTTTCTTCTTCCTCATAGGCTCTTTTCTCTCAGTCTTTGGCAGGTTTATCCGTCATCCTGTGTCCAAATTCTAAATGTTGGAATAGTCCAAGTCTTCATCCTATCTATCTTCTCTGTGTCTATCTCAGAGTCCCAAACAATGACCATCCCTTGTCAAAAATCTCTCATCTCCCTCCCTAACCTATCTATTAGCATCTAGATTTGTATATTTAATGACTTCCTTCACATTTCATCTTGGATATAAAAAAATATCTCGAGGTCAACATATATAATGCAAATTTCTGTATTTTCACCTCTCCTTTCCTTTCCCCTCTCCCTGTCTTTAGTTCCCTGCGGGTGGGGTGGTGGGGGCAGAACAGAAAACCTCAACTGTTCTTCTACCTGTCTCAGTTAATGGCACTATCATCCATCTATTTATTGAAATAAAATAAATAATCATATTTGATTCCTCTATTTTCCTCACTTCTAATGTTCAGTTCATGGACATCACTCCAAAAAATATACCCTAAATCTGACCACTTCTTGCCATCTGTATTTCTCTTCCAAGTCATCCATCTTTATCTCTTACTTTGATTTCTGAACTACCAACTTAATGGTTTTCTTAGTCTCCATTCTTATGCTTCTAGAGTTCATTCTCTGCAGAGTAACTAGAGTGAGTTGTTAAAAATGCAGAGTTAATCATACGCTCTGAACACTTTATTGATAAGAGAATAAATAACTAATCACATTAACAGAGTCCGCAAGAACCTATATGATCCCTGCCTGCCACTCCAACTTTCTATCTTGTACCATTTTCCTCTCATTCTCTAAAAATCAGCTACATTGGCTTTCTTTTGTCCATCGAACATTCCAAACATGTTCCATCCTTAGAATGTTGGCTCTGTATTGACTGTTCCCATATCTAAAATATTCTTCCTCCAGAGCTTCCATAGGCTAGCTCCTTCTTATCTTTAAGCTCAGTTCAAATATTACTTTCTTAAGGAAGCTTTTTTGATCACTCCATCTAAATAGTCTTTTCAACCACCATCACTCATCACTCTCTATACCATTATCTTGCTTTAGCTTTTATCACAGCACTTATCACAATTTGAATTTATATTGTTTGTTTGTAACCCCCAAGGTTTATTTCAGTGAAGACAAAGATCACAGGTTTGTGATTCATGCTTTTAGCCCTAGCATCTACTAGGTGCTGGATAAATAAATGAATGAACTGTGGTTAGAATCAAGTACTATGGGGTTACAAAATAATACTACTTATCCTAATTTTATAGGACAGTAAAAAATAATATGAGTCTTGAAACATAAATAAGAATTAGTCAAGTGTACAGTGACCAAGGGAATTACATGGGCAATGGAACAGAAGCAAAACAATACGGAACTTTAGAGAACAGAAATTGTTCAGTACTCCCAGAACACAGCTTGAGAAGGATGGTCTGGGGACAGGGGTGGGTATAAGTGTTAGAAAGAAGGAAGGAAGAGGAGGGAGGGAGTAGTTAAGCCTTTGTTATAGAGATAAAAGGATCACATTATCAAGGACATCAAGTCTCCTGTCGAAGACTTTGGACTACTTTTACTGAAGGCAAAAACCCATTGAAGGGTTTTAACCAAGAGAGTAACATAGCAAATGCTTTTTGGAAAATTCGGCTGGCTGCAGCATGAAGAATGGATTTTGCCAGGGGCGTAGGGTGCTCAACTGAAGGTGGGAAATCAGTTACCAGACTTAAAAATCTTCTCTGGAAGCACATAAATATAGTCTTTCTAATCTGCTTTAACAGATGGAGTAGTAGTGGAACCCACCTCGTGTGGTTACTATTAAAAGTAAAATAATTAATACATGTAAATTAGGGAAGAGAGAGTTTAGCACCTTGTCGTTTCTCAACTTCCCTCTTAACCCTAATTTAAAAGATGCAGTTATTTTTAATTGCTCACAGTTAACACTCACAAATATGATCTCAAAAAAAAATCTCGGCCGGGCTCGGTGGCTCAGCCTGTAATCCCAGCACTTTGGGAGGCCGAGGCGAGTGGATTGCCTGAGCCCGCGGGTTCAAGACCCGCCTGGGCAACTTGGCGAGACCTCATCTCTACAACAAATAAAAAATTAGCTGGACGTGGTAGCGTGCACCTGTAGTTCCAGCTACTTGGAAGACTGAGGCGGAAGGATCGCCGGAGCCCAGCAGGTCAAGGCTGTGGTGGCCGGGAGCGGCCATTGCACTCCAGTCTGTGTGACAGAGTGAGACTCCAACTCAAAAAAACAAAACAAAACAAAACTCATTAATATTGTCTTAAAAGGAATTATTAGTAAACAAAATTCTCAATGCAATAACACTAAATCTATCCAAAAGCTACTTATATCACAAAAGCAACTATCTGAAGTACAGTCCAGAACCAGAAAGAGAATTTGGATCTATTGAAGTAAATATGCAAGAAACCACACACACACACACACACACACACACACACACACACACTCTGAGTCTGCCTAGTTAAACATCATCTTGGAGTGCAGACCAGGGTGTTCCTTCTAGTCATGATCACTGCTTTCAATTGTGACAGTAGAAAAATGAATTCCTTCTCAAAGGACCTATTTTTAGAAATCTTTAAATCACTCTGTGTTCATCTTGTTGCCTGAGAAACCAGTCCTGCTTGTCATTGCTAGTTGCTTATTCACCAAGCAATTATCGATATAGTTACTATGTGCTTCTTATTGTGCTATATATTAATGATGAATAACACGTGGTCTCTACCTTCAAGCCAACTAAATCAGCATGATAGTGAACTCACTTATACATGAAAGTACCAAGAACAAATATTTAAATTAGACTGAGGGATCTAAGAATCAGAGTAAGGTAGAATAGAGCACACACTCGTTAAATACACAAGTTCTGGAATCCTTAGGATTTGGCTCTGGGACTTTCTACTAGTCACATGGCTCAACCTTTTCTATGCTCAGTTGGCTTATTTGTGAAGTATCATTAAGGATTCACTTTATTGGGTTAACTGAAATGGTGAATGTAAAGCACAAAGGCTGACACATAGTAGGTACTCAGATGCATATGCAGTAATAATCATAAATACTGTATAGTTTATGATTTCTTCCTTACATAATTTCAAAGGGTAAACTTAGATAATGTGGGCCAGTGCCACGGGAGTAATGCAAAAAATTACAAAGGAGAAAGAAGCAAAGTTTATTATCCACTTTTCATAGACAAAAAGGGGCTGGCATTTAATAGGCGAGTGTGGGCTCGACAATATGTAAGGCTCTTTGGGCTAAGGAAAAAACCCATAGGTTGTATTCTTTGATATAGATAACAAAAGATAATAAAAGTCACAAAAGTCTTGTTTCTACACATTCCCAGGTACTGGTATTTCAACTTCAGGCTGGTTATGGAAGACTGATAACAATACATCATTGTCGGAAACATAGATGCCTAGAAGAAAAATTAGGACTAAACATGCTTAAGGGGCTAGAAATAATTACCAAGTCTAACTCTGGGAGGCCAGTTTTATTTCTTACTAATGATTAAGAGATAAAAGAATAAGGCCACTCAGCAGAAAGGCTCAGCAATACTTGACAGGACTAGGGCTGAGACAAAATGGCTGCACTACTGCTAGATTATTTTACCAAGCTCTTCTATTCTAAGATACTTGGGGTTCGTACCTTTCATGATTATATGAAGCAACTGTTAAGGTATCCAATGGACTAAAGCAAGGATATCATTAATAAAGAAGGAGCATATATGCCAAATACCTCAATATTCAACAGATGCCAACAGTCTTAGTCACTTCCCAATAGCACCCAAAATTCAAGAAACTTAATATAACAATTAGCAATGAAAGAGGAAGATCTGATCCAATAATGCCAAATAATGTGGGTCAACTTCCTGGGCATGCAGACATATACTGTAGACCATAATCTTCTTTTCTGAGTATCAAATTTCTACCTCACTGATCAGACCTTTGATCAATTCCTGCATTGCTGACCAGACCTTTGATCAGAACTGGACAGAGAAGCCTTATGTCTCCCTCGGTTGTCACACAATGACTCCCAACTTCCATCTCGGACATCTTTATTGCAAGGCATATCAACTAGTAAAATGTATCCCAGTGGAGCCTGCTCAAACAACTCCAGCTACTCCACTTGAAAGAGCACTTCCCTTTACACTGCAATTATCACAGCCGGAGATGCTTGAAGCCATTTGCTGAATTCATAGGATGAAAATAAAAAGGAAAGAAATAGCTGTCATTGTTTGTATGTCTTTTTGCATGTGTGAGAAGCAGTAAATCTATAGAAAAGAAGTAGTTTTTCACCTTTGCCCTTTATTCAGCAACAAAGTTTTGCAAATTCTTCTTAAATTGCACATTATCAGGGGAAGCTTTGAAAAAAGCACTTTATATTCATTCCAGTTGCTATTCTAAAACTGCTATTGCTTTGCTTCAAATTAGTTGCCATATAGTACTCAAGAAGGACAATTTTACATCCTAAAGCCAACAAAAGAAATGCTCCAAGGACAATTCTAAAACCGTTTGAAGAAAGGTATTGAAAACTGACCACTGTAGCAGCAACAATCAAAGATGGAGAGTCAGAGCTGAAGCTAATGCCATGCTGCCCAACAGGCCTGGGGCGCAAGCACATCACAATGGTTATGATCAGCAACCGAAGAATGGACTTGCCTCAAAACTGCAGTTTCTGCAGAGCAGTTACTCAGGGGCATTCGATTCAAGATGTATAATGTTCTAACCGATGAATTCCCAAATTACAAATTGTATCCTCCTTCCAAAATTGTCCATCCCTAGCTCTGAAGCAGAAAACACTCACTACAGTGAAGATAGTAAAAAAAATCCCCTTTCTACTTTACAGAAGTTACTGAGATATCATAACAAAATGGGAATAGAAGGTAGAAATATAAGGCTGGTATCTGCCAAATTCTAGGTAAATCTGTAAATGGAAAAGATTCCCTGCTGCTCTCAAATATATTCTTCCCACTTTTCCAAAAATTATCTGTCTCCAGATGATCATATTAAATTCCATCAACTAGCACAAAGCTTTCATTTTTAACAGTATGAATTCAGACTTTTACAAAAAAACTTATAAGTGAACTCCTACGGTGATTTAAATTTGTACTCTGGTTTCTGAAACCAATAATTGCTTTTTTGTGGGCAGTTTTTGATGTGAAGAAAGCATCTGGCTCATAGCATATAGAAAGGTTGTAAATGTTTGTTTTTTATAGAATATGGGGTATTCAGAACTCAAACATTTCATGATCTTGCCAAGAAATAGCTGTGAATGTGGTTTGTCATGATTGGAATAGCCTAGACTTGCATTTACAGCATGACAGGTGCACCCTTTGATTTGCATCTGGTTCTCAAATGATGGTACTTGGGTAGAGAGGTGTAGAGGTGTTACTGTTACCTCCATGACATTATTTTTAAGTAGATAACAGAAATGAATACCTTAAATTGCAGTTTAAAATAAATTCAGCAGGTGGTATGTATTGAGTAACTTATAAAAGCAGACAATCTACTTCACTTCCAAATGTTTTTCAATTTTCAGATGAAAGATGTGAAGTGTTAACCCCAAATATAACACGTTTCTTCAGAGTGTTATGACTATATTTATAGCACCACATATTACGTATATGTTTAGAAGAATTTTATAACTTAGAGTATTAGCTGATGTTTGGGGAGGTTCCTTGCTTTCTGCCCCATATTAGTCATTCTTTCCCTTTCCAGGTTCTTTCCCCTTCAACATTACCCAGTGCCCATCTTTCAGCAAATATGTCCCTGAAGGTGGAGTGGTGCAAAGTTGTAGGCTCTTTCTTCCCTATAGAGGAAATTATGTCCTGCAAAGTTCAACATTTCTTCACTATCTCTAGCTTTTTCCTGTGTATACGTGTGTGCGTGAGTGTATGTGGATGTGTGTGTCTGTTGACATCCAGCTTTAGCAGAGGTAGTCAGACGAGATTTGGGGATAAGGTGGGACTCAGTTAATTCACAAGTAATTTGAAAAGTTGGAAAAGAAGACAATTTTGCAGATAATATACTCCGTGGAAAAGGGCTAAATAAAGAACCAAGTTTTGTTTTGGTTTGGTTTGGTTTTTTTTTTTTTTAATCTAGAAAAAAGGAGATTATGTCATAAAGATGTAGGTTTTAGTCTAATTTAGGTAAATGAATTCTGCAATCTGAAGAACTGCAATGGTTCACACAATATTTCTATGAACAGACGTATACCATCTAACCACATCTCAGACATCCAGCTGGGTGACAGCACAGTGGTTACACAGTGGGGGCCACAGATTCACTCGCTCATTCATTAACTCTTTCATTCAACCAATGTTTATTGAATACCGACAGATGGCAGGCACTCTAACAAGCCAAACATTATTGAATACTTTCTATGTCTGACACTGTACTAAAGCACTTTAATGTTTAATTTAGTTTACCCTATGGGCAAGTGAGATGCAAAACAGAAGAGGCCAGTAAGTGGTGAAGCTGGGATTCCAACTCAGGCAGTCAGACTCCGGGGGAAAAATGAGACATGAAAGCTCCAGTCCTCAAGGAGTTCCAAGTCTAGACAGGGGTCCCAGAGCAAACAATTTATCATAGGTAAATTATATTTTGGTAGAGATATACACAAGGGTTCTGGGTCCCCAAAAGAGAGGTTATTTATGGCCAAGCATCACTTGCATCTTCACTACCAAATTTTCTTAACTTATTCCCACTCTCCTAATTTTTACAAGAAAATCAAATTTTAAAATAATTCCCTTCATAATTTTCTAACTAGTAGGATTTTTTTCCCCTCTCCCTTGATATTTGTGGATTAATTACGTCTGGCTGAAGGTACCTGCTTTTTTTTTTTTTTTTTTTTTTTTTTGAATTGAAGTCTCACTCAGTCGCCCAGACTGGAGTGCAGTGGCTGCTCCCGGCCACCGCAGCCTCGACCTGCTGGGCTCCGGCGATCCTTCCGCCTCAGCCTTCCGAGTAACCGGAATTACAGGCATACGCTACCATGCCCGGCTGATTTTTAGATTTATTGTAGAGATGAGGTCTCACTGCCCAGGCGAGTCTCGAACCGCCGGCTCAGGCAATCCACTCACCTCAGCCTCCCAAAGGCGCGGGATTACAGGCTGAGCCACCGAGCCCGGCGGTACCTGCTTTTTGAGAACCTATTCTGTATAAGACATTGCTTAGAAGGGTAAACATTCAAATAAGTCTTCAAGAGGTTGGTCATTTTAGATAAGGACTGGGAAAACTGTACTGCCTTCTGATTATGGCTGTGTTAAATAACAGCACAGTGGCACCACGTCTTTCCGTCTTTCAAGAGAAAAGGAAATCCACATTTTTTTCTCAATGTTTTACTAAAGGGCACTAATTTAGATATTTTGAAAGTACAGTAGAGGACAAATAAAACAATTCTCAGACTGAATTTAACCTATAGATCCCAGGTTACAATTTCTGTTTGAAAGATGGTGATTTTGGCTTGTGCTACCGAGGAGCTCCCAAGATAGTGATAACAAGATAGTAATGGTCAGAGATACACACAAAAAAGATTATAACTTGAGAGAAAGAAAGTAAATGTAAAAGAAAAGAAACCATGGAATCACAGAGAGAAATTAGCACTTTGAGCTGAGATACAACAAGGGCAGACAGAAGCAATCATTGTGCCAGCCTTGAAGGGTCTGAGCAATTTTCCAGGTGGTATGGGGAAGAAAGGGCACATAATGCACAGGAACAATGTGGGTACATCTGCACAGGTGGAAAAGGCATATGGGCAAAGAGGAGGGGACCAAATTGTGTAGGACTGTCAAATCCATGTGATGCTTTTATTCTGTAGGGTGTAGTCCCATGACATACCAGTATACTACATGGTAGATAGCCTTTAAAAATAAATTAATTTTAAAAATCTGATAGTTGAAAAACTGAGTAAGTAATATATATAATATACATTTATATATGTTTATATATATGTGTGTATATGTGTATATATATGTATATATATACATATATATATAACTATGTTAGGGTCACAAAGTTAATTTAATCTACCTTATTAATTTAACGCAATTGGTGGAAGAGTGAAAGAAAGACTCATATGAGCTAAAGTGATTTCTGGAGTTGATTGACTTCTGGGGACATTTTCTAGAAAAGGATAAAAGTAACCAGTTTAGGGTGCCCTTAACATTTCTCTCTCTCTCTCTCTCTCTCTCTCTCTCTCTCTCTCTCTCTCTCTCTCGATAGATGGATGGTTAGATAGATAGATAGATAGATAGATCCCATATCAATCCCTGGATGATTCTAAAAGCAGATTCACAGATTAGATTGTCAAAGAACTAACCCCTACATCCATTGTTTTTCAAGAAGCCATACTGTATACAACATTGTTTACGGGGTAAAAATTCAAATTCCAAATTTCAAATGAAATTACTGTTTGACTTTGTTAGTTCAGCTTGTTTGATGGCAGAGCATTTTTTTTTTAGAACATTTCTTTTTAGCCTACAAACAGAAATGGCAGTCAACATCACAGAATAAAACAGGGAAGTCATATAGGTCTGCATGCAGGCAATTGTGGTGACTTAAAGACAGTTTTAGAGCAGGGAGAACCAGAAAAGAAGAGGAGAAACTGGGTACAGAAAATTAACTATAAGGCTATCACAATAGTCCATAATAATAATTATGATTTCTTATTACATAGCACATGCATATGCTAGAAATCAGTGAGAAGGCTAGTCCAATAGTCTATGATAAAAATAATGGCTTCTGCCTGTATCCTGGCTATCCATGTGGTGTTGCTTATGTTGTATACGTATTGTCATGAGAACCCAAATTAGGATAAATACAGCAATCAATATACATTTGAAAAGCAAAGATAGACAAACCAGCATTCACCATCCCCCCTCTTAGCTTCCTCTCTCATTTTGTTTTTTAATTTTAATTTTAATTTTAAAGATGCAAGATACAAGTCAGGATTGTGTACATAAGTGGTCTAGGTACAGGTGAAGTTTAGGCCTCCCGTTGACCCTCACTTTGCCTGATAGGATCAAGCACCATTATTGATTTCATGTGTCCCCCCCCCCCGATAGCAGTGTCCAGCTACTACCAGTCCCTTTCTTGTAGTTTTATGACAGGTGTTCAGGGTCCATTTATGAGTGAGAACACGTGGTACTCAGTTCTTTGTTTCTGTGGTAGATCACTGAGTATGATAGACTCCAAATGCATTCAAGTTGCTGCAAGGTCCATAGTTTGTTGTTTTTTTTTTCCTTCTTTATGGCCATGTAATACTCCATCATGTATATGTACCACATTTTTTTAATCTAGTCCAGTTTCGATGGGCAGCATGGTTGGTTACATGATTTTTGCTATTGTGAATAGCACTGCAATAAACATGCATGTGTGGATATCTTTTTTGTAGTGTGATTTGAGTTTCTCCAGGCATATTCCCAGAAGAGGGATTGCTGGATTATATGGAAAGTCGATTTCTAGTCCTTTTAGGAATCGCCACACTGTTTTTCACAGAGGGAGAACTAGTTTTCACTCCCACCAACAGTGCAGAAGCATTCCTTCTTTTTCACAACCTCATCAGCATCTGTTGTTTTTTGTTTTATTAAAGAGGGTCATTCTTACTGGAGTTAGGTGGTATCTCCATGTGGTTTTAATTTGCATTTCTCTGATGATTAGTGAGGCTGAGCATTGTTCGTGTATCTGTTGGCTGCTCATGTATCTTTTCTTCAGATGTGTTCATGCATGTCTTTTGCCCACTTTTTATGGGGTTGTTTGTTTGTTTGTTTTCTTTTGCCATGTTTGAGTTCCTTCTAGATCCTGGATGTTAGGCCTTTGTCGTATATACAGTTGGCAAATATTTTTTCCCATTCTGTGGGCTGTCTCCCCACTCTTATGATAAGTAATTTTGCTTTGCAGAAGCTTTTTAGTTTGATGAGGTCCCACTTGTCTATCTTATCTCTTATGACATGGACATTTAAGGTTTTGATCAGGAATTGGTTGCTTATTCCAATTTCCATAAGGGTGCCTCCTGCGTTTTCTAAGATACCATCTTTTCCCAGTTAGAGTGGCTATTATAAAAAGACAAAAGATAAGTATTGGTGAGGTTGTAAAGAACAGAGAATTCTAACACACTGTTAGTGTGAGAATGTAAATGAGGACAGCCACTATGGAAAACAGAATGGAGTTTCTTTAAAAATTAAAAAGGGAAATATCATATGATTCAGCAATTCCACTATTGATTATATATCCAAAAGAAATGAAATCAATATGCTGAAAAAATATCTGCACCCCCATGTTTATTGCAGCATTATTCACAATAGCTAAGATATGGAGTAAACCTGTATTTCTCAACAAAGTAATAGATAAAAAATGTGGTATACAGCCGGGATCGGTGGCTCAGCCTTCTAAGATTCTTATAGTTTGAGATTTTACGTTTAGGTTTTTGATCCATTTAGAGTTGATTTTTGTGTATGGTGATAGATATGGGTCCTGTATCATTCTTCTGCATGTGGTCAGTCAGTTTTCCCAGCACCATTTACTGAATAGGTTCGCCTCTCCCCAGTGGTTGTTGGTGGAGGCTTTGTTGAAGATGAGTTTGTTGAGAAATTGAGATTTTGCTTCCAGAATCTCAATCCTGTTCCATTGGTCTATATGTCTGTTCTTGTACCAATACCAGGCTGTTTTGATCATTGTAACCTTATAAGAAAACTTAAAGTCTGGAAGTGTGATACCTCCCATTTTGTTTCTTTTGCTGACGATTGCTTTGGCTATTCATGGTCATTTATGTTTCCATATGAAATTCTGTATTGCCATTTCCAGGTCTGAGAAGCATATGCTGATAATTTAATGGGTATTGTGTTGAATATGTAGATTACCTTGGGTAGGATGGACATTTTTACAATGTTAATTCTTCCAATCCATGAGAATGGGTTACTTTTCCATTTATTTGTGTCTTCTTGGATTTCTTTGAGTAGTGTTTTGTAGTTTTTGTTAAGGTCTTTTACTTCTCTGGTCAGGAAGATGCCAACATATTTCTTCTCTTTTCTTTTTTTATGGCTATTGTGAATGGGATTGTACTTTTTATTTGGTTCTCTGCCTGTTTGCTGTTGGTGTATAAAAATGTGACTTTCTTTTGCATATTTATTTTATACCCTGAGACTTTGCCAAAGTGCTTTATTAGTGCAAGGAGATTTTTGCCAAATTCCCTTGGATTTTCCAGGTATATGATTATATAATCTACAAAGAGAGATAACTTAGTTTCCTCTTTTTTTATTTGGGTACCCTTGATATCCTTCTCTTCTCTGATTGCTCTAGCTAGGACTTCCAACACTATGTTGAACAGGAAGGGTGAGAGTGAGCAGCCTTGTCTTGTTCTGGTTTTCAGGGGAAATGCTTCCAATTTCTGTCCATTTAGTAATATGTTGACTGTGGGCTTATCATAGGTGGCTTTTACTCTTTTTACTATGTTCCCTCTATACCTAGGTGTTCAAGGATTTTATCAAGAATAGATGCTGGATTTTGTCAAAAACCTTTTCTCCCCTAATGATAAAATTATGGCTCTTGTTTTTATATCTGTTGATGCATTTAATTACACATATGGTCTTGTGGATGTTAAACCAGCCCTGCCTCCTGAGGATGAAGCTTGCTTGGTCATAGTGGATGATTTTTGAGATAATGTTGTTGGATCCGATTTGCTAGAATCTTGTTGAGAGTTTTTGCATCTGTGTCCATCAGGGATATTGGCCTGTAGTTCTTTTTCTTTGTTGGGTCTTTGCCCAGTTTGAGTATCAGTTTTTTTTTTTTTGAGTTGGAGTCTCACTTGATCGCCTAGACTGGAGTGCAGTGGCCGCTCCCGGCCACTGCAGCCTCGACCTGCTGGGCTCTGGTGATCCTTCCGCCTCAGCCTTCCAAATAGCCGGAATTACAGGCATGCGCTACCACGCCCGGCTGATTTTTTGATTTATTGTAGAGATGAGGTCTCGCTGCCCAGGCGGGTCTCGAACCCACGGGCTCAGGCAATCCACTCACCTCAGCCTCCCAAAGGCGTGGGATTACAGACTGAGCCACCGAGCCCGGCTGAGTATCAGTTTGATGTTCACTTCATAAAATGATTTGGGGAGAGTTCTGTCTTTCTCAATTGTCTGGAATACTTTCAATAGGATTGGTATCAGCTCCTCCTTGTATGTTTTGTAGAATTCTGCTGGAAAGCCATCTGTTCAGGGCTTTTTTTTTTGTAGGTAGTTTTCTTAGAGTCAATTTTCCTGGTTCTTATTGGTCTATTTGGAGTTTATTTCTTCTTATTTCAACCTAGGGAAGTCCTCCATTTTGTTTAGGTTTTCAAATTTTTTTCCATCAGGTGTGCATAGTAATCTCTGATAATCTTTAGTATTTCATTAGGGTCAGTTTTGCATTTTTGACTGTTTATCTGGGCTTTTTGTCTCTTTTTCTTGGTCAATCTTGCTAGGTGGTCTGTCAATCTTGTTTATTCTTTCAAAGAACCAGTTTTTTGTTTTGCTGATTTTTTTCTGTTGTATTTTTTTTCTTCTATATCCCGTATTGGGGCTTTTATTTTGGCAATCTAGATTCTTCTCCCGAAGTTAGGGTTTTGGTGGTCTTGCCTTTCCAGCTCCCTTAGGTGATTTGTTAGGCTACTGATTTGTGATCTTTCTATTTTCTTGATGTGTGTTCATACAGATATAAACTTCTCTCTTAGAACTAGTTTCATGGCATCCCAGAGATTTTCGTAAGATGTGCCTTTGTTTTCATTTGTTTTCAATAATCTTTTAATTTCTGTTTTGATTTCTGTGTTGGCCCAGAAGTTGTGCTGTTTAGTGTCCATGTCTTTGTGTGTTCTAGTGTGCTTCTTCTCTCTTTTTACCTCATCTTTTTTCTACCGCCCCTGCCTTTTTTGTGTACAGTAGTGGTATGTATACCCTGCAACTGCAATTTAAAAGAAAACAAGCTTGAAATTGTATTGCTTCAATTAGATCACAGTTCAAATGATTGAGTTTTATCCCCTGATCCTCGGTCTTTGTCTTGTCTTTTTCTTTTCTTTCTAATTTTTTTTTTCTTTTTTGAAGTCTCTCTTTCTCTGTCACCCAGGCTTGAGTGTAGTGGCACTTCCTTAAGATATTGTTTGCTATAACTAACCCAGAACTAGATGTTTAGCTGTGTGAGGTTTTAGGGGGGTTTTGGGATAGGATTTAGTGTCTAAGTTCTACATTCTCCTTTTCTTTCCTGGGTTCTAAACACATAATGATCAACAGTCAAGAGGAAACAAATTTCAGTATTTGTTAGTAACAAGTGCCTGATTTATACCTCCAGACTTCTCTGACATTATAACTAGATCCCTGGTCATAGGCCAGAAGCCAAAAAAGCTGTGGTTCTCACAAGCCCTCTCTAATGATTGAAGTCTTAGAGCGGATTCCAAGTCTACTTACCCAAATGGCCATATGTATGACTGAATAGCAGGTTTTCCTTGCCTACCTGCTGCAGGTGGAACAGAGAGACAGGAGGGGGGTCAGTGATGCTGAGGTGAGCTCCACTCAGTCTGTACAGCCTGAGACTGGAAGTAGGCATGGAGATGGTGAGGCCAGTCCTGAGAAGTTGATGCCTCTGTCAATTGTCCACTGGAGGTAGAACTCCTGTTCACAGACAGCGGTCTCTTTTCATTGCTATGACCCTGTCTATTGGGGAATAAGCTCCAGTGAATGCCAAATTTGCTAGTCAGGTCTTCATCTTCTCTTCCAAGGCAGAGGAAAATAGGTGGCGAGAAAGAATGAAAACTAGGGAGGAAAAATTCATTTTTCTAGGGCAGAAGATAAAACATGATCTGAGAACAAAAATATTCCTCCTTCTCCAAAAGATACCATTTTATGAAAGTTGGACAAAGCTCCTGCCTGAAATTATCTCTGCACTGAGATAGTAGATTCCATCTCGTAAATATATTTGTGATGACCTTTGATATTGTCCTTGGACTCTAATTTCTTTTAATATGAATGTTCCTAAAAGGGATAACATATACAGCAGCTAGTAATTTGATGAGAATTGGTTTTGCGAACAAGAGAAAAAAAATAGAGAAAGAAAAAAATGAAGTAGAAGAGCCCTAAGGATAATTGTAACTATTTTGTAATGGCACACATAGTTGGATGCTGATATGTGAATATCATAATTGTCACATGCACTACTAACTACTAACTTTCTCCATCTATTTTGAGGATGACTGTGGGTGAAGTTTTGGATGTTAGCAATGCCCTGTCTCCTGTTTTTTCAATAAAAATGCCATATGAGAAATGTGGGAATTTATGCAAGATATATATATATATATATATATGCTTAAGGGATGTTTTGGGGTACTATATTAGCCAAGCTAATTTTATCTACCTTATTAATTTAACAAATTTGGAGAAAGAGTAAAGTAAGACTCACATGAGCTAAAGAGATTTCTGGTGTTGACTGATTTCTGAGGAGATTTTCTAGAAAGTGACAAAACAACCAGCTTATCTTAGCAACGTTATTTTTAGAATAATTAAAAATAGAAATTATGGTCCAAAGAGAGGAGAAAATTTTTAATTATATATTTTTAAATTTTATTTTGTCACCTTAATTATTTCTAGGAGGATAGAAACTCTTTCAGGATGATGTAGGTCTGGAATTTTCTATCAATGTGTGGATATGGTTGAAGACTTGACAAGGTCTCCTGAAATCTTGTGGTTCAATAATGCAGCTTCTCTCTGTGAAGACAAAAGACTAAGCTATGCTACAGTGGCTTAGGAAACGCATGACAACTTAACAATAGACCAGCGTGCTGGCAGAGAAGTAATTTATTTTCCCTTGTATTCTCTTTACATGATACTACACAGAGAGTCAAATGCATGTCCACGCATGCATAAGGCAAGAGAATAGAAATTAATTTGTTTCACCCACAGAAAATTCAGTTACTGCATTCTAAGCTGCTGTGCTTATCTTTGGAAAGTTTATCCTCAGAGGCTGAGTAAAATTTTGCTGCTCTGCTTTTTATATAAAGTAGTCTATTGTTTGCTTAAAAATGGGAACTCTCATTTTATTAAGTATCCTTGTTACTGTGATTGCATTCTTTAAAATATTAGCTCCACTACCTATAAAAAAATACTTTTTTATAGTTTTGTATGGCTGAATACTCAGAGCATCTCTGAATGGGATTTTCTCAGCCATTTTCACACCTTCTGTCCACATCACGTTTCCCTCTTCTGCAACTCTTAGATCTGTAGCACAGCAGGTGGAGAAGTGATTTAAGGACAGGATAATAGGAAGCTTATGCCTTCTTTTCTTTAAGTCATATATATGTATTTCTAGTCAACTATGTTTGGGGAAAGCCTTTTTATCTCTTTTTATTTTTTAAAAAAATCTATATGATGTAGTTACATTTAAAAAAACATGAGGACAGATTAAATTTGTCTTCAGAGTTCACAGTTTCTGAAAATCTTTGGTTAGGGTGCCCAGGTTTATTTTGGAGGATAGAAATTAAATGGGAGAAAATACTCATAGAGACCCCACCTATCTCTGCTAGTAACAGATATCTTGCTAGGAGTCAGCTCTAAAAGGCTATATACCTCTTGCTCCTGCTACAGATAAGAATTTGCTTCTTTCCTACAAGGCAATTGATGGGAAGGATATGTACAGCTGCGTGACTGCTTTCTTAAAAGTGGGGGAAAGAGCACAGTGAAGTGTAGTAAATGCAGTGGTCAGGAAGGAGGAGTGAAGCTTGACTGCAGCTGCTGATGAATGGGAAAGGAGAAGACTGAGAACACTGATGGAATTGTATAAGCTGGAAATGATTGTAGCAAGAAAAGAAGACTAGGTGATAGGAACCTCGATGTGGTAACACCATTAAAAAATATATCTGGCATAGGTATTTTCCATTTACAAAAGGAAGTGAGATTTTTCTAAATATATCCAGAAACCTAAATATGTATTACTCTAGACCAGAGCTTCTCAACTTCTGCACTCTTGACAAAGGGGGCCGGTTACTTGTTTCTTCTGAGGGTGTATCTTGTGCATTGTGGAATATTTAGCAGAATCCCTGGCCTCTCTGTCCACTAGAGTCCACTAGTACATTCCTCCCCTCTTGCTACATAATAATATATTACGCTGTCAAAATATAAATGTCAAGGCCTATTTCTTAAGACTCATATTTAGTTGGTCTGTATGATGGGTCAGGTGTTAGCATGGTTTTTAAGTTCTTGAGATGATTCTAGTGAGTCTAATGATCAGTTTAGGAAACAATTAGTGAATGCCTACTGTGTGCCCATACATAGCAAGAATACAAAGTTAAATGAGACATCATCCGTGTTCTAGAGAGGCTTAGGAATAGTGAGAAGATGAGCACAGTGAATATTTTTCCAGTATATTATAGTTAATTTTCTTAAAGTTGATTGCACAGCACACTATGTCAGCACAGAAGAGCTGGTACCTCAGTGGCACAATATTCTTCTGAAACTTGTTGTTTAGTTCCTAAATACTCACATTTTAGAATGATATACTCATAATCTTATAACAGCCAAAGAATTTTTAAACAAAGTGCTAAAAGCGCTAATCATAAAGAACTGATAAATTTGAAATTGGGCATTAAAGCTAAGAATTTATGTTTATTGGACAATTAAGAAGATCAAAGGCAACACATATATCTGAAAAACACTCACATCCAGAATATATAAAAATTTCTACAAATCAAATTTTTAAAAGACAGAAAATTCAACCCTGCTGAGACTGGAAAAGGTACTTTATTAGAGTATTTCAGAATATGTAATCAACTTAAGAAATGATACTCAATATTATTAGGCATCTGGACAATGCAAATTAACTACAAACAAAAAAATCACAGTGGGATATCAATACATTTCCATCTGAATATCTAAAATTAAATGATATCAACATTAAGAATATGAGGCAACTGGAACACACATACTATTTTACTTCTCTCTCACTCTTTCTCTCTCCACACACAATACACACACACACACACACACACACACACACACACACACACACACACACTTTACACATACACAAGCATATCTGTGATATATTGTGGATTCGGTTCCAGACCACTGCAATAAAGTGATTATTACAATAAAGCAAGTCACATAATTTTTTTGGTTTCTCAGTGCACATGAGTCATGCACTTTTCCACAGTATATTGTTTGTAAATAATTATGTCTAAAAAAAACCAATGCACATATCTTAATTTAAAAATGCTTGACTGCTAAAAAAAAAAATGCTAACAATCATATGAGCCTTCCACATGTTATAATCTTTTTGCTGATAGAAGGTCCTGCCTCAATACTGATGGTAGTTGACTAATCAGGGTGGTGGTTACTGAAGACTGAGGTGGCTGGAGCAATTTCCTACAATAAGACGACAATGTACTTGCCACATCAATTGAATCTTCTTTTCATGAAAGTTTTTCTCTAGTATGCAACACTGTTTGATAGCATTTTACCCACAGCAGAATTTCTTTCAATAGGAGCCCATCCTCTCAAACCCTGCTGCTACTTCATCAACTAAGTTCATGTGATAGGCTAAATATTTTTTTGTAATTTCAACAATTTCACAGCATCCCCACAGGGCTGGGTTACATTTCAATATTTACCACTTTTTTCCTCATCCAGAAGAAGCAACTCCTCATCTGTTCAAGTTTGATCATGAGAATGCTCTACTTCTAGTTCAGTTCTTATGCTATTTCTACCACATCTCCAGTGACTTCCTCCACTGAAGGCTTGAATCCCCACAAGTCATACATGATGATTGAATTCAACTTCTAAACTCTTGTGAATGCTGATATTTTGACTTTCTCTCATGAATCACAAATGTCCTTAACATGTAGAATGGCAAATCCTTTCCAAAAGGTTTTCTATTTACTTTGCTTGGATCTATCAGAGGAATCACTATCTGTGGCAGCTAGCCTTACAAAATGTGGTTCATAAATAATAAGACTTGAAAGTCAAAATTTACTACTTAAACCATAGGCTGCAGAATGAATGGTGTGTTAGCAGGAATGAAAACAACACTAATTTGGTACATCTCATCAGAGTTCTTGGGTGACTAGGTGCACTGTGAATGAATAGAAATCTTTTGAAAGGAGTCTTATTTTCTGAGCAGTAGATCTCAACAGTAGACTTAAAATACATTCAGTAAACCATGCTGTAAATTGATGTTGTGTCATCCAGGCTTTGTTGTTTCATTTACAGAGCACAAGCAGGGTAGATTTAGCATCATACTTAATTTAGCCCTAGGGTTTTGGGAATGGTAAATGAGCATTGACTTCAACATAAAGTCACAGGCTGCATTATCCCCTAACAAGAAAATCAGCCTGTTTATTTGAAGCTTTGAAGCCAGGCCTTGGCTTCTCTCTAGCTATGAAGTCCTAGAGGTCATCTTCCAATAGAAAGCTGCTTTGTCTGCAATAAAAATCTGTTGTTTAGTATAGCCGTTTTCATCAAAGTGCCATAGCTACATCTCTCAGTAACTTTGTTGCAGCTTCCACATCACCACTTGCTTCACCTTGCACTTTGATGTTATGACTTTTTTTCTTAAATCTTATTAAGCAACCTCTGTAAGCTTCAATTCTATTTTCTGCACTTCCTCACCTTTCTCAGCCTTCACAGAACTGAAGAAAGTTAAGGGCCTCACTCTAGATTAGGCTTTGACTTAGGGGAATGTTGAGGCTTCTTTGAACTTCTATCCAGACCACTAAAGCTTTCTCCATATCGGTAATAAGGCTGTGGCACTTGCTTATCATTTGTGTATTCACTGGAGTGGCATTTCTAATTTCCTTCAAGAATTTTTCATCTGCATTCACAACATGGTTAACAGTTTGGGTCAAGGGATAAGCTTTCATCCTCTCTCAGCTTTTTGACATTCCTTCCTCATTAAGCTTAATCATTTCTACCTTTTGACTTAAAGTGAGTGGTGTGACTCTTTCACTTGAACACTTAGGGACTACTGTAGGGTTATTAACTGCCCGAAAACAAGACTTGTCCCATTCAAGCTGATAAGATGAGGTTTTATGCCCCAATTCCCATTCTTCACTGTCTCCCACAGGGCCCTGGAAAGGCTGAGACTTACTTTCCCTTAGCAGTAACTCACTCATTAACACATTCTGTATTGGATTCTGTCCTGTTTATCTTATTTCTCCACTGTCCCATAACCTCCCAAATCAACTACTTGAACTCAAATTTTGTCTTGGGATTTGCTTCTAGGATAATCCAGCTAAAGATAAAACATTACTTATATCCTAAATACTGAGAGAAAATTCTTTTAAATATCCATCAACATAAGAACTGATAAATAAATTGTGGCATATAATATGATAAAATACTATGCGTCAATAAAAATGAACCAACTATAGCCTCTTATCACTACATGAATGAATAAATCTTCAAAACCTAACTTTGAGCAAAAGATGGTAGGTACAGAATAATACATGCTTTATGCTTACATTAATACAAAGTTTAATATCAGGCAAAATAGTCTATGATTATTATAGGTTGTATTGTGTCTCCCTAAAACAGACATGTTAAAGTCATAGCCCTAGTGCCCCAGAATGTAACCTTATTTGAAAATAGTGTGTGTTTATACACATAACAAAGTTAAAATAAGGTCATTAGGGTGGACCCTAATACAATATGACCGGTGTTCTTATGAAAAGGGAAAACTTGGACAGAGACGAGGAGAACACCATGTGAATTGGAAAGAGTAGAGTAATGCAATTACAAACAAAAGATAGTTGGCAAACCACTAGAAGTTAAGAGAGAGGTTTGGGAGAGATTCTTCCTCACAGCCCTCAGGATCCTGCTAGTACCTTGATCCCAGACAGATAGACTGTGAGGCAATAAATCTGTTATTTCAAGCCACTTGGTTGGTGGTACTTTATTTCAGCACCCCTGGCAAACTAATATGATGGTAGTAGAAGGCAAGATGGTGAGAACCTTTGGGGAAAAGAAAGAGTAGAGTGATAAGGAAAGGAACAAGGGAACTGATAATGTTCTGTTTCTTAGCCATAATGTTATATCTATGTTCACTTTGTGATGATTCACTTATTTTTACCCTTTTCCTGTATGCATTATATTTTAATGAAAAGATTTTAGAAATCTAAACGCTTATTAGAGCAAATGAAAGAGGAGCAGTATAATCATAATGAAGAGGGCAAATAAGGTAGAAAGAAATATGATAGTATCATTAGCTCATATTAAGAAGATTCCTACACAAAAATTCATTGACCACTGTAAGACTTCCAGCTAAGATAAACCAGGCAAGCCCTGACCCCTGAATTGGGGGAATTGAAAGCTTACTCATTTCCACTCATGGCTATTTTCTCTGTGCCCTGTCTCTCCATTCTTTACTCTTACTCTAAGAGTAGGTTGTTCTTTCCTGAGTTGCTTTGAAGGTTGAAAATTTCAGCAATAATATGTAGAATCTAGATAGGGAAACCAACAAAATCTGTAATGCTAACATTTCAGGGAAACTAAAGAGAATCCTTTTCAAAAGCCATAGCATCCTAGAAAACTATTGATTTTTCAATATATTTTCTCAGACACTCACTTTCAATGTTTACAGTAGGTATTTACTGAGTATTTTCCACATGTGAGACTGAGCATATTTAAGTGGTGTTTTGTTACACCTGTTACAATCAGTTGTTAACTGTGAGAAATGCTGCCACAATTTTGTTCCTAATCAGGAAGTAAATTAATTACTGACAGCCAGGGATTCATTCTTATTTTTTTCCTAGCTTTCACTGGATGATGTTTGTAAAAGATTTTGTTTGCTCTAGCCAAAGGAGTTTGGTTTCTTTACCTCTTGACCCCTACCTAGTATGATCTTTCCAGGGAGATGCCATTTTCTGTCTTCTCACCTATATCTTTACTCCAATTCATAAGATTAGTTCACAGAAACTTCAGTGAGGTCCCAGTTGTAAAATTGGAGCTATGTTGCTGCTAATAGCTTTTGTTATATTCATTAAGTGTTTATGAATGTGAAACTAGGCAGAGGAGGTAATGGTCCCTTCCTGAAGGCCTGTTAAGAGCCACATTATTGTCTTACCTTAATTGGGTTTCTCTCTGAGAGGAAAAAAACTAAAGAACCAATTTAATTTTCTCCTGCCACTGACCTATGATATTTTTAAGGCATAAGCTACCCTCATCTCTACCAAACGGTTCCTAGGAGGGCTGGTCACCTTGGTATTAAACCTTTCAAATAAATCTATTTGAAACTGGGGTCAGAACTAATTGGATAATGAGCTAACCTGAGAAACCATTCCTCTAATACAAGGCCAGATCAGGTTCCTTCTGAAAATTAGGGCCTGATTTTGAGGCACTGGAGTGATAAGGGGCTTGAAATTAGATTTTGGAGAAGGTTGTATAAGTCAAGAAACTCTGCTATCTTTCTGGTTGTTCTTCCCTTCTCCTCCCCTTTTAGTCTGGGTTCTTTTATGCTCTTGCAACACTAATGAAAGGTGAAGTGATTTATTTTTCCATTTCCAATAATGCTTACTCCCTTAGTGAGACTCAACTTGAGAAAGAGCAAACTCCCCAGAGTTTCTTCCCTCTGAAGAACTATATGGCCTGTTGCTGGAGAATCATGGTTCTGGTTCATCGGGCTCTATTTCCCCAGTGACTCATTTGACTTACAGGCAACACTAATGCATCAGGAAGACAACAGGATCAATACCCTAGGACTTCAAGCTTTCTGCCACTTGAAGCCATTCCAGCAGCACCTAAGAGTTTGTTTTTCTTACTTGCCTCCTCACTGGTCAAGTCAGCATTGTGTTTTGAACAACTGTTCAAGAATAGGATCATGTTCACAAGTGGAATATTTGACAGACATGGTTCACTTTTGTGTTCTAGGTTCTTCTTTCATTCTTTCTCATTCTAGTGTAGACATGGCCACCCTCTATTACAAACTAGAGACCTTCTGACAATAGTTTTTTTTGTTTGGAATTTGTGATGTATTAACTTGCAGTAGATTAATGTGTGTTATGTATTTAAAGGATTTAGAAACTATAACACATTTTGTTATATATTTTATACATTTGACAAAACAAATTTTGTTAAAAGGTAAACATAATAAAAAACAAAATTCCACCAAAAGTACTATTTGTTTATTCACCACTCACTTTTATTCAAGTACTTGTTATAATATTTACACCAATATTATTTTCATAATTTACTTTAAAGTTCATAGTTACTTTAAAGTTATTCTGCCTGTCCTTGTTCAATTATTCTATATATTTTAACTTTATAATTTCTTTGTTTTTATCAAAATAACACAAATACATAGATTATACATGAATACAACACACTTGCAAGAAAGAATAAGTTTCTTGCCTCACGCTTTCCTAAGCCAAGTCCGCTCCCCACCCGTGTTCACTTGGCTCTTTTTATAATACCCTTTCTATTTTCTCTTTCTGGACCACCTGTTGGTTGCATATTGAAATTCCACAGAGCAGTCCTTTTCCTGTTGTATTTTCTACTTTCCCATCCCAACATTTTGGTCAAACTCCGAGATTTCTCTCAAATTTATCTTTCAATCTTTATATTGAATTTCTATTTCTGCTATTTCATTTCCAAGTGTTCATTCTTGTTCTCTGAATATTCCTTTGTAAGAATATCCTGTGCCTATTTTCTACAATTTTTTTTTCTGGTTGTTTCTATCTCTCTCTTTCAAGTTAGACATTTATTTAAATGTCTGGTGATACTTGATTGTCAGTTCGTGTTTTCCTTTTTTATTATTTAACTTTTGAATTGGTAATATATTCATATGCTCCAAAAACTTCTTTTAAAAATTTAGGAACTCCTTTCAAATGTTACAAATAAATGTTGATTATTTTAACACATTTTACAAGTGTAAAAACCTCAGATGTGCAATTCATTTGTTATTCACAAGTAGGTAACTGGTCTCCATCAATATTTAGCTGATGCTATTAGATGATCTCCAAAAAAAGATTTATAAACGAAGATACTTTCCATTTTTATATTAATATTACTAGCTTACATGTCAACAATGTTATCGATAACACTCACAAGCTCAGGACATATAAAATAATGTTGTATCACCTGTATTATATTAAATTTAAGAAAGTTTATATTCAAGAATTGACATGAAAGTTATGAAATGTTTAAATTAAAGATATGAAAGACATTCCTTTTAGAACTGTTTTCCAGAAATCATCTAATAACATCAGCTGAACATCAGTGGAGGTTAGGTCCTACTTGAGAATAACACAATTCATAGCATTTCTCAGATTCTTACATATGATGTGTTAAAATGGTCAATATTTTTCTTATTTGTAACATATGAAAGGAGTCCTAACCTTTTAAATAATTTTTTTCTGAGCATAGAATAAGCACATGTAGTTTTATATGACATAAGAATTCTGATATTGATTCCTATACCTAAAACATAAAGTAATAATGTTGTAACACCTATATTCACTTGTCCCAACCAATACTAAAGCTTAGTAGATAGCTATAATAGTTGCTAAAAGATCATACCACTGTGAAAAGAGACCAAGAGAAACAACAAATAGCATAAAATTTTGACACTCAAGGGATTTAATATATAAGTATTATAAATCAGTGAAAAATGATTTATTTACTACTTTATAATTTTCATTTCTATTATAAATTATTGTATAATAATATACATTTTAAATTTGTACTATATTTATATTTTGTGATATTTAGTATTTAATTTAATTTAAATTTAAATTATCAGTCATAATTTAAAATACTTTAACTGTATTTTAAAGTCAATTTGTAATGTGACAGAAAGACAGTAAAATAGTTTCAGTAGTGGTATGATATATAATACTGGGATCGTTTAGTTCTATGCAAACATGAATCAAGAACTCTGTATTCTATCATGGCAACAAAGAACCCAACCTTACTGAGAGAGCAATATGAATTCCACATGATGTACTTTTTTGTTCAGACTACAAACACCCAGAAGACACCAAACAATACACTTCTTAAAGGAAAAAACTTAAGGTTAAAAAATGGCACCAAACATTTTGAAAAGAAGGGAAGTACCATCCTATTCCAAGTAGTTGTGGAGAAGCAGTTATATTTCAATGTAGCTCTGCAGATTATGCTCTTCATATGCTAATGAATACAAATGGTTTATTTGTTAAAATGTCTAGAAGAAATTTTGAATAAAAAGAAAGTACTCATTATTTTACAAGCCTTGGTTTTTTAAATATAATAATAAAAATTAAAACTGTGAAAATCAGTATTTTAACTCACAAGATAAATAAATAGCCATTTGAGAAAAAAAAAGTGAATTGGAATCCTAACTCACACTTTATGTTAGGTACATAAGTAGTCAACATACAGGTGAAGTCTAGGCCTCCCACTGGTCCTCGTGTTGCCTGGTTTAACCTGATCTTAAACCAGGCAATGTGAGGTCTAATGGGAACCCCAAACTTCGCCTGTACATTGACCATTTATGTACCTAATCCTGAATTGTACCTCACATCTTTAAAATGAAATAATAATAAAAAGTAACTTTGAAGTGTACTATATTTTTTAATTTAAAAGAGAAAACCATAAAATAGAAAAAAATGTTAAATATATAAATAATCTTGGAGTAGGGAAGAATTTTCTGGACTGATATGTAAACTAGAATTTACATGAAATTACATGAAGAAGTCTATAGAAATTACAATGAAGAGGTCTATAGAATAATTTACCTAAGGTTTTAAAAATCTGTTTGGGAAAAAACTAACGTAAAGTTCAAAGAGAAAACGGGAACGGTGGCTCAAGCCTGTGACCCCAGCATTTTGGGAGGCCAAGGCAAGAGGATTGCCTGAGCTCAGGGGTTTGAGACCAACCTGGGCAACTTGGCTAGACCTTATCTCTACAATAAACCACAAAATAAGCCAGGTGTGGTGGCGCACACCTGTGGGTCCAGCTACTTGGAAGGCTGAGGCGGAAGGATCGCCTGAGCCCAGCAGGTTGAGGCTGCGGTGGCTGTGAGCGTGCCACTGCACTCCAGGCTGAGAACATAGTGAGACCCCAACTCAAAAAAAAAAAAAAAGTTCAAAGAGCAGAATATTTCCAACACATATGACAAAGGGTTAATATGTTCAATCCATATATGGCTCTTGTTAATTAAAAAATTAAATAAACACTCCCAAAGCAAACAAGTGAAAAGTACATGAATCAGCAATTTACAAAATAAATATTTAAAAAATATAATCAGCTTTCCTAAAAGTCAAAGACCTACAAATTAAAATGAGATCATATATTTGCCTATCAGTTTATCAACAATTAAAAACATCAAAATGCTGGAGGTTTGTAAGATTGTGGTGAATGGATATTCCTGTACAATATTTAGGGGAGGGTTGAATTAGTAAAAACAAACAAAGAAACAAACAAAAAAACCTTTCTGGATGGTAAACTTGTACTCTGCAGCTAGATCTTTAAAGAAAATACTCTAATCTAGCAATTTTACTTCAATAAATTTTCTCTAAGGAAATAAATAATGACGACTATAAAGGCAAAACCTTCGCAATCACCTAACTGCTAAAACTTTAAGAATGCTTAAGTAGCTTGGGATTTATGTATAATAGTCTGCAGCCAATGAAAAAATATCTGCATTAATTTTAAAAGAAAAATACCCTTGACACCTCATTAACTAAAAATATACATTACAAAGCAATAGGTATGAATAATCGTGCTTACCAATGAAAGTGTGGGAAAGGAGATGGAGAACCAGGGTCCTGACTGGGTCAGAAATGAGGCTTGACTAAAACATAAACACTAAACAAGTAGGTAGAACTGAAAAACATCTCCCTCCTTCCATCTTCACCCTCCTGTCACTCAGTATGTCTCACTTTTATGAGCAGCTCTACTTTTCCGAGATGACGTTGTTTTATCTTATTATTTGTATTATTTGTATTATTATTAGGGACTTAATTTTACGTTAAGTGCTTACTGTGTGCCAGTCACTATGATTAACATGTTACATGGCTTACCAAAACAACTCTTATTCCCCATTTGCAAATTAGGGAACAGAGTCAGAAAAGTTAACTTGCTCAAAGACATAGAACTTTAAAAAGACAGAGATGAGAATCATGCACAGTGTATCTCACTCCAAAACCATGCACTCATCTACTACATCCTCCTGCCGTACAGCGAACTGAAACCAATCCATAACACAAGTACAAGCACACCAAATATATGTGGTGGGTTTGCAGAATGTAGCAGAAATGAGGGTGAGTTTAGTAAAGTCAAATGGCAAGGTGAGACAAGGAAAACAAACCACAATAAATGAGGAAGAATTTGGCATATTAGGTTACATTAGCTAACAGGTCTTATATGTGGTAGGAGGCTTTTTTTTTAACTGCCCAGCCCAACCCTCTAGGGGAGCTTATAGCATTAGGCAGCAGAGGGCTATTTTGAAATATGTGAAGTCTTCTTCTATCAAGGACCCACGTAACATATTGAGGGACCCTTTTCCTCCATAAAGTAATTGTACTCAAGAAGAATACAGTGTCGACCTATAACTTAGAGCAGCATGAGCCTTAGAGAGGGTGGAAGGAAGCTTATCTATGCATTACATAGATATCAGCAACAGTCTTCTGGGTTCTAAAGAAAGACTGTTCTAAAGTAAAGACTGGCAGTATGAAATGGAAGTACACAGTAGGTGACATAGAAATGGGTAGTCAGAGTGGTGGCAGACATTGGCAAGAGAGACATGCTTAGAAGCAACTGGAAGAGAAGAAACATAGATATTCAGAGAGCTGCTGCTCTTAGGGACTTAAAGAGAGCTGTAAGAAAGGGACAGGATCAAGGGAAACCCATCTGGCTGAGTGCTACTGACACTGAAACAAACTTCAAAGCATACTTACCTAGATTCTACATACTGCCACGTGGATAGGAGGATGATATGTATAGATACATGTATATATAGGGTCAGAATGAATATACTCCAAAACATTAAACTGTTAGGTTGAAAGATTTTGTGTGGGTTTTATTATTTTTTTCTTTCTGAATCATCTGAATTGTTTTAAAAAAAGCATATCATATATCTATGAGATATTTTTTGAAGGAGAAAAATTATTCCTAATTATTTTACATTATCACAAAAATATTTAAGATGGGAAAATTTTGGTGGCTGTACGTAAATAGATATGTAATAAGAATTAAGCACAATGTTTTGCCCAATTCTCATTATGAACTCTTTCAAGGGAAGCATACTTACATACCACAAAGACTATGACTCTGTGTTTGCAAGCCCCCCGTTAATAATTTCCTTTGAAGGCAGGACTGTATTGTACCCACGATTATTATTGAGACTTGGCACCCTTTAGACACTCAGTAAGACTAAGTGAATGAGTTTATGAAAGCATAAGCACTCTGGTAGCTTTTGATGTGCAACTGTCAATGGTAACTGATCATTAATTTCAGCCTTGGAATCTCCATGTCCTGTTATTTCGGTTTTGCTAAGTCTGTGACATAAGGTAATTGACTGATCACATGTAAGACACCTAAACAAGTGTTTTTTTTTCTCTCTTTCACTTTACGTATCACAGCGCCATTCAACCCAAATAAAGGTGCAGATAGCATCGTCAAGTTTGACACTTTTGGAGATGGAATGGGGCGATACAACGTGTTCAATTTCCAGTATGTGGGTGGAAAGTATTCCTACTTGAAAGTTGGTCACTGGGCAGAAATCTTATCACTAGATGTCGACTCTATCCACTGGTCCCGGAACTCAGTCCCCACTTCCCAGTGCAGCGACCCCTGTGCCCCCAACGAAATGAAGAACATGCAACCGGGGGATGTCTGCTGCTGGATTTGCATCCCCTGCGAGCCCTATGAATACCTGGTTGATGAGTTTACCTGTATGGACTGTGGGCCTGGGCAGTGGCCCACTGCAGACCTAACTGGATGCTATGATCTTCCTGAGGACTACATCAGATGGGAAGATGCCTGGGCCATTGGCCCTGTCACTATTGCCTGTCTGGGTTTTATGTGTACATGCGTGGTTGTAACTGTTTTTATCAAGCACAACAACACACCCCTGGTCAAAGCATCGGGCCGGGAACTCTGCTACATCTTGTTGTTTGGGGTTGGAATGTCATATTGCATGACATTCTTCTTCATTGCCAAGCCGTCACCAGTCATCTGTGCACTGCGCCGACTCGGGCTGGGGACCTCCTTCGCTATCTGTTACTCAGCCCTGCTGACCAAGACCAACTGCATCGCCCGCATCTTCAATGGAGTCAAGAATGGCGCCCAGAGGCCAAAATTCATCAGCCCCAGTTCTCAGGTTTTCATCTGCCTGGGTCTGATACTGGTGCAAATTGTGGTGGTGTCTGTGTGGCTCATCCTGGAGACTCCAGGCACCAGGAGGCATACACTTGCAGAAAAGCGGGAAACAGTCATCTTAAAATGCAATGTCAGAGATTCCAGCATGTTGATCTCTCTTACTTATGATGTGATCCTGGTTATCTTATGCACTGTGTATGCCTTCAAAACGCGGAAGTGCCCAGAAAATTTCAACGAAGCCAAGTTCATAGGCTTTACCATGTACACCACGTGCATCATCTGGTTAGCCTTTCTCCCTATATTCTATGTAACATCGAGTGACTACAGAGTAAGTCTTTGTTTCTTCTTTTTCTTGTTCTTTTTTCTTGCCAATGTTTTCTTGTGTAGAATTTAAGTTAGAACCATTTTATTTCATCTCAGCAATGTGTTGGGTAATTACAAATGCCATGATATGAACCTCCATATCATATGTGGAGATTAATTCAATAGGTTTTAAACGCATTTAGTTTTATCTACCACATGTAGAGAACCATAAATGTAAATGACATGGTTATTCAAGCAATTTATAATTGAGTGGGAGATAAAGAGCAATACATCACAGAAACAAAAATCTGAGTATCACATGTTCTCACTAATAAGTGGACCTTGAACATCTATCATAATACTATAAGAAAAGGATTGATCCTGGCGGGAAACTGTGGGGGGGGACAGGGAGGGGAAGGGAGGTGGGATTAATGGTAGTCAATATCTGTCTGGGGATGGGGGGGCACCCCTTATCAACAAGGGTGCCTGAATGATGCATATTTGTATACCTAACCCTTAACTGTACCCCACAATTTTAAAATAAAAAATATGTTTAAAAAAAGAGTAATACACATACACACGTGCAAAGAAAAACACTTTTTATTAAAATTTATAAAGTGATTGACAATAGAATTAGATGTAAACCACCAAAAACCTTATGAGAATACTTCAAATTAGATATAAGAGGACTTAGCTACCACAGATCTATCTGTAAATTAAAATACACTTGCAACATTAAGCTAGGATAAGTTTAAAGATAGAAATAATTTCACTCTGCTTCATTACTTCTCTAAAACAGGTTAAAATACGATGTTATTTATGAAGTCTTCTACAGCTTAGTTATATGTACATACGTACATATATGTGTATATATATATATACATATTCCTTGAATTAGTTAAAATTTATACTATACATATCCAAGTAACCAAATTATTAACTGAGTTATAGTAATATATAGATCAACTTTCTGGGCTTTCATATAATTATCATCTCTTCTGAAAGAAACCTTATCATTTCATTATAATTTTTCAAATTGCTAAAACCCTTCATCAGTTATTTGTGCATATAATTCTGAGTTTAGTATCCTAGAATGAGATTAAGAATCTTCAGGACATTTGTTTTTATTCTCTATATTTCTTAAGTCAACATACATTAACGTTTTCCAGAACCATAAGTTTCCTTGCTACACCATGATTTCACAAAATGCAGTGCCCTAATAGGTTGTAAAAATTTCTAAATCTTGTGTTCACCAGCAATTTCTACTTTGCCAAAATCTAAAAAATTACAATCCCAAAAGAAGACAAGACAGAAGTAAAATGCCAACTAGATAGGAGGAATGAGTCAAGAGATCTATTGTACAACATGGTAACTATCATTGTACTCTTAAAAATCGTAGGTTCTGTGCTCTCACCACAAAAAAATGGTATGTGAGGTAATGCACGTGTGTGTTAACTAGCTCAATTTAGCTACAATGTATATGTGTATCTCAAACCATCTTGTCATAAATGATAAATATATACAACTTTTATTTGTCAATTAAAATAAGTACATTTCATTACAAAGAAGACAAATTTATTTAAAGCATGGGTTCAAGACACTGGCAAAGCGTATTGTATCTAGTCTATTTAAATTATTCATAATCATGTCACTAAAACCTATGGGCTACATTAAGGGATAAATAATAGAAATGAAGAACATAATTTCAACGTCAGGGTAATAGTCAGGCATTTTAAGACTACCTATTTAGCCGGGCTTGGTGGCTCAGCCTGTAATCCCGCACCTTTGGGAAGCTGAGGTGAGTGGATTGCCTGAGCCTGTGGGTTCGAGACCCACCTGGGCAACTTGGCAAGACCTCATCTCTACAATAAATCAAAATGAGCCGAGCGTGGTAGTGCGCGCCTGTAGTTCCACCTACTTGGAAGGCTGAGGTGGAAGGATCGCCAGAGCCCAGCAGGTCGAGGCTGCAGTGACCAGAACGGTCACTGCACTCCAGTCTGGGCGACAGAGTGAGACTCCAACTCAAAAAATAAATAAATAAATAAGACTACCTATTTTTAAAAAGTGAAAATCTTTAAGAGGTAATACCAGAACCGGATTAGCAAAATCAAAGGGCAAAGTATATGCAACACAGGGGAGTTTGAACTTTTAGAGTTTGGGGGTTAAAATGGAGAACCATAATTAATGCACTTTAATTGCCCTAGCTGTATCTCTTGTTTTTATATAGATCTGCAGAGTTTTGTTTTTTTTTTTTTAAGTTTTTGGGAAGCCACTCTTAGCAGGCATGATTTAGAGTATTGGATCGTAAAATATTTATATTTGTTGTTTTGTCCTGGACATGTGATTTGAAATGTTCATTTTCAAAAGAGGTGGTTAAAAAAAAAAAAAGGTAGGGTAAAAAATACAACTGAAGCCAGGCATGACTTCACCTGTAATCCCAGCACTTTGGGAGGCAAAGGCGAGGGAATTGCCTAATCCCAATTCAGGACCATCCTGGGCAACTTGGTGAGATCTTGTCTCTACAATAAAACAAAAAATAAGCTGAGCATAGTGGTATGCACCTGTAGTTCTAGCTACTTGGAAGGCTGAGGCAGAAGGATCGCCAGAGTCCAGCTGGTTGAGGCTGTAGTGGACATGAGCATGCCACTGCACTCCAGCCTGGGTCATGCACTCTAGCCTAGATGATAGACGACAGAGTGAGACTCAGACCAAAAAAAAAAAAAAACTACAAGAATAAACATAAATAGAATTATAAAAATTTAATTTTAGTAAATGAATTATTACTTATTTCTAAAACACAAAAAAGGTTTTTTCTTTACATTTACTTTATAGCAATATAGGAGAGCAACTAACTGAATGGAATTAGCTTACACCACCAGAGGTTTCTCCACATGACAGAAGTCATGAAGTAAATGGAGCAGATATTGTGGAACTGAGATTTTTGAGATCCATGCTAATTAAGGTATCTAATCACACTAAGATCATCTGAGGTTTACAAAAGAAATGAGAAAATCTCCATCACAGTTGTTTTCAAATTTGGCTGCCTGTTGAACAACTGAGTAGCATTACAAAAATATAGATAGCTGGAGCACAGTCCCAGAGGTTGTGCTTTAATTGGCCTGGTCTGGGCCGGGACATGGATTTTTCAGATTCCCAGGTGACTTTAATTTGCAGCCAGGATTGAAAATCACTGTTCTAATGGATCACATGCTCTTCTTGTCCCACAGATATGTTTAGTTTGGCCTACACTGTTTTAAAATATGGGTTAAAGTTAGAAAACTGGCAAATTTTATATAAATATTCAGATTCTTTGCTTCTCATAACAAAGAAAAACACACACAATTGACCACACAGTGCTCACCTTTCAAGACAACATTCTTGCCCCCTTTTGCTCACACCCACTCCCCACCTGTCCAAATTCTTTTACCTGATTCTTTTCACTTTGAAACACCATGGACCCTATAAACATTTGAACTTTGGACCCTTGTAGAAATTTCCCAGAGGATAACCATGTGGTTCAGACAGAATCAGCAGCATTAAAAAAGTGCCCAAAGAGCTGGACTCGGTGGCTCAGCCTGTAATCCCGCGCTTTGGGAGGCTGAGGTGAGTGGATTGCCTGAGCCAGCAGGTTCGAGACCCACCTGGGCAACTTGGCGAATCCTCATCTCCACAATAAATCAAAAATTAGCCGGGCGTGGTAGCACGCGCCTGTAGTTCCAGCTACTCGGAAGGCTGAGGCGGAAGGATCGCCAGAGCCCTGCAGGTCGAGGCTGCGGTGGCCGGGAGCCGCCACTGCACTCCAGTCTGGGCAACAGTGAGACTCCAACTCAAAAAAAAAAAAAAAGAAATTCTGATTGAGTAACAAAGAATGGGGCCCAAGAATCTGGGTTTCTAGCAAGCTCCCAGGGAATGAAGGTGCTGTTAGACAAAGTATCAAGCTTTAAATGCCAAGATTCTGGATTGTTTTTGGGATTGGAGGCAGATAAAGCAATTTACCTACAGTAGGCAGAGACTGTGGAGACAAATCTAGAGTTTTGACAAAGTTCAAATGCTTACAAAGAAACTCCTATTTTTCCATGTTGACTATTTCAAATATTTTCTTAAAAAAATCACCTCTCAAATTATTTTTTAAAATATCACCCCTTCTTTGTTTGTGCCCACTGACAAATGGGAAGCAGCCAGCCATTGAAATTCTGTGTGCTATGCAGTTGAAACATCAAGTATAAGCACTCTTAAGCAAAAATTTTCTAGAAAAGAAAGGCATATGGCTACAGCTTAATAACCAAATGGAAGAGTGATTCAATATGAGAGATAGGCAGGGAGCTAGACCATGTAAGAATTTACAGGTCATAACAAAGAGTTTAGATTTTATTCCATATGGCAAAAGAAACAACTGAAAGATTTTTAAGCAGAGGAGTTATGATCTCACATTTTATGGGCGAATAATCAAGCTGCTATAAAAACTTTATAACTGTATGACAGAAAGGCAAAGGCACAAGTGGAGAGACTGGTTAGAAGGTTGAGACTGGTACCTGGTCAGAGCTGATGGTGGCTACAGTAGGATTTTAACAATGGAGATAGTTAGAAGCAGAGGTAGAACCTGTCAAGAACTGTGAAAGATTTTTATCCTACTTGCAATCTGCCAGATTAGCCTGACACAATTTCAGGAATGTCAGAAGACAGGAGACTCCTGATTCAGAGACAAAGGACTTTATTACTTACCACCACAGGAGTAGCCAGAGTATCAGCATTTGTGTAGGTTCCTTGAGTCTGGATCTCCACAAAGCAATGCAAAGTGGGCTAAGACACCTGCATATGCAGTGCTCAAGACAGGATCGGTATTACTCATTTTACTTTTTGCCTTAGGATAGAATATACCACAGCACAGCACTATTACTGATCCTATCCTTATTTAAAATGTTGGTAATGTGTTCATTGTGGGTTTTAATGTTAATTTTGATCTTTTAAAATATTGCATTAAAATATTATTCATCTTTATTATTGAGTTTTGGTGTTCCCTTGTATTTGCATCTGAGGCAAGTACCTCACTGGCTTCAAAACTCTAGTTCCAGTCCTGCTTTCTCCCTAAGAGGTCTAAGTAGGATGGTTATTGGGGCATCTGTGACCAACAGAACATAAAATTTTGATTTCCTCCCTTCTCTGAAGTTTCTCAGCAAACCTAGTTTGGTGCATATAATCTGCAACAACCCTAAGGATGAGGAGACCTTGGTTCTAACCTCAAGCATCTTTTTTCCCTAAAGTAGCTAAAATCGGGATAGAGAGTGAGGAAGAAATTGGGCAACATGGAAAGAGAGAGTAGGTACATGCCAGTAAGCAAGGCAAATTTGTTTTTAGTTTTAAGCACACAGCAGCTACTCATGACTCAACCAAACGAAGGTCTAGTATTTTTGTTCACCCCAAAACCTAAATTGGACAACAAAATCATTACTATTACTCTTCACTTCAACTTTGGCTACTTGTTGACCTAGAAGCCAGAATCTATAGCTTTCTGGCTGGAACTCATGGCTCATGCACTTTAGCCAATTTGGCCTTGACTCATACAGCAGTAACTTCTTTGTTAAGAAATCCAGCTAAATTCAGGGTATTTGCTATTTCATCATGATAATATCTCTCAGGGTCTTGCCTTGCCTGGTTTTAACATTAGGACTAGGGCTGCTGGGGGTTGCAAGAATTTATCTAGAGTTCTTTGCATTAGTTTCTCTTTTTTTTTTTTGAGTTGGAGTCTCACTCTGTCGCCCAGAATGGAGTGCGGTGGCCGCTCCCGGCCACTGCAGCCTCGACCTGCTGGGCTCCAGCGATCCTTTCGCCTCAGCAGTTTCTCATTCTTTCATGCAGCAACTTGTCAGCACATTCAGGTGACTAAGAGACCAAATACTAGTCAGTGCCTCATCTATGTTCCTAGAAAACTTTTCTGTCTCTTCGTGTCAAGAAAGTCTAATCAAGAGGACCAAATCTCCTTTTCTTGTAGCCAGATTCCACTGCAAAAAGCTCTGAGATATTTCACCGACATCTTGGAATGACTCTAAGTTTAGCAAGAGATTATACAGCCTAAGATAAGCCCTAAGAGGGCCCACCTGTTGCCATTCTTCCTTAGCAAGCACATGTGCCCTGGCTCCTCCACATCACAAGGAAACCAGTCAAACGTCAAATGATTCACCTGGTTTCTGCCTTCTCTGAAAGTCTCCCTTTCCATGCTCAGTATAGGTGCATATCTCTACAACTTTTGTATAAAAGGAAATGGACCTTTCTGCCCACTAAGGATAAATTTTAGTACTAGTACATTATTATAATCAGGTGGACCTGAATCTGATTAGGAAGGAAATCTACCCCATTTTACCCCCCATAGGAGAGTTAGAAGCAATTGGGATGTCAGTCCAGTAGCTCTCTTTAAACCTACTTCCTGTTACTCAGTTTTTGGCCCCTTCTCCAAATCCACCTCATTAATAGACAATAAAGTGGAGTACTATTTACTCCTGGTTAACAATACAATTTGGTCAATGTGTTTGTCATTAATTCCCATGGAGTTCCCTTAAATCCTGCTAGTCAACCCTAAGGTTATCATATTTCCCTTCTGAAAAAGCTGTGTCTCTGTTGACATTCCATCCTCATAGCCAAAACCATCAAAAACAGTAGTGTCTGAAATTTTACTCTATTTAGGGAGTAACAAGTTAGCCTGACACAGTTTTATTGATGCTGATAAAAAGGAATTTGTCATAAAAGAAATTTATGACTCACAGCAGTATTCATAGTCAGAGCGTCAGCATTTGCACAGGTTCCCTGAGTGTCACTTCTCACAGGCCTACACAGAGTGGGCCAGGTGACCCCCTCTGAGATTAAGGAATATGAATTTTTTATAATGGAGAGTTTGTTGCCCCTTTGTTCTAGAGGTAGGCACTAACTCTATCTTCTAAAGCTATTTGCTATAAAAAAAAAATGCCCTTGAAAAGACATTCTGGAACAAAGGCAGTCAGATCCCTTTATTACAAGATAATATCAGAGATTGTCTTCCAACAGAACTTGCTGTTGAACTGGATGTGTGGGTATAAGGGCATTGGCAAAATCGAGGATGGTTCCCAGGTGTTTGGCTTGTATAATTGGTGGCATTTGGTGTCACTTATTCAACACTTACTCAAATGTGGAAACTCAGAGAAAGGACCACGTTTTGCCTGATCAAATTTTGCTTACATGTTATGATATGCCTATTTCAGATCCAAAAGAATATGTCAGTAGGAGCTGAGTATTTAAGTTTGGAAACCCAAAGAGTAGGTAATATTTGGACATCAATATTTAAGCCATGGAACTCAATGGAATGGTAAAGAGAAGAGAGTTAAAAATTGAGGTCTGGGATATTCCAGCATTTAAAAAACTCAGGTAGAAGAGATAACTAAGACAAGGAACAACCAATGAGGACAGGAGGCATCCAGGAAACCAAAAAGAAGGAAGTGATTTACTATGTCAAATATTGCTGAGAATTTGAGGAAGACAAAAACAGCATCGACTGGTCATATACAAAGAGTCGGAACATGGAATTATAGATACAGACTTTTAATAGTGTGACTCACTCCCAGGGCATTCAGCTATCCCCTGCAGCCTCTTTCTGTGAAAATCTCCAGGATTTTCCACATAGGCACAACATTATCCTTGATGACTTTTTTGTGGCCCATCTTGTCCATACATACCACTCACATATCCTTTGCTTTGATAAATTCTTGGAGTCAAGGGCAATTTCAAGACAGTAGCAAGTTCCTGTGCAATACCACCAAAGCAACTAGTCTATTCTCAACTTCTAGACTTCTAGGGCAGGAATCGGGCCCAATCTAGGGCATCCTCTTACTGTAGAAACACTGCAAACTTTCTGTAAATGGCCAGGTTGAAGTATGCCTCACTAGGCTTTCAGTGAGGAGACAGAACTCACAGTTCAACTTTTTCCAAGATATCCTCTTCCTAAAAACCTCTCGTCACCTCTTCATATAATGTCTTAAAGTGTTTGAAGAGTTTCAAGAGTTGTTAAAATGATTTTCGTAAAGGTTTCTTTGAAATATTGCACATTTGAATTGGTTTTACTCCTGCTGTGATACCTGAGATCTCTCACATTGGCTTCACCATCTGAAACAGGAACTGAGACAGGAAGAGTACAATTCTAACATCATATTACACATATACGGAAAACAAATAAATTATACCAGATTTTTTAAGGCTTTTGCATCAAAGAATTAATAGCCTCCTTCCTGAGAAGTTGACAAAAGGGAAAGGAGCTTGCAGTTGGGGCCCGAAGTTGGAGAGCACTTAGGTAAAGGGAGACAAGAACTGTAAAATGGTGAGGATGGATTATGTTTTCAGCATTTAGAGTAAACAACAGTCTAAAGAATTATGCCACAGTGAAGCCTAGAATTTTTAAAAAATCAAAAACAAAATGAAGCCTTCTAAAGTTATGTGGATTCTCCCATTAACAGTTTAATCTTCAGTTTTCCTTGATTAGAAATGTTTCATAGATGCCTAACATCATTTAGTATATTAGGAATTATGCTATTCTGTAATAGCATTTGCCTGGTAGGGAAGGAAAAAAATCTAAATCTAGGATTCCAAGGAGCCTTTGAGTACAATGGCAAATGTTCATAAAACTTATGGAAGAAAAAACAATTTCCATTTTTCTGTACTGAAAATGATAAAATATATAGACTCTAATTTTGAATTTTCCATAAAGTCTATGGGAAACCAGGACAAGTGATGAGGCCAGAGAGATGAAGAGTAAGAACAAGAGAATGAAAAGACATAATAAGTCCTAGTTCTTGGGGAACTTTCAGAAGAAGCAAAGAGAAAGAAGTGAAAATTCTGTCAAGGATGGATGTAGAGACATCTAGAAAACACAAAGATGAAACAGTGAGTTACTGATGTATCAAAATTCCAGAGAGAGGCCAACAAAATCAGTAAAAGTACAGGTACTGTGAATAGTAATAGTGCCCCCAGCATCGAATAGAGAAACCAGTAGCTGATAGGCTGAGCTCTCAGCAAGAAGACGGAAAAATACAAAACACCACATTTGTTCATGATACAGTAAACCTTAAACAAGGCAAGTTCATTGACTGAAACCATCAGCAATCTGGCCACTTCATCGTTGAATAACTATGTTTTACTATTTAAGATTCCAACTTCAGTGGTTCTACAGAAATATCTTTATAAAAATATAAAGAAAACAAACAAACCAAGAAAATCCATGTGAAGTCTTGGCAAGCATTCAGGAGCACCCCACACAAATGGTGTTTGCTTACGTATCTTAAGTAATGTTTTCAAGAATATCCTAAACACAGATGATCCAATATAGTTACTGTATTGATTTGGCTATAATAAGAGCAGAACTACAGATGATTCTGAATTTTTCATTCTGGTCTTGTTTCAGTGCTCTCTTTAGTTGGCCATCTCATTTAACGTACAGCTGGACATTCACTAAGCAACCTTCTCTTATAGGTGCAGACGACAACCATGTGCATCTCTGTCAGCCTGAGTGGCTTCGTGGTCTTGGGCTGTCTGTTTGCACCCAAAGTGCACATCATCCTGTTCCAACCCCAGAAGAATGTGGTCACACACCGACTGCATCTCAACAGGTTCAGTGTCAGTGGAACTGGGACCACATATTCTCAGTGTAAGTACAGAACGAACTCACTTCTTCATACATAGCATTGTAGTGGGGACCAGACTATCAGGAACGGACAACACAGGTCTGTCCCCATGATTAATTTCAATTCATTTTTAAGAAGTGTTGATTTAACCACTGTGTGTCAGGTACTATGCTAGGTGCTTGGGACACAGTGTGGAGCGAAAGAGTCATTTCTGTTTGGGCAGTACAAACAGTCTAGTCAGGAAGAAAGACATTAAACTGGTGAATGTAATTAGGGATTTTGACCATGTTGTGGGGTTAGGTAACCTTGTCTGTAGTCCTATTCTGCAATCACTTTAATGGGTAATCTTGAACAAGTCATTCTATTGTTCCCTGTCTGAGTTTACTCCTTGAATTAGGGGATTGGACTAGATGACTAGTGCTTTATGAAACATATTCTATGTCAGGAGTTCCCAACCCCTGGGCCATGGACCACTACTGGTTCATGGCCTGTTAGGCGCCGGGCCACAGAGCAGGAGGTGAGCGGCAAGCAAGCGAGTAAAGCTTCTTCTATATTTACAGTCGTTCCCCATCACTCACATTACTGCCTGAGCTCCACCTCCTGTCAGATCAACAGTGGCATTAGATTCTCATAGAAGTGCAAACCCTACTGTGAATTGCAAATGCAAGGGATCTAGGTTGTGCGCTCCTTATGAGAATCTAATGCCTGATGATTTGAGGTGGAGCTGAGGCTGTGATGCTAGAGCTGGGGAGCAGCTGCAAATTCAGATTAACATTAGCAGTGAGGTATGACTGCCCAGAGACTACAATAAATCAATTGCTTGCAGACTCATATCAAAACTCAATCAGTGAGTGGCAAGTGAGTTGATGTACTTCAGTTGTACAGCTGCATCTGGTAACAAGCGTTAAGTCAGAATTCAACACTTATTTTATTCTGTGTGTCCTATTATTTTGTTTACTACTTCCATCTGTGCCCCTTTTTTATGGTGAGTTGTATAATTATTTCATTATATATTACAATGTAATAATAATAGAAATAAAGTGCACAATAAATGTAATATGCTTGAATCATCCCCAAACCACCCCCCCCACCTTGGTCTGTGGAAAAATTGTCTTCCACAAAATCAGTCCCTGTTAACAAAAAGGTTGGAGACTGCTGTTGTATATCACACAGGTGCTAAAGGTACTTTATGAAAAGTTAAAAGGAGAAAGATAATCAAATAAGATGAAAAATATTACATTCTTAATACTGCCTTGGAACTTTAAAGCACTCTCATATGAGCAAGTTATATGAATTTAGAATCTCTATAGCATGGAAACCTGTTTAATTTTATGATTCACAGTGTTTCTTAAAAATATTTGACCACAGTAAAACCAACAAACATTCTGTGGAACGCACCTTGGAAAATGCTGGAATGGATTTTCCTCCTATTTCAGTGACACAATGTTTTTGCAGCTGAGAAGACAATGTGAACTGAAGGATACCAGGACAGCTCCAAGCCCAAACTTATTTTTCCTACTGGCCTACGAAGTGTCAGAAACACTGTCCTTAAAGAATCATTGATTTAATTCCACAGATTTACCTGAAGGGGAAAAGCTTTTAAGCCATTTTCAGCTTATCTGCGGTATGGAGTAGAAACTCACTAACACTAGGAAGAGAGGGAAGAAAAGGACTGGAGCTATGAGGGGGAGGGAGGACAGAAAGTGACAGAGACAAATGACTACTTCATAATCTTGCCTCGAGTCTAGGAAAAAGGATACTTCAAAATAGCTCAGCATCACAGAGTGAACAATCACATTAGTGCCCCAATTTCTCCAACGAAGTACAGAATTTAACAGGGCAGCCCTTGATCCATAAAATAGAGGGAAGACTGACAGGACAAGAGCACATGTTCAGTGATGAGCTCTTTATACCACTCCTCGGTGGGGACGTTACGGTCTTTCCACCTGAATTCCCAGGTGTCACAAAGGTTGAATCTCAGAGCATGGTAAGACCTATGAAATAGTTTTCCTTGGATCGTAGAGAAACATGTTCATTTCTTCAGCAAACAAATCTCTTCTTTAGCAACCCAGTCGTAACAACTAGCCAGTCAGACAAGAAAGAACTGGCACTAATAAAAACAATAATGCAGCTAAAAGGAACTACGATTTATTGAGTGTTTTCTATTGTGCTAAGTACTTTACATACGTGTGGCAGGGGTGGAGAGGGCAGAAGAGGATGCTATCTTATTTAATGATCACAACTCTTGAAGATAAAGAAACCCACCCAGGGTCACACACTTTAAAAGTAGGAGAGCCAGGATTTAGTCATTTCCTCTGATTTCAAACAGTGCATTTAGTTATTGTATCATGCTGCCTCTCCCAGAAAGAAAGTTGGAGAGGTGCCTGTGATGCTAGGTACTTGGTAGGCTTCACAGGAAAAACAAGAAGGTTACCCTAGTCTGGGCAGTAAATGCTAACTCTAGGCAAAAATTGTCCTGTTGACAACTCAGAGCTCTTGGTTGTTATTAGAACAATTTAGTAAGGTTCATAAGTCTTCCACAGACATTGTTCAAAATCTCATACATCCAGACCTTCAGCAATTTGGAAATGGCAGAATTTTCTAATACTTATACTGGGAATTAATAAATTCCTGAAGGGATAGCAAGGACACTTTCTCCAATCTAGTCTCTTGACAGAAATTCGGACTATCCATTTACATACAGACAATATACTGCAACCACATCTGACCTGCTTAAGCTGTTACTCAGTATGCTAATCTTATGCTGATCCAATTAGTACTTCAAGGTAGGTGTCTGTCCAACCTTTTAGGAATATTTTGTTATGCAATGAAATTTTAAATAAATTTTCTTTCTTTAAAAAGGTCTAAGTTCAGACTTTATTGTTTCAGCAATATTCCCCTAATCAATCCAAGTCAATGAAATGATATTAATAACAAAGTAAAAAATTAACATAACATAGTTCAGGAGATTTATGGGACACCATCAAAAGTAACAAATACATTCACCTGTTATTTGTAATTCTATATCTTTTATGCAAAGTAATTCTGTATTCATGAATTCATTCTATACTCATGAGTACCAGATATCAGAAGTTCTATTTTGTAGGCAGGAAAATTGAGAATGGAAGTCACTTACCAAGGATATACAATGATTCAAGGGTCAAGAGCTGACCCTGGATTTCTTGACTTACAGTTAAAAACCTTCCCACTTTAATAAATTGGAATGTTGTCATAAAATGCATTCATTAAATTTGTTAAATGCATTCGTTAAATACCTATTCAATGCCAGAAACGTCTGCACGGTATGCACAGTAATGAACAGGACGGAGTCTCTGGTCCCATGAAGCTTAGTGTCTAGGTCAGTATTTTTCACTGTGGATTGTGAGCAATTATTAGGTCATGAAATTTATTTATTATGTGTGACCACTGTTTAAAAAATATGTTATAAATTAAAAAACAGAAAACCAGCCGGGCACAGTGGCTCACGCCTGTAATCCCAGCACTTTGGAGGATTGCCGAAGCCCATAGGTTCGAGACCAACCTGGGCAACATGGTGAGACCAATAAATCAAAAAATTAGCTGGGCATTATGGCTCACATCTGTAGTTCCAGCTACTTAGAAGGCTCACCTAAGCCCAGCAGATTGGGGCTGTGGTGGCAATGAGCATGCCACTGCACTCCAGCCTGGGTGACAGAGTGAGACTTCGACTCAAAAAAAAAAAAACCTTAGCGTGTATTACACATAATAGAGGTAAGGCAGGAAAGGTAAAGTCATGAAGAGTTATATGTATGTGTGTACCAGGGTCAGATAAAAATGCACTGATTACTATGAAATACAATCAAATAGGTTTAAAGACTGTGTGTGATCTAGTTCTGTGCATGAACATGTTACTGACCCACTGTGGTAGGAATTTAAGCAATTCATTTAATATCTCAGTGCCTGTTGCCTCCATTATATATTCAGCTCAATTTATATCCATTTCCCTTCTAAATACTAGGAAGTATATTGTTTTATAAATCAAGAGAAATCCCTAAACTGCTCTGAGTTTATTAGGTAAAATATATGGTGCATAATAGCTGGTACATAATTTATGCTCTTCCAGTAAGTATTATGCTAGCACATTATTCCACTGGATGATTACTACCCATTTTTCTACTGGTTCTCTAATTCATTGTCTCCAAAGGTAAAAACAAAACCCTATATATAGATGAAGGTAAGCTAATATAGCAATAGGGTTATCTTGTTCCCTCCACTTCATATATTCCTGCAGAACAAAATTCATCATAACTTAGAGGCATGCAACAACAACCTGTTATTATCTCTCACAGTTTTATGGATCAGAAACTCAGGCAGGGCTTGCCTGGAAAGTTCATCCACTCCATTAATCCTTGACTAGGGTTCTCCTATGGTTTTAAGCAGAGATGGAACAGATCTTGAAGCTCCATGACAATTTCACTGTTATTCCTGACACCTTTCAAGAAGCCTCTCCACCCTGGCTCCCAAAGAGCTTGCAATAAAAAAGGAAGTAGAAACTGGCCAAGAAATGGGTACAGCATAACCAGTACCATACTCATTTATCAAAGCTGTGTCAGAGCCTACCCAGATTCTTCTCAAAGAATCTGTGGACATTTTTACTATGTCATGCTCTCCAAATTTTAAACCCAGTGTATGGAAATCAGAATAATAAAAATAAATGAAACCATAACATTTCTCCATTAAGAGTAGCTATAGGCCAGTGGTTCCCAAATACTTGTATACAAAAAATATCCCCTTTGAAATGGAGGACCCTACATAGCCATAGGTATTTTGATTCATGTGGTTTGGGACAAAAGCCAGAAATCTAGTTTGTAACCGATACCCAGTTGATTCAATAGAAGTGGTCCAAGGAAAACATTTTGAGCAGCTCTGCCCAAACCACCCTTCTCTACTTCATTCACTGATCTCAGGATGAGAGATTATTCTGCTGGATAATCTAAAAGGTAGGGAGATCCTTTTAGACTATCCAAGAGGAAGCAGGGTTTCAGAGAGGGAGTGGTATTCTGAACTCCCATCCTCTACCTCTGATGCCTTTGACCACATTCCCATGCAGTTATTTCCCATGCTTTCTCTGGAACCTCCAGCCAAGGTATTTCCAGCATAGAAGCATCTGGCCAACTCAGAAAACATTTACTAAAAGTGGGTATGCTCCTTCTAATGGCAGCATAACTCAGAGACTTTAATCCTAAACTCATACTTGTCATGCTGCTTCCACACCCACACACATAAGCAAATAGCCTTTGTATTTGGATGAAAAAGAAAAGAGGTCATTCTTTATTCTGTTCTTCTTTAGAAGCAAAGGGGCTTTCTAGAGCTGGTTCCTAAGGACAGGCAATCAGGAACATATTCTGGGAAGTATTGCTACATAATATTGAAAGAGACAAGCTTTAAGTACAAATGACATTACACAGAATAAAACCCCGTGGGAGCCATGCAGGTCAGAATGTTGGCACTAACATGGTTTTGAATCAGCATAGATTAGGGAGAGAATGAAGTGAGAAATAGTGTGCCCCACAGTCTTCAGAGCTATTATGTACCCAGACTTGGTCTTAGGAGGATGTGTGTGTCTCTTGCTAATGGTAATCATTCAGAGGTATGTATGTCATTATTATTAAGATCAGCCAAGAGACTTCTGCTAACTAATGATGCCCAGATTTAGGTCCCCAAAGAGCTGTAGGCATATGGAGATTGATTTCCTCTGCCAAAACCTTATTCAGAAAGTCAGTAGTCTAGGTGGTAGTGTGAGATACTCATTAATAAAATTATTCTGTATTACAAAGTATTTTCACATTATAAAAAGAAGGCAATAGTATGGAAAGATGTGAATGGTCTTCTAGAGTCACGGCATAATTTATCCACACAGCTACAGCCACAAAAAGCAATCCACCTAAAGCAACTGAATTGGGACCAGACTTTGTACTTATCAATGGCTAAACCTTTGAAGATACTCTAGTTAGCAGGGAGCAAGTCATTGTTGAAGTCTGAATATTACTTTATAAAAGAAAAACATAGCACATAATGTCCAAGTTTCTTCTTTACTGTGCAACTCCAGAAAAACAGCATAGTAAGCCTGTACTCTAAGTTCAGGGAGTCCCATAATGACCCTATATACAGGCCTGGCCAGGAAAATTAGCAAGTTATTTGGTAACAAAGACTGAATAAATGATCTTTCTTTCTATTATAAGCATATTATAAACATAAATCCTCAATGGGCAATGTAGGAAAAGCCTAAAGTATTCAGCAAATTAAGTTGGCTGCTTCCAGGCAGAATACACCTAAAGCATCCATCGCAGACAGATGTCAATCTGCTTTCCTTCGGAAAGTCTACAGCATTCCTGAGACACTCAATTACCTTTCACTCCCTTTCTCATCAAGAATGAAAGAGTAGAGCGTCTCCAGCTATAATAGGCAACTCTGCATGTATTAGAGAATTGAAGAACACAAGAATTATTTCTTCTATTTACCATTATCATTGTATTTGCCTCTCAGAAAATGTTAAATCATTTTCTCTTCATCTCTAATTTTTTGCTAAGATTTCCCAAGCAAATATAGCCCACCTTCTTTAATAACAGTGACCACAGAGACTAGAGCTAGGAGGGCCACTAAGGAACATTTACTCTACTAATGACATTTATAAATGAAAAAACTAGGGCCCTACCTATTAGATATTATAAGGAATTCAGTCACTGAAATCATAGATAAAACTCTCAAAAGCTGCTATATGGTTCTTCTGGCCTCTCTGGATTTGCTGCCTCAGCTCAGTTACAAAATTCAGCTCATAGACTGTTCTGACAATGAGAATCTTAGGATCTGCAAATTCAATTTTCTTTTTTTAATTACTCTTCAGCTTCACACCCAACAGCATCTTGTTCTATCAACAGGAGTACATACTCAAAATCATGTTCATCAGTGACCCTAGCGGTACACACAACAAGCCTGCACACAGAGAAAGCATGATCTTCTAGAGGGGCTACTCAATAAGCTTCTCTCTGAAAATGTGACTTGAAGACAAATAAAGGAATATTATTAGTGGTGACTGGCTAAATGTTTATGCCAAAGACATCATATCTCCCATTAAGTCATTCTTTAAAAGCAATGATCACTTTATTGCAGTGTTACATTGCATAATTACCCCATCCCATCCTGTACATGTGAACAGAATGCAAACTTAGAGTTCCTACACCAAAGAGTTCAATATTTTATGAGCTATACCTCTAGTCATATGCATTTCCATGTAACCTCAAATTTATGAAATATCTTTGGGAACATTATACTATGCTCTGAACTATGTAGATATACTAATTTTAAATTATAATCAAGTATATAATCAACTATTGCCCATACACTGGTTTCAGATGCTCAGTTCTTTAAAACAAAGCAAAGGCTCCAATATCGATTTATTATACTCTATTTCTCTTCCATACTTCTTTTTTCACTTTACATGGAATTATCTGGAGAACATCCCTAAATGGGAAAATCTGTGTGCCTATATAGCCTAAAATTCTTACCAATATGATAAAATATGTATTTGGAGATGGGGGCCTGCCCTACCTGATATAATTTTGAGTCTTTGGGAGAGCATCCCCTGACCAAGTAAATGACCAATCTGATGTGACTGATTTTCAATTCACTCATTCAAGAAACTTTTAAACCTAGGCTCAACTCTAGGCACTTGGGAACACAGTAATGAACAAAACAGACAAATTCTATACTCATAGTGTTTGTATCATAATTGGACCAGGGGAGGAATAGAGACAGATAAAACAATACTGCATATCAGCTGCTAATAAGTAATGTGGAGAATCTAAGGTTGGGAATGAACAAATAAGGCACAATGGAAATGGAGAGAGTTACTATTTTTTAAAGAGCGGCCAGGGAAGTCTTCTCTGATAGAGTGACATTTGAGCAGAGACACGAAGAAAGTGAGCCATGCTAATATCCAAAGGAAAGACATTCCACACAGAGGAAACAACAAATGTGAAGGCCTAAAGTTAAGAGAACACCAAAGAAGCCAGTGTGGCCACAGGAAGATGAATAAGGATAAAAGTAAAAGCAGATAAGAACAGAAAGAATGCAGATCATGTAGGACTTTGAAGGTCATGAAGACTTTTGGTCTTCTGTTGAAAGAAATGAGAAAGCACTAGAAGGGTTTCATCAGAGATGTGGCATGACTTGACTTTAAAAGCATTATTTTTGACAGTGTAGGCATAAAATAACACAAGGAGCAGGCAGAAAGATCGTTTATAAGGCTATTGTGTAGTCCAAATGTTGGCAGCTTAGACCAGAGTGATAATAGTGGAAGCTAATACAGTGTTGAGTTACAGTACATAATTTGGAGGTGAAACCAACAGGATTAGAAAGGAGGACTAATGCCTCACTTATTTTATTAAACACTTTAGGCTTCATACATTTATCCGTAGCCATGGTAGCACATGCAGCTCATATTAGTTACTTGAGCCTCAGGGTGAATGAGTTTCTGATCCTTGTCTGAAACCAAATTTGAATAGAAAAAGAGAGGAGGAACCAGAGATGCTGAGCAACTAAAAGGCATGAGAAGAATACAGAATGTGTAGAACAGTACCCCAAAAAAGTGAGTCATTTTATTTATCAATTATTTACTAGGCAACCATTTTTATACTGTTTGAGAGAGGGAAAAGAGAGTAAAAGAACATGATTTTTAAAAATCAGCATGATGTGGCAACAATGAAGAGAGGTATTTAGTTGAAGACTATTATGGTTTAAATGAGTCCCCTAAATTTCACCTGATGGAAACTTAATCTCCAAATCCATATGTTGATTAAAGGATGGAACCTATGGGAGGTAATTAGGATTAGAGAAGGTAATCAGGGTAGGACTCCCATGATGGACTGGTGGCCTTATATGGAAGAGAGACCTGAACTAGCATGTTTACTCTGTCTCATCATGTGATGCCCCCTGCCATGTTATGGTTATGATGCAGGAGGAAGGCCCTCACATATGCCCTGTGTCATGTTCTTGGACGTCTCAGTCTCCAGAATCATGAGCTAAATAAATCACTATTTAGTTTGACTCTACTCTTTATAAGTTACCCAGTCTGTGATATTTAGCTATAGAAGCAGATTAAGACCAAGTACAATTTCCATTGCCAAGGGAATTAAGTTACACCATGGCTCATTAAATAAGTACATGACATATCTTCTCTTTCCATGAATCTTATCTCTCACACACAAAAAGGATCTAACACACTGAATTAAGAAGTCTTTGATTTCATAAAATTCTAACTTCACATTTGGAAACTAAACCTAGGGTTTCTAGATTTTTTTATCCCATAGCATAATAAATATGATAATCCTAAATCTATTGTTAACAATTTTAGACAATAACTTGGGTCATAAAGGGAAACACCTCCTGAGAATTCAATCTATATTTTTAATGATTTTTTTTCTTTCCACTGTGAAGTGTCTGACATAGCAAAAATACCAAACCAATGGGTAGTAGAATCCTCATCTGCCCAGACAATATATGTCAATCACTAGGTGAACTTCTGGAATGGGACTGAGTGGCCCTAGCACAAATAAAATTAAGATGATGAGCAAGAAAGCAGATTTAGTGATAAAGCAAGATGGTAAGGCAAGAAACAGCTTGTGGAAGCTGGATTCCATGACCAAAATATTAAAATATCTAAATAAAAAGATATCCTGGGAAAAATTATTTGGGATCACTAAGAGCAAAGAAATGAACAGATGGGGGCAAACTGGAATGTCTGTTCTGTTGAAATGTTTTTTTCCTTAGTCTGAAGCATTTCATGCTGATTCTTAGGAACCAGTTTCAGCCACTAAATTGACTAACAGACTTGGCATCAGTAAAAATCTATTAAATAAATATGTTTAGCATTGATTGAGAGGCCAATTACCTCTCAATCAATTAACAAAAAATAGAGTCATTTTCTCCAAAGCCTGACTACCCTATGCATTACTGGTGGAAGAGAAGTGGATTTCACAGAGCAAAACAAAGCTGCCACTTGGCTACATTGATTTCCAATGTTTCACCAGTTTGTGAAGCAAAATATGTCTTTAGACAGTTGTGAATTGCCCTTTTGTGATCAATAGTGGAACTTATGAGGTCTTTTTCCATTACTTTATGTTTTCACTTTGAATACGAAAAAGCACCACCTTAGCCTAGAGTAAATAATAGCTACTACTCACCCCAAATCCCAGGAAGCCCCAAAATAAAGCTGTATGCCTTTTATTTCTGGCAGAGAGGATGATCATAGAAATCTGCTTAACCACACTCTAAACAAATGGGCTAAACTTATACCATTAAAAATCTCATGAGAATTTCATCAGAATAATAGAAAAAGCTCATCACACACACACACACACACACGCACGCACACACGCACACACACACACACACACGATAGTACTTTGCCTTTCCACATAGTTTACAAACTTGGGGAATAGCAGATGGACCAATATGGGAGGCATATGTAAAATATCTATGAAAGGCAAAGTAATTGACGTAGTAAACCCATGAAACAATAATTTCCTCAACATATTCAGCAGCATTTGCAAAAATGATAATTTTTTTTTTACATAATGAAATGCACTGGCAAAATCTGCAAATAAAATGGTAAAAGAGAAGCAGAAAAACACAAGTGAGAGTTCCTTTCAACACACTAAAAAGCATTTATGGGAAAATACAGCTGAAGAAAGAGTCTTGTAAATTGTTGTTGTTTTGGTTTTGCTGCTGTTTTTCTTGTAAGAAGATCTTAAATTTGTACTATTGTCCTCTCAGAGTTCAGAGATTCTGACGTAGGGTATTCCCTTTAATGTCCCTATGAAGCAGGTAGAGGACTTAAAGTTATTCCATTCACTTCCATACTAATGTCTATAGGGTGTATAGTAGAAGACTATGTTAAACTAGTCTTCTAGACTTGAGGAATTTCCATGCAGTTAGCCCTTGCAGGCTTTGTACTTCCTTCCTAATAGTCAAATACACCCAATTTTAAAGAAATTAGAATGCAGTGAGCAAGCTATAAGGGTGTATGTCAAAGAACAGCAAAGTTCCACAATAGAATGGGGAGCATCAGAGTAGGTTTTTGATACACTCTTAATACATGCAAGTGGACAGAGTATTAAATAAGTCCAAGGTAGAAAAAAGAGCATTTGCATCTCAGCGCTTAATAATCCTAGACTTAACTCCATGACACATCTTTCATCTTCAGTCTCTAAAAATAAAAAACCTGCACAGAAATAATAAAACTAGATCCTGGGAAAGATAAAAAGATTAGTCAAAATGTCAAATGCCCACCATGGGGAATTCACAACCTGAGCCCCATTTCCTTTCCAAGGTTTTCTGATGGTCATTGCCACAATGTGGCCTGAGATGCAGAAAGTCCCACCAGTTGAAAAGTAAGGCTGCCCACAGGCCTCTCTTTGCTCTTCATTTCTTTAGGTTAAAATGTTATTTCCATCTTGAAACTTCTATTGGCTTCCTCACTCTTTCAAATACAAATATTTATATGATCATTCAGGAAATATTTATAGAGGGTTTATTCCATGACCAGCACTAGGGATAAAATTATGAAACAGACAAGCAAACCCCTGCAACCTTCTAGTTAAGAGTGAAGCAAAAGTAACAACAACAACAATAATAGTAATAATAATAATAAGCAAGAAAAAAATCAGGCAGCAATAATTGGGCTAGGCTGAATTTCCACATTGGGTGATATGGCAGAAAGTAACTGATGGGCTATTTTAGATTAGATGGTCTGATGACAACCTTTATGAGAAGGTGCCACTTCAGATGCAGATGACAAGTAGGAGCCATACATGTGATTATCAGAGGGAAGAACATTCCTAGCAGAGGCAAAGGCTACTGCAAAGGCGCCATGTTGAGAAACAAATTTGCTCTTTTGTAGAACAAAAGCAAAAAGGAGGTTAGAAAATATAGAATGAGCTGAACCCAGAAAGAATGGTCCGAATCACACTAGGATGTATAAGCCAGAGGAAGGAGTTGGAGCAAAAAGGGATGCCACTGGAGGTGTGTAGTTAGGTGACTTATATTTAATAATATTCTCACTGCTGTATAGAGAATATGTTGCAAAAAGGCAAGAGAGGAAACAAGCTGCAGAAATGGTCAAGAGAAAGATAATGGTAGGTTGGCCCAGGGTGGTAGATGCAAAAATAGAAGTAGTTAGATGTAAATATAGAGTTGATTGGATGGACCTGATGATAGGTTTGACACAGGGGGAGGGACAAGAAAAGGAAGGAAGCATAAATGTTAGACTTCTGGTTTGGGTAATTGGTCAGATGGTGAGGAAAAGAAGGCTAAATGTAGGCTGGTTAGGGAATCAAGAGTTCTGCTTTGGTCACTAATTTTGAAATGTCTATTAAGCATCCACATAAAGATGTCAAGTAGGCAGCTGGATACAAGGGCCTGGGAAAGAACACATGTTAAATGGCCTAGAGTTCTCTCCAGTGACCTATGTTTTGAAATTTACTTGGCCTGTTCTTTCTCTTACCTTACCTAGCTTTGATGAGGATAGAATTACATAAAGTACATCAAAGTACCTTATCTAGTTATTTTCAGATAGCAAAATCCTCACATTTGGAATTATTATCATGACCACTTTCCATCTGGCACATTTATCTGGCACATACTGTGTTAAACATTTCTCTATTGTAGAAGTTTCAGGAAATACAGATCATGCCATCCCTGCCCTCAAAGATACTGTAGCTTTTAATATGCTTATATTGTTTTTTAAAAAAGTTGAAACTGATCCTAGCAATAATAAAAGGAAAAATATCTCCAAAAGATTAGTACGTCACATGACTCCACAGTAACTGTAGGCAGCCACACAGACTCAACTTTATAGATTTTTATCACATACCTAGCCAAGTAATCAACGCAAAATTGAGAGGCTGTAGATTCCTTAGTGGTGGGCCCACTGAAAAACGTCAGTGCCCCAAATACGATGAATGCTTTCCCACTGAATGCCACGTGATTTCAAATTTCATAATTAGTTATTTCTTCATGTTTAAAGAAATTCCTATGCAAAATGCAAACTTACGGGGCAAGGAGGTATCTGCTATCAGACATGAGCACTTTAGCATGAAATTAGTTTATCTGCTTATTAGTTGTGAGATATGTTCCTAATGAATGGTGAAGATTACTGGTCAATTTGATCTGGTTTGTGGTCAAGTAGCCCAGAAAATGAGCTTATACTGGTCAGAATATATATCCAGATAGATAGGTCATAGCACAGAATGTAGAGAGACCATAAAAATAATGAAAGGCCATCTCTTGGCTATTCTCTTGGCTACATGATTTCATCCCATGTAGAATGGGGTTCCCTTGCTTTTGTCCTCATTCAGTAAAAAGAAAAGGCATTAAAGGTGAGCTATATATAACTTATTGATACCTAGATTTCTCATGAAAACGAAACCTTACCAACAACAAGTTAACAACTAAGAATTGTATCTGGGAACACCATCACAAATACAGACCCATATTAAATGCATACAATATTTGTCACTATTATCATTAGCAGAGGAATCATTTCTTTGTGATGTCTTCTGAGAACTATTATAAAATTGAAACTCTCAGCACCCTAGCCCTTACTGGTACTTTCACTGAGATTATCTACTTGAACACTGAAAAATATATCACACCATTCTCTAAGGCAGTGGAATTCACAGAAGACTCATGAAACTACATGAGGTCATTCCTGAGCAGAGAAAACAAAACCAATTAAGGTATTGAAAACAATAAATAATTTAATAATCCATAAAAAAAATTGTAGAAAGCCTTCAATTTTGCACATAAAACTGGTATTTTAACCAGTTTATGATTGCCAAAGCTAATTTTCAACCCACAAAATGACTTCTTTCAACAACGATTATGCTTATAAATTTTCTCTCCAAGAGGCCTGACACGAGTGGAGGTATGCTTCAGGATGCAAACTAATTATGAGTCAAACATATTTAGAAAGTTGACTTACTACTTCATTAAATCATTTAGTATTTTCCAAAGCCAAGTTAAAATAAGTTTTTAACTTAATTTAAGCCTAGATTCTGTTATTATCCATGTTATTACCTGTGTGACCTACTTGACTAACTTGAATTTTCTGTCCCACTTTGTTTTCTAGCCTCTGCAAGCACGTATGTCCCAACGGTGTGCAACGGGCGGGAAGTCCTCGATTCCACCACCTCATCTCTGTGATTGTGAATTGCAGTTCAGTTCTCGTGTTTTTAGACTGTTAGACAAAAGTGCTCACGTGCAGCTCCAGAATACGGAAACAGAGCAAAAGAACAACCCTAGTACCTTTTTTTAGAAACAGTACAATAAATTATTTTTGAGGACTGTACACTGTATAGTGATGTGCTAGAATTTTCTAGGCTGAGTCTAGTGCCCCTATTATTAACAGTACCCCAGAACATGGAAATAACCATTGTTTACAGAGCTGAGCATTGCTGACAGGGTCTGACAGGGTCAGTCTACTAAAAAAAAACTGGTGGCAATATTAGGTAACTTTTTTTCCTATAAAGTTTTTTGTAGGTTCTTGTTGTAACTAACTTAGGATGAGTTTCTATGTTGTATATTAAAGTTACATTATGTGGAACAGACTGATTTTCTGAGCACAAAATAAAAAGCATCTGTATTAATGTAAAGGTATTGAGAATAAAACCTTCAAGGTTTTTCAGCATGGTGGATAATGGTTTGTTCTTTTTGAGTCACTTAAGGTAATTTTAATATGTGGACTTCAAATCATTTCTACTTTTAATGCTGGAAGAAATCATTTAACTGTGCTTCTCTTCATATCCATACATACTTCAAACTCAAGTTGCAACCCTACTGTAGCTGTGAATAGATTTAGTCTTCTTTACAGATCTCAATGATTAGAAATTGATTGGTGATAACACAGTAAATATCAGACCATTTCAGTGACCAGATGACAGTACACATATTGGGTCTTTTCTTTTTTAAGCCATATCTCTCTGACAGTCCAGAATTACCCAGATGGAGCTCTGAGGCAAAGAAAGAGTTCTTACATTCTGAATGCAGAGAATGACTGCCAGGGAAGGTTTGATGGCTATCATTTCCTAAAACAGCCTTAATTCCTAGGAGAGAAACTGCCAAAGCATTTAGTAGTAATTCTATTGAAAAATCACTCTCACCATTTACATCTGAATGAGGCAATAAAAAATGCAGGATATCTTATATTCCAACACTTTCCCAAAGACCCAGTAACAATGTTCAGGCACACAGGCTTGTCACCAAACTTGAATATTTTACTAGACTAAATAAAGGAGTGAACAGGGAAACTTTGGAGAAGCTAAAACTGACTTATCCTTACTGTCCTATTTCTGTCAACTTTTTAGTCACAAATCATTTATTAACATAGACAGCTTACTGAGAACCTAATCATGTGCCAGGTCCTGTGTTAGGTACCATGGGTAGGGATAGTTTCCTATGGCTGGTATAAGGAATGAACATAAACTAGGTGGCCTAAAACAACAATTATTTGTTCCCTGACAGATATGGAGGGAATTTAGCCTCTAAAGGCTTTAGTCTTCTTTACAGATCTAAAGAAGTCTGAAATTAAAGTATCAGCAGGGCCACACTCCTTTAGAGTGGATTAAATCATTTAGGAGAATCCATTCCATGCCTCTTCTAGCTGCCGGTGGGTGCCAGGTTCCTTGGCTTGTGGCCACATCACTCCAGTCTCTGCCTCCATCTTCATATCACCTTCTCCTCTGTGTCTGTTTTGTCCTCCGTGTGTCTCTTACAAGGTCTGGGGCTCACTGAGATAAGATAATCTCACCTTGAGATCCTTAATTACATCTGCAAAGGCCCTTTTTTCAAATAAAATAACTTTCTCAGGCTCTAGAAATTGGGATTTGGACATATCCTTTTGGAGGCCACCATTCATCCTATGACAGAAACAAAGATGAATAAGATATAGTGCCTGCCTTTAAGAAGCACAAAGATTGGAAATATTTAACGAGGAGACTTTGATCAAGGAGGACAATGAGAGGAAGGAAGAGGAGAATCAGGATATGAAGGGCCCACAGGCTAAATTGTCAGAACCTGAATAATCAAGATATGATGATACTATTTTTAATACATCTAAAAATAATGAGCAGATGCACAAAAGTCAACAGGACCGGTCTTGAAGGAAACAAAGGAGTCAGATGTTAGAAATTCATCTCTTCCTTCCAGATACATTTGAATCAGCAACCTAATCAATCAACCCAAAACCCACCAGATGATCAAAGACAACAGTGCTCACCCAATCTCTGAATTCCCATCTTCAAATAAGAACATGGAATGTGGGGTGATTGGGTAATAGACTCAACAACACTGAATGACAAAAATGAATTCTACTCTGAAACTGGAAGGAGTGCTAGATAAGCATGCTAAGAATGAGCATCTGCTCAGTGTAAAGGCTGAGGCAAGGCTGATGGAAGAGAAACTCAGTCCACGCTTGGAATGTGACAGCCTGAAGAAGTCACTATCATATGAGTTGTGCAGAGACATGTCTGATGCCTCAAAGAGGCAAACTGATTATGGATCTTTTCCAACAAGACAATGAGGCTTGTGTATGAATCTTCAGAAAACTGTGGTTTTGAGGACTAGATTTTGACCTATGTCCACTATATTTCATGCCCTGAAAATGCATTCTCCGACAGCGCTGATCAGTTTCTTTTTCCTTGCGACTAGCTTTGTTTCCATTTAGAAAGTACAGCATCTGACATGTGATCTCTGAAAATAACTTTTTAGAAAACATTCAACATATATATGGAAAATAGCAGCTATAAAATCTTTTTACATAAGACAATTCAAACAAATAGGTTTTTGGTTTTCAGTTTTGTTTTGTTTTTTAGCTCCAGTAACATCTCATTCTTCTAGAATATGAAATTGGTTGAGCCAATCCATCTCTGCAAAAACTTCTTGAATTTAAAAATCTAACCAGAATGATATATCCCACTCATTAAAAATCAGGGTGATGTCAGCAACATGGCAGAATAGGAAACTCCTGACTCTCCCTCCACCCACGAATGCACCAAAAAAACACATCTATTCACAGATCAATTCCCTCTGAGAGAAAGGCAGATACCAGTGAAGAGACTCCTACCCACCAAACAACTGAGAAAACACCCACGTGGAATGGGTAGAAAAAGCTGAAGCACACTTGGGCACAGACCCTGCAGTAGGCACTGCACCATAAAATCTGGAAAGGAATTCCCAACACCCAGCTATCCCCAAGGAGAGGAAGGTTTGAACCTTCCACATACTATCCTCACTCTAAGGTTCCTCACAGTTCGTCTCCTAATTCATCAAAGGATTAGACATGCAAATCTTTCTAAACCACACAGGGAAGTGGCGGTTTCATACAGGTACACAAGCACAGAGGTGCAGAAAAGGGGCTTTAAAAATGTAATCCCTTTTCTCTCTGAAAAGGACACATTTTTCCAGTGGCTACTTGGCAGCTTGTCTTCTAACTAACTTGCGTTGGGGACTTAAAGGAGCAGACGAATATTAACCCACTACCAGCACAGGAAGCAGACTGGCACTTCTTGAGGCTTCTCCCCAAGTTCACCCCAGCAATAACTCCAGGTCTATTAATTCCTCCAGAAGGGGTTTGTTCACACATTGAGCACCTCAACTTTCATAACTTTTAGCTGAGGGAAAGCATCCTAAACTTCCTAGCTCTAGAAGCAGAGGAGACTGGCATACATGTCATGTGTCTCTCCAGGCCACTAGGAAAAAGCAGTTTTTTATACAGGCACACTAACTTCTGGGACCTTCATCTCCCAGGAGCAATGCAGAGAAGGAACTTAAACCCAGTCCATTATTTCTCCCTGAAAGAGATTTATGACATACTTTTTCAGTGGCTGCTTGGCAGCCTAGCTTCTATCTACTTGCACCATGGAGTTAAATGGGCAGATAAATATTAACCCATCCCCAGCCTAAGAAGTGGATTGGTACCTCTTAGAGTCATCTTTCGAAGTCTGTTCCAGTGATATCTTCAGGTATATTAATCATTCCTGGAAGGAGTTTGTTCATGCATTGAATACCCCACTTTTTCAGCTTCTTCCCAAGGTACTGCATCCTAAACCTTCTAGCTCTGGCAGCAGAGGTGACTAAATATATATGTATGTCTATCTAGAGCATGCACACATGCATACACACACACAACTGACAGATTTATATGCATGTGTAAGCACTTCCAGGGGCTTCATTCCCAGAGCAGTGCAGAGGAGGGGCTTTAAAAACGAAGCTAGCTGTTTCTTCCTGAAAATGGCTTATGCCATACATTGAATGCCCCAACTTTTACATCTACCTCCCAAGGGACTCCATCCTAAACCTCGTAGCAATAGAACAGAAAGGACTAGATATATGCAAGTATCCTAGATCACAGTATAAAGAGGTAGGGGATACATCTCCTTGGGAAAATGAAGAAATAGGGTAAGAACATGCAGTTTCCATTTCCCCTTCAGATGGGGTTAATGGCACACAGTGCCAGTGGCTACTTAATGGTCTGGCTTCTAAAAAACATGCATTCAGGAGTTAACAGGGCAATCAAATAATAATTCTTTGGCAGCCAGAGCTCAAAACTTCACAAGCATTTCCTCTGGCAGTCCAGTAATAAATCCAGGTCTACCCATTCTTCCTGGAAGGAGCTTGGCCATGCACCAAGTGCCACAACTGCTATATCTCCTACTCAAGAGACTATTTTCTTAATGACCTAGCTCTGGACTAGGTCATTTATGAGTAGACCTCAACAACAGAAACAAAGAGATGAACATACAATGGGCCCACTTTCAGCAGTCATTTGAACAGGTATTTGCCACATATCCTCTCCCTGGCTTAGTACAGAAAAAGTGAAAGACAATTACTCATGCCCTGCTTCGCTGTGAAAAAAAAAACTGTGATAGAAAGAACTGGAACATATATTCAACAACCCAACCCTTCCAGCTACATCTAGGAAGTCTAACTTCTGCCTTATTGAACTCAGAGGATGTAATGCATTTTAAGCCCAGAGGCCCCTGAAAGCAGAAATAGCTCTGGAAAAAGAAAATTGAGAGGAAACTTAAAATCTCTGGTCAGATGAACTGGGAAGGTCATTCTCCTACAACAAACAAGTCTGACAAGACTGAGAGAGGAAGGTGTCTTATCTAATGCATGGATACCAACACATAGAATCAAGGAAAATGAAGCAACAGAGGAATATAACCCAAATAAAAGAACAAGATAGGTCTTCAGAAACCAAGTGAAGAAGAGATATATAATTCACCCAATAGAAATTTCAAAATAATGGTCATAAAAATGCACATTGAGGTCAGGAGAGCAATGCAAGAACAAACTGAGAATTTTAACAAAGAAATATATAGCATTAAATAGTACAAAATAAAAGTCATAAGAGCTAAATAATACTATAGCTAACTGAAATGAAAAATGCAAGTGAGGGATTCAACAGTAGAATAGATCAAGCAGGAGAAGGAATGAGTAAACTTGCATAATCTGAGGGAAAAAAGAAAAAAGAATGAAAAGGAGTGAGGATAGTTTAGGAGACTTATGGGACACCATCAAAAGTAACAACATATATATTATTGGTGCATCAGGAAGAGAAGAGATAAAGAAAAAGAAAACATAGTGGCATAAACGAATAATGGCAGAAAACTTCCAAAGCCTGGGAAAGGGAATAGAAATGCAGATCCAGGAATCCCAAAGAATCAAATAAAATGAATCCAAAGAAATTCATATTAAGACACATTACACTCAAAAGTTACAGACAGAGTGCTGAAAGCAGAAAGGGGAAGTGAACTGTTACATACAAGGGAACCTCCATAAGATTATCAGGAAATTTTTTTAAGCAAGAATCTTGTGGGCCAGAAGGGAATGGGGTGATACAAAATTCTGACAAAAAAATTCCAAATATGCAAACAATACCAAACAATCTTAGTTTTCAAAAAATGAAAGGGTAATAAAGACTTTGTTAGACAAACAAAAGTTGAGAGAGTTTATCACCGTTAGAGCTGCTTTACAAAAAATGCTAAAGGGAGATCTTTTAGCTGAAGGAAAAGGATGCTAATTATTAAAATGAAAACATATGAAAGCACAAAACTCACGGGTAAAAGTAAATAAATTAACAAATCTAAGACACTCTAATATGTAACAGTGGTGGGTAAATGAATCATATCTCTAGTATAAAGGTTAAAAGGCAAAACTATTAAAAACAACTAAAGCTGCAATAATTTGTTAAAGATACAAGTTAATTTTTAAAATGCAAATTGTAGCTAGGCATGGTGGCTCATGTCTGTAATCCCAGCACTTTGGGGAGGCAGAAGAAGAGGATTACCTGAGCCCAAGGGATTGAGAACAACCTGTGCAAATTGGTGAGACCTCATCTTTGTAATAAATGTAAAAAAAAAAAAAAATAGCCAAGCATGGAAGCATGCACTTGTAGTTGCAGCTACTTGGAAGTCTGAGGTGGAAAGATCACCTAAGCCCAGCAGGTCAAGGCTACAGTAGCCATGAGCATGCTACTGCACTCTAGCCCAGGCTATAGAGCAAGACTCTGACTCAAAAATAAATAAACAAACAAATAAATAAATAAAAAGCAAACTGTGACATCAAAAACATACAAGGTAAAAGAAAGAGAAGTGCAGGTGTAAAGTTTGTGTATACAACAAAAGATAGACTGCTATTTGTTTAAACTATCCTGTTATAAATATGAGCTATTCATGTAAATCTCAGGACCACAAAGCAAAAACCACTAATATGTACACAAAACATTAAAAGAAAAGATCCAAAGCATACCATTATAGAAAGTCCTCAAAACACAAAGGAATAAAGTAATAGAGGATGAAAAAAGCAAATAATCTACAAAACAATTAACAAAATGGCACTAGTAAATTCTTGCTTATCAATAGTTACTTTGAATGGAAATGGATTAAATTCTCCAGTCAAAAGGCATATGATGGTTGAATGGGTTTTTTTTTTTTTTTCTAAAGAACCACCCAAGCCGGGTTCGGTGGCTCAGCCTGTAATCCCGCACCTTTGGGAGGCTGAGGTGAGTGGATTGCCTGAGCCGTGGGTTCGAGACCCGCCTGGGCAGCGAGACCTCATCTCTACAATAAATCAAAAAATCAGCCGGGCGTGGTAGCGCATGCCTGTAATTCCAGCTGCTTGCAAGGCTGAGGCGGAAGGATCGCAGGAGCACAGCAGGTCGAGGCTGCGGTGGCCGGGAGCGGCCACTGTACTCCAGTCTGGGCAACAGAGTGAGACTCCAACTCAAAAAAAAAAAAAAAGAACCACCTTTTGTTTGTTGCCTAGAAATGATTCACTTCATCTTAAAGAATACTTATAAACTGAAAATAAAAGAATAGAAAAAGATATTCCAAACAATTTGAAACAAAAGAGAGTAGGAATATCTTTATTTATTTCAGACAAAATGAGCTTTAGTTCAAAACTATAAAAAGAGACAAAGAAGACAATTATATAGTGATAAAGGCGTCAATTCATCAAGAGGATATCATCATTATAAGTATGTATTATCCAATATCAGAACACCTAAATATACGAAACAAACATTAAGAGGTCTGAAGGGAGACCTAGACTGCAATATATTAATACTAGGAGATGTCAAAATTATACTTTCAACATCAAATAAATCATTCAGACAAAAAAATCGATAAGGAAACTTTGGACTTGAACTATACTTTAGACCAAACGAACTTAACAGACATATACAGAACATTCTACCAACAGCAACAGAATACACATCCTTATCAAGTACACATGGAACATTATCCTAGATAAACTATATGTTAGGCCACAAAACAAGTCTCAACAAATTTAAGATTATCTTTTCTGATAATAGTATATAACTAGAAATCAATAACAGGAGGAATCACAGAAAATTAACAAATATGTGGAAATTAAACAATATGCTTCTGAACAACTATTGGGTAAAAAAGAAATTAAGGGGAAATTTTAAAACATCTTGAGACAAACAGAAAAGGAAAAAAAAACACACCAAAAGGTATGGGATGCAGCAAAAATAGTTCTAAGAGGGAAGTTTATCATAAACACCTAAATCAAAAAAGAAGAAAGATCTCAAACAACATAGCATTACCTTCAAAGAACTGGGGGGAAGAAAAGAACAAACTAAAAAAAGCTCAAAATTTGAAGAAGGAAAAAAACAAAAATCTGAGCAGAAATACATGAAACAGAGACTAGAAAAACAATAGAAAAGATCGAGAGAAGTTAAACAAAATTGACAAGTCCTTAGCTAGGCTTCCTAAGAAAAAAAAGAGAGAAAACGCAAATAAAATCAGAGATAAAAGAAGAAATATAAAACTAATAACACAGAAATATGAAAGATCTTAAGATACTTCCATGAACAATTATATACCAACAAATTGAACAACCTAGAAGAAATGGATAAACTTCTAGAAACATATATCAAGACTAAATCACAAAGTAATCAGAAATCTGAACAGCCCAATAATAAGAAAGGAAACGAAACCAGTAATTTTAAATCAATCATTAAAAAAACGACTTCATTAAAAGAATTAATACCAATCTTTCTCAAACTCTTCCAAACAAATTGAACAGGACCGGATACTTCCAAACTCATTCTATGAGGTCAAAATTATTCTGATACCAAAGGCTGAGAAAGACACCACAAGAAAATAAAACTACAGGCTAATATTGTTAATGATAATGGACACAAAAATCCTCAATAAAATACTAGCAAGTCATATTCAACAGTACATTAAAAGAATCATTCACTATGACCTAGCAGGATTTATCTCTGGGATGCAAGAATGGTTCAACATATGAAAATCAATAAATATGATTCACCATATTAAAACAGAATAAAGGAAAAAGCCATATGATCTCAGCAGATTCAGAAAAACATTAGGGATTTTTTTAAAAATGATCCTTAACACAATATAACAAGCCCACAGCTAATATTATACTCAACAGTGAAAAAATAGAAGACTTTTCTTCTGTGATCAGGACTATGACAAGAATGCCCACTCTCACTACTTCTGTTCAATACAGAGAAATTAGGAAAGAGAAAGAAATAAAAGACATTCAAATTAGAAAAGACAAAGTGAAATTGTTTCTGTATACAGGTGACATAATCTGACATAAAGAAAATCCTAGAGACTCCACAAAAAAATTGTTAGAACTGATAAACAAATTCAGTAAAGTTGCAGGATACAAAATCAACTTTAAAAATCAGTAATGTTTCTATATACTAAGACTGAACTATCGAAAAAAATAAATTAAAAAAACAATTCCAATAGCATCAAAAAATGAAATATTTAGGAAAAAATTTAATCAAGGAAGTAAAAGATCTGTATACTGAAAACCATAAAACATTGATGAAAGAAATTAAAGACAACATAAATAAATGGAAAAGTACCCTGTGTTCATGAACTGGAAGAATTAATATTGCAAAAATATCCATAGAGTACTACCCAAAGTGATCTACAGATTCGACGTAATCCCTCTCAAAATACCAATGTCATTCTTTATAGAAATAGAAAAAGCAATCCTAAAATTTGTATGAAACCACGAAAGACTCTGAATAGCAAAGGAACCCTGACCAGAAAAGAAGAAAGCTGGAGGCATTACTCTTCCAGATTTCAAAATATAGTACAATGTTATAGCAATTAAAATGGATGTACCTAGAAAACATCATGTTAAAGGAAATAAGCCAGGCACAAAGAGACAAATACTGTTCGATCTCATTTACATGGAAAAGCTTTTTTAAAAATCTCATTTATGTAAAAAATCTTAAAAGAAAAATCAAGCTTATGGAAGTAGACAGTAGAATGGTAGTTACCAGAGGCTGGGGTGAGAATGGACCAGGAAAGGAGAGACATTGGTCAACAAATACAAAGTTTCAGTTAGAAGAAACAAATTCTGGTGCTCAGCACAGCACAAGGATTACAGTATAGTTAATAATAATGCATATTTCAAATAGCTAAAAGAGGATTTTAAATATCCTTATTACAAAGAAATTATAAATATTTAGGTTAAGGATATGCTAATTAGTCTGGTTTGATATTCCACAAAGCACACGTGTCAAAACAACATGTTGTACCCCATAAATGTATCAATTATGTGTCCACTAAAAAAAAACTTAAAAAATATATCCAGACTTAACTATATGCTTGATTATCCATGGTGGTTTGAGTGTTTACAGTTTCTGAGGTGCTTTATATCCTCTGGTTTAAATATTAATAGATTTTCCTGCCCACTCAGGTTTATCAAGGCAAAATAAAGTGGTCTCATTTTTAAACTGTGACGCCAGTTGGCTTGCAAACCACACAGAGGACAGATTAGGAAAGCAGCTGAGAAAGGATGTAATTCAGTCAGTGAACCTTCATCGTATTCAGTTTCATGATTTCTCCTGGCTAGTCCCTGCTTCATTCACCCTTCCAACCTGATGGCTTTGGGCCCCAGAACTCTTCAATCAAGGGCTGTGAGCATGAAGAAGACAAAAAAAGTGAGGTGCCAGGATGGTGCGACTACCAGCATGAAATACAGTCACAGCTCTACAAACAAAGGTAAAGCTCATGAACAAGGCAATTATCACTTCTGCTCTGCAGCAGAACCTTTAGATAGGCATATTTCCCACTGATTTAGCATTTTTACTTGAAAAGCAAGCAATGGTAATCTGAAATAAGTCGTCTGGGATAAAGAAAATATTGCCCCCTCCAAACCAAATGTACCAATTTTCACAAGCTATTTTAAATGGAACTCTTTTTCCAGGAGTCATTAATAAGATGAAGAAAATTTCAGCAAATTAAAAGCCTTACTGGAACACAGTGTTCAAGGAAATTGGAGATCTGTTTCTTGAAGCACCAATTATTAAAGGAATCATAAATGTCTTTTGTAGCTTAATGAATCTTAAAATAGGAGTATTGGTAAATGTGTGCAGACCGAGGTGTGCTCTGCCTAAATGAATGCAAATAGATCAAGGGACTCTCTCTAATGCTGAGACTTGACAACCTATGCTGAAGTTATTTTTTTATGCATCAACATTCCCTACTTCCATATGGTTACATTAAATGAATATGCATATAAGATTGACTATCTCCAAATCCAGTCATCTTAGCAAAGAATGTTATATAAACTCCCATGAAAGAAGGCTTTCAAGTCAACCTCACTAATGTTACGTTGCATCAATCAACTTGCTTTAGTTTTATCATTTGCTAATCAATATCCATAATGGAGTCCTAGAACTACAAGGCAAAGTCAGGAGAGTACCTTGCTTTGTATTGAGTAGGTGATTAAATCATCAAGGGCAAGTGATGGGTTATTTTCCTCTTGAACATCTCTACAGTCTTGACAAACTTTTAAGGTAATAAGCTCCTAAAGGGTAAAGAACCTGTCTACAAACAGATTCTTCTGAACAGTTTTGCTTCTGGCAAGTTGCAACAATCTAAACCAGGGGTCAGCAAACTATAACCCAAAGGCCAAATCCTAGCCCACCACTTGTTTTTATAAGGACTATGAGCTAAGAATGCTTTCACATTTTTAAATAGCTGGAAAAACATCGAAAGAAGAATACTTTATGACACGTGAAATTTAAATGAAACTCAAATTTCAGTGTCCATAAATAAAGTTTATTAGAATGCAGCCACACCCATTCATTTCCATATCATCTGTGACTGCTTTCATGCTACAATGGCAGAGTTGAATAGATGGAACAGATACCACATAACCTGCAAAGCCAAAAATATGTACTATTTGACACTTTACAAAGAAAAGCTTGCTGGCCTCTGATCTAGACAAGTGCAATCGTAACATAAATTAATATCAAGAATAAAATTAATTGTAATTATTTTTTTCACTTATTCATCCCCATCTTAATGCTTCATTTCTTACATTTGTGATCCTAAAAGTAACACATCTAAAAATGTTACACCAAAGTAAATAAAATCCAGCAAGACAGTAATTTGCAGTCATTTACTATGAAGGTGAATTCCATTTTAGCCTTGGAGGTGTTGAGATTTTTTAATAGTTTTACCCCCTTAGGACCTCTTGGTTAGGGCAACCTTAATGCAGGACTTGGACCTGTAAAACTGGAATAATATGCATTATTACTATAAAATTAATGGAGAGTTTTATGTCCTCTGAACATCTACTCCTTATAAAAAATAAGTGCAAGCAGTACACCGACTTTAAACTTGGTCAATGGAGTCATCTTCCTTTCTTATCCCCCCTAGGAAATGTATATTCATGAGGAAGAGAGAAATGATTTACACATTAGCCACCCATTAGAAATGGTCATGAGTCACAGGAAACAGCTCTATCAACAGACATGAAATGACAATTGGCCAGATGGGTCTTGAAGAAGCAGTCAATCATGACCCACCTGGGGACTTGAAGACTTCAGAAGGTAAATGACTAGACCCAAGAAATTCTTCAACATAACCAATTTAAATCACCTTTTTTTTCTTTGAGAAGAAAATAAGGACAGAAATCTACACAAAATTACTATAAAATAGTTTTAATCCTAGAAAGTATTTGATTACTAATATCTAAAGAAGGGAA